>CM062816.1:2104033045-2104633045 GCA_031772625.1 Pinus tabuliformis
CCAGCTTGTGAGTATGGTTCCAACTAGGGTATACTCTCCATAGACCAAGATAGGGGAGCTAACATCTCCGACCCTATGGGTGACAGATAGGGGAGAAACATATACAACCCTATTGTCCAGAGATCCCTCAACCCCAGGAGCCCTTCATCTAACTTCCTCACCCTGAGAGCTCATAAAGTGTGGAAGATTTGACTCAGTGTTCTCAATAAATCTTGCTCTTTGTACATCAGAAACATATTATCATGCTCATATATGGTAATCATCATGTCTCAATAGGAGTCTCCTATTCATCTAGGTCATCAAATCAAATATAATATTAGAACATACATACATATATATATATATATATATATATATATATATATATATATATATATATATATATATATATACATATATATATATATATACATATATACATATATCACAAAAAGGATACCATATTCATCCTCCCTCTCACAGAGGCAGCAACCAAAAGCTTAAGCTTGTCTTGTACAGTAGCACTGGCTAAATGTATCTTGGGATTCTATTCCAATTGGATCCCACTCATTATTGTCACAAATTATCCCCTTCTTCAACCTGACTCGTAGATTGCCATGTCATTCATCTTCGTACTCAACCTCAGTCGTGCTTAATGTTATGGACTTTTCATAAAAAAAAATCATGGCAGATCTCATACTAAGGAAGCACCCAGATGTGCACATATTATGAATAACAATCCCAAACAACATCAATACATCCATGTAGTTGCATATCATAGGAAGAATATCTCAAACCAAAAATTGATTGTCCCATGAAAATATCTTGAAGTTTGCTCGGAGACAACTCAATGTGTATGAAGCGGGTCAATCATGGATTCACTCAGGTTGTTCTATAAGAAACATATGTATAAGGACGGGTTTTCACACGGAACATCAATGCTTCAATTAATTTTCAGTTGCCAAGTCAGGTTCAATAATATCTCTTCATAACTTCTTGAAATTCTATCAGAGTGTCCAAGTATTTGCATTTCCATTTTCCAACAACTCTTTAGTAGCTTCACGATGTAGATTTTTATTTTCCCAACTTCAGAACGTAATTCATCATGCCATGATTCTTCATTTTGAACTTAAGAGACCATCTCCCTCTTACTTTGATTATCAGAAGCTCATTACCTGCCAAGAACCGCCCATTAGTATATAAAACCAAAATGAAAGTCATACCTTGGACCACTTTTGAAGTAGAGGTTTGGATGGGCACATCTTCCTGGCTTCACCAGATAATTTTCAATATGGACTTACCAAGCTCAGGGATCTTGCTTCATATAATTCTTTCTACAAACATAACACTTGACGAAACCAATATGCTCAGCCTTACACAAATAAATGTTGTGCAATCAAATTAACTAAGTCAGTCTATCAAGCTTTCGATGCCAAAACAAAATTAATATCAAAATCATAAAATTTTATGCCAGTATCATTGGGACAAACTCTTTGGACCAAGTTACGACAACCTTTTATTTATCAAGTACTAACTAATCAACCTTTATCAATCCATCCTTATGATCATAGCATGAATCATGCATAATTCAGAGACAAGTCATATAATTTTCATCCATTTATCATACTAAATCACAATTCTATATACTTCAACCAATGAGCCAAAGAAAATGAAGCCAATACAAAATCATTTTTGAATACCAATATTAGTCTCTGAAAGTCACTATGCCCACATAGCACTGTCATCAAGGCAAACCATTGGTTATCAAATCAAAATCATAATTTGTTATCACAATGATTTTAATCAGTTCATAACGGTTAAAATTGGCAACTAGGGCCAAACTCCATGTGGGTCATCTTATTCATGGTTGATAATATTTTTATTAGACTCCTCTCATTGAGAGGTGTAGGATTTATCTAAAGATCATCCGATTCCGATAATTATTTATGGAGATATGAATTTCTTTTGATTATGGAATAATTATCAAGCCTACCAACAAATCATGTAGGCTCAAAAGCCCAACAGTCGCATCTATTCAATTATCATCAGATGTGTATAAATACAGGAGAATTTTTCCTCATTTGGACTCACTCAACTCATCACATCTCTCTCTCTCTCCAGCACAGTAAAGAGTCTCTTCTCTCCTGCGCAGTAGGTGACTCTCTCTCACACAGGTGGAAGGAAGGACGCAAAATTTAGTGCTGCAACTACAGAACCAAAGTTTGACCAACATTGACTAGAAGACTCCCTCCTCAGAACTGCATTGTAGGTCCATCTGGACCTCCTCTGAAGGTCGCATTTTTTGGTGGTGGAATCAAGCCGATCTGACGGTCGGTTTGCGAGATATCGACTGCCCTAGTTTTGATGATGAAGTTGCTAATGCTGATGCTACTGATATAGGGTTTGCTACTGCTGATATAAATCATATTTTTGTATTATTTCTCTCTGCTGAATTATTGAAGATAAAAGAAGATTTGATCAAAGGGTTTCCCCATATTTGGGTTTTTCCTTGGCTAGCCGCCACATCTTGTGTCTCTTTTCTTGGCTTGTTTTCTGTTGATCGTTTAATGTTCTATCTGCACTCTACTTATTCACATGTGATTGCTAATTTGTGAATAATAATAAGAAAGAGAAGTAAGTTTCTCTAGGCATAGAACATACCATAAATTAACATGGTATCGACACTGAGGTGAAGACAAAGCCCGAGCAAGAGCAAGAGCAATCACCGAAGAGAAGATTGGCAAGGCTATCCTAAAGAACTATGGGGTCCTCAACACTCTTCCCTGTCGAAGACAAGCTCCATGAGAAGTCTGACTATCACGGATGGAAGATGTCTATCGATCTAACCTTAGAAGATCAAGGAGTGTTGGACCATGTGAGAGGCAATATTGTTGAGCCTCCATCAAATGCACCCGCTACTGCGAGGAACAAATGGAAAACCGGTGAAGTCAAAACAAAGAAGATCATCTGGGACTCTATCAACAAGTGCTTGGTGGCCTACATCTCCGATCTAAACACCTCCAAGGAAATCTACGATAGACTGGTGAGTTTATTTAAAGTTAATGATGCAAATCAAGTTCTATTTCTTAGAAATAAGCTGAAGGAAATTAAGAAGGGCAAAGATGAGAGTATGCAAGCATACTTCTTAAGGATCACCGAGATCAGGAACGATCTCCTATCTATTGGGGAGACTATTACTGATAGGGAAATGGCACTCACAACTCTTGGAGGATTACCATCCGAATGGTACGTGTTCAGGACTACTCTTCTGAACAATAATGTAATTCCTGGTTTCGAGGAATTAATGGCTAGATGCATTCAAGAAGAAACAAGGGTTGAAGAGAAAGAAATGCCCATGCCTAAAGGTCCTCCTACTTCCTTTTCTTCTCATGCTAAGAAAAGAAATAATTTCGGGACTAAATCAAAAAGAAAGGTTGGACCTAAGGGTGGAAGAAAAGGACGATGTTACATTTGCGATAAACCATGTCACTATGCAAAGGAGTTTCCTGATAGAAATATCTCACACCAGGATGATGATCAAAATTCCCCTCATGGCAATCAGAGGAATGGGAAATCTAATAGCAAAGGTAAAAGGAGTGCTGGTAATCAAGGAAGAGGACAACCATTCAAGAAGGCTAAAAATTCCAGGTATGAATCCAACATTGTTGAAAATAAGCAAGATGAATATTATTTACCAACTGCTCTATCTACCTCTGCTCCTTCGGACTCAATGGGAATTTGGCTCATTGATAGTGGTGCATCAAGGCACTTCACTGGTTACAAAGAAGTTCTCCATAATCTAATAGAGAAGGAAACTAACCTGGAAATTGTCCTTGGAGATAATATGAAATATCCCGTGAAAGGTGTAGGCAATGTCTCTCTTAAATTGAATCAAGGAAATACGATCCACTTATAGGATGTATTATATGTACCTGACCTCAAGAAGAACCTAGTGTCCATCTCAGCAATGGAAGAAAAAGGCTACAAGGTGACCTTCAGCGATGGCAAGGTACATATATGGAAAAATAATGTTAAAGATGCCTTCACTCTTGGGTTTCGAGTTGATTCATTATATCAGGTCGGTGGAAGTCCGCTAGGTGTCATGTCTTGTGACACATCTATTTAGTCTGAACTTTGGCATCGAAGGTTTTCCCACCTTCATTATAAATCTCTACCCGATGTAAGACAAATGGTAACAGGGATGCCCGAATTTCGAGTAGAGAAAGAAGGTGTATGTCCGGGATGTGCCGAAGGAAAGCTCAAAAGGGGACCATTCCCCTCAAGCCAAAGCAAGACCTCTGATATATTACAACTGGTTCACTCAGACATATTTGGTATGATGCCTGTGAACTCCTTGGGAGGATATTTATATTATATTACTTTTACAGATGACTATTCTCGAAAGACTTGGATATACTTCTTGAAAAGTAAGGACGAAGTGTTCTCTTGGTTTCGACACTTCAAATATCTGATTGAGAATCAAACTGAAAAGAAGATCAAGATCTTAAGGACTAATAATGGGACTGAATATGAGTCTAACGAGTTTCATGACTTTTGTAAAGAGGCTGGCATCAAGAGGGAGACTACTACACCATATACTCCTAAACAGAATGGTGTGGTGGAAAGGAAGAACCGTACGATTGTGGAAGCTATCCATGCCATGCTCCATGATCAAAGACTTTCGAAGTTTCTATGGGCCGAAGCTGCAAACATCGTCGTATATGTACAAAACTGATGCCCTCATCAAGCATTGGGTTCCAAGACTCCTAAAGAAATGTTCACCGGTAAGAAACCTGACGTATCTCATTTTAGAATTTTTGGAAGCCCTGTATATTTTCATGTGCCGAAAGAGAAAAGGAATAAATTGGGTGCATCTGGAAAGAAAGGAATCTTCGTGGGCTATGGTGAAAATACTAAGGGCTATAGAATCTATGTTGCCAGTCAAAGGGAAGACGTGATTAGTCATGATGTCACCTTTAACGAAGATATGGCCCTCAACAAGGTGGAAAATCTTTATACTTTGAAGAACTCTCAAGAAGCCGACACCATGGAACCAAAAGAGAAGGATGATGAAATAATGCGTGATGTGGAAGAACCCATGGATCCTATTGATCCACCTGAAACCTCCTCTTCTAGGAAGAGGCCCTCTTGGCTCAGGGGGCTACTCGATGATGCTGAAGGAAACACTGCACCCCAAGGAACCTTCCGTGAAAGTAAGAAACCCAACAGGTATCAGGGATACCTGACCATCATGAGCAAGATCATACAAAATGAGCCTTCATCATTCTCAGATGTCGTCAAGTATCAAGTATGGAAGGATTCTATGACCAAAGAATATGAGTCTATTATGAAGAATGATGTTTGGGAAGTAGTTCCCAGACCCCAAGACAAGACAGTTGTCACTTCTAAATGGCTTTACAAGATAAAGCATGCAGCAGATGGAAGTACGGAAAAATATAAGGCTCGTTTTGTCGCTCGTGGATTCTCTTAGAAGGAAGGTATAGACTATGACGAGATATTTGCACCTATTACTAGATATACCACCATCTGCTCAATCATAGCCCTTGCGGCTTCACAAGGATGGAATCTACATCAGATGGATGTCAAGACAGCATTCTTACATGGTTCAATCAAAGAAGAGGTCTATGTGCAGCAACCCGAAGGATTTGAGATTCATGATAAAAAAATCTCATGTATGCAAGTTGAAGAAATCTCTCTATGGGTTGAAGCAAGCACCCCGAGCATGGTATGATAGGATCGACAACTACTTGATGAAGCTAGGATTCACTAGGAGTGAAGCCGACCCTAACCTCTACTTCAAGTTTGAAGATGAAAAACCTCTCATACTGGTGCTGTATGTGGATGACCTCTTCCTAACAGGTGCAGACCCTCTCATTCACAAATGTAAGAGGGAATTGGCTTCTGAATTTGAAATGAAGGACCTAGGATTGATGCACTATTTCCTAGGACTTGAAGTCTAGAAGAAGCCAAGGGAAATTCTCCTATCTCAAGGAAAATATACGGTGAAGATATTGGAAAGATTCGGTATGGTAGACTGCAAGCCTGTAACTACCCCGATGGAGCTTGACTTTAAGAAGCTAAGCAGTAGCGTTGTTGGACCTGTTTTACGAAATGCCACCAAGTATCGTCAACTCATCGGAGCATTAATGTTCTTAGTGAACTCCCGTCCAGATATATGCTTCGCAGTCAACACGTTGAGTCAACATATGGTTGAACCTCACCACATACATTGGATTGGTGCCAAGAATCTGTTGAGATATCTTCGTGGCACAATCACTTATGGGTTAAGATACACTGCCGGAGATGTGAGACTACTTGGATACACTGATGTTGATTGGGCAGGCAGTGTGGTGGATCGTAAGAGCACTTCCGGGTGCTGTTTCTCCTTGGGATCTGCTTCGATATCCTGGATGAGCAGGAAGCAGAAGTCGGTGGCCTTGAGCACCACCGAGGCAGAGTATATTGCTGCTAGCATGGCATCCTGTGAGGTAGTATAGTTGCGGAAACTCTTTAGGGAGTTGTTTGGATTTACACTAGATACCACCGTGATCCTATGTGACAACCAGAGTGGGATTCGTTTGTCAGAGAATCCCGTATTTCATGATCGCTCCAAGCATATCGATATCAAGTACCACTTTATTCGAGATATGGTGCAACAGGGAGCTATTAGGCTCCAACATATTGGTACAGATGAACAGGTCGCCAACATTTTGACAAAGCCCCTAGGAAAGGTCAAATTCTTGACTTTTCGAGAACGACTTGGTGTCATTCAGAAACCCTCTGATGAGGGTCTTGTATGATGTATTGAGCTCTGGGAGCTCCGGGGGGGCGCGGGGTACTTCTTGGAGCGACATATGACGACAGGGTAAAAGAATCAAAACTTTCCTTGTATCACCCCATGGCGACTATGTAGCAGGATGATTAGTTCTCCTGTGAGGTCTGGATGATGTGTTCTCCATGACAATTGTAACAGGATGATTAGTTCTCCTGTGAGGATGGGATTGATTAAGTTCTCCTGTCAAGGCATCCTACCCATGTAGTCAGGGACTCATGGGAAGTACCTATCATCTGATCAATGAGCAGGGAAATGAAGTTAGGGACCATAGTAGTACCAATGGACGCATCAGTGTATCTACCATACTCCCTACGCTAGGATGACCTTCATTGATCTGGGATCAATGATACTGGTCTGGGACCAGTGGTAGGAGTGGTACCTACTATGACGCTGACTTCGGTTCGGTTGAGACTGGTCTAGGACTAGTGGTACGCACTCTGAGATTGAATTCGAGTCATTGGAGGATGATATTGGTCTAGGACCAGTGGTAGGAGTTGTACTCACTATGACGCTGACTTCGGGTTGGTTTAGATTGGTCTGGGACCAGTGGTACATACTCTGAGATTGATTTGAGTCAATACGATGCATCCTTGATCATTTCTTCTTCTTCATAATTCGGACAAAAGCAAAGCAGAGCAGAGCATAACAGAGCAGAGTAGTGTAGATCAGTATAGGGTAGAACAGAACAAAGCAGAACAGTACAGATCAGTACAGGGCAGAACAAGACAAAGTATAACAGGAAAAATAGAGCAGAGCAGGGCAAGGATCAAGTTGTACAGGGCAGTGCATTTGATGGATGAATAGTAGCAACCGACAGACAGATTGTAGATGGAGTTCTCCCTAGTTGAGAGGGAGTGTTAAAATTGGAAATTAGGGCCAAACTCCATGTGGATCATCTTATTCATGGATGATAATATTTTTATTAGACTCCTCTCATCAGGAGGTGTAGGATTGATCTAAAGATCATCCGATTCCGATAAGTATTTATGGAGATATGAATTTATTTTTATTATGGAATAATTATCAAGCCTACCAACAACTCATGTAGGCTCAGAAGCCCAAGTCACATCTATTCAATTATCATCAGATGTGTATAAATACAAGAGGAATTTTCCTCATTTGGACTCACTCAACTCATCACATCTCTCTCTCTCTCCAGCGCAGTAGGTGACTCTCTCTCACACAGGTGGAAGGAAGGATGCAGAATTTAGTGCTGCAACTGCAGAACCAAATTTTGACCAGCGTTGACTAGAAGACTCCCTCCTCAGAACTGCATTGTAGGTCCATTTGGACCTCCTCTGAAGGCCGCATTTTTTGGTGGTGGAATCAAGCCGATCCGATGGTCGGTTTGCGAGATATCGTCTGCCATAGTTTTGATGGTGAAGCCGCTAATGCTGATGCTGCTGATCTAGGGTTTGCTACTACTGATATAAATAAGATTTTTGTACTATTTCTCTCTGCTGAATTATTGAAGATAAAAGAAGATTTGATCAAAGGGTTTCCCCATATTAGGGTTTGTCCCTAGCTAGCCACCAAATCTTGTGTCTCTTGTCTTGGCTTGTTTTCTATTGATCGTTTAATGTTCTATCTGCACTTTACTTATGCACATGTGATTGCTAATCTGTGAATAATAATAAGAAAGAGAAGTAAATTTCTCTAAGCATAGAACATACCATAAATTAACAATAACCCAAAGCATATCAAGTCAAAGTTATAAAACATCTCTATGAATTATCAAGCGTCATGTCAAACTCCAAACACTAAACAAATTTTAGTAAAACCCTTTCAATTGTTATCAAATATTTTCATACACTAGCCTCAATGGTTAAATCATAATGATATATTGATATGCATATTCCAGTCACCTACAAACACAAGTTTAGTTAGCACATTCACATTCTCTCTAGTAAGTCAATTATTCAACCTTCCTTGCTCAAAGGACATTCTATTATTTGTTCCATGTCTGTAGGACTATCATACTCCTAGTTCATCCCTAATTTTATGAATAAGGCTTTAGTTTTGTGATCTACAGGCATAATTGTACCCATAGGCTTTCTTCCGTGTGGTTGTGAGGCTTATAGCCACACTGATAAGATTTCTTCCATGCGGTTGGGGTTTAAACTAAGGGAAACCCTCTCTTTTCATACCAGAACTTGTTGCAGACTATCATAATTAGATATTTAGTCAAAAATCTTACTTCAACAATAAAGAATCTTCTATACTTATAATGAAAATAATAATAGGTGTAGGGATCTTATGGAGATATTTTTCCTCTAAATGAGTATCCCCTTCAAACATTATTATTCAAGTCATCAACCTATCTATAATACTTTCATGTATCAAAAACTGTTAGATCATAAAATATAACTATTTCAGGTTCTAAAACGTATATCCATCATGGTCATAGCATGTTAGCATTAGCTACTTCATCATCACATCAAACTTTAATCGAGGGTTAGAGTCATATGATTAGGACATTTGTCAAGTGCTTCATCATATTTTAAGGATCATAATCACTTCATCACTTCTTTTACACTCATTCAATCATCAAATCAGGGCATCCAATTTTACATATGTCATAATTACTAAGCTAAGGTCAACAAGGAGACCTTGAGCAATAATATTATCATTACACTTCCATCACCATGGTTATCATGCTTATCAAAAACAATATCAATAGTATTAAGATACCATATGTAATAATAAATGTGGTAGACTTCTTTATGGGATCAGGAAATCCATCATGTCTAAAATTAAATATGCTTCCCTAATATCAAAAATCTATGTTTCTATGTAGCTTTACCATGACTTAATAGAATGTAAGATACTTTTTCACTACCAAGTACACCATCCCATCATGGGTACCATAAATCAAACTTTCATATGCATGAGACATTTGTGAAGATGACATTCATATCATACCTTAGGGTTTACATTGCCATCTATATTGCAGCTATAACCTTGAAATAAAGCACCATACATACCTTGAGTATTAAAATACCTGTGCACATTCTTATTTGAAATTGGTAGCGAGAGCACTTTGTCAACTTCCTTGTCATGGGAAACTATAGCTCTTCTCTTCCTGCACTAGCCATATTTTCTTGCATATCAGATGATCTTCAAGAAGGATCCACTTATCACATCTCATGAGGAGGTTAGAAGTATCAAATACTCAAATATACATGCAGGAAGCATAATCAATGATAAAATTAAAGATTGTTAGGGTCCAACCCTAACCCCTTTATTTATGTAATAAGCCCAAGGGGCCGAGTCAGAGTCATATTTAGTTAAAGAGTCAATAAAGTTAGCATTAATAAGTGTAAGTGGTTGACCCGCATTATAGAAAAGGGACCACAATTAGTTGCAAATGGGCCACAATTAATAAATAAAGTGGTTAACCGGTGTTATGCAAGGGATCACTAGTATTTAGGGTTTTGGATGTCATTTATATATAAATAATCTTTGTTGGTAAGGGAAAGATCACCGAGTATTACTGTAATTGAGCTCTTCTTTATTGGAGGTCGCCCCCTCGAAGAGGCAAGTGAACATTTAATTTTCTTCTGAATAATAAAATACTATGCAATTTTTCTCATTTCATGTGATAATTCTATGTTTTGGGCTATATTTCTTCGTATTTATGGTATTCTAGATTTCTCACAGGTCAAGATTATAACAAGTGGTATCAAAGCACTTTCTAGGGCTAGATGTACCTCCAGGATCAGTCGTTAAGGGCATAAACCTATGGATTTGGGGAGGCATGCATGCAGGAAATACAAGAGGTGGTCACACCTACTAGACTCCATTGTAACCCCTGTGGGTACCCCTTCGAGTAGTAGCGCGTTAGACAGAACCGCGCACATACTGCATTTCTACCTACTCTTGGGCCTATTGGAATCCCCTTAGGATATCCTGAAACCTAACCTTAGATAAGTCATCGGTTGTCTTACTACTACAGTACACTAAGTATAGCACTCGGGGAGATTACTCGCGCTTACAATAGGGTAGTCAGGTAGTATGACTAAGGGTACAGTCGATCCTCCTTAGTTAGTGCCCTGAAAGATTGGGTCAAGTACTATTGTTGGACCCCTACGTATATTGTGATATGTATACTTTGACACTCATTTGTGACCATAGTTCCTTCGCTATCTGAAGATCACCCTCTACCTTGTCTCCAAATTAGATCCAGTTGTTGGGGTTTGACTGTAGCCATCAAGATCATATCCAACAGTTGGGGTTCTGTCATCGTCGTACATATTAGATTGAGTAGTTGGGGTTTTCACAACACAGATCAAACTCTTTGTGTAGTGATGGTTTTGGTTTCCATAGTCCATATTAGATTGTCACAGCACATTCTGCAGTACCAAGACCTTGGGGTTTTAGTTACTACAATCTATGCTCGATTTTCGCAGGGCATTTGGCAGTATCAAGCTTTCTGGAATTCGTCCACTGCAGTACTAATCAACTAGGAGTAAAACTTTTTTCAGATTAAAAAAATAAATAAATAAAATGGGAGAATCCCGATATTTTTGCAAGAGACTTAACCCATAAGCTTTGGGACGATGAGCTCGCTGCAGTGGTACCATTCAATTGTAAGCCCCCAATTTTCCGGCGGTCACAAAAAATTCTCAACGTGGCTTCAAGTGACCCACTCGATTAGACTCTTGAGATTTCCCTCTTTCCAAGCATACTACTCTTAAGTAAGCTCAAAATTTTGATCAGGGCTAGTATATGCGATGTACCAAATCTCAAGTTATGGATGCGGAAAATGTAGTCGAGAAGGTCGATGACCTTGAGAAAAAAATCAACGCATAGGGGTGATAATTACCAGCAAGATCTCACAAATAGCAACCCTTATACAAACGTCTCATAGGGAGGAGCCTAGTGTTGATCTACACATAGAAGGAGAATCCATCCATCACATTCGCTTCCATGGAAATCACCACTCTTCAAGCCAAAGACACCCAATTTGGACATGTACAAATTTGATGGTTCTAACCCTGTAGTATGGGTAGCACAAATGGAACAATATTTCTCTCTTAATTATCTGCGAAGATGGGACTAAGATAAATGTGGGAGCCCTTTACTTGGACCAAGAGAGATGGCAATGGTGGTAGCGGCATCAGAAATGTTATCCGGGGAGAGCAACTTGGAACATGTTCTCAAAATCCATATGTGATCACTTTGGCTGGGAATTTAATATTTTGGTCTATCTCACTAATCTCTGGAAAATAGGTACAGTAAACGCTACATTTCATCCTTTGAACAATTGGCCATCAAAACTGATATCCTAGGAGATGACTTCTACTTGGAATGTTTCATTAGTGATCTAAAAGAAGCCATCCAAGCCCATGTCTGAATGCATCACCCAGCTACTTGGTTAGACGCATGCCACATGGCCTTAGATGTGGAAATCGCCTTAAATGCCTAGTCCAATCATTCAAATTTCATCACCAAGGCACATCCCACCTAGGCTCAGGGCCCCACCCAAACACTTAAGGTTCAAAAGGTGTCACCGGCAGAAATGGCCGAAAGAAGGAAACAAGGATTGTGCTACTACTATGATGACAAGTACTCCCCCAGACATAAATGAAAGGAACAAAAATTATTTCAAATTGATTCTACTAATAACAACTCAGAAGATGAAGCTCCATCCCTTGAGGTGCTTGAGGAAGAAGCAGGTGAAACCCAAAGTGAAAATGATCTCACAGCTACGCCGAATGAGTCGGTTATATCACTACATGACTTGGTTGTCATTTCTTCGCCTCAGACTCTCAAAATCCGAGGCTTTATTAAAAATCGGCTAGTTGTGGTATTGATTTATAGTGGCAACACTCATAACTTTATCCATAAGAGAGTCGCAGAAGTTGTTCATTTCTTTGTACAAGTGGTATCTAATTTCCAAGTCCTTATCACTAATGGGGGAACCATGAAATGTGAAGGTTTTTGTGAAAATATTAAGCTTCAGATGGAAGACTAACACCTAAAGACCCACATGTTTTCCATTGAAATGGGTGGTACATTATATTTGGTGTTGAATGGCTTTGCACACTGGGCCCTATCACAATGTATTTCTAGCAGTTATATACGAGCTTTATGCAGAACAACCACATTCATACATTGAGGGGACTCCAAGTAGGTGCTTCTACTATCATCAACTCGCATCGAATGGAGAAACTTTTAGAAAAGGGCCATCATGGAGTTGTCACCCAATTTAATGCCATCCAGGCTATTGAATCCACTACTCCTCATATTTATCCTGAGATGCAACAGGTATTAGATCGCCACTAGTGGGTCTTTGACAAACCAAAAGAGCATCCACCCTCTAGGGGTGAACATGATCATAGCATCCCTTTGGTGCTGGGTTACCAGCTGCCTAATGTTTGCCCATAACAATATTCGTTTTCCCAAAAGAATGAAATTGAAAAAATCATCAAGGAACTCCTCGAAGTTGGTATTATCCATCCCAACATCGGCCATTATTCATCTCTAGTGGTCATGGTTCTAAAGAAATATGGTGAATGGCGCATGTGTCTAGGCTTTCGGGACCTTAACAAGTCACTATCAAGGACAAATTTCCTATTCCAGTTGTTGATTATTTTCTTGATGAGCTGCATGTTGCTAAATTATTTACCAAGATAGACCTTTTCTTGGACTACCACCAAATACACATGAAGGAATTAGACACCAAGACCACCTTTTGAACTCATGAAGGCCATTATGAATTCCTGGTCATGCCATTTGGTCTCTGTAATGCACCATCTACTTTTCAAGCCTCGTGAACCACCTTCTGAAACCATATATCTGAAAATTTATCCTGGTGTTGCACAACATTTTGTCACAGTCCCTATACTCCCCGTTCCTTGATCTTGGAGGACCTCTACAGTGAGCCCCGCATGCTTTTCCTTCATAGAGAAACTCCCATTATGTCCCTATTCATGAGCAGACCATTTCCCTTTTGCACCATTTCCCCTGAAACTTTTGTTTTGCTCAATTTACAAGACCATCACTAATGACCTTTGTCTTCCCTGCACAGATGTGAAAAGATTATCACTATTCCCTATGCCAATCAGTGCGACTGAGCTGTGTTCTAGTTACACCGGTCCTATTATGGAAATTTTTTTAAATTAGAGCTTAAGCTTCCATCTCTAGAAGCTCCGTAATAGAAGTCTGGTAAATGGTTTGGCCGGATGGGGTCGAGGATGACAGTTTGGGCTCCTTTCCCCTATAATGATGGAACTAACTCAAGGGATAAGTCCTTCTCCCATGAGAAGAGGATCCATCTCCCATCCATCTTTCCTATATAAACCTCCCTTCTTCCCAAGCACAGACTAGTGACTAGTGTGAAAATCAGAGTTAGAGTTTTGGTTGAGTGTAAATACACTAGACAAGCAAGCTATTACTAGTTGTAGCCATCTAGTTGTGTGAGGGAGAACATGGTATCAGAGCTGAGGTGAAGACAAAACCCGAGCAAGAGCAAGAGCAATCATTGAAGAGAAGATTGGCAAGGCTATCCTAAAAGAACTATGGGGTCCTCAACACTCTTTCCTGCCGAAGACAAGCTCCGTGAGAAAGCTGACTATCACGGATGGAAGATGTCTATCGATCTAACCCTTGAAGATCAAGGAGTGCTGGACCATGTAAGGGGCAATATTGTTGAGCCTTCATCAAATGCATCTGCTGCTGCCTGGAACAAATGGAAAAATGGAGAAGTCAAAACAAAGAAGATCATCCGGGACTCTATCGACAAGCGCTTGGTGGCCTACATCTCTGATCTAGACACCTCCAAGGAAATCTACGACAGACTGGTGAGTTTATTTAAAGTTAATGATGCAAATCAAGTTTTGTTTCTTAGAAATAAGTTGAGGGAAATCAAGAAGGGTAAAGATGAAAGTATGCAAGCATACTTCTTAAGAATCACCGAGATCAAGAACGATCTCCTATCTATTGGGGAAACTATTACTGACAGAGAAATGGCACTCACAACTCTTGAAGGATTACCATCTGAATGGTATGTGTTCAGGACTACTCTTCTGAACTATAATGTAATTCCTGGTTTCGAGGAATTAATGGATAGATGCATTCAAGAAGAAAGGGAAGAAGTGTAAGAAATGCCCATGCCTAAAGGTCCTTCTGCTGCCTTTTCTTTTCATGCAAAGAAAAGAAATAATTCCGGGACTAAATCAAAAGGAAATGCTAGACCTAAGGGTGGAAGAAAAGGATGATGTACATCTGTGATAAAGAAGGTCACTATGCTAGGGAGTGCTCTGATAGAAAGGACTCACACCAGGACGATGATCAAAATCCCTCTGATGGCAATCAAAGGAATGACAAATTCAACAGCAAAGGTAAGAGGAGAGCTGGGAATCAAGGAAGAGGACAAGCATTCAAGAAGGCCAGAAATTCCAGGATGTGTTAAATGCACCTGACCTCAAAAAGAACCTAGTGTCCATATCGGGAACGGAAGACAAAGGCTACAAGGTAACCTTCGGCGATGGCAAGGTATGTATATGGAAAAATAATGTTAAAGATGCCTTTACTCTTGGGTTTAGTGTTGATTCATTATATCAGGTCGATGGAAGTCTGCTAGGTGTCATGTCTTATGACACATCTCTTCAGTTCTTTACTTTGGCATCGGAGGTTTGCCCACCTTCATTATAAAGCTATACTCGGTGTAAGACAAATGGTGATAGGGATGCCCGAATTCTGAATAGAGAATGAAGGTGTATGTCCAGGATGTGCTGAAGGAAAGCTCAAAAGGGGACCATTCCCCTCAAGCCAAAGCAAGACCTCTGATATATTACAATTGGTTCACTCAGGCATACTTGAGGTTGGCATTAAGAGGGAGACTACTACACCACATACTCCTGAGCAGAATGGTGTGGTGGGAAGGAAGAACCGTATGATGATAGAAGCTGTATGGGCCATGCTACATGATCAAAGACTTCTGATGTTTCTATGGGCTGAAACTACAATCACCATCGTATATGTACAAAATTGATGCCCTCATCAAGCATTGGGTTCCAAGACTCCTGAAGAAAAATTCACCGGTAAGAAACCTGATGTTTCTCATTTTAAAATTTTTGGAAGCCCTGTATACTTTCATGTGCCGAAAGAGAAAAGAAATAAATTGGGAGCATCTGGAAAGAAGGGAATTTTTGTGGGCTATGGTGAAAATACTAAAGGCTATAGAATCTATGTAGCCGATCAAAGGGAAGTCATAATTAGTCATGATGTCACCTTTGATGAAGATATGGCTCTCAACAAGGTGATCAATCTTCCGACTTTGAGGAGCTCTCAAGAAGCCGACACCAGGGAATCGAAAGAAAAGGATGATGAATCAATGCCTGATGTAGAAGAACCCATGGATCCGATTGATCCTCCTCCATATGAGCCTTCCTCTTCTAGGAAGAGACCTTCATGGCTTAAGGGGTTACTTGATGATGTTGAAGGACATGTTGCACCCTGAGGAACCTTCCGTCAAAGTAATAAATTTAATAGCTATCAAGGATACTTGACCATCATGAGCACGATCATACAAAATGAGCCTTCGTCATTCTCAGATGCCGTCAAGCATCAAGTATGGAAGGATGCTATGAGCGAAGAATATGAGTCTATCATAAAGAATGATGTTTGAGAAGTAGTTCCCAGACCCCAGGACAAGACTGTTGTTACTTCCAAATGGCTTTACAAGATAAAGCACGCAGCAGATGGAAGCACGGAAAAGTATAAGGCTCGTTTTGTTGCTCGAGATTTCTCCCAAAAGGAAGGTATAGACTATGATGAGATATTTGCACCTATTGCCAGATATACGACCATCCGCTCGATCATAGCCCTTGCCGCTTCACAACGATGGAACCTACATCAGATGGATGTCAAGACTGCATTCTTGCATGGCTCGATCAAAGAAGAGGTCTACGTGGAGCAACCCGAAGGATTTGAGATTTATGATCGAAAATCTCATGTATGCAGGTTGAAGAAAGCTCTCTATGGGCTGAAGCAAGCACCCCGAGCATGGTATGAGAGGATCGATAGCTACTTGATGAAGTTGGGATTCACTAGGAGTGAAGCCGATCCTAACCTTTACTTTAAGGTTGAAGATGAAAAGCCTCTCATACTAGTGTTGTATGTGGATGACCTCTTTCTAACAGGTGCAGACCCTCTCATTCACAAATGTAAGAGGGAGCTGGCCTCTGAATTTGAAATGAAAGGCCTAGGACTGATGCACTAGGCAGAAGCCAAGGGAAATTTTCCTATCTCAAGGGAAATATGTGGTAAAGATATTGGAAAGATTTGGTATGATGGACTGCAAGCCTGTGACTACCTCGAGGATCTTAACTTTTAGAAGTTATATGGTAGTGATGTCGGACCAGATTTGGGAAATGCCTCTGAGTTTCATAAACTCATTCACATTGATGTTCTTGGTGAACCTCCGTCCGAACATATTTTTAGTTAGCATTGTGAGCTCATATTTGGTTGAGCCTCACTGGATTGATGCCAGGAATCTTCTGAGATGTCTTCAGGACACAATCTCTCATGGATTAAGATACACTATCGGAGATGTGAGACTACTTGGATATACTGATGTTGATTGGCAGGCAGTGTGGTGGACCGTAAGAGCACTTCCGGGTACTGTTTCACCTTGGGATCTGCTTCGATATCCTGGATGAGCAGGAAGCAGAAGTTGGTGGCTTTGAGCACTGCCGAAGAAGGATATATTGTTGCTAGCATAACCTCGTGTGAGGCACTCTGGTTGCGAAAGCTCTTCAGTGAGCTATTTGGATTTACATTGGATACCACTGTGATTCTCTGTAACAACCAGAGGTGGGATTCGATTATTGAGGAATCTCGTATTGTCAATTGCTCCAGCAGATAGACATCATCTGGGATATGGTAAGTTGATGAGCAAGGAAGCTCCATCACATTAAGATGATGTACAAGTTGATACACCTTGTCAAAGCCCCGAGGAAAGATCTAATCTATGATTTTCCCAAACGGCTTGGAGTCGGCAAGAAACCTTTGTACAAGGGTCCTACATGTTGCATACATTGAGCTATGGGAGCTCTGAGGGCTTGCGGTTCCTACTGGAGCAACATATGACCACAGGGTGACTCACCCTTCCCTGGTGGTGCACACTGGAAGAAGATGATTCGCTCTCTTGTGGGACAAGATGATTCGCTCTCTTGTGGAACAGGATGATTCGCTCTCCTGTGTAGCAGGAAGATTAGTTCTCCTGTGAGGCCTGGATTGATGTGTTCTCCATGGCAGCCTGGATTGATGTGTTCTCCATGGCAATTGTAGCAGGATTGATGTGTTCTCCTGTGAGGACAGGATTGATTAGTTCTCCTGTCGAGGCATCCTACCCATGCAGTCTGGGACTCATGGGAAGTACCTCTCATCTGATCAATGAGCAGGGAAATGAAGTTAGGGACCATAGTAGTACCGATGGATGCATCGTTGTAACTACCGTACTCCCTACGCTAGGATGACCTCCATTGATCTGGGATCAATGATACTGGTCTGGGACCAGTGGTAGGAGTTGTACCATACTATGACGCTGACTTTGGGTCGGTTGAGACTGGTCTGGGATCAGTGGTACATACTCTGAGACTGACTTTGAGTCAGTGGAGGATGATATTGGTCTGGGACCATTGGAGTTGTACTCACTATGACGCTGACTTTGGGTTGGTTGAGACTGGTCTGGGACCAGTGGTACATACTCTGAGACTGACTTTGAGTCAGTATGATACATCCTCAATCATTTCTTCTTCTTCATAATTCGGACAAAAGCAGAGTAGAACAGAACAATGCAAGAGCAGAGCAGAACATAAAAAAACAGTACAGATCAGTGCAGGTCAGAACAAGACTAAGAAGAACAGGCAAAATAGAGCAGAGCAGGGCAAGGGTCAGGCTGTACAAGGCAGTGCATTTGATGGATGAATAGTAACGACCGATAGACAGATTGCAGATGAAGTTCTCCATGGTTGAGAGGGAGTGTTAAAATTGGAAACCAGGGCAAAACTTCATGTGGGTCATCTTAATCATGGCTAATAATATTTTTATTAGATTCCTCTCATCGAGAGGTGTAGGATTGATATAAATATCATCCAATTCCGATAAGTATTCATGAAGATATGAATTTATTTTGATTATGGAATTATTATCAAGCCGACCTACAACTCATGTAGGCTCAGAAGCCCAACAGTCGCATCTATTCACCCACCAACGTTGTGTATAAATATAAGAGGACTTTTCCTCATTTGGACTCACTCATCTCATCACATCTCTCTCTCTCTACTGTGCAGATATGAGTCTCTTCTCTATTGCGCTGAAATGGGTCTCTCTCTCACACATGTGAAGCCGGAAGCTGTTGAATTTGAAGCTGCAACTGCAGAAGTAAATATTGACTTGCATGGCCTAGAAGATCTCCTCACCTGAACTGCACTGTACGTTCATCTGAACCTCCTCTGGAAGTCAAAACTTTTTGTGGTGGAATGAAGTCAATCCGACTATCAGTTTGTGAGATATGGTCTGCCCTAGTTTGATAATGAAGCCGCTAATGCTGATGCTACTGATCTAGGGTTTGCTACTGCTGATATGAATCAGATTTATTGTACTATTTCTCTCTGCTGAATTATTGAAGATAAAAGAAGATTTGATCAAAGGGTTTCCCCATACATTGTGGGGTTTGTCCCTGGCTAGCCGCCACATCTTGTGTCTCTTGTCTTGGCTTGTTTTCTGTCGATCGTTTAATGTTCTATCTACACTTTACTTTATGTACATGTGGTTGCTAATCGGTGGAATATAATAAAAAAAAGAAGTAAATTGTTATAAGCATAGAACATACCATAACCTAACACTATATAAACCTCCCTTCTTCCCAAGCACAGACTAGTGACTAGTGTGAAAATCAGAGTTAGAGTTTTGGTTGAGTGTAAATACACTAGACAAGCAAGCTATTACTAGTTGTAGCCATCTAGTTGTGTGAGGGAGAAGTGTGTTTGGTTTGGAGTCAAGCCTAAAGGGAAGAGTCTTTAAACTATTGTTGTTTGAAGCCATCATGAAGTGCTAGCAGAAGTGTGGGGGAACCTGGTCTTGTTAGAGGAAGACTACGACGTCAAGATGAATGGTTGTAATCTCTCTTTGAATATTAATATATGCAATTATTGATTGATTTCCTACATGTTTTGTATATTACATATTCCTGTCTTAATGCTTCTTGACTCATTAAGTAGGTTGAATTACAATTTGTCTATTATTATGTTTGCGTGTTGTTGTTTTTTACTTGTTTCAGGAGCTTGAAGAAGGAAGCGAGAGATTGCTGGAGCGAGCAAGTAAGGACATCATCAAGCAGAATAAGTGACCAAGAGGTAGGCCCTCTTGATTGATTCTAACCTAAGGAAATCTTCCATAGAATGTATTTGTTGTGGCTAGACCCATTATCGGGCTAGAGGAATTCGTTCGTGTCCGCACTTATAATTTTACTTCACCACAAATTTGCGACTCCACTCGGGAGATCCCATCTTTTTGTTTGTTTTGGATTTCATGATTTCGTGAGAAATTCGCTAGTTTCTCATTTTCCCTTTTGTTTTGTTGCTTTTCTCCTGCTTACTAGCCTAAGTCTAAAATCCATAGTAGCAGATCTGGTCCCTATTTTGAATTTTTTTTTTCTTAGTTTCCTTGGACAACGCTTTTAATCGGTTGACATCACTCTGATCAGCGCAAATTACAGAGGAACAGTCACGCCGACCAGCCTTTGGTGCTTGTTGTCAGTTAGGAAGTCGCGTCGATCCCTATAAGTGAAGATTAGGGTTAGAGCCCAACCTTGGCCAGTGTGTTCTGCTCTCGTGTTTTTGACCCTGTGAGCCTTTTTTACTGTTTTCTCCCTGATTAAAAATCTAATTTTCGTTTGGTTTTGCTTGCTTGTAGGCTTGTCATCTTGTTGTTTGATTGATCGAGTCATTAAGTGGCCAACGACACTATGACATCTAGCTAGCCATCCATTCAGCAGCTTGTGGACTCATCGAGTCCGGTTGTGGGTGTGTTTGTTCCTCGCATTTGTTTTTGGTCCCTCTTACGACTTTGGCCTCTTTTTGCACAAGTTTGAAAAAGTTTTGTTTACTAGTTTGAATGTCTTTTTCCAGCATAGATTACATTATCAGTCTTGTGTTTGGAAAAGTCGGTGTTTCGTCGATCTGAATGGACTTCTCTTTTCATGTTTTCATATGCTTGAAGAGCTCATAGTCTCGAAAAAAATTTCATTGAAAGATTGTATGCGAAAGTTTGTTTCGTCGTTTAATGAGAAAGTGTGAAATTCTAGCTTGTTGCATCATTATGATTTGCATCTCTTAAAAACTAGAATTGCATCAGCATTTGAAAAGGAAGAGAAATTTTTTCATTTCGAAAGGACCGATAGATAAGTTATTTTCAGGGAATTAGGAATTGGAATGCATTTTTCATTAGTTTATTTTTTGAAAAAGTGAAGTAGTGAAAAATCATTTCGTTTTCAGTTGCTTGATTGTTTGCATTTGATTGAGTAGTTTCTACCCTCTCTAGTGTAGGCATTTTATCAAATTGAAAAGGTCTTGTCCCATTTAGTTGCATTTTTAGGTTTTTCGAGTAGCATCGCTAACACCTGAAAACTGAAACTTAACTCAAGATCAACTATAAAATAAATTCAATTTACCTAAGGCGCAGTTGACATTAACGATCACATCTAGAAGGTCTAGGCTAGAGACGTGTTCCGGTGTCTGTAAACCTAGCAGCTGTCGTTAGCTTCGGCATTAGATAGCATTAGCATGAATTTGTGTTCCCCGTACCATCTCGTATATAACGGGAGACCCCACTAGGCTGCAATCCTTTTATCCTTAGGAAGCCGAGTCGGCCGCCTTGCGAACATGATACACCAAACATAGCATTCGGGGAGATTGCCTACTCGTACTTCTTGGTTCGCCAGGAGGTATTCTATAGTTCACGGTTGCCTGGTAATCCTGTTTACCTAGATCATCCATTGTAGTCATTTGATCTTTTTTACTCATTAAATTTAAAATATCATCCAAGCACTTGTCCTTTCGAGCTCGTTTCCAATCAAAAGTGATAGAGTCATCGTTTTTTCTTTCTCGACTCTTAAAAAATGAAAGAACATCAGTCTGTTACGCGTCTTAAATAATTGATTGCCCACGATCCAAAACATCCTGTTATATTTTTGACCAAATCATGAGTTCCCTTAAAAGGACATTTTAAAGCCTTGAAGTTATTTGTTCTGTCGACTAAGACAAGGTCATCGTGGCTGAACCATCTGGTTCGCCCATTTCCTCTTCCTCTCCTCCATCTGAAAGATTGTCCGAGGAGCCACTTCCTAAGTTATCAGAGCCATTTGAGGACCAAAATGTTGAACTTGCAATTGTTTTGAATGTTCAACCATTATCATCTCGTCCTCTACCTACTTTCGAGGGTCATCTGTTGGTCTTGACCCGAAATCTCCAGATAATCCCATTCAAACCCCGGAGAACTCACCGACCACTGACAGTCAGATTGGATTGGTTATATATCCTCTAAACCCCCTACTTGACGTTGTTGAGATATCACCATAGCGCCCTTACAGTCTATACGACCAACTGGGTGTTCCTTTGGAACTATCCCCCAGTACATGTTCGAGTGTTCGCCATCGTTTGTTTCCAGACATGGAACCCGAAGGCGCCCGAAGGCGATGCTCCAGTCACTTCTCCGGATGAGTATGAAGTCTCAACTCCACACACTGTTGAGGGGTAAGAATTGCAGTTGCAATTCCCTCCGGAGGGTTTCCCTTATTTAGAAGGTATTATTGCCAGCTTGCCACCCGCTATGTGTCTTTACGACACTTAGTTTCAGGCACACCTAGCGCCTCATCACTCTACCATAACTCTGTTTGGACGTCAAGCGTCAGGCCTACATCAGGTCCATTCGTCATGAACATGACTTCCAAACCAGTTGTTACTTCAGTCCAGGTGCAACCCACCGTCCCGAACACCCTTGTACCATCGATCCCAGTTACACGTCAGTCTCAACCGGCGGATTCAAAGATTGTTTCTGCTAGTTCTTTTGTCCCATTAGTCAATGGCCAGATTGTGCCACTGCCTGATGGGCAGAACCTGAATGTCTCTATGGTGTCAGGTGCCACTAATGTGAGCACCTCACAAGCTCACATGCTTGGTATAAACCAACCCTTTTCTGGTATTATTTACAACCCTACTGACCCTACTGGATCAAGCAATGTCTAGTACCAACAGGTCCAAAATCCTGGTGGTCCATCTGGTTCGAGCAATGTTCAGTATTAGCAACCCTATGGGGCTCAGGTCCAATACCAAAATCCTTACGTTTCATATGGTTCTCAAGGATTGGCTAATCAACCTTACACCCTCCAACCTGGGCAGTACATCTAGCCTGGCTATGACCAGATTCAGTTCGGTAATTTCCCGGGCACTGTTCAAGTACCCTTGCAACAACAAGGAAAACCTTTGCTACCGTAAGGGCAACCTTTGTTGTAGAAAGGAATTTCCGTGCAATAGAAAGGACAGATTATCCCGCAGCAAGGTCACCTGCAACAACCGCAAGGTCAGTCCTTTCAACCGCTGCAGCAGGCCACGCAGTAGCAGATGCAATATGCTCTGCATACCTCTCAACCCATAGCCTCGCAAGGCCAACCTCTGCAGCCCTAGGGAAAAATTTTACAACCGCAAGGTCAGCAAAACCAACCTAAGAAGCAGCAACCCTTGTATACCTATCAACAAGGGCAACCCTTGCAGGGATAGGTTCAAAGTCAAATCCTGCAGCAGCAGGTGCAGAATCCTCTTGTCCAAGGCCAACAGTTTCAGAATCCTACCGGCCAAGGGCACTAGGTACAGAATCCCTACGTACAAGGGCAACAAGCGTATCAACCTTATGCCCAAGTGTTACACAGTAATTTGTCACCGTTGGTCACCGTCCCTATCGCCCCGATTCCAGTACATTGGAGGATGCATTTCGGGACCTGTGAGCAGTGACATAGCCTAAAAACACTTGCACTATGTTCCCCTGAGTATGTACTTCATGTTCCCTCAAGACACCTTCTGCAAATTATCCCTGAAAAGTGCCCTTTTCCCATTGGCGCAGGTACCCAATGTCTGACCCGCGCCAATAACTCAGATCCTCAAAAAGGGGCGCGCCCATTGGCGCTCTGTCTTAGAACAATGCCCGCGCCAGTCGAGTTTAGTAATGTTTTTTGCCAAAAGCACGACTGTATAATTTTTTCCTCCCAGATCATGAAGTCCTTTTAGGGAAAAATCCATCTGATAAAGCTCGAGAGTCATCATATCTATCCGCAGTAGCTTTTCATGGATGTTGCCATTCCGTAATGGGTGTCCTGGTGCATTAAATCTTTCTCCCTTCTTCATCTATAAAAGCCTGTCCTCATGCATTAGACAAGCTAGTTCCAAGTTTATGAGTTCCAAGTTTATGAGTTCCAAGTTTATGAGTTCCGAAGTGCTGTAGTTTTGAGTTCTTGAGTTGTTGGAGTAATGCTAGAGAGGTTATGCTGCCGGGAGTCCGAGAGAGAGGAATTCTACTGCAAGGCATATAGTTGCTCGCCCAGCCAGAGGAAAGGTTCAACGTCAGAACCTTGGTTGTAACTTTTCCTGTCTATTATTAATTAATGAACGACTGTTATTATAGTTCCAATCTCATTGTCTATTATAGTGATGTTGATTTATTTCCTTTCTGACTGAAATATAGTTGTGCCTTGGTGGATTTTATGCTTGTATCTGTTTCTTCCTTTGCATGTGCAGGTGTCCGTTTGCAAGGATCGCAAGGATTGTGACCTGCCGGAGCGAGGGAGCGGGAACACCAACTCTGCTTCAACTATAGCATTGGATTCCAGGTTGGTCTTCTTAATTCACCTTTAATGTACAACTAGGAACTTGCGTGGCAGCGTGGATTGATTGTGGCTAGTTCTGTTTTAAGCTAGTGGGATCGCCTCTGTCCGCAGAGGGGATTTACCTAACCAACAATTTGGCGACTCCACTGGGGAGAAGCTATTTGGAGTTTGTCTTGCATGATTAGTTTTCTCTCGCTTGCCTGAGTTAATGAACTTTCTGGGTCAGTCTTGAAATTGTTATCTGTTGGGCACTGTCAATCAGACCCTGGGTTGTTATATTTATTTTTTGGGTCAGTAAACGCGGCTGGCGTGTTTTTTCTTTTGACAGTCGCGCCAGTTGGCACATGTTGCTCCATAAAGACCCGCGCCAATTGACTGTTAGCGCGAGTTGCAGATTCACAGTCGCGCCAGCTCTGTGAATTTTGCCAATTTGGTACTTGAAAGCTCCTTAAACTCGGATTTTTTGTTTTTCCATATCTTTTGCTGCTTCTGGGAGTGTGTTGGACCTCTGTGTGACTGGTTGTTACCTTCATCCTTCAGTTGTTTGCTTATTTCTATCAATTTTGTATCCCAGCCCTAGAGTACCTAGTGGCTTTGCATGTCGATCCTTCTGTGGGACCTTGTGGTTTGATTATCCAGTCAGCTTGTTGGTTGTTTTCCGCACTCATCTAGTGGTTGTTAAAAGTTGGTATTCTATGCTTCGAGTGATTCACTTCTAGCTTGCTTGGATCTTGCTTGACTTCATTTGAACTTAGATCACATGGTTCATTGAACGTCTTCGTGTTTTCCTTTGCTTTGACAGTTCATCTTCATGTTTCTAAATTGGTTTTATGTCCATTGAGTGAATTGTGTTTGTACTCGTGGATATCTCTTGAGGTTTGTTTACATGCATTATGCCATTTTACAAAATCAAAAAACAAAAGAGCTTTTTGCATTGTATTAGTTGGCATTTATTGTTATTTGTCGCTTTTAAAAAGAAAAGGAAAAAACTTTTATTTCTTGTTATTAGCTGCATTAGGATCTTTGTTACTTGCTTGATGATCATTTTGTTTGTGTAAAAAAAAAAAATCTCTACTCTTCTATAGGTAGAATTCATCGAATGAAACGATATAATTTTGGCATATAGATTGCATTTAGGAAGTTTGGAGAGACCACATACGGTAGGACCAAAAAACTAAAACATAATTGAAGATAAACTATAAAATAAACTCAATGAACCTAACAACGCATTGGAACATAACGCAAACATTCTAGAGGTCTAGGTTAGAGATGTGTTTCGGCGTCGTTAAACCTGGTAGCTTACCGTCGAGTGGTTGGGTGATTCCTCCACGATGAAACGATAGGTGCCAGTACGGACTGTGCTCCCACGTACCGTCGCGTATACATTGGGAGACCCCTATAGGAATAAAGCTTTTATCCATAGGAAGCCGTGTCGGCCGCCCTACGATTCGCAATGCAGTGAACACAGCATTCACGAAGATCGACCACCCGTACCCTAAAAAGTATTCTGTGGTTTTGCGAAAAGTTTGGCACACCCTCTACCTAGAATTCCAGAGCAGTCACTTTTGATCCTTTTCGGACTCCTTAAACGAAAAGGTGCCTGTGAGCGTCTTGTCACTTCGTGCTCATTAAATATTCGAAGGAGACTAGAGTCATGTTTTCGTCCTTTTCTCGACTCTTAAAAAGTGAAAAGGTCAAGTTCAAAGTTCAGTGTCTTAAAATTTATTTGACCACGATCACATATAACCCGGTTAAATTTTGCTTGCGTTAGCTTGAGTAGGGTTCTTCCTCGCTCAAATGGCATCCTTCCCTGAGCCCACCGGCCAAGGTGGTCCCCCGGCTGGTCTGATTCCTTCTGTCGGAAATGTTGGTGTTCAGTATATAGCAACTTTGTCTTTACCTGGGTTCACCATCGGTTTACCCGTATGGGTGTTCTCAAACTCAGTGGTCTCGAGTGTGATAACTCCTGTTCCACCACCACCTCCTCCACCCGAGCAACATCATTTTGATTCCAAGGTGGACCCCTGCCCTTCTTCGCCTATCGCTGCGTCCTCATCTTCTACTTCGCCTGGTGAAACTCTGGATTTAGGTAACCAGGTGGCTAAGAAGAAGAAGAAGAAGTCTCCCAAGGGAAAGGTCGCATCTACCCCGAGTATACCTCAGGTAAAACCACCTCCTGCTCCTCCGCGGAAGGCTAAGTTTCCTTGTCGATTATGCAAGGAGGACCATTTTCTTACTGATTGTCCTGGTATTCCCAGGATCCTAGATATATGGTCCCGTGACCTGACTTGCCCCTCGTCGTCGCAGATTGACGATACCTTATCAGCTAGTAAGGGAAAAGGGAAGGTTTGTTTCCCTTGTCGACTTTGTGAAGGTAATCATCTCCTTCGCCTTTGTCCACTTATGGATGAAGCCTCCCGTCTTTTGGAAAGTCTTTCAGCTCCCTTACCTCAACTTCCTACTGGTTATCAACGTCTTGCTGCAATTGCAGAACGTTCCCCTGCTGACAAAGAAATCAACCAAGATTCCTCTTTTGTCCACCCTTCTCTTGTCCAGTCTTCTCTTCCCGAACCCGGCTGTGCTCAGCCTATTCCAGACCAGTCTCTGGTCGGAAAAAGTGTTGATTTACGTTCATCATCTATGCACCACTTTGTTCCGGGAGTGTTTATCATCAAAGATGAACAATCTGAATCCAAACCAGACGAAAGCCCAAAGGTCCAGATCACAAGTGACCCGGTCTTTCAAGAGGTCCAGATGACAAGTGACCCGGTTTTGCCTTCAGAATCTGAATCCAAACCAGACGAAAGCCCAACGGTCCAGATGACAAGTGACCCGGTCTTTCAAGAGGTCCAGATGACAAGTGACCCGGTTTTGCCTTCAGAAGTTCCATCCTCAGATGATATTATCACTATAAAGAATGAAGACCACACCATCCAAATTCTATACATAAACATAGACTCTAATGATCAAGTGAGTATCCCCCTCATTCCTTCACAGCAGGAAGGAAGTCCATCAGAGGGGGGCATGATTAGTTTGTCTTGCATGATTAGTTTTCTCTCGCTTGCCTGAGTTAATGAACTTTCTGGGTCAGTCTTGAAATTGCTATCTGTTGGGCACTGTCAATCAGACCCTGGGTTGTTATATTTATTTTTTGGGTCAGTAAACGCGGCTGGCACGTTTTTTCTTTTGACAGTCGCGACAGTTGGCGCATGTTGCTCCATATAGACCCGCGCCAATTGACTGTTAGCGCGAGTTGCAGATTCACAGTCGCGCCAGCTCTGTGAATTTTGCCAGTTTGGTACTTGAAAGCTCCTTAAACTCGGATTTTTTGTTTTTCCATATCTTTTGCTGCTTCTGGGAGTGTGTTGGACCTCTGTGTGACTGGTTGTTACCTTCATCCTTCAGTTGTTTGCTTATTTCTATCGATTTTGTATCCCAGCCCTAGAGTACCTAGTGGCTTTGCATGTCGATCCTTCTGTGGGACCTTGTGGTTTGATTATCCAGTCAGCTTGTTGGTTGTTTTCCGCACTCATCTAGTGGTTGTTAAAAGTTGGTATTCTATGCTTCGAGTGATTCACTTCTAGCTTGCTTGGATCTTGCTTGACTTCATTTGAACTTAGATCACATGGTTCATTGAACGTCTTCGTGTTTTCCTTTGCTTTGACAGTTCATCTTCATGTTTCTAAATTGGTTCTATGTCCATTGAGTGAATTGTGTTTGTACTCGTGGATATCTCTTGAGGTTTGTTTACATGCATTATGCCATTTTACAAAATCAAAAAACAAAAGAGCTTTTTGCATTGTATTAGTTGGCATTTATTGCTATTTGTCGCTTTTAAAAAGAAAAGGAAAAAACTTTTATTTCTTGTTATTAGCTGCATTAGGATCTTTGTTACTTGCTTGATGATCATTTTGTTTGTGTAAAAAAAAAAATCTCTACTCTTCTGTAGGTAGAATTCATCGAATGAAACGATATAATTTTGGCATATAGATTGCATTTAGGAAGTTTGGAGAGACCACATATGGTAGGACCAAAAAACTGAAACATAATTGAAGATAAACTATAAAATAAACTCAATGAACCTAACAACACATTGGAACATAATGCAAACATTCTAGAGGTCTAGGTTAGAGACGTGTTCCGGCGTCGTTAAACCTGGTAGCTTACCGTCGAGTGGTTGGGTGATTCCTCCACGGTGAAACGATAGGTGCCAGTACGGACTGTGCTCCCACGTACCGTCGCGTATACATTGGGAGACCCCTATAGGAATAAAGCTTTTATCCATAGGAAGCCGTGTCGGCCGCCCTACGATTCGCAATGCAGTGAACACAGCATTCACGAAGATCGACCACCCGTACCCTAAAAAGTATTCTGTGGTTTTGCGAAAAGTTTGGCACACCCTCTACCTAGAATTCCAAAGCAATCACTTTTGATCCTTTTCGGACTCCTTAAACGAAAAGGTGCCTGTGAGCGTCTTGTCACTTCGTGCTCATTAAATATTCGAAGGAGACTAGAGTCATCTTTTCGTCCTTTTGTCGACTCTTAAAAAGTGAAAAGGTCAAGTTCAAAGTTCAGTGTCTTAAAATTTATTTGACCACGATCACATATAACCCGGTTAAATTTTGCTTGCGTTAGCTTGACTAGGGTTCTTTCTCGCTCAAATGGCATCCTTCCCTGAGCCCACCAGCCAAGGTGGTCCCCCGGCTGGTCCGATTCCTTCTGTCGGAAATGTTGGTGTTCAGTATATAGCAACTTTGTCTTTACCTGGGTTCACCATCGGTTTACCCGTATGGGTGTTCTCAAACTCAGTGGTCTCGAGTGTGATAACTCCTGTTCCACCACCACCTCCTCCACCCGAACAACATCATTTTTGATTCCAAGGTGGACCCCTGCCCTTCTTCGCCTACTGTTGTGTCCTCATCTTCTACTTCGCCTGGTGAAACTCTGGATTTAAGTAACCAGGTGGCTAAGAAGAAGAAGAAGAATACCAAAAAGAAGAAGTCTCCCAAGAGAAAGGTCCCATCTACCCCGAATATACCTGAAGTAAAGTCTCCTCCTGCTCCGCCGCGGAAGGCTAAATTTCCTTGTAGATTATGCAAGGAAGACCATCTTCTTCGCGATTGTCCTGGCATCCCCAGGGTCTTAGAAGTATGGGCTCACGATCGGGACCGCCCTGCATCGTCCTCTAGAGATCATGGTGATGCTACCCTATCTGCTGGAAATGTTAAGGGAAAAGGGAAGATTCGACTCCCCTGTAGACTTTGTGAAGGCAATCATCCCCTTCACCTTTTTCCATTCATGGATAGAGCCTCTATTGTATTGGAAAGTCTTACAGCTCCCTCAACTCAACTTCCTGTTGGTTATCAACGTCTCTCTGCAATTGCAGAATGTTCCCCTGCTGACCAAGCAATCAAGCATGATTCCTCTTTGGTCCAGCTTTCTCTTCCCGAACCTGGCTGTGCTCAGCCTGTTCCAAACCAGTCCCTGGTCGGAAAGAGTGGTGCTTTACAGCCTGTTCCAGACCAGTCCCTGGTCGGAAAGAGTGTTGATTTTCAGCCTGTTCCAGACCAGTCCCTGGTCGGAAACACTGTTGATTTAACTTCGTCGTCTACACACCACTTTGTTTCGGAAACGTTTGTCATCAAAGATGAACCACCTAAATCCAAACCAGATGAAAGTCCAAAGGTCCAGATGACAAGTGACCCGGTCTTTCAAGAGGTCCAGATGACAAGTGACCCGGTTTTGCCTTCAGAATCTGAATCCAAACCAGACGAAAGCCCAACGGTCCAGATGACAAGTGACCCGGTCTTTCAAGAGGTCCAGATGACAAGTGACCTGTTTTGCCTTCAGAATCTGAATCCAAACCAGACGAAAGCCCAACGGTCCAGATGACAAGTGACCCGGTCTTTCAAGAGGTCCAGATGACAAGTGACCCGGTTTTGCCTTCAGAATCTGAATCCAAACCAGACGAAAGCCCAACGGTCCAGATGACAAGTGACCCGGTCTTTCAAGAGGTCCAGATGACAAGTGACCCGGTTTTGCCTTCAGAATCTGAATCCAAACCAGACGAAAGCCCAACGGTCCAGATGATAAGTGACCCGGTCTTTCAAGAGGTCCAGATGACAAGTGACCCGGTTTTGCCTTCAGAATCTAAATCCAAACTAGACGAAAGCCCAACGGTCCAGATGACAAGTGACCCGGTCTTTCAAGAGGTCCAGATGACAAGTGACCCGGTTTTGCCTTCAGAATCTGAATCCAAACAAGACGAAAGCCCAAAGGTCCAGATGACAAGTGACCTGGTCTTTCAAGAGGTCCAGATGACAAGTGACCCGGTTTTGCCTTCAGAAGTTCCATCCTCAGAGGATATTATCACTGTAAAGAATGAAGACCACACCGTCCAAACTCTATTCATAAACACAGACTCTTATGATCAAGTGAGCATCCCTCTCATTCCTTCACAGCAGGAAGGAAATTCATCAGAGTCATATCCGACCGTTTATCCGGTCCCACCTCCAAGCAACCTAGTTGTTTCCTTCAATTGGGATCAACTAGGCAATCCCCGGTTACCAGCTTCCATGCCATTTCGAATTATAGTTCAAGTCTACCGAATGGTTATGGCCGGTACCATTATTGATGAGGGATCTCCTGTGAGCATCCTTTCTTCAACAGCTTGGGAAGCACTTGGTTCGCCACTGCTTCTACCTGCGATGAGAAACCTTACAGGTTTTCATCGAGAAACCAGTCGACCTTTAGGAATTCTTCCCCATGTACCTATCACATTAGAAGGGAAGACCGTTCAAATGGGCGTCATGGTAGTCCAAGGCCCGTTAGATTACAATTTACTCCTTGGGCAAGACTATATTTATCGCATACGTGCAATTGTGTCCTCACTCTTCAGAGTGATGTGTTTTTCGCACGAAAGAAGAACGATCAAGATCGTAGACCAACTTTCATTCCCCGGTTCACACTTTACATATAGTCATCTACCATTCCTAAATGGTCTTATTTCCACAGGAAATGTCTCAACATCCAGTCCGTCATCTTGATGACGGCAGCTGACCCGGGCGTGTGACTGAAGCCCGGGGGGCATGCATCCTCCTTTTCAAAATCGAGTCTTTCCAAGTGAACCTTCATTCCATCCACTCCGTGAATGCCATGAATCTTGGGGGGCATGTACCTCGATTTGCATTATCATGCTAGGGGTATGCAAATTTATAACAAGCATAGTTTTTTCGTTTCAAGCTTGTGTAAACATGAAACCGAATCCAAGCAGAGTTCTCCATGGTTCAAGCTTGTGTAAAAATGAACCCATACCTGATTTACATCCCGTGATTGCCATTTATCTGCTAAATTCTGCTAAATGAGTCTTGGTTGTTTCATTCCATCGCCACCATATTTTTGGCCGATCATATGCTTTCACTTGGTTGTTTTCCTTTCCTGAGGAACCGCAGCGATGAGTGGTTTTATTAGCCAGCCTCTTGACCATTACATGTTTTAAGCAGTTCCACCACTACCGGAACTAGTTGCTACCCTTTATACCACTCGTTCCTCTAGGACGAGTCGCCTTTAAGCTCTTTTCTGACTCGTAAAATATGAAAAGATTGCCGAGTATTTTTCCCTTTTGACTCGTTAAAGAGAATAAAATTGAAGGTCTTTTTTCAGCTCTCTTCCGACCATTTAAAGAGGAAAAGATTGCCGAGTTACTCCCCTTGACTCGTTAAACGTAAATAAGGGGCGGTCGTTTTAAGTTCTTTTTGTCGACCGTTAAAACTTAAAAAGATTACCGGGTTTTTGTCGTTTCAAACTCGTTAATGGTTACGAAACGACGTGGTTTTGATCACTTTTTTACTTTTTCAGGTCGAAATCACTACTTATGAAAAGTACTCCTCAATCATAACAATCGGGCGGTTCTTTCGGGCATTATTTTATACTTTTTCGGGCCCGAGAGACACAACTTTATGAAAAAGGACACCCCTGGAGTTTCCTTTTCGCTGTCTTTTCAAATTCTCTAAATATGAAAAGACGCCGAGTTCTTCCTTTGTCAGACTCGTTAAAACCTAATGACATCGGATTTTGTCGAAATGACGCACCACAAGCATATGCTATCCCCATCAAGCTTGTTAAAAATAATTGGGGTACTCCCCAGAAATGGTGGGGGAAAAAAGAAAATTTGGAACCATAATTATTGTTGTGTCGGCAGTATGTCGCTCTTGAACATGGCACTCCTCTGCTTTCGTGTCTGGGTGGGGACATCTCATCTTATTTTTCACTTGCCTCCGTGGGATTGGGTAATCCTATTTGACCTCTCATCTGCTCATTGCCTCATCACTATGACCTCTGATCCATTGATGTCAAATACTGCCAACTCCACAAGAGAAGTTGACCTCTGCAAAGAAACAACCTCCCTCTGATAGCTCATAAAATTTTGATTCACAACATCATCTCTCTGTCTCGTGTCGATGATGTGGGAAACATTATTGCCCACCTTCGATCAAGGTCACTTCCTGTCGACTTCAGCTCATTATCCAGGAAGTTGATCTAGAGACTCCCTTCCGGTGCCTTGGAGCCTGCATGCCTCAATGGCAGGTTCTTCGTGTTCGACGCGAGGTTTTCATCATTGGCCTCCGATCGAATGATTCTACGGGTGTTCGACGTCAGATCACTAATTCGCACGCCGTAGATTGTACCGATAGTACCTTAAGGGCCATTGTCATTATTGGTGGTACCTCTCGCGTCTGTTAACAGTTCCAAATATTGACTGGTAATCAGACGATGTTCATGCATGTTCGACTTCAGCTCACATATTCGCATGCTTGAATTGTACTTCTGTTCGGGTCGAGATGGAGCGCAAGACCCTGGATTGTGTCTGTTGTAATCCAGGCGTGATTCTTGATACATGACTCATTCACTGGATGGTTGCGGCCATACCTGAGTCAATTTATTGATCCTACCCAGATGGCTGCGTCCATACTATGGATCTAAATTATCATGTACTCTCTTATGGATGGCTGCGACCATACCACGTACATCATGTATTTGAGCTATCAATAGTATCTCTCAATGCAGGTTCTCGGCAGCAGCTATATGTGTTCTTGCAAAGCATTTCACCCCTCTCTCTCGCTCGGGACTCATGCTTTGGGGGGCATCTGTTACACAGTAATTTGTCACCGTTGGTCACCGTCCCTATCGCCCCGATTCCAGTACATTGGAGGATGCATTTCGGGACCTGTGAGCAGTGACATAGCCTAAAAACACTTGCACTATGTTCCCTTGAGTATGTACTTCATGTTCCCTCAAGACACCTTCTGCAAATTATCCCTGAAAAGTGCCCTTTTCCCATTGGCGCAGGTACCCAATGTCTGACCCGTGCCAATAACTCAAATCCTCAAAAAGGGGCGCGCCCATTGGCGCTCTGTCTTAGAACAATGCCCGCGCCAGTCGAGTTTAGTAATGTTTTTTGCCAAAAGCACGACTGTATGATTTTTTCCTCCCAGATCATGAAGTCCTTTGAGGGAAAAATCCATCTGATAAAGCTCGAGAGTCATCATATCTATCTGCAGTAGCTTTTCATGGATGTTGCCATTCCGTAATGGGTGTCCTGGTGCATTGAATCTTTCTCCCTTCTTCATCTATAAAAGCCTGTCCTCATGCATTAGACAAGCTAGTTCCAAGTTCCAAGTTTATGAGTTCCGAAGTGCTGTAGTTTTGAGTTCTTGAGTTGTTGGAGTAATGCTAGAGAGGTTATGCTGCCGGGAGTCTGAGAGAGAGGAAGTCTACTGCAAGGCATATAGCTGCTCACCCAGCCAAAGGAAAGGTTCAACGTCAGAACCTTGGTTGTAACTTTTCCTGTCTATTATTAATTAATGAACGACTGTTATTATAGTTCCAATCTCATTGTCTATTATAGTGATGTTGATTTATTTCCTTTCTAACTGAAATATAGTTGTGCCTTGGTGGATTTTATGCTTGTATCTGTTTCTTCCTTTGCATGTGCAGGTGTCCGTTTGCGAAGATCGCAAGGATTGTGACCTGCCGGAGCGAGGGAGCGGGAACACCAACTCTGCTTCGACTATAGCGTTGGAATCCAGGTTGGTCTTCTTAATTCACCTTTAATGTACAACTAGGAACTTGCGTGGCAGCGTGGATTGATTGTGGCTAGTTCTATTTTAAGCTAGTGGGATCACCTCTGTCCGCAGAGGGGATTTACCTAACCCGGTCTGGACGGCAGCTGACCCGGGCGCGTGACTGAAGCCCGGGGGGCATGCATCCTCCTTTTTAAAATCGAGTCTTTCCAAGTAAACCTTCATTCCATCCACTCCGTGAATGCCATGAAGCTTGGGGGGCCTGTACCTCGATTTGCATTATCATGTTGGGGGCATGCAAATTTATAACAAGCATAGTTTTTCGTTTCAAGCTTGTGTAAACATGAAACCGAATTCAAGCAAAGTTCTATATGGTTCAAGCTTGCGTAAAAATGAACCCATACCTGATTTACATCCCGTGATTGCCATTTATCTGCTAAATTCTACTAGATGAGCCTTGGTTGTTTCATTCCATCGCCACCATCTCTTTGGCCGATCATATGCTTTCACTTGGTTGTTTTCCTTTCCTGAGGAACCGCAGCGATGAGTGGTTTTATTAGCCAGCCTCTTGACCATTACATGTTTTAAGTAGTTCCACCACTACCGGAACCAGTCGATACCCTTTATACCACTCGTTCCTCTAGGACGAGTCGCCTTTAATCTCTTTTCTGACTCGTAAAATATGAAAAGATTGCCGAGTATTTTTCCCTTTTTGACTCGTTAAAGAGAATAAAATTGAAGGTCTTTTTTCAGCTCTCTTCCGACCATTTAAAGAGGAAAAGATTGCCGAGTTACTCCCCTTGACTCGTTAAACGTAAATAAGGGGCGGTCGTTTTAAGTTCTTTTTGTCGACCGTTAAAACTTAAAAAGATTACCGGGTTTTTGTCGTTTCAAACTCGTTAATGGTTACGAAACGACGTGGTTTTGATCAGTTTTTTACTTTTTCAGGTCGAAATCACTACTTATAAAAAGTACTCCTCGATCGTAACGATCGGGCGGTTCTTTCGGGCATTATTTTATACTTTTTCGGGCCCGAGAGACACAACTTTACGAAAAAGGACACCCCTGGAGTTTCCTTTTCGCTGTCTTTTCAAATTCCCTAAATATGAAAATACGTCGAGTTCTTCCTTTGTCAGACTCGTTAAAACCTAATGACATCGGATTTTGTCGAAATGACGCACCACAAGCATATGCTGTCCCCATCAAGCTTGTTAAAAATAATTGGGGTACTCGCCAGAAATGGTGGGGAAAAAAAAAATTTGGAACCATAATTATTGTTGTGTCGGCAGTATGTCGCTCTTGAACATGGCACTCCTATGCTTTCGTGTCTGGGTGGGGACATCTCATCTTATTTTTCACTTGCCTCCGTGGGATTGGGTAATCCTATTTGACCTCTCATCTGCTCATTGCCTCGTCACTATGACCTCTGATCCATCGATGTCAAATACTGCCAACTCCACTCTAGTGCCGCCGATATGTTCAAGAGAAGTTGACCTCTGCAAAGAAACAACCTCCCTTTGATAGCTCATAAAATTTTGATTCACAACATCATCTCTCTGTCTCGTGTCGATGATGTGGGAAACATTATTGCCCACCTTCGATCAAGGTCACTTCCTGTCGACTTCAGCTCATTATCCAGGAAGTTGATCTAGAGACTCCCTTCCGGTGCCTTGGAGCCTGCATGCCTCAATGGCAGGTTCTTCGTGTTCGACGCGAGGTTTTCATCATTGGCCTCTGATCGAATGATTCTACGGGTGTTCGACGTCAGATCACTAATTCGCACGCCGTAGATTGTATCGATAGTACCTTGAGGGCCATTGTCATTATTGGTGGTACCTCTCGCGTCTGTTAACAGTTCCAAATATTGATTGGTAATCAGACGATGTTCATGCATGTTCGAATTCAGCTCACATATTCGCATGCTTGAACTTGTACTTCTGTTCGGGTCGAGATGGAGCGCAAGACCCTGGATTGTGTCTGTTGTAATCCAGGCGTGATTCTTGATACATGACTCATTCACTGGATGGCTGCGACCATACCTGAGTCAATTCATTGATCCTACCCAGATGGCTGCGTCCATACTATGGATCTAAATTATCATGTACTCTCTTATGGATGGCTGCGACCATACCTGAGTCAATTCATTGATCCTACCCAGATGGCTGCGTCCATACTATGGATCTAAATTATCATGTACTCTCTTATGGATGGCTGCGACCATACCACGTACATCATGTATTTGAGCTATCAATAGTATCTCTCAATGCAGGTTCTCGGCAGCAGCTATATGTGTTCTTGCAAATCATTTCACCCCTCTCTCTCGCTCGGGCCTCATGCTTTGGGGGGCATCTGTTACACAGTAATTTGTCACCGTTGGTCACCGTCCCTATCGCCCCGATTCCAGTACATTGGAGGATGCATTTCGGGACCTGTGAGCAGTGACATAGCCTAAAAACACTTGCACTATGTTCCCCTGAGTATGTACTTCATGTTCCCTCAAGACACCTTCTGCAAATTATCCCTGAAAAGTGCCCTTTTCCCATTGGCGCAGGTACCCAATGTCTGACCCGTGCCAATAACTCAGATCCTCAAAAAGGGGCGCGCCCATTGGCGCTCTGTCTTAGAACAATGCCCGCGCCAGTCGAGTTTAGTAATGTTTTTTGCCAAAAGCACGACTGTATGATTTTTTCCTCCCAGATCATGAAGTCCTTTTAGGGAAAAATCCATCTGATAAAGCTCGAGAGTCATCATATCTATCCGCAGTAGCTTTTCATGGATGTTGCCATTCCGTAATGGGTGTCCTGGTGCATTGAATCTTTCTCCCTTCTTCATCTATAAAAGCCTGTCCTCATGCATTAGACAAGCTAGTTCCAAGTTTATGAGTTCCAAGTTTATGAGTTCCGAAGTGCTGTAGTTTTGAGTTCTTGAGTTGTTGGAGTAATGCTAGAGAGGTTATGCTGCCGGGAGTCCGAGAGAGAGGAAGTCTACTGCAAGGCATATAGCTGCTCGCCCAGCCAGAGGAAAGGTTCAACGTCAGAACCTTGGTTGTAACTTTTCCTGTCTATTATTAATTAATGAACGACTGTTATTATAGTTCCAATCTCATTGTCTATTATAGTGATGTTGATTTATTTCCTTTCTGACTGAAATATAGTTGTGCCTTGGTGGATTTTATGCTTGTATCTGTTTCTTCCTTTGCATGTGCAGGTGTCCGTTTGCAAGGATCGCAAGGATTGTGACCTGCCGGAGCGAGGGAGCGGGAACACCAACTCTGCTTCAACTATAGCATTGGATTCCAGGTTGGTCTTCTTAATTCACCTTTAATGTACAACTAGGAACTTGCGTGGCAGCGTGGATTGATTGTGGCTAGTTCTGTTTTAAGCTAGTGGGATCGCCTCTGTCCGCAGAGGGGATTTACCTAACCAACACCAAGGACTGTAGGTCTAGAACCCTCTTGTTCAGGGACAACAGGCCCAACAGCCCTATGTTCCAGGACAACAGGTCCCATACCCATATGTCCAAGGTCAACAGGCTCAGCAACCTTTTAACCCATACGTTGCCTATCAACAACCTGTGCATGGACAGTTTCAAGGTATTCAAGGTCCAAATCCTCCCTTTGGTCAAGGTAATCCGCAATGGGGGCAGCCTCAAATGCCATATGGCCAAATCCCCCACTGTGGGGTCAAAATCCTTACCAACAAGGATGGGCTCCTCCTTATGGGCCCACCTATCGACCTCCCATGCCTTTTAACACTCAATTACCTTTCTTGGCTATACTTGAGTTGCTGGATGTATCACATCTTACGAATGATCTGATTCTTCATTCGCCGTATTGGCCTTCGGCGCCGCCCAAGATACCAAGTGATTGCCCAAAGTTCCATGGAAAATCTAAAGAAGATCCTCAGGCTCATGTGATGACATATCATCTCTGGTGCTCGTCGAACTCATACATGGATGACTCCATTCGTCTTTGTCTTTTCCAACGAACCCTCACGGGTGCCGAAACAAAATGGTACATCGAGTTACCTCGAAGTACTTTTCATGACTTCAATTCGTTAGCCATGGCCTTTCTCACGCATTTTTAACTTTCGATTTGTTACGAAATAGGTACCTATTTGCTCACATCGCTTAAGCAAGACACTGCGATGCACATCTCTGATCATATCCATGAATGGAGACGTACACATCGACTGATCAAGTTCGAGATAGCTAATCAGTTACTCATTGAATGGTTTACCAAATCATTCGTAGCCCCAATTGCTCGCGATATATCCATGGGTGGATGCGTCGCTCAAGAGCAAGCCATCGCTCGTGCCCAGTACTTGGACCTGGTCTACTCTCAATCTGGCACATTATATAAATTGTCACCCAATGCTCCATGGCTATCATCCGATCCCGCGACATCAAAGTCACCCATTGTCCCTTCCGCTGATGGAGTTATTGGTTCAGTATCCCAGGCCCCTGCCAAAACTTCTTCCAAAAAGAAGTCGGCATCGAATACTGCTCCCAACAGTTCATCTCAAAACCCTCCAGGCCCTGGTAATACCTCAGAGGTCCATGTTGTTCAGTCTACCACAGTGGACAAATCCTTGAAAGGAAAAAAGAAAGGAAAAGCCAAAGCCAAAGCCGATGCCCCGAAACAAGGTCCTCCCAAATTGTTTGTTAGCGAATCTTCACAAAAGAAACCTAAGTATCCCTACCTCATTTGTGAGGAGGATCACTATACTAAGGATTGTCCATGATGATCCGAAGTTAATTGATTGCTCAAGGGGACCCTTGCTATCCTTAAAGAGCCTTTTCCATCTCACTAGACTCAGATGGTAGACCAACCCCGATCTACTTCCTCTGGATTTCAAGTGTTCATGATGAGCACGCCCATTAATGTGGCTACTTGATCGAAAGATTATCAAACTCCAACTCCCACAGCAGGGAAAGAAAAAGAAGCTCCACCTTCTTCTTCTACCCCGAGTTCTGGCCCTCTGCAAATCGAGCGCCCTAACCCTGATTCTGCTACATGGCCACCCTCTCGAGGTGTGCTACGGAAATCCTTGTATAATCCCAATGCCCAAGCCACTCAACATTACAATATTGTTGAAGATTTGGCTCAGGTGCCATCAGCTATGTCGGCTCTCGAGGTGCTACAAATCTGTCCATCACAGCAGAAATCCTTGTTGTTAGCTATTGAGGGCATCGATCCCACTGATTCTAATTTGATCTGTTTCGATCTAGAGAACCATGTTCTGAGACTCCCTCATCAGATTGCCTTTCTTATTTAGGTAATCATTAATGAAAATACCATCCACCGCACTGTCATCGATGAAGGTGCTTCTACCTGCATCATGTCAACTGCGTGTTGGAAGGCTATTGGTTCCCCTACACTGAACCAGTCTTTGAACACATTGGAAGCTTTCGATGGGCGCGATTCATGACCCTTCGGTGTCTTACCCAACCTTGCCATCACCCTGGAAGGCAAGATAGTGCAAGTCAAAGTAGAGATTGTTGACGCCAATCTCAATTATAATCTTCTACTCGACCGAAGTTGGACTCATGCCATGGCTTCCTCTTTGTTTCGAGTGATCTATTTTCCCCATCAAGGGAGGATTGTCACCATTGATCAGCTATCTTTCTTTGCCTCTTCCTTGTTTGATGGCAATGTTCCATATGTCAAGCACTCTGGTGCTCCCTTTGAGAGTGTGGGGGCAGGTCTCTTCAAAGATTCTGCCTTAATGGGGATTTTTCCACTCCCACCTCCTCATGTTGCCTCCATCAACATGATCTCGATCAAATATGATCCCTGGGTCATACCTGCGCTAGATCTAGTTGATGCTTGGGGCGATGTCACGTCGCTTAGTCCCGCCGAATTCAATTATGTGGAAATTGTTTTGGCTGCAAACTCTGCATCCTTTGATTCTCATATCTCGAAGACCTCTCTCGATATGTATTCTCAACCCCCCCTGGCTTGGAACTTTGGAATCATCCGATCCCTTAGACGAGACCTTCCTCATTGATGAAGGTATCATGGAAATCATGTCTCTCAAGGAACCACAATGGATCGATACTCATCATCGCTCCTAGTTCCTGCCTCGCCAGGCGGTCATGTCTGCCGCTTTCGAAGAGTCCTCTTCTCCATTGCCTATTTACATGTCATTTTACTCTGACATGATAAAGATCTTTCAACTAAGGGCACCTTTATCCCTTCATGGATTTAGGATTTTTCACCCTACCCGAGTTTTCACCGATTGCCCATTATTGCAATGGGGTTGCCATCTAACTCATAAGCCTCCCTCGCCTAGGGGCATGGGGGCAAAGCCTTATATGAGTTATACTCCATAATTTGGCCGAGTCGATGCTTAGTCGTCATGGCAACGGTAAAACTCTGGTGTCCTTCTATGTTGATTGATTACCCGAGTCCCAGCATGGACTCCCTCACGAAGTACTATGCTTAGGTCATCTTGCATGGTTACTTATGTACATCAGTGTGTGCTTCATTTCTGTACAGCGTGGTTTTTTGTGTGAAAGTTTTCAAACAGCCCTCCTGTTTACTATGCTTTCCTTGCTTTGCAGATGTTTGCAGCTCCTCACGTCGGTTTCGCTGATGGTGCTTTCTGAAGTACCTGAAACCTATCATCCGCGGCATGGGCTATCTATAACCCTAACAGTGAGTTGATTGACCTTCAAGGTATCTTCCTGGGTTGTACAACCAACAACATTGTTGAATACAGTGCAGTCATCGAACTGTTATCAGAAGCCATCACTCTGGGCATCAGAGAATTGGTTGTCAACCTGGATTCACAGCTTGTCATCCTTCAACTCAACGGGCAATATTCCGTCAGGAACCCTCAAATATTATGAATGTATCTTCGTATCCATCTATTGGAAAGGCATTTTGATTATATTACATATCATCATATTCCTAGACGCATGAATACATTAACAGATGCATTAGCTAATTACGTGTTGGATAGACATTTGCGAAACATGTAAAAGATAAGACAAACCATTTGTACCATAATAGACAGGAAAATATAACATATATACATATGTGAGAATGTTTGATACATCAAAACCCCAAAAAATAATATGTATGTCCATAATAACATTGGCGGCTCACAGGCCTCGCACATCCGTGGCACATAGGCCTAAAAAAATATGTAAGTACTGGACCTAGGAACTACTCAGTAATCGGCGGATCCGATCTAAGGCTCCCACTGTGTGCCTCTGGTACCGCCGAGGCATGTCTCCTATCCGAGCATACTCAGGGATACCATGAGTCAACCCCTCGAGGTTCCTCGCAATCTCCTCCTCGTTATCGCTCCCTTCCTGATAAGGGGAAACAACGTCAATAGGACGGGGATAGTGCCTGGCTATCAGGGACATCTCGTTTGGCCACTCTGGTCCAACATCTGCATACACAAGAAAAATGTTATAAGCATGCATATACTAAAAACAATTAAAAAACATTAAAATCAAAAATTGATCAGGTGCTCATGTCCTAAGTGTCATAAAATGCTCAAAATTTAAAGTGCTTAGAACTGATTCAAAGTTGAATTACTGTAAAGTGCTCGTCTTCCCGATTCCGGCGCCGCAAACGGTTCAAAAAACGGTCGCTGTATGAGGAAGTTATGGCAAAAAGAAGAATTTGTCCATAACAATAGAAATTTTAATTTTTCAAAAAAAAATTAAAAAAGGAATATTCCGCCTGGCACGAAATTCGAGGCAAACACAAAACATTAAATGTAACTGCAGTTAATTTGGTGGAATTTTGGCAGGAGCGCCAAATTTGGCGGACCCGCCATAATTGGTGGAGCTATCTGGAGTTAACTAAAGTTAGCTGGAGTTTTTCTAGGGGCAAACTGGAGAAACTTTAAATGGCCATAACTTTGGCTAGGAAAGTCGGTTTTGGACGAATTTTTTTTTATTTTGGGTATTTTCGACCTTCTGAAGCCATTGGTGCAGGTCTTACAGCCATCTGAGGTCATTTTCAGACGTTTTGGAGCCATGAAAGTTCTAGGAGCCACTAGGACCCAGTTTTGTGAAGACTGTATAGGGTTGCAGGTATCCATTGGAGGTGATCCAATAGTAAATCCTGAAGGATTTAAGTGTTATGAATCCATTTTTTCCATCTATTTCACCTATAGATGCTTCTATTCAGTTGTATTTTCAATTTGAGCATTTAATAAAAACAAGGACAAGCCCGATTGGGAGCTTTGGACCCAGTAGACGTAGCCCTGGAGGGGGTGAACTGCTTTATCAACTTCTTTTGTATTTGTGGTTGATTTATTTTGCAGATCAAATTCGTTTTAATGTGTTAAATAGTAAAAGGAAATAACTCTGCTATGCTTAAATGGGTCATGAACAGCTGAAAATTTCATGTGTTTTCTTTCTGCAAGACATGGAAATCTTTTAAACATGTTTAATTCTGAATTGAATACCTTGCAAGCAAATTTAAAGTAGTTTCAAATTCAGATCAAGTTGGTATCAGAGCTCAGGGTTTTTGTGCAAAGATCTTCTAACTGTCTTGCAAAGTATTGATGCTTACCAAGTTGAAACTTAAAAGAGGGGAAGGACAGTTGACTAGAGAACGAGAGAATCCTCAGTCAAGGAAGGCCAGAGAGCCATCACCTCCATCTTCAATTTCACCCTCAAGAGTCTCAGCAGAAGCTTCAAGGATGTCTGAACATGAAGGAGAAATTCCTATAGAGACAGATCCAAGAGAAGAAGAAAGAGTCAAGCTTCAAGGATGTCTGAACATGAAGGAGAAATTCCTATAGAGACAAATCCAAGAGAAGAAGAAAGAGTCTTCAGAAAGGATTTCTTGGACCTCACTGAAATGGTGAGGATATTGTACCAAGAAAGAAATGAGAAATTGGCTGGAGAAGGGTCCAAACATCCACATGAAGGAGAGGGCTCTTCAGGAAGTACAAAGGATGATGATCATTCCAAGAAAGGACATGGAGGAAATGGTGATCCACCACCCCCATCTTCACCTTCTTCCTCTTCATCTTCGTCTTCTTCTGTTCATAAGCATAGATCCTCTGGAAAAAGTCTTGTTTTGAAGCTTGATGTAAAATTCGAATTACCTATGTTTAATGGTGAAGTGAATGCAGAAAAGATTGACAACTGGATTAGGCAGTTGGAAGTTTACTTGAGGATCCAAAATATGCATGATGATGCCACAAAGATTCAGTTGGCTTCTTTGAGAATGGATGGAGCAGCACTGGTCTGGTGGGAGGCCAAGACTAAAGAGGAGATCAAAAAATTTGGTAAGGTTACCTTAACATGGCCTGAATTTCTGTTACCCATTAAAAACCAGTTTTATCCTCTTGCTCACATGCAGAAGGCCATTATGAATTGGAAAAATTTCAGACAACTTAAGGGTCAGAGTGTCCAAGACTACACCCAAGAATTCAGGAGAAGAGCTCTCTTGTTAGGGGTAGATTTACAGACCCAAGAAACCTTGCTGAAATACATTGGTGGCTTGCATAGCTACCTTAGACACACCATCTTGATGTTTAACCCTACTAGCCTCGACGAGGTTTGTGTCCAAGCTACCCATTTAGAGGCAAGGGGAAAAAACACATTTGAAGAGGGTAGAAACAAGCCCCCCAAGGGGAAAAACAAAGAGAAAACCTCCAAGGGAAAGGGCAAAAAGAATGCATCTGTCAAACAGGAGAGTGAGAAAGTGATCTGTAAACACTGTTCTAAACCAGGTCATGAGGAGAAAAACTGTTGGAAATTATATCCTGAAAAAAGACCTCAATTTAACAAATCCAAAGGGAAACAGAAAATTGCTGCTACTACATCTACACCACAAGATTTAGGGGAAGATTCAGGTGATGAAACCAAAATTGCAGCCATGGGTTTGAAAAACTTGAAGGGAAAAGAAATTGAAACTCAAGCCAGCACTAGTACCTCAAACTGCCATGTACAAGCTCCTAATGAGGAAGAAAGAATTGAACTGTTTCATGTGAGGGTGATTTCAAAACATACTAAAATTGACACACTTTTTGATAGTGGGTCACAAGCAAACCTTATATCAGAGGACTTGGTCAAGAAGCTTAAACTTGAGACCGTTCCACATCCAAAGCCATATCCACTTGGATGGATTTGCAAGGATGCAAATTTACAAGTTTCAAGAAAGTGCACATTGTGCTTTGCAATTACTGCACATTTTATTGACACAGTTGAACTTGATGTGGTACCTTTTGATATAGCAGGAATTGTTTTGGGAAGTCCTTACTTGTTTGACAGGAAAGCTATCTTTCATCGCCATGAAAACAAATATCATCTGTTCAAAGATGGCAAGGAGTTCATTGTTAGAGCTCATCGCAAGAAGACAAATATAGCGATGGTGAATGCAGGACAGGTAAAAAGGCTGGTCAATTCAAGTAAGAATTTTGTTCTTCTTATGATTAAGCCCAAGGTTGATGTGAATCATGAGTCATTTGACAATTGTGATCCAAAACTTAAATCAGATCTGTATGATGTAGTTGATGCATATCATGAGATGTTTCAGGAACCTACAGGTTTGCCTCCTAAGAGGGAGATTCAGCATGAAATCCATTTGCATCCAGATTGTCCTCTTCCAAACATAGGCATGTACCGCATGTCTATTATGGAGAATGCTGAAATAAAGAAGAAAATCAAGGACTTGTTGGACAAGGGTTTCATAAGGCCAAGTACTTTTCCATGTGGGTCACCGATTGTATTGATTCCAAAGAAAGATGGCACTTGGCGTATCTGTGTTGATTTCAGGGCCTTGAACAAGATAACGGTAAAGAATCGTTACCCACTCCCAAGGATAGATGATTTGCTAGACCAGCTGAAAGATGCTCGATATTTCACTAAGCTAGACTTGTGCAGTGGATATCATCAAGTAAGAATTGAAGAAAGTGACATTTGGAAGACAGCCTTTAAAACCAAACAAGGACTCTTTGAGTGGCTTGTGATGCCGTTTGGTTTGTGCAATGCACCTGCAACTTTCATGCGGGTAATGGATGATGTCTTGCATCCTTTTCTTGATGATTTCGTTATTGTCTACTTAGATGACATCTTAATTTTCAGCAAGTCTAGAGAAGATCATGTCATGCATGTTAGAAAAGTACTTGATGTTTTGAAGAAGAATCAGTTATTTCTTAAAATGTCAAAGTGTGAATTTGGAAAGACTTCTTTGGTTTATTTGGGACACATAGTAGGAGGAGGTGCTTTGAGAATTGATCCTGCTAAGATTGAGGCTATTGTGAAGTGGCCTACTCCCAAATCCATAACAGAGGTAAGAAGTTTTTTGGGTGCAGCTAAATATTGGAGGAAGTTTATCTCTAACTTCTCTTCTATAGCAGCTCCTATGCATGCAGTGACAAGTGTGAAGCATGCTTTCCAATGGGGAGGCAAGCAGCAAAAAGCTTTCGAATCTTTGAAAGAGAAGATTAGTTCAGCTCCAGTCCTTGCATTACCAGATTTGAGACAGCCATTTGAGATACAAACTGATGCTAGTGATTATGCTATGGGTGCAGTTCTTCTACAGCATGGTAAGCCTATTGCTTTTCATTCTGAAACTTTTAATGGTGTTGTTGTAAATTATCCTACATATGATAAGGAGTTGTATGTGTTGGTACAAAGCGTCAAAAAGTGGAAACACTACTTGATGGGCAAAGAAACTGTTATACATACCGACCATCAACCCTTACAGTACTTGCAATCACAAAGCAAGTTACAACAGTCACGACACTTCAGATGGATGGGCTTCTTGCAACAATTCCATTTGGTAATAAGGTATAAGAAAGGTACTTTGAATAAGGTTGTTGATATGCTTTCAAGGCCTATTATTGGTGCTATTACTTTACTTAAGAATGATTCCATTGTACATGATAGTTACATAGAACAATATGCATCTGATGATGACTTTAAAAATCTGTATGCTAACTTGAGTAAAGGAAATCATGTAGACGAAAATGACTATCACATGCATAACAATTTGCTGTTTCATTTGGGCAAGTTGTGTATACCACAGGGGGAGAGGATAAATGTCATAAGAGAAGCTCATTCTTCTCTTATTGCTGGCCATTTTGGTGTGAGCAAAACAGTTGCATATCTACAGAGGTATTGCTATTGGCCTCGCATGGTAGATTCTGTTTCAAGGTTCATAAGAGGTTGTTCATTATGTGCTACAAGCAAGCCTAGAAATAGGAAGCTTGGTTTGTATACTCCTTTGCCGGTACCTTCTAGACCATGGGAGAGCATCTCTATGGATTTTGTAGGAGGTTTGCCAAAATCTAGAAAGCAGCATGATTATTTATATGTAGTAGTTGATCGTTTCAGCAAAATGTGTATACTTATGCCTTGTAAGAAAACTATAACTGCTGAACAAACTGCTGAATTATTTTTTCATCATGTATGGATTCACTTTGGTTTGCCTACTTCCATTATTAGTGACAGGGATTCCAGATTTGTGGGGAATTTTTGGTCCAACCTATGGGAGATGATGGACACAAAGTTGAAGAAAAGTACTACTTTCCATCTGCAAACAGATGGACAAACCGAAGTTGTGAACAGAACCATTGTGCACCTCTTGAGAGGTTATTGCAGCAAGCATCCCAAGCTTTGGGATGAACATTTGCACTACATACGGCATGCTTACAATCGTGCCAAGCACTCTTCCACAAACACCTCACCATTTGAAGCTTGTTTTGGTTATTTTCCAAAATCACCTCTTGATTTCATTCTTGAGAAAGATGTTGCCATTGAGGGACATAGTGACATTGACAAAGCTCGTTCATTCATTGAAAGAATTCAGCAAATTCAAGAACAACTTGAGAAGAGTCAAGGCAAGTACAAGGAAAGACACGACAAGCATAGAGTTGATCACAAGTTTCAAGAAGGAGATGAGGTATGGCTGTACATTAGTAAGGAAAGGATGCAAGGAGAAGGTAAAAAGTTGAAGCCTATTCGTTATGGTCCATTCAAAATCCTCAAAAAGGTTGGAAATAATGCTTTTCAATTAGATTTTCCTTCCTACATGCAAATGTATTCTGTTGTCAATGTGGAGAACTTACGTTTGTATGAACCTCCTTTGATTGTTGATCATGAAAGTGCTGTTCAGCTGCCATTTATAGAAGATTTCTCGCTAGAATTCTTAGATGAGCTGAAAGAAGATACAATCCTTGACAGAAGGACACGCACTTCAAGAAGGGGGAGTGTAGATTATGTTCGGGTTGGTTTCAAAGACAGAAAAACGAACAAGGCAAAGTGGATGGAGGTGGACAAAGTGAGGGAGCTGTACCCTCACCTCTTTAACAGGTAGTTGAAGGCTTTTGGGGTCCAAAAGCTTCCCAATGGGGAGGCGTGATCAGGTGCTCGTGTCCTAAGTGTCGTAAAATTCTCAAAATTTAAAGTGCTTATAACTGATTCAAAGTTGAATGACTGGAAATTTCTCGTCTTCCCAATTCCGGCGCCGCAAACGGTTCGAAAAACGGTCGCCGTATGAGGAAGTTATGGCAAAAAGAAGAATTTGTCCATAACATTAGAAATTTTAATTTTTCAAAAAAAAATTAAAAAAGGAATATTCCGCCTGGCACGAAATCCGAGGCAACCACCAAACATTAAATGTAACTGCAGTTAAGTTGGCGGAATTTTGGCAGGAGCGCCAAATTTGGCGGACCCGCCATAATTGGCGGAGCTATCTGGAGTTAACTAAAGTTAGCTGGAGTTTTTCTAGGGGCAAACTGGAGAAACTTTAAATGGCCATAACTTTGGCTAGGAAAGTCGGTTTTGGACGAATTTTTTTTTTATTTTGGGTATTTTCGACCTTCTAAAGCCATTGGTGTAGGTCTTATAGCCATATAAGGTCATTTGCAGAGGTTTTGGAGCCGTGAAAGTTCTAGGAGCCACCAGGGCCCAGTTTTGTGAAGACTGTATAGGGTTGCAGGTATCCATTGGAGGTGATCCAATAGTCAATCCTGAAGGATTCAAGTGTTCTGAATCCATTTTTTCCATCCATTTCACCTGTAGATGCTTCTATTCAGCTGTATTTTCAATTTGAGCATTTAATAAAAACAAGGACAAGCCCGGTTGGGAGCTTTGGACCCAGCAGACGTAGCCCTGGAGGGGGTGAACTGCTTTATCAACTTCTTTTGTATTTGTGGTTGATTTATTTTGCAGATCAAATTTGTTTTAATGTGTTAAACAGTAAAAGGAAATAACTCTGCTATGCTTAAATGGGTCATGAACAGCTGAAAATTTCATGTGTTTTCTTTCTGCAAGACATGGAAATCTTTTAAACATGTTTAATTCTGAATTGAATACCTTGCAAGCAAATTTCAAGTAGTTTCAAATTTAGATCAAAAATTTAGTTTGGTTTTTACCTTCTTCATCAAAGTCCTCCCCATCTAGCAAAGGCATATCCAGGTCTCCACGGAAATTATTTCTGCTATACGGCCAATCCTCCACAACGATTTTCTGTCATCGTAGTCGTGAAAAGAATGCCAGTCAGTAGGACATCTGCTGACCCTAGTGATCCTGGGCATCAAAAAACTCCAGCGGGCCATCCGTGGATCGCGTGGCGCAGGAGGATCAACCTCAATCAACTGATACTGGAACAATGGCACTCGGTCCAAGAAAAACGTCACAAGTACTAATTCGAAGCCAAATTGCTTCAGATTTCCCGCCTTGGCCTTGGACAACTGGTGCTTGATGTTCATTTTCATGGCCTCTGCCCATTTGAAGATTGTAGGAGCTATGCAGTCAATAGCGTAAAGGAACTTCGACTTATTAGTCTCATGTTTTGCCTGGGACCCCGCCACTCTGTTGATGGTCAACAAAAGCACCCTCAGTGTCAAATCCCACACTGGAAATCTTGATCTTCCCACTTTTGGATTTCAGGGCCTCAGGACAATGCGCGGCAAGTAGGGAAGATATGCTTGCCCCGACCGGACGTGACCCATACAAATTCACTGGCTCACCTCTGTGAGATAGCCTAGTGATGAAGTAGATGTCTGAAGTTGTCAACTCCAGCTCTTGGTCCCCAATGACAAAAATCTCACAATTGATGTCCCAAAGGCTTATCAAGTACCGAAGCAATTCGGGTTGGGCCCGCATCCCTGGTGTAAGGAAAAATTTGAGGAGCCCGCAAGCCCTCAAAGCCTCTAGGCAATTTGGATCATTCATTGCCTGGGTGTCCACATCTTCGTGTTCTCTTTCCTTCCAATCCACCATTTTCAAAAGTTTCTCTCCTGCAAAATCCATTTATTTGATTCAATCATCAATTTTGACATATAAAATTCAAATTTTGACAGTCAGTTCTTGAGAAAATTTGTTTTTTCCCTATCCACAGCACCAGCGTGCCTGTTTTAGAAACAGTCGCACCAGTCAGCGCGGATGGTCGTGCAAATAACCCTCGGCCGACGCGATCCCGTGCCCGGAAATCGCGCCAACCGAGGGCGGAAAAATTTCTCAAAAACCTCCCTAAAAATCCAAAAAAAATGGTTAAAAACACAAATGAATAGCATGAAAATGGAAATCAGGGCTTCGGCTGTTACCTGGAACTGACGACTCGTCGATTGACCTCTTGGATCTCCCAAAATCCGCTCTGGAAAAACTAGGGCAAAAGTGGGCAAAAAGTCTTCACTGCAAAGGTAAAATGGTAAAAATATATTTACTTTTCCCCTTTTTATTCATTTTTTCATGAAAATATCAGGTTTTGTAAATATTTTTGACCTATTTTGCCTCAAGGACTCGATAATACACTTTGCCTTACTTGCACAGCGACAGGTGATGGATGTTCGACGTTGGCGATGAGTTGCATTTTAGCTCTTTTCTCGACTCGTTAAACTCATATGAAAAGATTGCCGAGTATTTTTTCCTTTTTGACTCGTTAAAGAAAATAAAAACGAGGGGTCCGCTTTCAGCACTTTTTCGACCCTTTAAAAATGAAAAGATGGTCAAGCCCTTGTCGTTTCGAACTCGTTAATGGATGCGAAACGTCATTCGCCCAGTATAAGTTTACCCCTTTTTCGGGCTGGGAGCCACTATTTACGAAAAAGGTACTCCTTGACTAAAATGGTCAAGCGGTTCTCTCAAGTATTGTTTTCTACCTTTTCGGTCTTGAGAGACACAAATGTACGAAAAGGGACCATGTGGAGTTTTCTTTTACGTGTCATTTTCAAACTCTCTAAACATGAAAAAGATATCGAGTTACACCTTTGTCGGACTCGTTAAACTATTAAACGACATTGGATTCATCACCATGATGAACACGAGATTCTCCTTCCTAGGGCTCATTAAACTTACTAGGTCGGATTCGTCCGAAGGATGAACTTACAGTGCAAGCATATGTTATCCCCTAGAGCTTGCAATTAAAAAATAATTGGGGTACTTGCCAGAAATGGTGGGGGAAAATCTGGAAATCTATTAGTCGTGTCGGCAGCTCACTCTTGAACATGACACTCTTTACTTCATGTCAGGTTGGGACATCCTCATTTTCACGTTGACCTTCCTGGGTTTGAGCCGTTCATTTTTGCCTTCCACTTTATCTCTGCCACATTATTATGACCACCGATCCCATGGATCCAAAAGCTGCCAAACCTCCAGTTGTGTCGCTGATATGTTCAAGATTTGTCCTTCTGCAGTTACACTTACCTCTGTTTCTCTGTATCATCCAAAATCATTTTTTCATCTTCTCGTCTCGTGTCAATGATGTGGGATGCATTATGGCCCTCCTTTGACATGCTCACTTTCCGTCGACATCAACTCATTATCCGGAAATTTGATCAAGAGACTCCCTTCCATTACCTTAGATCTTGCATGCCCTAATGGCAAGTTCTTCGCACTAGACAACAAGTTCACATCATTGGCTTTCGATCGAGTGATTTCACGGGTGTTCAACTTCAGTTCCTATATTCACATTCCGTGAATTGTGCTGATAGTACCTTGAGGGCCATTGTCATTATTGGTAGTTTATCTCGTGCTTGTTATCAGTTTACATCATTGACTGGTAATCAAGTGACTTTCTAGCATGTTCGACGTCAACACATCTATTCACATGTTAGAATTTGTACTTTGATCGAGTCGTGTTGGAGCGCAAGACCCTGGACTCAGATCACGAAAGTCTAGGTTGCAAAGTGGTGTGACATGGTTTATGATGATATACATGTCTCTTTCAGATGGCTGGTTGCGACCAGACCATGAGTTATCATATGTGATCCTTCTCATTATTGGATGGCTGTGACCATACCTTGGTTTCATTATGATCCTCTTTGACGGATGGTTGTGCCCATACCTGGATCCATTTACATGATCATTCTCTGGATGGTTATGTCCATGCTACAATTCATGTATCATTTGACAGAGATCTCAGTTTATGTATATGTATATGTACTTGCAGGTTTTACGACGACAGACAGGTTCCCCGCACTTATTTATAAAGAATTTCATCCATCACTCTGGTTCGGCCTTCATGCTTTAGGGGGCATCTGTTGCAAAACATTTTGTCACTGTCCCTGTACTCCCCGTTCCTTAATCCTGGAGGACCTCTACAGTGAGCCCCACATGCTTTGCCTTCATGCAAAAACTCCCATTATGTCCCTCTTCATGAGCAGATCATTTCCCTTTTGCACCATTTCCCCTGAAACTTCTGTTTTGCCCAATTTACAAGACCAGCGCTAATGACCTTTGTCTTTCCTGCACCGATCGGTGTGACTGAGTTGTGTTCTAGTCACGCCGGTCCTATTATGGAAAGTTTTCGAAATTAGAGCTGAAGCTTCCATCTATAGAAGCTTCGTAACGGAAGTCTGGTAAATGGTTTGGCCAGATGGGGTCGAGGATGACAGTTTGGGCTCCTTTCCCCTATAATGATGGAACTACCTCAAGGGATAAGTCCTTCTCCCATGAGAAGAGGATCCATCTCCCATCCATCTTTCCTATATAAACCTCCCTTCTTCCCAAGCACAGACTAGTGTCTAGTGTGAAAATCAGAGTTAGAGTTTTGGCTGAGTGTGAATACACTAGACAAGCAAACTATTACTAGTTGTAGCCATCTAGTTGTGTGAGGGAGAAGTGTGTTTGGTTTGAAGTGAAGCATAAAGGGAAGAGTCTTTAAACTATTGTTGTTTGAATCCATGATGAAGTGCTAGCATAAGTGTGTGGGAACCTGGTCTTGTCAGAGGAAGACTGCGACGTCAAGATGAATGGTTGTAATCTCTCTTTGAATATTAATATATGGAACTATCAATTTATTTCCTACATGTTTTGTAATATTACATATTCCTATCTTAATGTTTCTTGACTCATTAAGTAGGTTGAATTGCAATTTTTCTATTATTATGTTTGTGTGTTGTTGTTGTTTACTTTTTTTAGGAGCTTGAATAAGGAAGCGAGAGATTGCTAGAGCGAGCAAGCGAGGACATCATCAAGCAGGATAATCGACCAAGAGGTAGGCCCTCTTGGTTGATTCTAACCTAAGGAAATCTTCCATAGAATGTATCTGTTGTGGCTAGACCCATTATCAGGCTAGAGGAATTCATTTGTGTCCGCACTTATAATTTTACCTCACCAAACCTGGTCTTCTTCAATGACATTCTCATCTACAACATAACCTAGGAGAAACATCTTCAACATGTAGACAATATATTTCAACTTCTCACAGATGACAAATTATTTGTCAAACTATCCAAGTGCTCCTCTGGTGTGGAATAAGTAGAGTATTTGGGACACATTGTGGGTCATGGAGTGAGGGTTGATCCAAAAATGATTCATGCAATGCAAGATTGGCCCCAACCAAAAACCTTGAAGAGTTTGAGGGGATTCTTTGGTCTCACTGGATATTATCGCAAACTTGTCCGCAATTATGGATGCATTGCTAGGCCCATCATTAATATTCTCAAGAAAAATTCATTTCTTTGGACTGATGTAGCTTAGCATGCCTTCTTGGCTTTCAAATAGGCCCTGTGCTCCATGCCTTTATTGGCCTTACCCCACTTCACCAAATATTTTTTGATTGAATGTGATGCTTCAAGTACGGGTATTGGTGTTGTATTAATGCAAGAAGGTATACAATTGGATTTCACCAATCAAAAACTCAGTGGAAAACATTTGGGGAAATCTCCTTATGAGAAATAAATTATGGCCATCTTACATGGAGTACACACCTGGTGGCCATACTTATTGGGGTGGCATTTCCAAATCTGCACGGACCATCATAGCCTAAAATATTTTCTAGAGCAACGTCTATCACCACCACAACAAAATAAGTGGCTTACCAAAAATGTTGGTATATGATTATGAGATAATTTACAAGAAGGGGTGTGACAATGTCATGGCTTATGCTTTATTGCACCAATTTGAGGATGAGAGCACCCTTCTATCACTCTCTCTACCCATACCACATTAGATTGAAGAGGCCTACAAGGAATGGTTCTCCCACCCCTCTCTGTCCCAACTCATTAATAACTTAAGAGAATATCCAAATTCCTTAGCGAACTACTCTTGGAAGGAAGATATTCTTCACTAAAAGGATAGAGTATTGCTATCCCCTGACTCCACCCTCAAAACCCGTATCTTGGATGAGTTGCACTCATCTTCAATTGTAGTACATTCAGGATTTTAGAAGAATTATGCTCGTGCACATCATTCTTTCTTTTGGACTGGCATGAATAACAACATTCTTACTTTTGTAGCTAAATCTGATGTGTGCCAATGCAACAAAGGGGAAACAGTCAAGTTACCAGGAACCTTACAACCATTGCCACTCCCTGCCTCTATCTGGATGGATGTTTCCATGGATTTCATCACTAGTCTCCCAAAGTTAGGCAACAAATCAGTCATCATGGTGGTTGTTGATAGACTTTCTAAATATGCTCATTTTTTTGCTCTACCACACCCATTTACCCCCACTTTGGTGGCTCAAGTTTTCTTGGACCAGATCTTCAAACTACATGGCATGCCAACTTCCATTGTGTCTGATCGCGACCCCACTTTCACCAGCAAATTTTGGCAGGAACTTTTCAAGCTACAGGGAACACAACTCCAACTAAGTACTGCCTATCATCCCCAAACCGATGGTCAAATAGAAGCAGTCAAAAAATGTTTGGAGACATATCTGAGGTGCTTCACTTTAGAAAAGTAGCATCAATGGGTACAATGGCTACCTTTAGCTTAATGGTGGTATAATACTAACTATCATGAATCCACCAAGATGACTCCATATGAGGCAGTGTATGGCCAACTCCCACCTTCACCAGTTTCTTATATCCCTAGATGTTCTAAAGTACAGGCAGTTGATCCACCCTACAATATCGTGTCACCATGATCGCTCATCTCAAAGATAATCTAGATCAATCTCAGAACAGGATGAAGCAACAGGATGACCAAAATCATTTTGAGTGCTCATTTCAAGAAGTGGATCGAGTATTATTGCAACTCCAACCATATAAGCAAACATCTCTTAAAGAAAAGGGTTCCCAGAAACTAGCACCAAAATTATATGACCCTTATCAGATACTTCAGTGCATAGGAGCAGTCGCTTACAAACTAGCCTTGCTAACTACTTCAAAAATCCATTTGGTCTTCCATGTGTCATGCCTCAAGAAAGTGGTGGGGAACAACTATAGGATTCAAACAAGTCTACTTAAATTAGATGAGAAAGGCTCACTTTGGCTCCGACCAGATCAAGCCCTTGATACTCATGAAAGACATCTTCAAGGCTGCATGATCAAGGAAGTCTTGATCAAGTGGAAAGACACCTTTCCAAAATGACCTGGGAACCAGCCACTATTCTTCAGCAGTTTTTGCAGCTTCAGCCTTGACGACAAGAATACTTTTGATGGTGGAGGGCATGTTAGGGTCCAACCCTGACCCCGATATTTATGTAATAAGCCCAAGGGGCCGAGTCAAAGTCATAGTTACTTAAAGATTCAATAAAGATCGCATTAATAATTGTAAGTGGTTGACCCGCATTATAGAAAAGGGACCACAATTGGTTTTAAACGGACCATAGTTAATAAATAAAGTGGTTAACCCGTGTTATGCAAGAGACCACTAGTAGTTAGGGTTTTGGATGTCATTTAGCTATAAATAGTCTTAGTTAGTAAGGCAAATATCATCGAGTCTTATTGTAATTTAGCTCTACTATGTTGGAGGTTTCCCCCTCGAAGAGGCAAGTGAACATTGAATCTGCTTCTGAATAATAAAATATCTTGCAATTTTTCTCATTTCATGTGATAATTCTGTGTTTTGGGCTATATTTCTTCATATTATGGTACTATGGATTTCTCGCAGGTCAAGAGTATAACAAATACATAAATAAGTAACATAAATAAAAAATCACTTATCTTTTATTGTCCATATAACACTTATTGCCTTCAATATATATTCATCAACTTCATCACTAACCAAGGCTGAATTGAGACTATCCCATCTAGGGGCTACATCAAATTTGTCATAAAGTGCTAGAACATCCTCACATTGATCATGCTAGGATCTCTAGATTGCATATCTCAAGTCATTTCCATAAACTAGGGTTTCTTTCAAACCCTAACCTCATAATATCTATCAAACCCTAATACACAAATTCCCTAGGGCTTCCATCAAACCCTAGCATTATTTTAGGTCTCCTCCATCTTTTCTTGTTCCCATTAAAGGTTTCTCCATAGGGGTGATATTCATTGACTTTTATTCAGCCCAGCTCTGATACCATGTTAATTTTTCTTAGGGCTATATTGTTCTTTGCTTTGATGATTGCATTTCATTATTTCCATATTTAAATTCACCCCATGAAATCATATAATTATTTAGGTTTACATTATTATTCAGCAACATATGCAACTATGTATAAAGAACAATATCATCATCAATGCAGCGCAACTTAAAAGAACAATAGAAGAAAATCATTCACACATAAAGACACCAGGATTGATTGAAGACCAGGGAAAAACCCAATATGTGGAAAACCCTTTCAAATTATTCTTCTTATAGATTGTCATTAAATTATTCAGTAAAAAATAATACAATGATCCATATCTTAAACCATAAACCTATCCAGCCAAAATAAACTAAATAATATCCATGAGATGAACCCAAACATGCCAATAATCAAAACCCTAATTCAGGAGCTCGTAATCAACTGTCACTATCTGCAGTCAATTGTCGAACTTTGCAATTAACTAGTGAAAACTTCGGTCAACTGAAATATTTAACTTTAGATTTCACTCGCATGGAGAAATAGACATGCGTGCAACTGAGAGCTTATAGTTTCTACCTTGAGCCTGCAATCTTGTGACTACAGTCAACAATTTCCTTTGACAAGCCTGTAATTGTGACCCAAATCCCTAGAAACACATGTGAGCTTCAGACCTTGTAATCTCGAACCTGTGACAACCAATTTCAGTGAATTTTCCTCAAACCTGTGTGATCCAAACCAAGGAAGACAATAGAAAAATGGCTCATGATGATGTCCAAATGAGGTTGAGGTCACTTGTATTTATAGCTTTCCAAGGGTGTCCAATTTGCTTTAGGGCCGACCTGATCAAATGTGCACATGTGGGCTTTAATTCAAAAATACTCTTTCCCTTGTCCAAATTGAGCACTTCAATAGTCCAAATTGGTCCTCTTGAAAAGAGGAATCTTGTCCTGTGGTTGGAATTTGTCACTAACTTTCCAGATTAACACATACCCCTGTCGTCAGCCTTGAAGGTGAGTCATAGAACTCGTTAGACCTCTATGGCCTTGTCATGGGCCTCAATCCCCTTCACTTTCCCTCATTCAACCTCCATCCCTCTATCGTTGCCTCTTTTCTTGGTGCCACAAGCCTTTAGGACTTTCCTCTGCCCTAGCGTAGGCCTACAAGGTCTCTAGCTTAGTCGTTCTCCCCTCTTGTACCCTTGAAGCCTAGCTGTTTCCCTTTTTAGCCCTAGCGTTGGCCTTTAGCCTTCATTTCAGCCCCTCTCCTAACCTCTTTGCCTTATCTCAATTATTTCATTGGGTTATAATTTGATTTTTTTCACTAACACTTGGTGGTTGCATGGATATATAAGAGGATTTTGAGCTAATACTTGTGATTGTAAGTGATCTAGTCATTGCAAGAATTTTGGGCAAGCAAGCTAGTCATTTACAATGCCTAAAGGCCTAGTGGTTTGCCTCCTCAAACCCTCATTCCTATCTCTATTTTACTAGAAGCCTACAATTATCTTGTTTGTAGTGATAAAAAATGCATAAAAGTGGCATAAAAATAATTAATAAGTCACTTAATCAATTGACAAGTCACTTGCTTCAATTGGGCACTAATTGTTTGGCATATTTCATAAATTTTGATGATTGTCGTACTATTTAGAGAAGCATTATAAGGTATTATATATAATAGTGGCATAAGCATTCATCTCTTGATTTCATTTACGTCACCATTTGTCATCTTTTCTTGACAAAAATAGTTTAAGAGAGTTGCCTTCTAAGTCTTGCATTGACTGCCTCATTTTGCTTTCTTACATATAATTGCACTCATAAGCATCTCATTGTTTGCATCTTTAGTGCTCTCATTTTATCAAGATAAAGATACAATTATTGGATTGATTTGGCATATATTGGCATAAGATTAGCTATGGTTGTCATAAAAGTTTTTTCTTGTTCCTTTGATGTCATTTGAACATAAGTTATATAAAGGATCTTGACATTAGTTAATGCTCTATTGTGGACATTGAAGTTTTGATGTGTTTTGAAAATTGCTCAAGTGGTTGAATACTAACATATTTATTTCTTGTGAGTTTCATAATCTCAAAGGTTATAACTTTGCACTAAATAACTCACTCATAAAATCACTTGACATAATTGACATTGGAGATGTAATTGGCACTATGATATCTTGTTATCATCTCTTTGAGAATTGCTAAAACATCCAAATTGTCAATATATTGAGCAAGTGTCTTCCTTCTTGTATTGTCTCTAAAGAATCTTGGTTAATTGTTCTAAGTTGTATCGTGGATAAGTGCTATAGTCTTTCTTATAGCCATTATTGTCATTTATTGTTCATGGTTAAATTGAGTATCTATTGTGGATGATAATCATATCCTTGACATATTGGTGAATTGTTATAAAAAACATTAATCTTGACTTGAGCAATTATCTCTTGGTAATATTGGATATATCTTTTGGGAACTGTTAATTTTGAGCACTTTATCTTGTGGTTAATATTGTCCTTCATTCGTCAATTAATTACTCTTTTCTCATAACTAAATATTAATCATAACTAATTGCTTGAGATCATAGTCAATATTAACTCAAGAGCACTCAATCACCTTGCATTTGCATCCTAGGCCTAGTCTTGCATTAATTAACTAACCTCCAAGAATAACATTGGTTTATAGAAAGATAGGAACACCCTTCACCTTATAGCTTGTGAAGGATAGACCCTCTATAGTGGTTAACACAGTGACCTTGTAGGTGTTAAAGCCACAGTATCTACAGCGTCTGAGGCACCGGTGGTTAGATTTCAAGGGGAGGTATCATTAGCCAAGCCTTTGCTTGCTTCACCTTGACTTCTATCTACAACCTACTTTAGAGACTATCCTCAAAAGAGCTAAGGATTAAAGGATACACCTAGTTAGTCATTTAACTAAAATAAACCAATACTTTGCATCTCACCTAGGTTGTAGGACTTTCATAACATATAGTTTAGCAAAGCATCTCCAAGCAACAATTTTTCATCCAATCATTTGGTGTATAATTGATATAAAGCAAGTATTTGACTCCATAAGGCATTGGTTTCATGAAATAATCTAATCTAATCTCTAAAAATTGCTAAATCAACCAAGTGGCTAGGCCATTCAGTTTTGTCTCCCAGATTTGTTGGTTTCCAATGAATCTCGCATTCTCACATTCCATAGGGACTATCCCCCATAGCCTGTTGTTGGGAGACAGCTATAATGGAGAGGGCAGTGATCAGAGTGATAGGCCCCACCTTGATCGTTGTTGCACCATGCCTATACATTTTGAGTGACAACAAATCCCATTTAGGATAAAGAACCAATCATCATTGTATTGATAATTCATAAATTTATTAAATTTATTTTTCTTTTCCTTGTTTCTAGACGTCTAAGGTTAGAAGCTATTGAAATTAAATTTCCCCTCTCCCCAAAATTATTGAAATTAACTTTGGACAATACCATCGTATTCAACTTGTCGTGAGATTTTTGAAGATATGAATTTTTCCCCGATCCAATGCATAGATCAAAAGTTATGCCCGCTTTAATTTTAGGTCTCTTAACCTTTCCATGTCAGCAAAAGGTCAACCACTTGGTGCCCATGTGGCACTACCACCTCATACGAGGTCCAGCGTCGCTCCTGACACATCATATCATCACAGTGCTTCCATACCTCATGTCATTTCATAAGAATGGAACCCATTCCATCCCTTGTGGCGCGCCATACATTTTGACATTGACAAGCACGATTGTTGTCCCACAAATTTTGTCTCCTCCACGCCCCATGTTAGAATCACACAACAAACACCTTTGTAACCCTGAGCTCCATGGTGAAATGGATTTTAGCCATCGTTACTACCTTGTTAGCACCACGTGGAACTCAATGTCAGGTGGTACTATAACCACCACCACATGTCTTTTAATGCCATGTCAGCTCAAGTCCCCAGCCCCACTGGTCTTGGATTTTCGTGCAACTTCGCACCTTCTCGTTCAATGACAGGGAAGGAATTTTTGTCTTTCCTTCTACCAATAGCACCATTATGCCCACGGGAGGTGACATCGTCATCTTTCCTCCATCATCTTTAATGTGGCATGATGGAAAATGATGGTGGTAGACAATGAGCACTTTCCTATCCCGTGCCCTCCGTCAACCTCACCCACTTCCCTCTGAAGTCTCATTCCAACCATGGTGTGGAACGACATGAATATACATGATAGATAACAAGAAATTCCATTCCACACTCTAGTCCACTCATAGATGTCATCAGTGACACCAAGTATCTATATTATGGAGGCACATCTCCATTCCCTGGGATGTAAATGAACCTTACAACTAACATCAACTTTCATCCCGCAGAGGAAAGTATTTGTTCCCTCGGACATAAATAAATATGGTAATGGATGGGCATTCTTTATCATCCATGACTCTGAATCTTTGTTATTCTTATAAGATTTCATCCATCTTGAATGCAATTATGTCATTCAATGATGATCAAGCTTAGAGTCTCAAGTACTATGATGGCTCACGAAGTTATTCTAGATTACCAACAATGCTTGGCACTATTAATATAACAAGGATAAATCCCTCATTCCCACAATAACACCTCAGTTGTTAAACATAGCCACAGTAGAGAAATAAAAATATTAGCATGCCTCACTAGGAATTACCAGATTCACTGATACAACATGTCTCACACATAGCGACCACAGAATCCCAATAGATCATACGTAACCATTAACCATGCAATTCATGTATATCGACCATTAAAGTTACATTCGGTGACATTCAGTTGAATTCAACAATTTATCCATACATACTAGGTAAATGCCCATGCATTCAAGAGTTTATCACCAGTCACAAAGAATTTGCAAGTCCTTGTAAAACCACGAAGAAATCACACACTTAACTCATCACAAACAACTAGGAATAACACCATTCCTTCATAAGCAATGTTAACACATTCATTGTTATAACCCATAACAATACATTCAACATTCATAATTCTACATAGGTACAAGTAAATACACTTATTTGTATAGATTAATGATCGACAACTGAGGGAGGGATTCAACTCTCCACCCAATAGTAGGCCAAATGCACTAATAATTCTTGAAAGTGACCACCCTCAAGCCAGATTCAGAGTTTGAGGAGGTAATTGCTGATGAGTTATCTCACCAACAACCAGTCAATAGATGGTAAGAGAAGAGTCCATTGCTCAGGTGATTTCTCAACAGACCCTAGTTGTAACACCACAGTGACTCTCTATTTAGTAGAACATCAACGAGAGGGGTTCATTCAAGGCTTGATGAGTTTAGTGTAGTTTAGGAGAAGGAATATATATGTATAAAGGGAGGTTTATCAGCTGGATTATTTATTGCATGAGGTACACTTACAGGATATTTATCAACTTACTCAGCAAGTACCTAAGTGGTTTATCATCCCCAGACTCGGGGGTTTATCAGACCTTTGGATTGATTCCTAGGAGTATCAACCTGTTAATTATATTATCAACCCTAACTAGTATCCCAGTGGTTTCTCAACCCCAAGGCTAGCCACTAATCAAGTGTTTATCAGCTCTCTGAGCAAGTAATTAATTGGTTTATCATCCCCAACTAGCACCTAAGTATCACAACTCCATTGAATTATCTTTGGCTAATCAATTAACGCACACTCACAAGCCTAAACAAACATAAGTAATACCATCCCCAAAGCATAACACATGCTTTCACAGGTTGAAAAAGGAGTATAAAATCGATTTCCACATCCACGTGGAGGAAAAGTTCAAATTTGCTTCAAATTTGTGGAAGCATGCAATGGTATTGCCAGGAAGTAATTCCGGTGAGAAAATTAGTCAGTTCGTAGTGTGATTTGGGCCCAGAAAATTGCAACAAGGGTTTGCAGTTGCAGATCGGTGCAAGGAAGGAAGAGGAATGCACACATGATGAAGTTCTAGTTTATTTCTCTGAGGGTTTCCAGTTTTGTATTCTAGAAAAAGGAGATCAAAATTTCTAACAGTAGAAGGTCGCATAGACTAGCCACTCCATCTAGTGTGAGCTCCAAGGTCAACAATGTGAGCTGCTTAGAAGGAAATTGCAGGAAGTACGAGTTCCAGGAAGGTCAACGGAGGCTAGTGCACGAACAAATCTGCTAGTGCAGGATTAGATCTGTGCATTCCAAGAGGAGTGCGAGTAGCAGAGTGTTAAAATATGAAACTACAGCCAAATTCTACTTTGGATAGCTCATTTGATTGAGATTATGATTGCATTTGAATATTTACAAAGTGAGAGAGCTAACTTCGAAGAGAACGGGAGAGATGGCCATTGTTGAAGTTTTTTCCTGCGCAGATAATGAAACTACAGACACTGTGGTCGGTGGAGGCGGGGGTGCAGGGCTGGTCACAGTCAATGCCCTCAACAGGATCGGCCTCAAGAGCATGGTGCTGGAGCGCCCTGACCCTATTCGAGATGCCGGCACAGATTTTGGTTTGCGGCTAATCGCCTGGAAAATACTCGACGGTCCTGGCACAGCAGATACCATACGCCCAAATCATCATTTGCTTGATGGGCCAAACGTATTAGAGACGGATCTGGAAGTGAAGCCCGCGAAGAAGCACGAGATTAGAGATCTGCACACAACAATCGCTTTTGGGCTCAAAACCCAATTCGAAGGTAGAAAATCGCCAGGGTTTGGATGGATCGTTCACGCCAACATTGTTTCTACTCTCACGACTTCTGCATGCAAAGATGGGGGACTGCATGTTGCAGATCTGCCCCATCACATAATTGCATGGCACAATCTCTGCAGATCTGGGCCGGATCTACTCGATCTGAGCCCCAAATACTATAGATCCAGGCCGGACCTAACTGTTTGGAGCAAGTTTCAAGACTATACAGAACCCAGGCAACAGATCAGCGGGAATGGGCATCGTTTGAGCAGAGGGCACGCAGCAGATCGACCCAATAGGAGGCAAGATCTGGAAGAACGCACACACCTGGACCATCTCGCAACCAGCAAAGACACCGGTTCAGCCAGAACTCAGCTAAAATGCAGATATCAGGTAACTAAAAATCGATTTCAGATCTTTATTAAAACCCCTGAGATGAAATCTCTCTTAGTATGGGTAAATGTAGACAGCTTTGTTTCGCAGCTAAAGCAGCAAATTTGTGCAATGACTGGCTATCCTGGCCAGATCCAACACTTAGTCAGTGGCAGGTGGTCCCTCCAGGACAACAGAACCCTGGGAAGTTACGAGATCAATCCAGGAGAAACCATTGGTTTGAATCTCAGGCTGAGAGGAGGGGCCCCATCTCAGGGACAGCCAAGCAGTTCAGGAGGGAACAAGGGGAAAACAGCACCCCAGCATAAACCTAACGGAGCTTCATCCTACAAAAACATTCTCCAAGGCAACAGAGAATCAGGATCCTCCCCAGATCAAGCTGGATACATACCCCAGCCTTATATAGTTGACCAGCTAGGACAAACCCGAGCCTTTAATATTGATCCCACAGGGCTTGATGATTATGTTAAGTCATATGAAACACAAGCTCTAATATGTCGCTTCAACAGCTTCTGGCCAAAACCAATGGACCTATTTCATTGGATTTTTACCAATTGGACCATGGAATGCGACATTCATCTATGTTCCAAAGGGTTTTTCATAGTCAGATTTACATCTAAGGAGATAATAGATACTATCATCAGCGCTGGGCCCTGGTTCTGGGGAACGGCAGGGCTGTTCATGATCCCATGGTTCAAAGATTTTGACCCAAACAAAATGACTGTATCAAAAGTGCCGGTTTGGGTACGACTGCATAACCTTCCCCTTCACTTTTGGAGTGAAAGAGTCTTGGAAGTAATCGGGAACAGTATAGGGAAATACATCAAAACAGATCTGGAAAGGATTGATGAAAGGATTTTCACTTTCGCACGCATCTGCGTGGAAGTAGATCTAAGTAAAGGGCTGCCAAATAACATAAGGCTAATCTACAAACAACAAGATTGGCTGCAAGTACTAGACTATGAAAATACCGCCTTCAGATGTAGGATGTGCAGACAAACAGGACACCTGCAAAGCACATGTCCAGAAGCCAAGAAAGTTAACAGTAAAAGAAAGCAGAAAGGAAAGCAGAGGAAAGGATGGAAATTCTCCCCCCATAACTCAGAGGATGAAGAATCAGAAGCAGAAGAAGATGATACCCCCACAGAGAATGCTGAGGTACCCCGAGCAACGGAAACCCAGAAGGAAAATACATCAGAAAACAAGACCCCACAGTCCTATCCAAATCAGGCAGATAAGACAATCGAAGATCAGAGCATGGGAGGGACTAAACGACTTCACCAATCAGATACTTCAGACTCAGACAAGGAACTAGGCCCGCAGAGAGCAGAAACACAGTTAGTCATAGCCTCGATCGAGCCTACTCAAGGAGAGTGGCGCAAGGTCGAAAAGAAAAAAGGAAGGAAAACCTGAAGATCCAAATTCAGTTGTCCTTCTTCCTTCTTCTTCTTCTTCTTTTTTCTTTCTTCTTTCTCTCATTTTTGCACGCTAGTTGTGTATTGTTGTGAAGAGTGCGGTAGCACTTGAGCCCAATGGGCAGCTTATGGAAATGCTCAATGCATCTGCAATTGTAACTTTTCATTTTTTAATAAAAGGTTACAGATTTTTCCCCTGGAAAAAAAAGATTATGATTGCATTGAATTCCTATTTTCAAGAGGACTGAAATCAACCTAAAGATGATCAAATTTGGACAAGGGAAAGTGTACTTATGAAGAAAAACCCACATATGCACATTTGGACAAGGTCGGCCCTAAAGAAAATTGGACACCCTTGGAAGCCTATAAATACAAGTGACCTCAAGAAAATTTGGACATCGCCAAGCATATTCTTCTTCTCTTCTTCATTGATTGGCTCGCACAGGTTTGAGGTAGAGATGACAATAGAAGTTTGCAAAAGTCTGAAATTACAGGGTCTGAGGCTCGCAATTGCTTTAGGGTTTTTGGATTACTATCACATGGAAAATTCGACTTTTTTTCGTTGTCTTGTAGGCATCAAGGGTGTGATTGGAATCCTCCAGTCGCTCGCATAGCTCCTCATGCATGCAACGGGAAGTTTGACTGAAATTTATCATTGACCGAAGTTGATCGCAGTTGACTGCAAAGGGGAAATGTTGTCTCTGATACATTTTGATGTTGGAAACTTATCTTTGAATGTTATTGGGTTGTTTTATTGATGATATTGTATTCGACTCATTGTACTCTCTACTGAACATTTTATGGCAATCTAATAGAAGACGAATTTCAAAGGTTTTCCCCCTTGTGGGGTTTTTCCCTGGTCTTTGACCAAACCTTGTGTCTCTTGTTGATGTGTTGATTGTATCCTTTGTCATTGCATTTCTTTTTCTATCTTCAATTATTGTTGATGAATGGAAATGACTAATTGTAATTGGAAAGATTCCTAATTGAAGTACTGATTTGGGCTAAAGGAATTGATTCAACATAGAACAACTTGAAAATTTAACACAGAGGAGGCCAGATCTAGTTGTCGGAAGGAGAAAGGGAGTTATAGTTTATTGACCTCTAGCATATTTGAGTTTCGCAGAGGTTGCCACAACAAGACTTAGGGATCAAGATAGGCTTGAAAGATCCTCTAACTTTGGCATATGGAAGGCCAAAATGCAATTCTTGTTAGATGACAATGGTCTGAAGGAATTCGTAAAAAACGTCATGGTAGAGCCAACAGATGCACAACCTTTGGAAACCTTTAAGAGATAAATAGACAAAGATAAGAGGATGGTCCTAGACGGGGTTCAGGATCACATTGTCCTACATGTTGCATACAAGAATACAGAAAAGGACATGTAGGATGTCATTGTAAAGTTGTATGAGAATCCATTAGAGAATTAAAAGATGATTCTCAAGGGGAAGCTAAGTCCCACTGATGTAGAAGGGAGAAAGTGTTACATCCTATCTCACTAAAATTTAGACGATCAGAGATGAACTCGAGACAGTGGGAGAGAAACCATGAGATAGTGAGCTAGCACTGATCTGAAATTGGAGGAGAACTTCTCCTTCCTAAAGAGTGATCGTTCTCTGACATTTTGCAAGGAAAAATGGGTCTTATGACAAAACAGGTTTTCAAAAGTCTCTTCAAGGACTATGAGTTAGTTTTTCATGTAAAATTAAAACATAAGCAACATCTCATCATTTAACTCATATAGGCATTCATGAATAGAAACAACAAATAATTTGGTGACGAAGTTCACCCCTCCTGGGCTACATTTCTGAGCCTTCCAACATAGATAGACTGCTCCATATATTCAGTGAAAAAGAGTACATAAATTTTGCTAATAAAACAAGTGGCTAGTTTCCCCTTCAAGGAAACGTTCTCCTGCAAAGAACTCTCACTATAAACAGCATGACAACCTAGAGTAATTCATGAAACCATTAGCAATAAAATGCGTCTCCTACAAAGACCCAGTACTCCATCTGAAAATGAGCATACAAGTACTTCAATTCCACAATGAGGTACAAAAAGAAATCTTTCCTCAGCAAGACATACTGAGGAAAGACAAAATGAGTTGCACCCTACAAGTCACAGTTGTTGCAGTAAACTTTTGAAGGTAAGAAAATCCCAACAAGGCCTTCTCCATGCTCAATCACCTTCAAGAATTGCTCTCAAACATTTATTGATCCATACACTCATGGATTTGAACCTGCAAAAATTCTCTTAAGATGTGCTCCAATAAGCAAATAGAGGTCGCCATTGGATCCAGAATGTCTAAAAACCATTCTATGGACTATTATTGAGCTCCAAAAGGCCAAAACCTCACCAAGTTATGGCTCCCTCTCTGTTATTTGTGCTACAAACAAAATAAATTGTCTAAAATATATACAAATCCACCTGTTTTCTGATGCGGAGGCGATAAATTCGCCCATCGAAGGTGAAATTTGTTGGGTCGTTAAAACGTCCAATAACCCTTATGCACAAAATTTTGGTCACGTGGGCGCATAAGGCCGCGCGCAGGGCCTAACACACCCCCCCCCCCCCCCCCCCCCCCAACCAGCCCCGACCCCTTAATCGTTGGGCCTGTGGTCGTGTTGGTGAGATATGGTCGGGGGTTGGGGATAACTGCCCACCTCTGCCACCAAAGCACTTTTTCTCCATGTGTCTGGTCCTCTATGAGGCCATATGCCTAGGGCTATGGCTAAGTCTTCGCTCCCTGCCTGATTGGCACTCTGTTGAGGTCATGTGTAGGTTAACGAGACCAAGGGTTGGGCTAGTCCCAAGCCCCTCCTCCTCTAGCGCTCTTTCGCCTCAGCTGTGATCACATCAGGAACAATTCATTGGGGGTCGGGCTAGGCCCAAATCCCCTTCCAATTCGTCGTTGGTTATATGGTGAGGGAGGTGACTGGGGGTCGGGGCTGACTGCTCGACCCCTCCTCCAAAAAGGTGCCCAGTTAAACTTGAAATAGAGGTCGGTGCCTATAATTGTTAAGAACCACTGCGTAGAGGTATTGGTAGAGCGCCAGACTGTTGGATGAGAGGTTAGGAGTTCGAGCCCTACCCAGGCCATCCGAACACTTAACAAATTTTGGCCAACCACAGGTTGGCACGTGGTGGCCTCTAGTTGGGCCACGTGGCATACCTTCATTGGTCCATCACATGAAAATCGAACCAATCAAATCGAGCTATCCTTCCCTATACAAGGCTACCACTTGGAAAGACCTCATTGGTCTGTACCTTCCCAGCAGACCTTCTGAAATCAATGGTATGACTTCCCAGTCAACAACCCTGCTATTTTTTTAGTTGTTGACCGAAAACTTCAAAACATCATAACTTTGTCATAGGATATCGAATTGAGGTAAAAAAGTGTCATTGGATTCATAACGACGAACACTTTGACTTGACGCTAGTTTCGAAAGATTCTAGGCACTTTCATTTTTGAGCTAAAATTTGATCATCGGATCATACCTCCCCACTAGGTACTTTTGGACTCCAAAAGTTTACTTCTCCTAGTAAATCAAATGAGGCTAAAACTCAAAACTTCCCAAAAAATCGATCCATATATGCTTTGTTTTCAATTGGTTCCCTTCAAGCTCCAATCAAGGTACTTCACCTATCTTCTTCGTGAAGACCTACCATCATGTTAAGAATCAAACCAAAATTCTTATTGCTGATGCAGGAACAAAAACATTGATGAGTGGAATCTAAACATTCTCTTTAAACCTATCTTTCCCGGCTCAAACAATTTCATATTGAAGTTTCAGTGTTGAAGACAAACTTGAATTTCCATCTTAGAAATCAGAAGCAATTTAATTCCTATCATGCACTCAAACATATTTTTCTTTACTGTCCTCAAACTGTGCCTGTACACAAAAGTACTCTGGCTGCAAAAATTCAATGACACCATTGGCTTTGCCTACAAAACATAGTCATATATTGTACAATCTTAAACAAAGATTTTATTCACAACAAGTTTCATCTTGAACAATTGTATCGATGAGTACATGACAAACTGTAGACAAACTTGGACAACAAACATTGTACATCCTAAAAGCCCTTAAACATTTGGACTTATAATAAGCCAACAACATTACATGTCAATGAAAAACATACTTGTTGCACATAGTGATTATTCTTGTTCACTTTACAAAAGTACCCAAAACAGGTAACGACAACAACAAGCATTTACAATTTACAAAGAAACAAACTATACAAACAATCTACCCAATATTTGCGTCTCCTAGGCTTATGGGTTCTCTTTTTGCATCTAATTTTCTTTGAAGGTTGCCTTAGGAACGTTGTGATTCCTCTTTTCCACCTCTTTCTTGCCTTGCATTGGTTTGCATAACCTCCTTATCCTTCTTGGAATGAAGCTATGGATCTACTTTCCAACATTGTTCACTCCCATGCCCATGCATCTTGCAATGGGTACAAAAGTACTTTCTCTTGGTGTGACATATCATCCTCTAATGAATGATTTGCCTCAAACCGTTTAGAGAATCCTCCAAACTCTCTTCAATATTTTGGTCTCTCTTGTACCATGATTGGATTAGTGATCCCTTGGCCATCGATGCCGAGGCCTCCTTCATAACCCAATTTAGATAGCAGCTTCATAACAATGCCTCTAGTATGTTGTTCAAATGTTGCAAAAGAGTTGTTATGAACATAAATAGAAGGATTTGAAATTGAGATGCTTATTACCTCCTTGAACTTGCCATCCTTATTTTTTGGTTCAGATAATGATGACAAATTTGCAGATGACTCAAGCCACCCACCTTTACCAACATGCATACGATGAGAATCTTGAAGACGTTGACAAAATTCACATGCATCATTTTCCTCATAAGGTCCATAACCTTTGTTTGAACCATGCCCACATATTGGCTCCACTTTGTAGGTTTCCTTTGCTATCACTAGAGTGGAGATTTCATCAACTTGTTCCTCAAGCACATGTTACAACTAAAAGCACATATGCCTCTTCTCCTCTTCAACAATTTCAAGCATTCTTCTCAATTCAATCTTCTCCATTCGAAGAGACAAATTCATCTCCTCAATCTCTTGGAAACTCGTCTTTCCCATTCTCGCAACTTGGTCAAGCCCTACTCTGATACCAACTGAACTGAAATTGGAGGAGAACTTCTCCTTCCTAAAAAGTGATCGTTCTTTGACGCTTTGCAAGGAAAAATGGGTCTTATGACAAAACAGGTTTTCAAAGGTCTCTTCAAGGACTATGAGTTAGTTTTTCATGTAAACTTAAAACATAAGAAACATCTCATCATTTAACTCATATAGAATTCATGAAGAGCAACAACAAATAATTTGGTGACGAAGTTCACCCCTCCTAGGCTACATCTCCAGGCCTGCCAACATAGCTAGACCACTCCATATATTCAATGAAAAAGAGTACATAAAGTTTGTTGATAAAACAAGTGGCTAGTTTCCCCTTCAAGGAAACATTCTCCTACAAAGAACTCTCACTATAAACAACATGACAACCTACAGTCAGTCATGAAACCATCAGCAATAAAAGGTGTCTCCTACAAAGACCCAATACTCCATCTGAAAATGAGTATACATGAGAATACAAATACTTAAATTCCACATTGAGGTACAAAAGAACTCTCACTATAAACAACATGACAACCTACAGTGAGTCATGAAACCATCAGCAATAAAAGGTGTCTCCTAAAAAGACCCAATACTACATTTGAAAATGAGTATATATGAGCATACAAATACTTAAATTCCACATTGAGGTACAAAATGAAGGCTTTCCTCAAGAAGACATAAGGAGAAAAGACAATGATTTGCACCCTACATTTCATAGTTATTGCAGTAAACTTATAAAAGTAAGAAAACCCCTACAAGGTCTTCTCCATGCTCAAACACCTTCAAGAACTGCTTCAAAACAATGATTGATTCATACAACCATGGACTTGAACCTACAAAAAGTCTCTTCAAATTTGCTCCAATCAAAAAATGGAGATCACCATTGGATCCATAATGTCCAAAAACCCCTATCTGGACTCTTCTTGAGCTCCAAAAACTCACCAAGTTATGGCTCCCAAAAACTATTAAAACTCCCTCTTTGTTATCTGTCCTACAAACTGGGTAAATTGTCTAATAGAGCTACAAATTTGCCCTATTTTCCGTTGCAGAGGAGACAAATTCGCCCGCCAAGGTGCAATTTTTTGGATCATTAAAATGTCCAATAACCCTTATGCGAAATATTCTGGTCACATGGGTGCATAAGGTCGTGAGTTGGGCCTAACCGCCCGCCCCCGCCGACCTAGACCCCTTAACCGTCGGTCCTGTGGTTGCATTGGCACAATATTTCCAGGGGTCGTGACTAATGCCCAACCCCGTCGCTGAAGCACCTATTCTCCATGCGCCTAGTCCTTTGCGAGACCAAATTCCCAGGGCTAGGGCTATGTCTTCACTACCTGCCCGATTGGCACTCCTCTAAGGTCATATGTAGGTTAACAAGACTAGAGGTTGGGTTGGTCCCAAGCCCCTCCTCCTCCAACTCTTTCGCCTTGGTTGTGGTCACATCGGGAACAAGTGACCGAGGGCCAGGCTAGGCCATGAGCCCCTTCGAATGCGTCGTTGGTTATATGGTGAGGCAAGTGATTGGGGGTTGGAGCTAACTACCTGACCCCTCCTCCAAAAAGGCGCCCGATTAAACTTGAAATAGAGGTCGGTGCCTATAGTGGTTAAGAACCACTGCGTAGAGGGATTGGTAGAGAATCAGACTGTTGGATGAGAGGTTAGGGGTTTAAGCCCTTCCCAAGCCATCTGAACCCTTAACAAATTTTGGCCAACCACGTGGTGCCACGTGGCGACCTCTGGTTGGGCCACGTGGCATACCCTCATTGGTCCGACACATCGAAATCGAACCAATCAAATCAATCCATCCTACCCTGTATGAGGCTACCACTTGGAAAGCCCTCATTGTTTTGTAGCTGTCTAGTAGACTTGCTTATGTCAGTGGTACAACTGCCCAATCAGCAACCCTGCTAATTTTTTAGTTGTTGACCGAAAACTTCAAAACATAATAACTTTGTCATATGACATCGAATTGAGGTGAAACAAGTGTCATTGGATTCAGAATGACGTTTTTTCACCCAAAGTGTACACCTAAGGCACAACGCTCATAGTAGGGATTGTCACTCTGATCCCTACTCACTCCATTCTAGCTATCTCCTAGGCAAGCTAAGGGGGGTAGTCCCTAAAGGGTGAAAGGGTGGATGATGAAGGGAAACTTGTTGGAAACAACAAGTTCTAGGAGATGCACTTAGAATTATCTTGTTAACTCAACTTAAATTAAATGCAAGAGTGATTAATTGAGCAATGCCTAGAATATTCCATTACACCATTTAAAGTTACAAGACGAGTTCCTTCAACTACAATGCTCGGTTTAACTTGCAAAATAAATGGATTATCAAGTCAAAAGATAACAAATGTTGCTTAGGGAAATTATCTTAATTAAAATAATGAGCAAGAAGAGAAATCACAACAATTGCAATTAATGGAATTAGGCTCACAACTCTGATTACTAATGGATGCAATGCAAATGAAGTTACTTGATTCTAATGAGAAACGATATTACTCCCAATGTTCCAAGTGCTTAAAATTCATTAATTTGCTCGTATTCAAAATGAATGATTAGGTACAATTATACAATTGAACAACAACTTCTTTAAGCACAAGATTTGCAAGAAATTTAGAGCATTTTAGGGATTGCTTCAGAATGTTTCTCAAGAAACAAGATTAGCGAGAGTTGAAGTTATTATGATTCCCAATTAGAGCTCTTTAGACAAAAATGAACTCAAATGTGTTTCTTATTAGGACCCCTTGAATTTATCTTCAACTTATATAGCTTAGAAATTAGAACAAAGTAGCCTTCAATATTCTTTCGAGCACAACACAAGAGTAAAAATATGAGAGCGAATGAGAAACCACAACGAAATTGAAAATGAAATGCAATCAATATAATTAGCAATGAAATATTAGAGATATGCAAATGCAACTAGATGCAAGATTGAGTTAGCTTATCCTCAAGATGCAATTAGTTCATCACTTATTCTTCAGAATGTTGTCACTTTGAAGAATGCACTAGACTTCAATAAATTAGATCAGATTGTTTTAACCATGAGATTAATCCCATAAATGACATTAGCAGCCAGCAAACTCAATGAAGATTTGTTAAATTGGCAACTAGGGCCAAACTCCATGTGGGTCAGCTTATTTATGGCAGCTGATATTTTTATTGGATCCCTCTCGTCGAGAGGTGTAGGATTGATCTAAAGATCATCCGATTCCGATAAGTGTTTATGGAGATATGAATTTATTTTGATTATGTAATTATTATCAAGCCGACCAGCATCTTATGTAGGCTCGAAAACCCAATAGTTGTGTATATTCATCATCCACGTTTTAGTATAAATTGGTGACTTGAAGTCATTTTACATAGGTATTCTTCAGGTGATCTCCTCTCCATGTCTTGGGTTTTTGGAGAAGGAGAGAACAAAAGAATACGTTGGCCTTAAATGATGCCCTAGCAGCAGTACAATGCCCTAGCCGCAGTGAAAAACACAGTAAAGGAGAAGGCATTAAATGCAGCCCAAAATAACAGTCACGTGAAGCCCTAAACGTAGCAAAGGAAAAGTACGCAACCACTATATGCAAAATGAAAAGATACGTTGTCATCTATACACACAGCAATCTCTAATCCGTTGGCAATGGAGACCTATACGCACAGCAAATACTCTATACGTTGTCATGCATATATGTAAGATCAGGAAGACTTACATGCTGGAGACTTACACGCTGAAGACTTACACGTTGGAGACTTACCTACTGTAAAGGTAAACGCAGTCATGGTTGCATATACGCTGGGCATTATATATACGTTGTTCAATACGCTGTGTATGAGTTCATATATACGGTGGAAATGAATATGTATATGCAGCAAATGGCAATACAGTCATACGCATAGCATATGAACGCAGCAAATGGAAATACAGCCATACGCATAGCATCTGAATGCAGCAAATGACAATACAATCATACGCTGTCATGTCATCTGAACACAATCTTATACATGGAACGCAGTCACTGGAATGCATACATGTAAACGTAGTCATATAAGAACACGTTCATAGATACACACAGTCATATGAGGGATATGGAACCAAGTTCATCTATGGAATATGGAACCACGTTCATATAATCTATATAGTATAAGGAACACAACGTAATGAACGCAGTCAAGGCAGCTAGGTAAGGAACACGTTGTAGTGAACATAGGACATAAAGGGTCTATATGCACCTTGAAGAATCATACACGTTGTTCACATGATGAGAAACCATATAGACCTATCAACGCTGTAATAGAAGAGACTTGTTAACGCAGAAAAAGAAGTCTGTTGAATAGGATCTATAGCCTAGCTGCTTTTCTAGGCTGCAAGCCATAGCAAACAGCTAAGGCTCATATCAAAGGAAGCAAATTGTTGCAGCATGATAAAGCATTGAGAAGGCAGAGGCAGCAACATGTTGGGCAGAACTATGAGATCATGTGCATGGGCAGTACAATGATACATTAGCAGGGGCAATAGCATGATGATGATGCACCTTAGTTCGAACAGCATTATGATGGATAAGATCATGGACATGGGCAGCATGATGATAATCATGATTAGTGCATCATGGTGCAATATGCAGTGGTGCAGCTTGAGGACCTGATGCAGCACGATGATAGGTGAAGGAGTCACCTTGGAGAATCAGTTGAAGCAGAATTTCTTCAACTGATCCCATCGCTTTAGGAGATGATCTATGCTCAGATCTAGATAAGTCAAAGTGTTGACTTCTGTTGTAAATGCACTCTCTCTCTCTTTCTCTGTTGAACTTTGAAGATAAAAGAAGATTTGATCAAAGGGTTTGCCCACAAATTGTGGGGTTTGTCCCTAGCTCGCGCCACATCTTGTGTCCTCTTGTCTTGGTTTGTCTTCTGCGATTTATATTTATGTTCTATCTGCAATTTGTCTTAATGCTGATGTGATTGCTAACTGTGAAAATTTAAATAAATTTCTCTAGCATAGAACATACCTAAAAATAACATGGTATCAAAGCTGAGGCAAAGACAATGCCCAAGCAAGAGTGAAAGAACAATCACCAAAGACAGTTGGGACAAGACAAAAGGATCAATGGGTTCTTCACAATTCACTTAGGGCAAAGTCGAAGCAGAGCATATTATCAGAATGGCGCAGAAGAACTTCTGATGGCATACCTAAAGATAACTTCATTGGGAAGTTCGGATCTAAGGGTGGAAGGAAAGGTAGATGTCTTGGTTATGAGTTCGGCCCTTATGCGAAGGAGTGTCCGAATGGCAAAGATGCAGGTCATCAAGGACACGGCCGACTCTTCAAGGAAGAAAGGAACCCCAGGAATGGAAGTCGAAAGTTTTAAGGTGGCATTCGTCGATGGAAAGGTACGTGTTTGAAAATAGAATTTTCAAAGATGTTTTTGAGTTCAGGGTTGTATTAAGTTACAGGAAGTCCACTGGGGACCATGTCCATTGACACATAGCACCAGAGGTCTGTGAGTCTGATAGTGACAGGGATGCCTACATTCAAAAGGAGCATGAAGGCACATGTCTGAAATGTACCGAAGGAAAATTGTATAAGGGGACCATTCCCCTCATGCCACAGGTCCACAAGTTTGGAACAACCCGAGGAGTTTGAGATTCATGATTGGGAATCTCACATATGCAGGTGGAAGAAACTCTGACAAGAAAGCCCTCTATGACTTGAAGCTAAACACCCCAGGCATAGTATGAGAGGATCGATAAGCTGTCTAATAAAGCTGAGATTCACTAGGAGTGAAATGGATCCAAACCATCTGAAGGTTGTGGATGATAGACCTCTCATACCAGCACCTTATGAGGACGACCTATGCAGAACCTCTCACTTGCAGAAGTAAGAGGGAGTTGGATTCCAAATGTGAAATGATAAACTGCAAGCCTGTGACTACCTCAAGGAAGTTATACGGTAGTGATGTCGGACCAGACTTGGGAAATTTCTTGGTGAACTTTCGTCCGAACATATGTTTTGCAGTTAGCACGAGGAGCTCATATTTGGTTGAGCCTCATTGGATTGGTGCCAAAGAATCTTCTGAGATGTCTTCAGGGCACAATCTCTCATGGATTGAGATACACTGCCGGAAATATGAAACTGCATGATTATTTGAATGTTGATTGGGCAGACAGTGTGGAGGATCACTGGAGCACTTCTTAGTGTTGTTTCTCTTTGGATTCTACTTCGATATCATGGATGAGTAGGAAGCAAAAGTCGGTTGTTATAAGCACCGCCAAGACCGGATACATATCTACGAGTATGATCTCGTATGAAGCTGACTAGTTGGGGAAAGCTCTTCAGTGAGCTGTTTGTACACATGATGAATACCACTGTGATTCTTTGTAACAACCAGAGGCGGGATTCGATTATTGAGGAATCTCGTATTCAACGATTGCTCCAATAGATAGACATCAGATACTACCTTATCCAGGATATGGTAAGTCGATGAGCAAGGAGGCTCCATCGTACTGAGATGATGTACAGGTCGCTAAAGCCTCGAGGGAAAGATCAAATCTGTGATTTTCCCAAACAACTTGGAGTCGTCAAGAGACCCTTGTACAAGGGCCCTGCATGTTGCATACATGGAGCTTTGGGGGCTTGCGGTTCTTACTAGAGCATCATACAACCACAAGGTGACTCACCCTCCCCTGGTGGTGCGCACTGTGAACATGATGATTCGCTCTCCTGTGGACAGGATGATTAGTTCTCCTATGAGGTCTGGATGATGTGTTCTCCATGACAAATGTAGCAGGATTGATGTGTTCTCCTATGAGGCCTAGATTGATGTGTTCTCCATGGCGATTGTAGCAAGATTGATGTGTTCTCCTGTGAGGCCTGGATTGATGTGTTCTCCATGGCGATTGTAGCAAGATTGATGTGTTCTCCTGTGAGGACGGGATTGATTAAGTTCTCCTGTCGAGGCATCCTACCCATGCAGTCTAGGATTCATGGGAAGTACTGTTATCACCCCATGAAACTCACCTAGGTTGTATATCAGTGATGCTCGGGAACATTACAAACTCAACGAAATGTTGGATAAAATGATGGATGAATGGAAGATATGCTGCACATTCAAGCCAGATAACCACTCCTACTATGATTTACCTCAGACATGGGTGAACACCCCCAAACCACAAGGATTTTAACCACCAATTACTCACAGCTTAAGGATAAGGTGATGATGAAGAAGACTGACCACACCAGCAGATGCACAGGACCCTGTGATGGCCAGCTACAACCAGTAAGGAGGTCTGCAAATCTATTATCTAACACACAGACATGATGACAGCTCTCTGGTATTAGAACAACAGAAACCTGCATACAAGTTCGATGATACAGCTAAATCCTAACACAGAGGTGGGATGACAGCCCCTCTGATGCTAAACATTCACAGCACATGAACAAATGTAAAGCAGGCACAGCCTGGAACAAGAAGAAGAAGTGGAAAGTGAGCAATTGACAGCAAAAGAAGCTTGTATTAATTGGAAATGAAGACCAGACGCTGCAGGTTACAAAGTAGTTACAGTCTCCAGAGGTTGAACCTTACAACACCCTAGCATTCATCTAACACTCATCAAAATGATTACATTGTTCTTCTCAGTATATATAGAATCTGTTTACAAAAAAATCTGCTAGGTATGCGTGGAGGTGTCTTAATGGATCACCAACCACATTTATAATGTGGTATTGGTCGTCTGCTACAAATCTGAATGTTTAATGGACAAATGACATTTACTGGTACTTCGGTGTACTTCCTTGAACAGGTGGAGTGTTGACTGGATAAACTTCCATAACTGTTGCATGGTTGAACTACTCGAGGGTGTCCTTTCTGTCCTTAACCGTGCTGTTTCTTAACTGTGGAAGCTGATTATTAAATGCATGTAGCTGGACCATAACTTGTTCCTGCACACACCCAAAATTGGCCCCAAAATACTAATGAATATACTGGAAACATTTTGAAAATGAACAGGGACCGAGACAAAATACCGGCCATCGGGTGGAAATCAGAACAGTCAAGATTTTCTATCGGGAGCAGATGGAAAACACAGAAACTTGGTGAACAATAGCAACCGTCGGATTTCGGGATCGGGCGGCAGAGGTTAAAATATGGAAGCAATCGGGGAGGAATTTGAATGGAGGGTCGCAGACCGTCAGATTATGATTGGGGAGATTCGACGGTTGACGGGCAGCGGAGATACTTGCGGGTTAATGGGCGGGAGTCGTACAGAAGGTAGAAAAGCAGTTTATCACACCGCTTATGGCACTACGGTGGTAATCGTACTAGTGGGTGTGATGGAATATTATGAAGACGCATGGCAAATAGGTTGACGGGGAAACCACCTTCCCGGGGGCTATCAAGCGAGTATTTAATGGAAGCGGGGATTAGGAAGATCATCGGATGATGAGGCGGGATCATCGGACCGCCGGAAATGAACACATAAATTTGGAGATGGACATGACAGGCGAGGGACCGGGAAAAGCGAACATGAAACTTTATTCAAAGGAATGGTGAGTCATATCAGGTCCGGCACCTGCTATCGCATCGGCGGAAAAGGAGTGGTCTACATTAACATGAAGCCCTGACCCTGTGACTTGTGATCGCCGATGAACACCGCATTGGTACTTCGGAAGTGAGCGCAAACAAACGCGGGCCGTTGGATCGTCGGCGCTGATCAGATGGCGGCGGAGCAATCGCGATATCGCATCGGCAGAAGACAAAGGGCGGAGACTTAACGCGCATGGGTGCAATCTGCGATCGTGATCAGATCGCCTCGCAATATCGCATCGGAGGAGGTCAAGGGCGATAGGAGGCAGCGGGGTAAATGTGCGATTGTGATCCGCCGATTAGTTCTGGACCGTTGATTAGCGAGATCTAACGGCTGCTGTGCCACCATCATTTAAGCCCGCGCCTGCGGGTTTTTTCATGGTTTTATAGTGTTTCCGCCTCCCAATAGTGCATTGTCGATCCTCTAAGGGCTCTCCTCTTGCAACTATTTCAATCAGAGGATGACCTTTGACAAAATTGGAGATTTCAACAGCATGTATGGATCCCTTGGCATGATTTTAAGCGGATTTGCAGACTTTGGGAGTGTTTTTTGGATCCATTTTTATCCTTTTGCATAGCAGCACTAACACTGGCTCCTTTTGGGGATGAGATCCTCCCTATGAGGTCTCAAGAACCTGCAGACCACTGCCTTTCCAATTGAAAACAAACTAACCAAAATTCCTAGTGCTCCATTGGACATGGAGTCGACTTCGCCTACTCAAAACTGATAAAAACAAAATATTTACAACTTTTAAGGCCATAGACCTTAAACAACATAAATTTTCAGAAAACGCCCATTGACTAGGCCACCAAAAACTATCTCTCCTCCCATACTTTTCAGTATGAAGGTATTATTCCCTTGAACCTATGAAATGATGAAAGGCCCTATCCCGAAAGCATCAAATTTCCCATGATTGCCTTTCTTTTCCTTCAGTGCATCCCATTTCAACACCAAATCACCAACCTGAAAATTACTTCTTTTTGCCTTCTTGTCAAAGGCTTCCTTGATGCTTCTCTGATGTGCTGCAGCTTTCTCAACCAGCTGTTCTCTAATCTGATGCAACTCTGTTAAATCAGTGATTCTGTTTGCCATATCATCTTCGTCAACCTGCTCTGTTTGAAGAAATTTTGCCACAGGGAGGGTTAATTGAATTGGGAATATAGCCTCAATGCCATATACCAGTTTGAATGGAGAACTGCCAGTGGATCTCTTGATGGTCACTCTGTCAGCCCACAGTGCATACTTTAGCTTTGAATCCCAATTCCTTTTATTGTCCTCTAACAGTTTTTAATTATCCTTGTTTTTTAATTATCCTTATTAGACTCTTGTTGGAGGATTCTGCTAGACCATTTCCCTATGGATAATAAGAGGTGGAATGAACAAGTTTAATACCCACTGAATCACACATTTCCACCAATTCCTTAGCTCTGAAGGCTACTGCATTATCTGTTATTAACTTATGTGGGCAACCAAATTTGCTGAAGGTATTCTCTGTCAAAAACTTTATGACCACATTATGATCAGCCTTCCTTGTAGGGACTGCTTCAATCCACTTTGTAAAATAATCAGTGGCAACTAATATCCACCTGTGCTGGCCACTGGAATGTGGATTGATTTCACCAATGAAATCCAAACCCCACTGCTGAAAGGGTCCTTTTGCACTTATTGGTTTTAGGGGCAAGGATTTTAATTGTTGCTTTCCTTCAAATCTTTGGCACCTGTCACAAGATTTAACAAAAACAAATACGTCAGAAAATAAGGTGGGCCAATAGTACCCAGCTCTAAGAATTTTGTGGGCAGTAGTTTTCCAGTAATGGTGTCCTCCACACATGCTGGAATGAAACTGCTGCATCACTTCAATTGATTGTTCTTTGTCTAGACACCTTAAAAATATTCCAGATGGATCCCTCCAGTACAACAGATTTTTATTTATGCAATATTTTGCTAACCTGAGTTTTGAAGTTCTTGCTTGACTTTGGAAAAATTCTGAAGGGATCTCTAGCTTCTGCAAGAAATTAATTATTGCAGCATACCAATTACATGAAGCTAGATTCTCGGCCACTGACTGTTCTTTTACTATTTTAACCATTTCCTCTTCTTCTGTCTGACCATTTTCTGCCATCATGCATAGGAAATCAATGTCTAAAGTTCTGCAATTTTCTTCAGCCAATAACTTGGCAAGACCCTGACCTCTGACTAGCTTTGTGGGCTTCAGCTCTATATTGAATTCTATCATTTTAGCTATCCATTTTTCCCTTCTTCCATCAGCATCCGATTGAATTAAGACATCTTTTATTGCAACAGAAGGCACATATGCAATTATCCTTGAATGTAAGATATAAACTCTGAAAGCCTTTAATGATTTGATAAGGGCGTATGCCTGTTTTTCAATGATATCATACCTCAGTTCAGCATCCCTTAAATTTTTGCTGAAAATTGCCACTGGATGCTCTGAACCTTCCTCATCTTGTTGCAATAAAACAGCTACAATAGTATCTTCAGAGGCAAAAGAAAATATATGGAACTCCTTGCTGTAGTCAGGACTTATTAATGTAGGAGCTTCCATAATAGCATTCTTAATGGACTCAAAAGATTTTCTTGCTGAATCAGTCCATTTTACCTCTGCTCCTTTTTTCAGCATGGAGGTTACATGCTTTACTAGTTCTGCAAAATTCGAAATAAACCTCCTTACAAAATTAATTTTTCCCAGAAAGGATTGTATATCTTTTTTTGATCTGGGAACGGTCAAAGCCTGAATTTCTTTGACTCTTTCTGGGTCAATTTGAACACCTGTAGCAGACACAATATGTCCTAACAGCTTGCCTCCTAAAGCAAATTGTGATTTTTTAGGATTGACTGAAATTCCAAACCTTCTGCACTTCAAAAATATTTTTTTTAAATGTTGCAAATGATCTTGATTGCTACTGGAATAAATAGTTATATCATCAAGGTAGATGAGGACAAATTTGTCCTTCTCTCCCACAAATGCTATATCCATAGCTCTCTGAAAGGTTGCTCCAGCATTCATCAATCCGAATGGCATTTTGGCATACATGAAAGTGCCCCAAGGAGTGGTAAATGCAGTCTTTTCTTGATCATCTGGGTGCACAGCAATCTGATTAAAGCCTGAAAATCCATCTATGAAAGACATCACTTTAGCTCCTGAGACTTTTTGCAACAAATGCTCCATTTTTGGTAAGGGATAATTGTCTTTCTTTGAGAGTTTGTTCAAATTTCTGAAATCAACACACAGTCTGATTTCTACACTCTTCTTCTTTACCACCACTAAATTGGCTACCCACTTAGAATACCTAAGAGGCACTATGATCTTGGCAACCAGCAACTTTTTAATTTCTTTTTCAATAAGTGGAAGAAGCATTGGATTTATTAGTCTCAGCTTTTGCTTGAAAGGTATTGCATCTTTCTCCAGAGGGATTTTGTGCTGAATTATGCTCTTATCATACATTTTCAGATCACTATATTCCGAGGCAAACACATCAACAAATTGCTTCATTAATTTGCAGTATTCAGAACTTTGGTCAACTAACAAATGAGTGGACAAATTCACATACTTAGGCTGACCTGGACTTCCCATGTCATGCTTACAGACTGCAGATTGGTCTTCTTTTTGTGCAGCCTTGTAAGGCACATCATTTTGGTCAAACAGTCTTTCTAGAGGAATGAGACCCTTAGGAATATGGTTACTAGGAAGCTGGACTATGCTATTTTTACCAATTTTATTTCTAAGCTCGGACTTGGGATCTTCTAACAAGGCATCATTCTCTTGGTCAATTTGCATTTCAGAAAACTCATCAATGACTTGAAGGAACCTATTTATCTCATCATCATCATCAAAAACTTTCCAATGCCGAAGATTATCGGGCAAGGAAGGTCTGTACTTCATTTGAACTTCATACACTAGTCTGGGAGGCATAGGAGGGATAAATAGACTAGCAGAAACTGCAAGGGAATCAGCGAGCTGGTTTTGGGCTCTAGGAATATATGAGATATAGAAAAAATCAAAACAGTCTCTAATTCTCCATACCTCATCTCTATATGCTTTTAGCTTTGGATGCTTTGCTTGAAATGTTTTATTCACTTGCTGAAATATCAGATTAGCATCTCCAAACACCTTCAAATTTTTTATTCCTCTGCCTTTGGCTGCGTTAAGCCCCAATAGCAAAGCCTCATACTCTGCAATGTTGTTTGTCACTTGAAAAACCAGCTTAAAAGACAGTTGAATGCTTTCTTGTTGTGGAGATATTAGCACCACCCCTGCTCCTGCAGCCTCCCTGGTACATGCTCCATCAAAGAACATCTCCCAAATCTGACTTCCTTGCTCTTCCTCGGCCTGAACTGTTGGTTTCCTGAGCTGCATTCCGGCCTTTTGAGATTCTTCTATTTGGAGAATACATGCTCCAAAACCAGTGTCCACTGCATATATAGGATGATTTGTAGGATTCTTCTCATCACTGATAATATATGCCAGTTGTGATTCTTTATACAATCTCCTGCTTTCTCCTCCAAATACTGGGACAGTGGCATAAGATAAATCATTCTGTAAGGTCCCGCCTAGTCTCTTAATCCATCCTCTGGACAGCAGCATGCCAAACTTAGGAGGGACATCTGCCACCACAATATCCATCATCATACTCTTCATGGGGAGCTGAGTTAGGGTAATGGCCAGATCTTTAATCAATCCAAGACATTTCACCTTCCTTGAATCAAAATAAAACAAATCATGATAGGGTCTAGTGATATCAAGGCCTAACTCTTCCATGACAGCTTTAGGCATTAGATTGTGGTTGGCCCTTGTGTCTAGCAGGCAATTATGGAAGATTTTGTCATGAATGGTCAATGAGACATAGAAATATGGAGAATTATTATCAGCCGGCTCAATCATGGGGCTAAGCACAATGGCAAGCTTGTCATCTTGCAAATTGACAGAGTCAGTGGAAGTTTGTTTGGTTTCTAGCTCAAGAGCTTCAAGGATAGGTCTTCTAAATACTTCACTCTTCACCAACTCTACCAGAGGCACAGAAATCTTCAATTTCTGAACTTCTGACTCAAAGTTGAAAGAAGAAAATGGCTTATCAGAACCTCTTACCTCTTGAACTGGAGCTTTGAGGATGACTGGATCAGCTGCTGGTCTTCTCTGCTTGATATTCTGTGACTCTGTTTGGACAACAGTTCTTTGCACAGGATTCTCTTTAACATTCTTTGCATTGGACCTCAGGTTATATCTTTGTTGTTTTTCACTAGATTGTAGAACAGCACCTCTGTCCCACTCCTGACTGTTTTGCTCTTGCAGCAATGATTCTTCATACTGGGCCAATGTCAAAAATGCAGCGTTGCCTTTATCTTCCATGCAGTGAATTTCATCCTCATCCTCTTCAAATTGCTCCTCCTCCATGACTACATTTTGGAAAGGGGCTTTTACTCTCCGATCTTATTTTGATTCTTCACCCCTCTGTATAATCTGTAACTGATCATTTGCTCTTCTGAATGGGTTCTGATTTCTTGGAGCAAATGTGTTTTGTTGGCTTGTTTTTCCTGAATTCTGCTCAACCTTTAGCTTAGAAATTTCAGCAGCCAATGACTCTATCATCTTGGTCATTTTGTCTAGTTTAGGTTCTGAAGATGATGCAGAAGAAGTAGATGCCTGATTTCTCTGTCTTCTTCTGTCAGCTTGATTCTTTAGCTTCTCTGCAGCCATGATATTATATTCTACTTCTAGGGCTGCATCATGCATATCTGCGAGCGTAGTACATCTCCTTTCTCTTAGCAACAGGCAGAAATCAGAATCAAAAGCATTGGCATAAGTGAGTTTAGCAGAGGTAGGAGTAGGTTTTACCTCAGCTAGGATCTTATCGTACATTCTATTGAACCTTTTATTAAAATCAAGCAAATATTCCCCATTTTCCCTCTTCAGATTACCAAACTCTGTATGGTAATATAGCAAGTCCTACTTGTCTCCCCATTGCTTCAAAAATGCATCATCTAAAGCTTCAATATCTGTTATTGATCTCTGGGGTAATTCTCTAAACCACTTCCTAGCCTCTCCATCAAGGCTCTGGACAAAAACTCTCATCCACACATCATTTTCACTTATATCTAAATTATCAGCATAACTATAAAAAGCTTCAAGGTGTTCTTCTGCTGTTACTCCCTCTGTTCCAGTGAATTTAGGCATATATTTCTGATATTCTCCCACAGGCATAGGATTTAGAGGCACAGGCAACACCAATGGTCCATATTTGGCAGCTACAATTCTTTCTATTCTTGTAGGTGCTTGTTGTCCTGCCATGACTGGGATATTTGGAAGAATACTAACAAATGGAATGGTAGGGAGTAATGTGATGGATGGTAGAGACAAAGGGATGTTCTGGACTAAATGGGAAGCTTTCTTTGGACTGAGATTCAAAGGGGAACCAACTGTACAAGGGGTTGAACTAATCTCTGTAGGAGTTTCCTTATCAACAGTGTTGATTTCTAAATCTTCAGACTGCAAATCTTCAACAATAACTTTATCTTTCAAAGATGGATTAGATTTCTTAGGCTTACCTAATCTTGATGCCCCTTTCTATGAAACTTTCTTTGATTTAACAGTCCTCTCAGGGTCAGGCACTGGTTCAGCTGGCAGCTTCTAAGGATTTCTTCGAGTGTGTCTCACAAACTGAGCTAGAACTTCAATGTGGAGTCGCCAAAGGATGGTCTTCCACCAATGGAGTCGCCAAACGGATGATTACAACCAATATATGTGTTCAAACCTTGTCTGTCATCAAAGCTTGAAGCTGTGTCGTTCTCCCAGGAAAGCTGAGCTTCGATTCTCCTATCCCCGGCAACGGCGCCAATTAATGTTATCACCCCAAGAAACTCACCTAGGTTGTATATCAGTGATGCTCGAGAAAATTAGAAACTCAACAAAATGTTGGATAAAATGATGGATGAATGGAAGATATGCTGCACATTCAAGCCAGATAACCACTCCTACTATGATTTACCTCAGACATGGGTGAACACCCCCAAACTACAAGGCTTTTAACCACCAATTACTCACAGCTTAAGGATAAGGTGATGATGAAGAAGACTGACCACACCAGCAGATGCATAGAACCCTGTGATGGCCGGCTGCAACCAGTAAGGAGGTCTGCAAATCTATTATCTAACACACAGACATGATGACAGCTCTCTGGTATTAGAACAACAGAAACCTGCATACAAGTTTGATGATACAGCTAAATCCTAACACAGAGGTGGGATGACAGCCCCTCTAATGCTAAACATTCACAGCACATGAACAAATGTAAAGCAGGCACAGCCTGGAACAAGAAGAAGAAGTGGAAAGTGAGCAATTGACAGCAAAAGAAGCTTGTATTAATTGGAAATGAAGACCAGACGCTGCAGGTTACAAAGTAGTTACAGTCTCCAGAGGTTGAACCTTACAACACCCTAGCATTCATCTAACACTCATCAAACTGATTACATTGTTCTTCTCAATATATATAGAATCTGTTTACAAAAAACTCTGCTAGGGTATGCCTAGAGGTGTCTTAATGGATCACCAACCACATTTACAATTTGGTATGGGTCGTTTGCTACAAATCTGAATGTTTAATGGACAAATGACATTTACTGGTACTTCGGTGTACTTCCTTGAACAGGTGGAGTGTTGACTGGATAAACTTCCATACCTGCTGCATGGTTGAACTGCTCGAGGGTGTCCTTTCTGTCCTTAACCGTGTTGTTTCTTAACTGTGGAAGCTGATGATTAAATGCATGTAGCTGGACCATAACTTGTTCCTGCACATGCCTAAAATTGGCCCCAAAACACTGATGAATATACTGGAAACATTTTGAAAATGAACAGGGACGAGACAAAATACCGGCCATCGAGTGGCAAGTAGAACAACCAAGATCTGCTATCGGGTGCCGATGGAAAACACAGAAACTTGGTGAACAATAACAACCGTCGGATTTTGGGATCGGGCGGCAGAGATTAAAATATGGAAGCAATCGAGGAGGAATTTGAATGGAGGGTCGCGGACCGTCAGATTATGATTGGGGAGATCCAACGGTTGACAGGCAGCGGAGATACTTGCGGGTTAACGGGCAGGAGTCGTACAGAAGGTAGAAAAGCGGTTTATCGCACCGCTTATGGCACTGCGGTGGTAATCGTACTAGCGAGTGCGATGGAATATTATGAAGACGCATGGCAAATAGGTTGACAGGGAAACCACCTTCCAGGGGGCTATCAAGCGAGCATTTAACGGAAGCGAGGATTGCGAAGATCGTCGGATGATGAGGCGGGATCACCGGATGGCCGGAAATGAACACATAAATTCAGAGATGGACGTGATAGGCGAGGGACCGGGAAAAGCGGAATTGAAACTTTATTCAAAGGAATGGTGAGTCATATCGGGTCCGGCACCTGCTATCGCATCAGCGGAAAAGGAGTGGTCTACATTAACATGAAGCCCTGTCCCTGCGACTTGCGATCGTCGATGAACACCGCATCGGTACTTCGGAAGCGAGCGCAAACAAACGTGGGCCATTGGATCGTCGGGACTGATCAGAGGGCAACGAAGCAATCGCGATATCACATCGATGGAAGACAAAGGGCGGAGACTTAACGCGCATGGGTGCGATCGCAGATCGCCTCGCAATATCGCATCGGAGGAGGTTAAGGGCGATAGGAGGCAGCGGGGTAAATGTGCGATTGCGATCCGCCGATTAGTTCTGGACCGTTGACCGACCAGATCTAACAGCTGCTGTGCCACCATCATTTAAGCCCACGCCTGCGGGTTTTTTCATGGTTTTATAGTGTTTCCGCCTCCCAATAGTGCATTGCTGACCCTCCAAGGGCTCTCCTCTTGCAACTATTTCAATCAGAGGATGACCTTTGACAAAATTGGAGATTTCAACAGCATGTATGGATCCCTTGGCATGATTTTAAGCAGATTTGCAAACTTTGGGAGTGTTTTTTGGATCCATTTTTATCCTTTTGCATAGCAGCGCTAACAAGTACCTCTCATCTGATCAATGAGCAGGGAAATGAAGTTAGGGACCATAGTAGTACCGATGGACGCATCGTTGTATCTACCGTACTCCCTACGCTAGGATGACCTCCATTGATCTGGGATCAATTATACTGGTCTAGGACCAGTGGTACATACTCTGAGACTGACTTCGTATTAGTGCAGTACTGGCCTGGGACCAATGAGAGTGGTACATACTATGACGTTGACTTCGGGTCGGCTGAGACTGGTCTGGGACTAGTGGTACACTCTCTGAGACTGCGATACTGGTCTGGGACCAGTGGTAGGAATTGTACCATACTATGACGCTGACTTCGGGTTGATTGAGACTGGTCTGGGACCAGTGGCACATACTCTGAGACTGACTTCGTGTCAGTGTAGGACTGCTCTGGGACCAGTGAGTGTGGTACATACTATGACGCTGACTTTGGGTCGGCTAAGACTGGTCTGGGACCAGTGGTACACTCTTTGAGACTGCGATACTGGTCTAGGACCAGCGGTAGGAGTTGTACCATACTATGACACTGACTTCAGGTCGGTTGAGACTGGTCTGGGACCAGTGGTACATACTCTGAGACTGACTTCATGTTAGTGTAGGACTGGTCTGGGACCAGTAAGAGTGGTACATACTATGACGCTGACTTCGGGTCAGTTGAGACTGGTCTGGGACCAGTGGTACACTCTATGAGCCTGTGATATTGGTCTGGGACCAGTGGTAGGAGTAGTACCCACTATGACGCTGACTTTGGGTCGGTTGAGACTGTTCTGGGACCAGTGGTACGCACTCCGAGACTGACTTCGGGTCAGTGGAGAATGGTATGAGACATTCTCGATCAATTCTTCTTCTTCATAGTTCAGCAAACCAGAGCAGAGCTAGCAAAGCCAGCAGAGCTGAGCTGAGCATAGCAGAGCAGAGCTAGCAGAGCCAGTAGAGTTGAGCAAAGCTGAGCAGAGCATAGCAGAGACAACAGAGCTAAGCAGAGTTGGGCAGAGCAGTGCAGGCACTAATGGCAGAGATAGTATAGTCGGACTTATGGATCACTGGATGGAGTTCTCCCTAGTTGAGAGGGAGTGTTAAATTGGAAACTAGGGCCAAACTCCATGTGGGTCAGCTTATTTATGGCAGCTGATATTTTTATTGGATCCCTCTCGTCGAGAGGTGTAGGATTGATCTAAAGATCATCCGATTCCGATAAGTATTTATGGAGATATGAATTTATTTTGATTATGTAATTATTATCAAGCCGACTAGCATCTTATGTAGGCTCGAAAGCCCAATAGTCGTGTCTATTCATCATCCATGTTTTAGTATAAATTGGTGAGGACTTGAAGTCATTTTACATAGGTATTCTTCAGGTGATCTCCTCTCCACGTCTTGGGTTTTTGGAGAAGGATAGAACAAAAGAATATGCTGGCCTTAAATGATGCCCTCGAAGCAGTACAATGCCCTAGCCGCAGTGAAAAACGCAGTAAAGGAGAAGGCATTAAATGCAGCCCTAAATAAAAGTCTCGTGAAGCCCTAAACACAGCAAAGGAAAAGTATGCAGCCACTATACGCAAAATGAAAAGATACGATGCCATCTATACACACAGCGATCTCTAATCCGTTGGCAATGGAGACCTATACGCACAGCAAATACTCTATACGTTGTCATGCATATATGTAAGATCATGAAGATTTACATGCTAGAGACTTACACGCTGTAAAGGTAAACACAGTCATGGTTGCATATACGCTGGGCATTATATATATGTTGTTCAATAGGCTGTGTATGAGTTCATATATACGCTGGAAATGAATATGTATATGCAGCAAATAGCAATACAGTCATATGCATAGCATATGAACGCAGCAAATGGCAATACAGTCACACGCATAGCATCTGAACGCAGCAAATGACAATATAGTCATACGTTGTCATGTCATCTGAACACAGTCTTATACATGGAACACAGTCACTGGAATGCATACATGTAAATGCAGTCATATAAGAACACATTCATATATACACGCAATCATATGAGGGATATGGAACCAAGTTCATATATGGAATATGGAACTGCATTCATATAATCTATATAGTATAAGGAACACAGCGTAATGAACGCAGTCAAGGCAGCTAGGTAAGGAACACGTTGTAGTGAACACAGGGCATAAAGGGTCTATACGCACCTTGAAGAATCATACACGCTGTTCACACACTGAGAAACCCTATAGACCTGTTAACGCTGTAATAGAAGAGACCTGTTAATGTAGAAAAGAAGTCTGTTGAATAGGATTTATAGCCTAGCTGCTTTGCTAGGCTGCAAGCCATAGCAAACAGCTAAGGCTCATATCAACGGAAGCAAATTGTTGCAGCATGATAAAGCAACGAGAAGGCAAAGGCAGCAGCATGATGGGCAGCACTATGAGATCATGTGCATGGGCAGTACAATGATACATTATCAAGGGCAACAGCATGATGATGATGCACCTTAGTTTGAATAGCATTATGATGGATAAGATCATGGACATGGGCAGCATGATGATAATCATGATTAGTGCAGCATGGTGCAGTATGCAGTGGTGCAGCTTGAGGACCTGATGCAGCACAATGATAGGTGAAGGAGTCACCTTGGAGAATCAGTTGAAGCAAAATGTCTTCAACTGATCTCATCGCTTTAGGAGATGATCTATGCTCAGATCTAGATAAGTCAAAGTGTTGACTTCTGTTGTAAATGTACTCTCTCTCTCTTTCTCTGCTGAACTTTGAAGATAAAAGAAGATTTGATCAAAGGGTTTCCCCACACATTGTGGGGTTTGTCTCTGGCTCGCGCCACATCTTGTGTCCTCTTGTCTTGGCTTGTCTTCTGCGATTTATATTTATGTTCTATCTGCAGTTTATCTTAATGCTTATGTGATTGCTAACTGTGAAAATTTAAATAAATTGCTCTAGCATAGAACATACCTAAAATTAACAAGATTTAGCCTTTAGTTAATGTGTGTTAACCTCTTGGGCTTATTAGGGTGTATTCTAGGAATTATTTTAAGTGATTATGATGTAATTATACCACTATATGTATTAGTTGCAAATCAAATCTATCTATGACATTCAAATGAAAGAGAGACGAGAGGGATAGAGAAAACCCTTTAGGACTAGCAACCCTCTTTCAATGGATGGTTTGGCGAGTTGAAATACAAAGAGGATTGTTTTGACCTTGAATGTGCAAGGTAAGCCTCTACAACCACCAACATTAGCCTCAATACAATGCTAAAAAAAAGGGTCCCTGGAAGCCCTTACTTAGTGTCACGATGAACTGTGATCAAAGAGAGTTATACAATTTAGAACAAACCTCAAAATATGCCCCAATGAATACACCAGCGAAATGGACAATATATTTTAGTGATGTAAAAGATACCATTGTCAAGATAAATCAGTCTCAATTCAACACTATGTGCAAGAATGCATTCTAATGATGATCATACTCAGAAACATGTCATTGTTATGAGTAAACAAGCTATTGTAACCTTCAGATCAGACCACACGCAAGCAAGATCAGTGATTAGAAGAACAATATTAGCTGTCAAAATTTCTAGGAAATAAAACCAAAGCATTTATTAGACAAATGTGCCTATTATGTGATATTTTAAGGGTGTTTTTTATAGCATATTACTTCATCATATCTCTAGGATCTGCAACAAATATGTTACAGGTCTGCAATACATAACAGTTAGGGATGAATACATGTTGGACACTTTTAAGGCAACAACATACGCCTTGAGAAATGCATGTAACAATGAAATAAAAGGGCTAAGCCCCAGATGACAACTCCTCTAAAAGAACACCTACAATCACCACAATGTTATTTCTGCAATCATATGCAACAAAAAGGAACCCTTAACAAGTCTGTGGCCAACCCCAATATAGCCAGTAATTCCAACCCCAGCCAATCCAAGCTCAAAAATATTTAAGAAAAAAACTTATTTAGGTGCCAGAACCTTCAAAATTTTCGTCTAGTCCTGCAAAACCACAAACATTAGCCCTAAAATCAAATGGGATTGAATGATGGAAGCCTATACTAGGCCAGCGTTTAAAGGAAAGCGGTAGTGAAAATCCCTTGTAGCCAACCTAGCTGAGAGACAAAAAATGAATGCAGCCCTACTCAAGATCTTGTAAAACGATCAAGATTCAAAATCCTTACAAGCTCACGACTTTCTAAACCTACGAAGAAGACAAAGGTAGCCTCTCAAAAATATGAGTATGTATGAAATATTATATTCACAATCATTTGCGAAGTTTAAAAGAAATAAAATAAATATTTACAAATATTTAAAAGAAATATTTACAAAAAAAATAAAAATAAAATAAAAGCCAAGAAATTATACATAAGTAAGTAATTTTAAAATACAATGGGTTAGTATGTATAGATACAAATTAGAGAAACTTTTTTCAAGTTTTGAATGTGGGACAACAAAAAAAACTTTAAAAATTAAAAGAAATTTAAACTATAAAATTAAAACTTAAATAAGTATTTACAATTTTGAAATCCTAAAGTTATTTACAAAATAGATCTAAAAAAAAATTTACAAACTATTAGATCTATACAAAGTGAAAATTAACTACATACAAATAAATTACAATATTCATAATGGAATAGATCAAGAGGAATATGAGTCCAACTCCGTTCTCTTGGTCTAGTGTTTAATCGCTCTAACTAGCAGATTTATTAGATAAATACAATGATAATAAAAAAAAAAAGTTGGTGCTAGCTCGAAACCTTCATGCATCACAAAACGAAAATCTTATGATAAGCCGAGAGCTTATTAGCTGGGCTCTTCAAAAAACACGGATAGGGAGTTGGCTGGTCCAATTGATAACTTCCCCTAATGCCCCATGATCTAATTCAAAATTTCCCTGCAAAACTCGATCCAGCCATTAAAAATAGAGTGAGAAGATAATAATAAAACTTAAACAAATAGAGATACCTACTATTACGTTCAAAATTTAAATTATTATTCAAACCCCAACGACTAAGCAAGATACTTGTACTCAAATCACTCTTCAAAAGCTATCATCAATGGCTTTAGAAAAAATTAAGCATGAAAATAACACATCTTATAGTATTCCCGTGAAGAGAAACACCAGCAGAATCAACCCCAAAGTCTTTCTTTATTATCCAGGAAAAAAAAAAAATATTACGCGAGAGCTTCTTACTAAGCACACAATTCAGAGATCAGATGGATCGACTGACAAATGACCTCCTATTTAAAGATAAATCCTCCAACGACTAGTTCGAGTGATCCTCGTCAAAGTAACTCGACCGTTGATGAAGATCAAAATTTCGTTTAATCTCATTTGTCGAAATATTTAAATATTGAGGAAATTCAAAATTTTTATTTAAATACATTTTAATTAACTCAAAAAAAATTCCCAGCAATTTTGACTTTGAATTAACCCCGAGGGATCAAAAGTTTAAAATTTATCAAAATAATTAATTTACCTTAGTCCCGGGACCTTTTAAAATTTAGTTTTTCAGGACCGACGAATTTTTCCTTTGGAGAATTTAAATTTACCTAAGACCTAGAATTAATCAAATTTTTGGCTTAGGATTTTAATTAATTTTTTGCTAGAAAATTTAATTAATTAACCTATGAGGGGATAAATTATTTTTCCAACCCTCAAGACACTTTACATCATCATTTTCATATTTTTTTACATTATAAAGAGGAAAAATCATTTGTAATAGACCCTCACAAACTACCCATTTATGCGACACAAGTATGATCTAGTAGACCAAATAATTTATAATAAAATAATATAACCAAATAGTTAGGACTATTCCCAAATTACTTTTACATAGACTCGATCTAGAACCCTATGACTCGCCTAAGATCCTAGCGACAAAATCCATTCCAGCGTTGGGGTAAGACTGTAGGGAAAAACTCTGTCGACCATCCGAAAATGGATCGGTGAGATGAAAAACCTCCTAGAACGGATATCGTCACTAGAAAGGTAGGTTTACCTAGGTCGTTACATGACACGGGTCTGCTGAGATTATTTACATTATACACATGCAGAATGGGTTTACATAACATCTTGGAAATCAAGTTGATGATGATAGTTGGACAGCACGGACACATCGAGGGGCTATCCCTTTTCCAAAAAAAGGGGGTGTACTTCTATGGGTCATTGACACGTAGTGGTCAACACGACAAATGCTTGGAATTGACGTCAATTTCGAAATATTCTAGGCACTTTCATTTTTGAGCTAAAATTTGATCACCAGATCAAGTACATACAGCTCTCAACAGTTTCACCAAGGAGTGACATACTTTCGTCCAAATTATTATGGGGTGAAATACACAACATGAATGGGATCTTATGTGGATTGACTTCACTCAAGAGGAGTTGAGGATCAGTCTTGCAAAAGTTACCATAAGTAGCAGCAGCAAGGGACCAAAGGAGTAGGAGGATGAAAAGAATGTAGCCCTTGGAAGGGAAATTCGAAGAAGGATCCCAATTAGGGAAACGACTCAATGGGAAGAGAAAAGAAGAAGAAAGCCCTGTTGAAGTTCAAGTGCTTCAGGTGTGGTGAATTATGTCACTACGTCTCCTAGTGTCCTTAAAGAAAGAAGGACAAGAAGCATGAGCAGACAACAACATTAGCGGAAATTGACGAATTGATCGCCAAATTGGAGGATTTTGCACTCATAGCATAAATGCCTCCAAGTGGAAAAGGAGATTGATACCTTAGTATGTCAAGATGGGCAGGATCCACTGCAAGTATAGCATGGAGATCAGACAGTTCAGTTGCATTTGTTCCAACAGGACCATCACCCTTGCTACAGGGACGCACAATATCATAGTAGCAGGTTTAGTGTCAGCAGAGCTAGTTGTATTTAGTTCTCAAGAGAGAGTGCAGAGCTAGTTGCAAGGGCACAAGCAGTGTGAATTGTTCAGTTGTAGGGTGCAAGTGCAGTTCTAGCCAGAGAGATCTCCCAGTGAGAGATCACGACTCAGAGGGAGTCTAGCAGCGAGCAACCCTATGGAAGCTTAGAGCTTCAAGTTCTTAGGAGATTAGTACACAGTTACAGTGATGGTAGCAGCGCAGATACGGTAGTAGCATAGCAGCAGTAGTGCAGAGGCATCAGCAATGTGAGATCAAAGTTCGCAGTGGCATGATGGACAGTGTTTTCCAGTCGACTTCACAGTGATCTCCAATGACAAGGAGTCAAATCAGTATGAGATGTGAAGAAAGGAGGTGTAATAAATGTCATATATCAGCAGTCTAATTAGTTCAGCTATAGTGTGTAGAGTATATTGATGGAGAAAAGAGAACACATTCCTCGCTAAGAGAGAGTGTTAGTTTTTGGATATTATGGTGACATTGGATAAATGTTCTAGTCTCTGAAGTGTCTAAGAGGCTAAGGAACACGAGATCTCCAATACCCAGAAATGGTTTCATGAGATATGACTTTGAAACAACTTAATTAAATTAATTGACCGGATAATTAAAATTTCCTAAGTCTAACTTAGGAAAACTAGTTAATTAAAGTATATTAATTATGGAAATCGACTTTTTCTCTAGGGACTTCTCAAAAGTAATTTGACGGAGTTTGAGATGATTTGAGCCATTGATCACAATTAGATCTTGGTCGTTTGTGCTCCAACAAGGAATTATAAGAGCAAGTTGATGGGGCTTGGAGAAGACGCATCAAGTGAGCAAGGGAGCAAAGCAGTGTGAATTATTCATCAAGGGAATAGTTCAAGCCTGTAGAGCATTAGTGAAAGGGTTCAGCAGAAATTGGAGAGATTTCTAGGGGATTTTTTCAACAGATTTCCAGAGTCAAAGGGAAGGTTGATTTCTTCTACAGGAAGGTCGTACTAGTGGGTGCGAGTTCTCTAACGTGCAGATCTGGGTAGCATATCGTATTTCCAGTTGCCCGGAATCAATTCCAAAGGATAGAGCAAGTTTCCTAGTGCAAGTGCAGGATCAACAGAACCTTAATTTCAAGTTAGTGCATATTTCCCTCAACAACATTTTTTGTGCACATTTACTGGAGGAGGTCGAATTTGATTTTGCAAGGAAACAAAGGGTTTCAAGGTTGATCTGCAAGTTGGAGTAGTGGAGATAATTTTCCAGAGCTTTGCAAGTGTTTGGAAATCAGATCTATGTACTCTCTAATTTGATGAAAATAATATAATATAAGCCCTCATTTGTTGCATCGGTTTTCCCTTTGGGGTTTTCCAGGGACATTAGTCCAAAACATTGGTCACATTTTATGTGTGCGCATCTATTTCTCATTTCCTAATTTATTTTCCATGGCGTTCATTTTAATTGTAAAGATTGCAGTAGTGAGCTATTTGTTATTAATCATTAATTAAATAACATAAGACAAATAAGCAGCGTTAGTTAGAAGAATAGTTTCCAGTTTATTGCAATCATGGATTATTCACATAGGAAAGCACATTGTTAGGGGATTCATATCAAATGAATATACAATTGCTGAAAATGACGCACCAACCACCATTTTCCATTGATGTCAAAGGGAGAGATAATCTTGGAAATAAATTAAAAAAAGAAGCAAGAAGTCAATGGGAGCTTATGCAGCACGACAGGAGATGATCGGTGTGTTGACATCAATGACAAAGGGGGAGAATGTTGAGTATGTTGTCATTAATGTCAGTGTGGGTGCAAGATGTCGTCATTGATGTCCTCGGTATGTCAATATGCACAGATGAGATGATGCGCTGATGAAATCTTAGCTCTAGCATTTGAAACCCCAACTCTAGCATTTGAAACCCTAGCTCTAGCCCCAATCTAGTTGATGATGTGGCGGCATATAATTTGTCAAGTCTATGGCACGTATCAAGGAGTTTTTATTAAAAGAATGAATTTAAGTTTTTTTGTTGAGGAAGTCAATGTATTAAGAACCAAAAGTGGAGGTGGTTAAAATAAATTTGGTCCAATTTAATATCTTAACAAGGACCAAAAGTGGAGGAGGATAATTTGTTATGCTCTTAACCTGCAAAATGATACCCAAATACAGAATATGCGAAGAAAAGATACCCTGAACACAGAATAGCAATGATTTTATTATTCAGAGAGTAATGTTCACTTGCCTCTTCGAGGGGGCAACCTCCAATAGAGCAAAGCTCGATTACAAAATAAGACACGATGCTCCTTGCAGGGAGTCTCTATCCTTTATATATGACTCATACATGCAATACCACGGACCAATACCGTGGGTTTTATTAATACCATCTATCTAATACTACGGCCTATTTGCAACTAACTGTGGTTCCGTCCTTAATTGTGGATTAACCACTTACAATTATTAATATGGGCTTTATTGACTCTTGACTATGACGTGATCCCATTACATAAATAAGGGGGTTAAGGTGGGACCCTAACATGCCCTCCCCCTTAAGACTAGCCTTGTCCTCAAGGCTGAAGCTGCAGAAACTGTTGAAGAATAGTGGTTGGTTCCCAAGTTGCATCTTCCGGAGAGGTGTCTTTCCATTTGACGAGGACTTCCTTAATCATGCGGCCGCGCAGTTGCTTGTCTCGTGTGTCTAGGACCTGTTCAGGTTGAAGCCAGATGGACCCTTCTTCGTCCAATTCAGGTAGACTGGTCTGAATTCTGCAATTGTTCCCAATCACTTTCCTGAGGCATGAGACATGGAAAACTGGATGGATTTTTGCAGTAGGTGGCAAGGCCAACTTGTAAGCCACTTCTCCAATGCGCTGAAGTACTTGATATGGTCCGTAGAATTTGAGAAATAGTTTCTGACACCCCTTGTCTTTGAGTGATGTTTGCTTATATGGTTGTAGCCGTAAAAAGACCTAATCCCCTTCTTGAAATTGGCGCTCGGAGCAATGCTGGTCTACTTGTTGCTTCATGCGGTTCTGAGCTTGATGAAGATTCTCTCGAAGATGGGCGAGCATGGTTGCGCGGTGTTTGATGAAGATTCTCTCGAAGATGGGCGAGCATGGTTGCGCGGTGTTGTAGGAGTTGATCCACTGCTTGTACTTTTGAGCACCCCTTGAGATACGAAGTCGATGAAGGCGGGAGTTGACCATATACTGCTTCATAGGGAGTCATTTTGGTGGTGGCATGATAGTTGGTGTTATACCACCATTCAGCCAAAGGTAACCACTGTACCCAAAGGTGTTGCTTTTCTGAAGTGAAACACCTAAGGTAGGTTTCTAGACATTTGTTGACGGCTTCGGTTTGACCATCTGTTTGTGGATGATAGGAAGTACTGAGTTTTAGTTGAGTGCCTTGTATCCTGAAGCGTTCCTGCCAAAAATTACTGGTGAAGATCAGGTCGCGGTCGGACACAATAGAAGTGGGCATGCCATGCAATTTGAAGATCTGATCCATGAAAGATTGAGCAACCAAAGTTGGTGTAAACGGGTGGGGTAGGGCGCAAAAATGAGCATACTTCGACAGTCGGTCCACAACCACCATGATGACTGACTTGTTCCCTGACTTTGGAAGACCTGTAATGAAATCCATAGAAACCTCCGTCCAAATTGATGCCGGAATGGGCAATGGTTGTAATGTGCCTGGTGTGTTGACGGTTTCCCCTTTGTGGCGTTGACAGACATCGCATTTTGCTACGAAAGTAAGGATGTCATTTTTCATGCCTGTCCAAAAAAATGATCTTCTGGTGCGAGCATACGTCTTCTGAAAGCCTGAATGTCCTGCAATGGGAGATGAGTGCAATTCTGCCAAAATGCGACTTTTGAGGGTGGATGTTGGTGATATTACGACTCGGTCCTTGTAGCGAAGAATATCATCCTGCCACGAGTAGCCCTTGGTGGAATTTGGATCTACCTGCAATTGAGAAATGAGTTGGGAGAGCCCGAGGTGTGAAAACCATTCCCTGCGAGCCTCTTAATCCATTCTGGAATGGGGAGGGAAATTGCTAGCAGAGTACTTTCCTCCTCAAATTGGCGAGATAATGCATTTGCTACACTATTGTCTTTCCCTTTCTTGTAAATGATCTCATAATCATATCCTAGCGTTTTGGCGAGCCATTTATTTTGTTGTGGGGAGGATAGGCATTGCTCCAAAAAATATTTAAGACTGTGATGATCTGTGCGGATTTGGAAACGTCGCCCCAATAAGTAAGGTCGCCAGGTCTCGACTGCATGTAAGATGGCCATCATTTCCTTCTCGTAGGTAGATTGGCCCAGATTCCTCCCACTTAGTTGTTGGCTTGTGAAGGCCAACGGTCGCCCTTCCTGCATTAAGACCGCCCCAATACCTGTACCGAAGCATCACATTCAATGACAAAAGATTTGGTGAAGTCAGGTAGTACTAAGACTGGAGTGGAACACATGGCATTTTTTAGAGCTGTAAAGGCCTGTTGTGCTTCCTCATTCCAGAAGAATGAATTTTTCTTTAAGAGTTGGGTGAGGGGTTTCGCTATGCGACCATAGTTGCAGACAAATTTACGATAATAGCCTATGAGACCCAAAAATCCTCTCAAGCTCTTCAAGGTCTTAGGTTGAGGCCATTCCTGCATTGCCTGGATCTTTTTGGGGTCCACCTTGACACCATCACGCCCCACAATGTGGCCCAAATACTCTACTTCTGACCATGACAAACGAACACTTGGACATCTTGACAAATAATTTATGCTTGCGGAGCAGTTGCAAGAGTAGATCTACATGCTGAAGATGTGCAGCCCAAGTGCAACTATAGATGAGGATGTCATCGAAGAAGACAAGGACAAATTTCCTGAGATATGGTTTGAGAATGTGGTTCATAAGGCTCTGAAAAGTAGAGGGGGCATTACAAAGACCAAATGGCATGACCAAGAATTCATAATGGCCTTCATGAGTTCTAAAAGCAGTCTTGGGAATGTCGACTTCCTTCATGCGAATTTGGTGGTAGCCTGAGCGAAGATCTAGCTTAGTGAAGAATTGAGCCCCATTGAGTTCATCCAGCAAATCATCAACCACCGGGATGGGAAATTTATCTTTGACTGTCAACTTATTAAGGGTCCTGAAGTCGGGACACATCCGCCACTCCCCATCTTTCTTGAGCACCATGACCACTGGGGATGAATAAGGACTAATGTGGGACGAATGACACCTGCTTCCAAAAGTTCCTTGATGATTTTTTCTATTTCATTCTTTTGGGTGAACGGAGATCTGTATGGGCGAACATTTGGGGGTTGGGCCCCTGGAACCAAGGTGATGCTATGATCATGTTCCCCTCGCGAGGGTGGAAGCTCATGAGGCTTGTCAAAGACCGGCAGATGGTTATTTAAAATTTGTTGCATCTCAGGATGAATTGGCAGAGGCTTGGTTTCGACTGCCTGGATGGCATTAAATTGAGCTACAACTCCATGATTGCCCTTTTTAAACAATTTTTCCATCCTATGCGAGCTGATGATAGAGGGGGCTCCCGCCTGGAGTCCACGGAGGGTATGTGTGTAGTTGTTCTGCTTAAAACTCATATATAACTCCTGGAAATCCATTGTGATTGGCCCAAGAGTGCGGAGCCATTCAGCGCCGAGGACAATGTCGCAACCCCCCATGTGTATGGCAAACATGTGGGTTTTCAACTGATAATCCCCCATTTGAAGTTTGACATTTTCACAGCGGCCTTCACATTTCATTATGCCTCCATCCGCAATTTGAACTTGGAAGTTAGAAACTGCTCGTACAAAACAATGCACTGCTTCTGCGACTTTTTGATGGATGAAATTATGTGTACTTCCACTATCAATCAAGACTACTACTGGGCGATGTTTAATAAAACCTCTGATTTTGAGAGTTTGAGGGGAAGAAATCCCTGCCAAAGCATGCAACGAAATAACTGGTTCATCAGAGACATTGTCCTTTTGGTTGTCTTCTTCTAGCGGCTCATGTTCCTCAAGTGGTGGATCTTCCTCTGTTGAGCTATAGTCAGTGGCATCAATTTGAAAAAATTTGGGCTCCTTGCATTTATGACCTGGGGAGTATTTTTCATCACAGTAGTAACATAGTCCTTGCTTACTTCTGTCAGCCATTTCCGCAGGGGACACCTTTTGGACCTTAAGTGTTTGAGTCGTGTTGTGAGCCTGTGGGGGGCGACCTTTAGCGGAGAAATTTGGGCGACTGTATTGAGCTGCTAATGCACGTTCCACGTTACGAGCTACCTTGCAAGCCTCCGTCCATGTGGGAGGGTGGTGCAGTAGGACTTGAGCTTTGATGGCTTCTTTAAGACCGCTGATAAAACATTCCGTGTAGAACACATCTGAGAGACCCCAAGTGCGGAAGGCTAAGGCTTCAAAAGCTGTAATATATTCATCCACTGTACCAGTCTGTCGGAGCTTAGTAAGACAACCCAAAAAAGATGATTCCTGGTCAAAGCGGTCTTGAAGAGCTTTGGTGAATTTGGTCCAAGTCCTAAAAGGTCCAGTGCAACGTTGATGCCATTCCCACCATTGTCACCTTTCATTGTCCAAGTACATGCTCCCCAACATAAGCTGAGTCTCATGATCTAAGATGTGATTCAGTTTGAAGCACTGCTCCATTTGTGCTATCCATGCCGACGGGTGAGAACCGTCAAATTTATGCATATCCAACTTGGGAGGTCGCTGACTGGGTTTTTGGTGGGTGTGCCAGACGTGAAGAGAGTGGCTAGACTCACCCTCATTGTGTCCATTGCCATTATACTCCTCCTCGTGGGCTTGCTCCTTGCCCTTCGGGATTATTTTCTCGACCATGCTACATAGTCCGCTAAGCTGAATGTGGAGGGTTTGCACTGATTCTTCAAGTTTGTCCATCCTTTCATTGGCCATCGCTTGAGTTCTAGTTTCTACCATACACCAACCTGATTTTTTGAAAATTGGGACCGCCGAAAAAAAAAATCCACTAAGAAGTGAATGGTACCATCGTGCTCAGCTCGTCGTCCTGATTCTGATGGGCTAGATCACCAATAAGCGCCCTGAAAGATCTCAGATTTTTTTTTTTTTTTTGAAAACTCCTAACGGAGTTTTACTCCTTCCTTATCAATACTGCAGTCGCCAAATCCTCAAAATGTCAATGCGGCCAAAAGTCCTGCGAAAATTATACCCCGGTATAGGAACCCTTCACAACGACTCCGATCTGGTGGATCTGAGAGATCTGAATGGCGGATCTGATAGCTCTGGGCGGCGGAACAGACTGCTTCTGCGGATCTAATGGATCTAATAGATCGGAATGGCTGATCTGCGAACTCGAGACTGCGGGACTGATGTCTGCTGCTGCTGCACCCCTTTGCACAAGCGGATCTGGAAGAGATGATGTGTGATCCCCCGATAGAAAAGTGAACTATGGTCTTGAGGAGTGTCAGGTGCTATAGATCGCAATATACATAAGGGTTTGGCAGTAGTACTCGGCCCAATGTTTCAGGGCTCTAACTAAGGAGGATCGACCGTACCCTTAGCCATACAACCCGACTACCCTATCGTACGAGCGAGTAATATCTCCGAGTGCTGTTCTCGGTGGACTGTAGCCGCAAAACGGCCGACGGTTTATCTATGGCGAGGTTTCAAGGGAGCCTAGGGGGCTTCCGAGATACCCAGAGGGTACGTGGAAGACAGTCCGTGCGCAGTTCTGTCTAATGCGCTACTACTCGAAGGGGTACCCACAGGGGTTACAAGGGAGTCCAACAGACGTGACCACCTCTTTTATTTCCTGCGCGCATGCCTCCCCAAATCCGCAAGTTTATGTGCTCAACAACAGATCCCGTGGTTTAAAGACGTCGGAACACGTCTCTAGCCAAAAAAAAAAAATTGCTAAGAAATGGAGATCTCACCGGCCCTGGAAAGTGCTCTGATACCACTTGTTATGCTCTTAACCTGCAAAATGATACCCAAATACAGAATATGCGAAGAAAAGATACCCAGAACACAGAATAGCAATGATTTTATTATTCAGAGAGTAATTTTCACTTGCCTCTTCGAGGGGGCAACCTCCAATAGAGCAGAGCTCGATTACAAAATAAGACACAATGCTCCTCGCAGGGAGTCTCTATCCTTTATATATGACTCATACATGCAATACCACGGACCAATACCGTGGGTTTTATTAATACCATCTATCTAATACTACGGCCCATTTGCAACTAACTGTGGTTCTGTCATTAATTGCGGATTAACCACTTACAATTATTAATATGGGCTTTATTGACTCTTGACTATGACGTGATCCCATTACATAAATAAGGGGGTTAGGGTGGGACCCTAACATAATTCTATAATGTCCAAAATTCATCATATTCCAATATGAGAGGGAAGTAAATATTTAATTAATAGAGTCTTTGGCTCCATTAATAAAATTTGAATTTTGAATTTTTGGTCTCCCTGCTATCTTGTCAAAGTTGGCCTCCAAAATGATGATTTAAATTTGTTATTTTTCCTCTCAAACTAATGTCAGCCTGCCTCTTCAAAGGTCTACTCGGCACCTATAAAAAGGCACCACTCCTCATCATTTTGGAAAGCATCTAACACACATTTTTGGCATGATTTGAGTGATTCTCTGAAATAATTCTTAGCCCTGAGGCATTCTCGAAAATCCAACAAGAGAAGATTCTGGAAGGGTTTCGGGGTTTTCGTATTTTGGTATTAGGGATTCGTTGATGTTCTTTGTAGGTCTCGGCCATCTTTTGGAACTCTGAGCATAAGGGTTCATTCCTTTACCTTTGCGGCTCCTCAAACAGTGAAGAAGTAAGGACATTTTGAAGCGGAACAATGGCTTAGATCTTGCGTCGTTTGTGCCTAATCCTCTGCGGAAAACTTAAGCTAAGGACTTGTGAAGAATTTAGGACATGATTTGGTGATTGCTACACGTTTAGAGTAGAGGTCTAAAAGCCTCAATCTACGGCCTTATTGTCTTGGCTTTTGCAGCCAGGATTGATGAACAGAACAACGTCCTCACCTTATGAGCAGACCTCGTTGATCAAGGATTCCCTGCAGCCTTAATCAATCCTAAAGGAGGTCAACATAAATTGAAGAGTTAAGATGCTCTATCCAGGTCCCTTTTTGGAAGATCTTTAGCCCTCTTGGGAAACCTAGGATGTTGCGTCTCTAAGACAAATCTAGGGATAATGGCAATCTTCGGTGAGACCGCTTGCAGACCTGGTTAGATCTAAGAGTTATCTAGTGACAGAACATCAGTTGCACCAATAAGGAGTCTGTTATATGTTTTTAAATGTCTGATATCCTGTGATCTAACTAAAGCCCTAATGCGAGCAATCATATGCATCATTTCTCAGACCTTTTCTTTGACAGTAAATTTGTGGTGACATATTTTGTTGATGTATGGATGCTTGAAGTAGAAAGTCTATGTGAAAGAATCTAAGAGTTGTGGTCTGAGGTATAGATTTGATCAAATCCACGAGTTTCATTGAAGACTTTAAGTGTTGCTTCGTGTTGCTACAATGATATGGTCATATTTAGAATTGTTGAATAGTATGCAATGAAATACTAACTACTGTGGTTGATGTATCATTAATTGTTTGCGGCCTCCTCTTTGAGATATGGTCATTATTGTATATGGTTTAGTCCAGCGAACTTGAGGAGTCTCTTGGTGCGCCCCTGTTGTGTTGTCTACTCTTATGTGTAGCAGTCTGTTTTGAGAAACCCTATAATGAGAATTCATGTGCTCTAATCAGTGATGTTTGGGAAGTAGTTCCAATCCACATGACAAAAATAATTTGACAGTGGTTCTTGTCCATATGACACTGTATTTATGGCAGTGAGCTAACGTTGATGTTTGGCAACCCTTATCACAGTTACACAAATGTATGACAGTCCTGATGCTACTAATATAGAGCCGTGAATTGACATGGTAGAGAAACTATGATAATAACGATAAGTTGTATGGCTATGATATGTGATTTTATGACTTTGATAATGACAGTGATGAATGACAATAATTGACATGATAGAGAAACTACGATAATAATGATAAGTTGTATGGTTATGATATGTGCACTTATGGCATTGATAATGACAGTGATGAATGACAATATTGTTTAGCAAAACCCTATTGACAATAATATTGTATATCAATGCCTTTATGACAATTATGAGAAATAGTGATCCATATGACAGGTGTGATTGTGCCACTATGACAGTTGTGAGAATGCCATTATGATAGTTGTGACAGTGCTTACAAGACTCTTGATGAAAGTGGTAACGTAATATGGCAGTGAACTTGTTGTATGGCAGTGACACTCTACAAGACTCTTGATGACGGTTGTAAGTGATATGGTAATGGCTTTTGATATGACAGTGAACTTGGCAGTAACTTTATATGGCAGTGACCCTTGACTATGATAGTGACCTTTGACTGTGACAGTGACCTTGTTGCATAACAGTGACTTAGATGAATGATAGTAACAGTGACCTTGTTGCATAACAATGACTTAGACGAATGATAGTAACAGTGACCTTGGTATGGTAGTGACACTCTGAAGTATGGCAGTTTTTCTATGACAATGACCTTGAGGAATATTGATATGGAAGTGACATTTATATATTGCAGTGTATGGATGTCTCTATTTGACATTATGATATATGACAGTATACAGTAATGTGCATGACAACAATATATGACCCAGTATGACAGTCCTCATAATAAGTAATGTTTGGTAGACAGTGATATGTATGTCATGATCCTATGGCAACACCCTTTATTACAGTGATATGATTTGGCAATAATTATGACAGTTGCAGTGGTACATCTCCAAGCAAAAAGTAGCAGCAGAATTAAGGTATGTTCTGAGTACTAGTTGTAAAGGTAAATAAGGGCAGAGGTATTCAAAAAGCAGAAACACTCATCAAGCAAAGGCATCAAATCATCTTCATATCTTGTTGTAGCAAAAGGTTTAGAATGACTGAGTTATAGTGCAGCAGAATCTTGTGGGGCAGAGTGACCTAGTTGAAGTGCAGTAGCAATCACAGCAGGTGTAGCAGTGAAGTGCAATAGCAGTGAAAACAGGTGTAGCAATGAAGTGCAATAGCAGTGGCATCAAGTGAGGCAATGACAGTGGTAGCAATGTAGAGCAGCAGCATTGGCAGTGGACAGAGGGAGTAGACGTTGAAGGGTGGAAGCAGAGAAGTTGAGTTGTACAAGGGAGACTAAAGACTCCTACAGACTCGAATCTGTAAAACTCTTCAGGCCTTAGGGAGCATTAGCTTCCTTCCAGACTTGCTAGTAAAACCCTTGGGGAGTATTTCATTTCCTTTCAATTCGTCTGGTAAAGTTGTATGTAACCATACATAATGAAGAAGTTTGTTGAAACAAATTTCATGTGTATTGATCTTTATGATGTGATGATGTGTCATGTGTGTTTGATGCTTTGAATGTTTTAAAGAAGAAACTAACAAATTGTGAAAATTGAAAGAAATATTGATTCAACCCCCCTCTTAGTATTTCCAACATTTTCATCAATGATAAAGGGGGAGATTGTTGAAAGAAGTTGCCATTGATGTCAAAGGTTGTCCAAATGAAAGAGAAAGTTACATATTCAAATAGCACATTTCAAAATATTGTTTTTGGATTTTTGATGCCCCATTTGGATACACTATCTTTGAATGTGTTTTTACTCCATTTACCTAGCTCAAATGGAAGCATAACATATATGGTTGGAAAGTTTATTTTGAGACCTTTCCAATGATATATGGCACTCCCTCTAACTCCTCACGATTGAGGAGAAATGATTTTTCGAATATTCACTATACATTCTACCAGTTACACAAACCAGTTCGGCCAGTGGACAAGTCAACCTAGTCTAGACCTCAAATGCACCATAAAGAGGCATGATAAGGAGCATTTCAAGTCATTCGCTCAAGCAAATTCGAATTTGTTCAAACAAGCGAAGAAAAGAAGGAATTCTAAGTTTCATTCTTCATGAACTAGAAGTGAAGAGGAGTTGATTTGGAGAGACTTTGTCGAGAAGGATTATTAGCACATTTTTTTAAGAGTTTTTGGCTTATTTTGGAAGGATTTTTGGCACACTTTTTTAAGGTTTCAGTCTTAGTTTGGCATCTGTTGAGGTTGAATTTTGTTGATAAGGAGGCCAAGTTCAAGGATCATTTGTCAAGGGAAGTTTTGTTGCTAAGAAAGTCGTGTTTGGGAAACCAAGCGCTTGTGTGAAGGAAAAAGGAGCAGCTACCAAGAGAGAAGACTTTCTTTGACTAATATTGACTCTTGTACAAGCTTTGGTGTTGATAAATCAGGGAGTTGGTGCTTCCTTTCGGTTGGTGCTAATAAACTAGTGAGTTTGTGCTTCCTTTCACTTAATGTTAATAAACCAAGGAGTTGATGCTTCCTTTCAGTTGGTGTTGATAAATCAGAGAGTTGGTGCTAATAAACTAGGGAGTTGGTGTTGATGAATCAAGGAGTTGGTGCTTCCTTTTAGTTGGTGTTGATAAAATTGAATGTACTCTTTATATATTAAAAAAAGAATCCATTGGTTTTCTCCCGCTTTGGGCTTCCACATTAAAATCTTTGTTCTCTGCATATTTATGTGTTTTGTTTTATATCTGTGGATGCATTTACAAGTTTTTGAAGTCAAAAATTATTAATATTGATTCACCCTCCACCCCCCTCAGTATTGCTAAATATTCCAATGCGAAAGCAAGTGAACTCAAGTGCTCAATCCATGGAGGCTCCATTGTGAAAATTTGAAGACCCAAATCCCTACTGCAGCAAACTGATATTACTTCTCCTACTTGTCAATTCATGTAAGTTATGCACTGTGTTACATTGTAAATATCGAAGTAAATACGACTGCAACCTTCACTAATTAAATTATATGTGGAAACAAGAACTGAGCAAGAAGAAATAACCACACACAGTTGACACCATTGTTTTTGGACAAATGTCCCTGGAAAAACCCAATGCGGGAAAACCGGTGTAGCAACTGAGGGTTTGTATTATTATGCAATAGCTTCTGAATACAATTCTTCGGATGCCTAAACTGGCAATCCTATACAAAGATCTAACTAGACAAAAGATAGTGAGATGATCTCACCCTATGACTGGAAAATCCGGCACTGATCTGCACTGAAGGTGAGCCTTTGCGCTGTCTCTGCGCAGCACTGCGTCACTACTATTGGGATTGCATTGCACCTCCTCTTGATCTCCTACTAGCTAGAAACTTCGGCCCTCTGGCCTCCCGGTCTCACACCCCAGCGCCGGCACTAGATCCCGACTGTTCCCTAGCAGAAATACGGACTCCCTCTGAAGCTCTGTGCTACCACAGCGTAGCTCTGTGCTGCCACAACATAGCTCTGCGCTGCCTCTCTGGACTACTCTCTGCCCTCTTTGCCTTGCACTCTCCGCATAAATAAAAACCTTCCTCCGGAAAACTATCCCTGCCCCTCACTGCAAGAATCTTCTCGATGATCTCTCTGACTGCGCTCTTGAGAAATTAATCTCTTGATCCCACTCGATGTATCTTCCAAATGCCCATCGAAGTCCTTATAATCTTCTCGTTGAGTAATCAACGACTCAGATTAAATTCTAATCAATGGCTCAGATCATACTGACTCGATCTCTGTCTTCTTCTAGAAGATTCGCACCCAATTTTATTAATACCCTTTAATTATTTTAATTTCGTAAGTTTATACTTAGGCATCCATTAAAAATAATTAATTATTTTAATAAAACTATCTCCGGATGGAATTTCCCAAAACAATTTCTAGGTATTTTGGAATGCATGTGTCCTAGCATCCCTGCAAATTTTGAGGCTTAGAGCACATCCGATGCTACCAGAAATCAACACTCCCTCTTAGCGAGGAATGTGCTCTAGTAATGCAACATGCTTAAGCATCACCCTGACTCTGTAACATCTCCCTCTGCATTTTTGATGTTTGACATCACTGTCCACCAACTACTGCGCAAATGATGCCTCTGTACTATTGTTGACTCTGCTTGTTGATGCCAACTGCATTTGTACTGCAACTTTGTCGTTATTGCAACATAAAACACCCAAAATATTGAACCAAAGGTATTCAGTGTGATGCATCTGATGCTAGAGTTTTGACTGATGCTAGTCTCTGCGTTGACCCTCTGAAGTCTTTGCGTTGTTGCTGACTCTACACTATGCTAACTGCACTGCTGCCAAATCTGCTCTGCGTTGCTCAGTCTTTGGCACTCCTAGCCACTACAACTGTCACTCCAACATACTCTGTACCAACTGACATTGGTCCATCCTGCTACTTCTGATATGGGCTCTCGTAGCAAGGTATTGATCCATGATATGGACTCCTCAATGGACCCTGCCCATCTGCAGTTCTTTCGGACTACAGTACTAGGTCACCCCACCTCTCACCTGGAGGGATCTGGGCAATCATGGAAAACTCATCCTCGATGCTTGCGGTTGCAGCATGTGGATCATGTTTCTCATCCTTGTCCTTCTTCTTGAGAGGACAATGCGTCGCGTAGCAACCAAATTCACCACACCGAAAACATTTGATCTTAGAAACGTCCTTCTTCTTCCTTTGTTGCTCCTGCTGCCCCTTTGATGCAAGGGCTGCATTATCCTCCTCCTTAGGCTTCGTCCCACTGCTACTGCTACCATCAAGTTTGCACTTGTCTAAGTCTTGCCTCATCTCTTCCTGTTGAAGAGCGGCCCACATTCCTTCCCAATCTGGCAATTTCTCTTTGCCCAAGATACTCTGGACAAATACTTTCCATTCTTTTGAGACTTAATTCAGGGCTAACCTCACCATCTCTGTAGGATGAGGTGATGAACTTATAGCTTCCAACTGATCTCAGACTTCCTAAAGCTTCGATAGGAACGAATCAATGCGTTCCCCCTTCTACATCCTCGCAAATCTCATTTTCTCGTCCAAGTACATCTTTCGCAGCTCAAAAGATCCTTGATACAACATAGCCAAGGCATCCCACATCTCTTTAATTGTCTCGTTGCCAGCAATGTGACATACAACGTGATCCCTCAGTCCATCGAGGATCAAACACCTGCCCTTTCCATCTTAGCCTTGTACTTCTTGAGCGGATTTGCATCGACGGGTACAATTACCAGACTATCAACATAGGTTTTGAGATCATGCTCATCTAGAAGGCAGGAGATCCTAGCCTTCCAGATCACGTAGTTGGATGCTTCGTCCAATCGATCTTGATCTCGCAACCCATTAGCTGCCATCTCTGCCAACAAAAGTTGGACGGCTTCCTCTCTCCTCTACGCAACTACTAGGTTAGCATATGCACTCCCTACTGGAGTTAGTAGATCTGCTCCTCACTACTGCTGCTTAGCAACTGAGAAATAGAATTCCTTGGCTCGGAATTCACTGAGGAAGAAATTCCCTCAAAAAGTGTATTCTTGTATTAGGGGTTTACGCAGTGCATTATATTAGATATCGTTTTTTTTTTTTTGGGATTCAACTGCATTAAGTAAGTCATTAACGTATGACCATTTCCATGAGAGGTAGTCGTAACTGACTAATTTCTCATGATTTTTGAATTGTTCACTTAGCACTCATTGCATCGGGTGATGCTCACAGGGGTGAAGAAGTGGGATTGAAACTAGTGAAATGAATCACATAGCGTCAATCGTCACTTCCGGGGCTTGCACCCGGTAACCAGGACTTCCCGGGAGGTCACCCATCCCAGATCTCCTCTGGCTCAAGCGCGCTTAACTGTGGAGTTTTCCCCACAATCAAGCCCACTTAGCTTGCTATCCCATTTGCAAAACCTTAGCAAGTATTGTGCCTCATGAACCATTCAAGTAGATCCCTTCACTCTTTTTGAATTTAAGTATTAGGGGTTTATGCAGTGCATTATATTAGATATCGTTTGTTTTTGGGATTCAATTGCGTTAAGTAAGTCATTAACGTATGACCATTTCCATGAGAGGTAGTCGTAACTGACTAATTTCTCATGATTTTTGAATTGTTCACTTAGCACTCATTGCATCGGGTGATGCTCACAAGGGTGAAGAAGTGGGATTGAAACTAGTGAAATGAATCACATAGCGTCAATCGTCACTTCCGGGGCTTGCACCCGGTAACCAGGACTTCCCGGGAGGTCACCCATCCCAGATCTCCTCTGGCTCAAGCGCGCTTAACTGTGGAGTTTTCCCCACAATCAAGCCCACTTAGCTTGCTACCCCATTTGCAAAACCTTAGCAAGTATTGTGCCTCATGAACCATTCAAGTAGAGATCCCTTCACTCTTTTTGAATTTAAGTATTAGGGGTTTACGCAGTGCATTATATTAGATATCGTTTTTTTTTGGGATTCAACTGCGTTAAGTAAGTCATTAACGTATGACCATTTCCATGAGAGGTAGTCGTAACTGACTAATTTCTCATGATTTTTGAATTGTTCACTTAGCACTCATTGCATCGGGTGATGCTCACAGGGGTGAAGAAGTGGGATTGAAACTAGTGAAATGAATCACATAGCGTCAATCGTCACTTCCGGGGCTTGCACTCGGTAACCAGGACTTCCCGGGAGGTCACCCATCCCAGATCTCCTCTGGCTCAAGCGCGCTTAACTGTGGAGTTTTCCCCACAATCAAGCCCACTTAGCTTGCTACCCCATTTGCAAAACCTTAGCGCGCTTAAGTGTATTCTTCCTTCTTCTAACGCTTTTCTAACCCAGCGAATGTTGCAGAAAACTATATCCCACCTAAAGACTGCTCTGCACTGAATCTTTTGTTGTGTTGCTCCCTCTACCACTGACAAATCACGAATTGGAAATCTTACCTCTCTATCAACTCACTCAGAGAGAGATTTTCCTTGAGAATCTTGCCCTCATGGCTTAGACTGCGCAATCCCTCTAGGAATTTGATCCACTCACTATGTAGCACTTCGATCTCCCTCCTCTTCAATGTTGGGCTCTTCTGGTCTACTCTCTTGCTTCACCTGCTCTCTGATACCATGTGAAAATTTGGAGACCTAGATCCCTACTGCAGCAAACTGATATTACTTCTCCTACTTGTTAATTCATGTAAGTTATTTACTGTGTTACAATGTAAATATCGAAGTAAATACGACTGCAGCCTTCACTAATTAAATTATATGCGGAAAAAAGAACTGAGCAAGATGAAATAACTACACACACAATTGACACCGTTATTTTTGGACAAATGTCCCCGAAAAAACCCAATGCGGGAAAGCCAGTGCAGCAGCTAAGGGTTTGCATTATTATGCAGTGGTTTCTAAATACAATTCTTCGGATGCCCAAACTGGCAATCCTATACAAAGATCTAATTGGACAAAAGATAGTGAGATGATCTCACCCTGTCACTCAAAAATCTGGCATTGATTTGCACTAGAGGTGAGCCTTTGCGTTGTCTTTGCGTAGCACTGCGTCACACCTACGCAATTACTATGTCACTATTGTTGGTATTGCGTTGCACCTCCTCTTGATCTCCTACTAGCTGGAAACTTCGGCCCTCTGGCCTCCCAGTCTCACACCTTGGCTCCGACACTAGATCCCGATTGTTCCCCAATAGAAATAGGGACTCCCTCTGAAGCTCTGCGCTACCTCTCTAAACTACTCTCTACCCTCTCTGCCTTGCACTCTCCGGATCATAAAAAAACTTCCTCCGAAAAACTATCCCTACCCCTCACTGCAAGAATCTCGTCGATAATCTCTCTGGCTGCTCTCTTGAGAAATCGATGTCTTGATCCCATTCAATGTATCTTCCAAATGCCCATCGAAGTCTTTATAATCTTCTCGTTGAGTAATCAACGAACAAGATTAAATTATAATCAATGGCTCAGATCATATTGACTCGATCTCCGTCTTCTTCTAGAAGATTCACTCACAGTTTATTAATACTCTTTAATTATTTCAATTTCCTAAAAGTTTATACTTAGGCATCTATTAAAAATAATTTATATTTTAATAAAATTATCTCCAGATGGAATTTCCCAAAACGATTTTTGTGTATTCTAGAATACATGTGTCCTAGCCTCCCTGCAAATTTTAAGACTTAAAGCACATCCGATGCTACCAAAAATCAACATCCATGTGGTCAAGAGGAGGCCAAACTATTTCAAAATGATCATATCAACATGAAAATATGTTCATGGAGGGAGTGCTCCACAAAAACCACAATATATGCTTCCAATGATGAGAAATAATCAAAAGCATACCATGAGCTAGGGTGCTCACACTAGGATGGTGTGATCTCATCAAATTCATCAATAATAAGCTCCAGACATAATAAAAATGGGTCGATAAGCTAGGCACTCTCCAATAATTAATATGACCATAAAGTGTGCTACTATCAAATAAAACACAACCCAATGTATTGTTGGCTTTAATAGCCTATAACAAACACTTGTAAACAAAATGAAGCAAGCAAAACTAAGAAATTTACACTCGTGAAACCTCCCAAGGGGAAATTATCTTAATTAACCATTCCCATGTGTCGTCTTAGTGTACAAATAGTCCTTTTATATAATAGGTGACCACAACCATGTATTAATTAGATATTTAGTTCAAACCTTCTCCATAATATCTCCATGAATCTCTCAATAGTTCCCTCATCCCTAACTTTTCTCATTTCTCCCTAGAATCGGTCTATATCATTATTCAAACATTATTTATTATCACAATTAGAGGTTATTCCTTCATGTACTAAGAGACATCTTCACCTAGACAAAATGTGTAATAAATCCCATCCAACCTATCTCACAATCAAATGAAGTGCTCATATCACACATCCACTATGGCATCATACCACTAGAATTACATCAAACTCACTTGTGCTCCTGCTAAGCTCTAGGGCCATAAACAAGTACCTCTACACTCTCCACTTCCCTCTGAACACCACACACATAACAGTCGAGCAGATAGTCGGTATAAAATACCATAAGGTAATGCGAGGGGAAGTGTATGCATCCATAAAATAGCCCCTACATCTGTCAAGTGACCAACAAATGTCATCAAAATATCTGCTCTGTGCCACTGGATGTGACCTCCGTGACCAACAAATGTCATCAAAATATCTGCCCTATGCCACTGGATATGACCTCATGCAATATAAGGGGTAAAGAGCATACATTCACATACACCACATATTCACTTATTACGGTCAATTCTTATAAAATATTACATTAAAATAATAAACTGCTAACTAAACTTGTCAAGGTTATTCAGCAAAATTAAAATAAAACAAAATTAACAATTTTACTAATTTAGTTGTAGAAGGGACACTACAAATAACTTTAAATTTTCCAAACAAATAGGGAAATACATCTTTGATCCTCGTGTATCAAAGTAACTAAAGAACAATGAGCATCCCTGAATATATGTGTTGTACCTCACTGTACAAAACTGAAAATGGCATAGTCATCATATTACAGTGCCTTCTCAGTGACTGACGGTGACGATGGTCGCCCTTCTCGCCCTGCCTCTACTTTATTTACATCTACGATGCTGATATTAAGTTAGTGCCTCGCTGATATATATAGCCCCTCCTCCTCTCCTTCCTTTCTTTCCAACATTGCTCATGCTATTTCCAGAGTACCCTTAGGTCGTCCTGCAGGTTCCTATCGTTGATTGTACTTTTTTCTTCAGCCCCATTGACCTACCCTTTTGGTCATTCATTGGACAGTAATATAATGACTTTATCTTAGATTTTCTATGAAGGTGGTGTTCAGTCTCAAAGGAGAAACTTAAAAGAGGAAACGTGCTGCTGATCGAAAGGAAATATGAAGACATCTGATTATAGATACTCGAGAAATTCGTATTCGAATCATATATCTAATTAAAAAATAATCAGAACAAAATTGTAGGATAGAATAATATACTAGGGAATTAGGTTGCCGTTCTTTCTTTCTAGGGCTGGTATTTTGCTGGAAGCTGGTAAATGGCTCATTTCGGAAAACGAGGATGGTCAATCGTCTAATTATGTTCACCCTACTTTTATTTGATTTCTGTCTAGATGATTTGGGCTTCTGTTCTTTTGCTGGTTTTTATGGGAATTTTGGTCCATATAAGTGGACACATGATGTTTTTTGTATGAAATTGCTATCAATAGAGCATAGGAACTGGCCGATCAGTTCCCGGGAATGGTATTCGGACTTTTAGGAGCATTACGCTCGGATTGATATGTGATTTTTTGGGGATTATAGAGTGATATATTAATACAGGTGTTAAGCTATAATTCAGTTTTTTGTCATGATTGGAGAGAGGTAAAACTTGTAGGATCTACTTTGACATTTGTTGATATGGAAAGTTATTCAACATATAAGGAATGTTTCACTATTTTGTGAAGGACACCTCATACATGAAAATCCAAGGAATTATCAAAGATGAAGCAATCAAACTTGGCTTTAAGCTTGCATGACGAAAACGAATTGTTCAAAATTACAAAGATAAGGAGACAACCTCGTGCATCTGCCAGCAAGTTATCTTATCTTATCTACTCCAAACAATTATGGTGTTACCAAACTATAAGTGCATCACATAGGGGTGAAAAGGGGGACAATAAAATGAAGCCCTATCTGTGAATTATAAAACACCAACAACATTGTGATTATGTGCCAGGCAGAAGTTGAATTGCAGTAAAACAAGATTCAAACTTGAAGGGAAAGAAGGATAAGTGTTTCTGCCAATTAGAACCAAAGCAAAATTCAAAATTTATAGGAAACAGGGGAAGAAATTTTAATAAGTACCAAATGTCTTTGAATATACTTAAACTACACTTCAAAACGTAGACCAGCCAGATTCATTTATTTTATATGTCATCCTACAATTGGTTGTACTCGGGCTAAGATAATTATGTCATTTCCAATAAATACAAATTGAGAGTTGAAAATCAGAGAAACGTTTGCCAACAGTTTTGACACAAAATCGATTAAGAACACCTCCGAGCTATTAAAAAATGAATGGCATTTTCTTGCTACTCTTTTACCTCAGTCCTAAGCAGGTGCATTTTAAAAAGTACACTTAAAGGAAGATGTAGTAGAGGCTTATCCAGTTAAATCAGCAGACACCTTGAGGCATAAAGATGCAAAAAAGAGAAAGCAGAATAATGGGGTCATTACAATTGCATTGAAGACCAAAGCATTGGACGGAAGAGCTGCAGGGCTGATATATAAAAGCAGATGCCTTCTGGTTTCGTGCTAATGTGCTGAAGAAGATTTTGTGTTTAGCTTCTTGACTGACGCATTTTGATATCTTTGTTTCTCAATCTCTTGTTATGGAAATTCAAGTATTTTATCCATGACACAGTTTGGAGAAAAGGTTAAAATTAAAATGTATATTAACGTCTACAAAAGACCAAAATAAGACAAAGGTACTAGATAAGATAAGATAATTTTAATTTATTTATGTCACAAATGGACCACAAAAGTAGATCAATGGACTAAAAATAACACCATACAAAGTGAGTGTAGTAGCATCTCCTCGATTTAATCTAGCAACAATAAGCAAAGATATGAGAATTGATGCGAAAGGAAAAATGAAATGAGTACAACGCTGAAAACATCGATGAGAAAAGCATGTCAGGTGGATCTTGAACTGGAGGCCCAGGTTGAAAGAGAAGGAAGGGAAGTCTCCTCCTCCGAGTCCTCAATCACTGTAAAGGCCCCAATCCACTGTCTGATGAGGTCGTCTGGAGAGTACAGAAAGAATTAATAGCCAAGAGGGGTTGCATGAACCATACCCTAAAAGGATACATAAAAGAATATACAATATAACCATATAAATGAAATTTAGCATACATGTAAATGGGTTAAACCAAAAAGGTGAACCATAGGAGGTGAAGAGAGCCAGCAAATAGACATAGTCCGGAGAATCAGGTACAAAGGCTGCAAAGAATGGGCGAGCTAGCCTCTCTCGCCATCTGAATCAATAGTGCAAATGTTGACACCAAGTGCCTAGAAAATAATGTCCTCTGGTGAGTGACTTGCACTGATAGGTCCCCAGGAAGTAATCCTTGAATGCATCAATATGTTCTTGTCGGAAGTCAATGTAGAAATTAATGAAGAAGTAGAATTGATCCTAACATCCAACATTGAGGAACTGCTAATAGCGGGGAAGAAGGTAATGATATATCTTTGGCTCAGTATCCTATTGTGATGATGTTGCCTAATGGATTTGATCCCCTCATGAGTCCTTCACATGACAGAATGCAGTGCCTGGGTGGTGCAGGCCAAGGAACAACGTCGGAGGGGTCTGGAGTTTTCCAAGTCTACTGAGTGGTAAATACAGAACGCTTTACCAAACCAGTACCCCGGAGCAGATGAAAGGAGGACGTGATCTTATAGTTATCACAAAAGTGCTCTGAAGTAAATGCCACATGAAAGCAAATGCCTCTCTACCGTATGAGGTAAGGCATTACTGTTCAACGTACCTAAAAAAGGTCTATAGGGTTCTGCCTGAGCCCCTGTAGAGACAATGAAACCTCCTTCTAATGTCATAACAGATTGGACACCTAATGATAGAATACTCCTCTGTCTCCAACTCTTGCAGTGAACGAAGCTTGCAGATCTGTACCACCATTGGAAGACGGTGATCAGCCTCAACTCTCACTTGGCGTGAGCACACCTGAAGCTGGCCAGAGAAAAGCAGCTTGCATCTAGTATCTGTCTTGGGAATTCATAAGCTTCTTTAACACTAACTGCTTTGCTGTACTTCTATAAAGGCCTTTTGATAGATGCTTTTTCATATCTTAATTTCTCAATCTGTTTCTCTAGAAAATCAAGTATTGTGTCCGTGACATGGTTTGGAGAACAGCCTGCATCTATCATCATTCTCAGGAATCCATAAGCTTCTTTCACTCTACCTGCTTTGCTGTAGACTTCTATAAGGGTATTATAAGTAACAACATCTGGAGTAAGACCACTCTCCGTCATTCTTCTGAAAAGGTTGTCTGCATCATCTAATTGGCCTCCTTTGCCTGCTGTGTTAATTAAGGTATTATACATCATAATATCCAGGTATCCACCCTTCCTTAACATGGCTTCGAGAACTGCATATACCATATCTGTTTCACCAGTCTTTCCAAGCCCATCAATGATTGAATTGTATGTAGCTATATCTGCCACACACAACTTCCTACCCATTTCAAGAAAAAGTCCCCAGGCCTCATCAAAATAGCCTTTCTTAACAAACCCACTTAGTAATGTGTTATAGGTGTAGGTCCGTGGATCACTGCCTTTTTCAATCATGTACTGAAATAACTTGCAAGCTATGTTTATCTTCCCTTGTTTTGAAAAGAAAGACATGTAAGTGTTAAACATATCATTGTTAAAAGAATCTATTCCTCTACCTTGTATTCTTCTTCCCTTGAATACCAAGAAGCTAGGATAAGCTTCAGAATTGCAATTTTTTTCTGAAATATCTTGTTTAACAGCATAATCTGTAGTGAATGTATTCTCATTGCTATTCTGTGAACCTTCTTCTGCATCAATACCGTTTATATTGCTAAGCGACATATCTGAAGAAAATCTGATAGAAAACTCTCTTCTGTTAGTCACCTCTTGATTATCCTCATCTGTTGCTGTTCCAACACCTAAATCTTTGGGTGTACTGTTTTCAACAATATGATCGTTCGTTTGTGTCTTGGTACCAAACATCTGATCAATAGGAAGGAAATTTTCATTTTCTTTCTTCTTGTCTTTTGGCACAAATTGCTGAGAATAAAGGCTATCAAAATTATCGTTATTATTTACAAATATTGAAGTTTGGTTTCTTGCTTCCTCTTTCCTAGTTTTCGTTATTTCCTCCATTTCAGCAGTCCATCTAACAATGTTAGGAATAACAGTGCTATCTCCTATGCGTTTCATAAGCTGATGTGCCCAATCTCGTTTGCAAGACTTACGAAGTGCAATCAACAGGGATGTTATTGTTACCATGTCAGGTACCAGGCCTCTAGATTCCATTTCCTCTAACAATCCTAGCGAGTCCTCAACTCTCCCCACCTTGCAGAAATACAAGATCATAATGCTATATGTGACAGCATCTACACATTGTTTTTTCTTCTTCAAATCATCAAATAGCTTATAGGCAGCTGCTGCTCTGCCTTTTTTTATTAGGCCATCAATCAATATATTATAAGAACAAGAATTTGGTACCACGCCCTCCTGTACCATTTTTTCAAAAAAATGGCATGCATCCGCTAAGTTCCCAACCTTGAACAGGCCATCAAGAAGAGCATTGTACACAATAAGCTCGGGATTGCAACCGTTATAAGCCATTTCGTTGAAAATTTTATGGGCTTCACTGATTTTATTAACTTTGCAAAATCCGCGGATTAAAGTTCCATACGTGACTGCATTAGGATCTGGGCCGTCTTCCTTCATTCCTTCAAATATGTTCATTGCTTCATTCAACCTTCCTGCCTTGCATCGAACAGCAATCAAACAATTGTATGTGCACAAATCCGGAGCACATCCTCTGTCTTTCATTTCTTCAAACAGTTTCTCAGCGACATCCACTTTCCCAACTATCCCAAAAGCATGAATACAGATATTATAACTCCAACTATCAAAATCACAACGCGCAGTTCTCAAATCTAAAAAGGATTTCTCGAATTCCACCATCATATTCGCCTTCCTGAGAGCAACCAAAAGTCGATTCGATGCACTGGTATAGGGATGAATATTTGCTTTTAACATGGTATTAAATAAGGATAAGGCCATATGGACTTGGTCATTCTTAAGCAAAGCTACGAGAAGAGAATTATACAATTGAGGATTGATTTTATCCGAACCAAGTTCTTCCGTGCTATCTAAAACCTCCAATGCCTTGTCAAACATACCTGCTTTGATAAAACTGTGGAGGAGAAGCTTGCAAGTAGAAGCGTCGACAGTGCAGTTGTCCCGCTTCAGGTCATGCAAAAGAGAGGGCAACAACTCCGACTTTCCTGCTCTGCACAATCTCCATATCATGGGGGTGTACGTTTTGGCATGATGCTTGAATCCATTCTGAAGCCCTGCCCACTTGAAGAAATCCAATGTCTTTTCCACGTCTAACCCTCCTCTGATAACCCCAACAACAACATCTTCATCTACTTTGATGGATAATACGGAGAGAGCTTTGTTCACATCTCTTCCTCCTTTTCTGAGAGCCTGGCAGATGGAAGCTACCTCCAGTATTCTCAACGTCTCTCCTATCCCAACACCAAACCCACCCCCATAAGCCATCAGCAATGCTCTTCCATTCCGCATTGCGATCGAGCTCAGCAACTGCTCTTACGATTGTCATTCCCCTGTAACTGGGGGATCGGGAAGCCCTTCTTGCCACATCCATTCGTACGGTGATTCATGGAAAATTGGACATGATTGCCTGCCTGTTACATTGTGTCGCTGCGATGAAACAAATTTAGATGATTTACAATGCTCGTTGATTCCGTTCAACGTTGTAAGACTCTCCGCCCTTTCCCTATCATTACATGTTCAACGCTTTGCCCCACATTTATAGCCCATATGTTTAGGTTTATTGGATTTCACCTTTAGTTGTCCTTAACATGGCTTTATTGTCAAATACACTTATATGTGTATGCCGCGAATGGTTGCCCTCAAAGTCCACCTTGGTTGGTTTAATGTGGGTTCTCATCCACTATCGTTCAAAATCGATCACCATCATTTTTTTGTTATACTTGCGATGAGGTATATTGGGATTGCTATTGAGTTGAATGAATGAATGATATTTTAACATCTACGAGATTAAAGATAGTTTATGAGACTATTTATGGTTTTTATTTTTTACAATTCAATCATTTTCTTACTCAAATTGATGATGAGTTGACTCAATCTTCTAAGCGTCCTCTCACTGAAAAGACAATGCCAAGGAATTGATACTAACATAGTGTGATAAATGTTCCTGATGTCTCTAAAAGCATCACATTCCAAAATGAAATGTTTTTCTGAATCCACTGCCCCAAAAGTGCAAAAAGTACACACATGTTCTTCCGAGTCTTCTTTAGGTCTCTTCCACCATCTCGTTTCACACCAAAGTTGATGTGAGTTACTTCTTAATTGAGTAATAAGAATCTTTGCTCTCCAAGGAATGCTAGCTCCAATGTACTATTTTTGTTGGAAATCACAAGTGGGGTTGAATTCTTGAACATAGTACTTCTTCTTTCTACCCAACTCTTTTCCCCATATACGCTTACAGAAATTCTCCATAACAAAATTCGTTAACTCCTTGTTATTTGTGGGACAAGCATTGAGGTAAATATTCCATTTTTGCATCCATTTGTTGTTTTGTCTTATCCATGATTTCTTTCTTTCACTCATGCCTTCATTGAAGATAACTTTCGACCATCTACCTACTCCCATTTTCTCAATTCTTTTTAGATAACTTATAAGGCGCACCATAGCAATTGTTTTGATGGGAGCTGCTCCTATTTCACTCAACATTATCTCATAAGGAACCGAACTTTTTATTTTGAACTTGCTCATGATCAAGAATTTTTGGATTTTCTCAATTTGTTTCCATTTTGAAACAGGGATGTTGCTAGCCCATAGTTCACACCCATATAATATCACTGGACAAACTAGGAGTCCAAAAAGCACTTTAATCGTTTTTCAATCCCATAACTCTACCTCTCTACATCTATTTTGAAATGCATATAATGCTTTCCACCCTCCTAAAATTATCTTTTTTTTACATTCCTCCCAATTAAGCTTTTTATTGAAATCGATCCCCAAGTACTTGTATTCATTTACTTCCTCAAAAATGTTGCCTTCAAAGAAGAACGTATGTTGGCTCTGCTTACTTTTATTAGAGAAAACCATTATTTTGGTCTTATTGGTATTGACTTGCATCCCCACTGCTTTACAAAAATTATCAAGGGCATATAGGTGCATCTGCAATCCATGGGCCGATTTAGCAATCAATACAAGGTCATCAACGTATAAAAGAAGCTTTATCACAAACTCTCCCAACTGAACACCATCCCCACCTTGTAGATTTAACCATTCTTCCAATTTATCAATATATAAACCAAAAAGGTAGGGGATAAAGGGTAGTCTTGCTTGACTCCGATGTCACTTCTAAAACTTTTTGAAATGCCTGTTGAAGTTCTAATTTTGACTTTCACCTCTTCATAAAGCCTATGGACAGCGGCTCTATAATGCAAAGGAATTTCAAGTTCTTCCATTCTACACCACAACTTATCTCTAGGGACCATGTCAAATGCCTTTTTGAAGTCAACAAAGTATCAAAATACTTCTTCTTTGGCCCCCCAAACCTTTTCAATAATATGTCTCAGTGTGATACCATGATCTACTGTAGAATTCTTTGGCCTAAAACCTGCTTACCCTTTTGCCCTCTGTTCTTTTACTTCTACCCACTTACTAATTCTATTTTCTATCATGCCGCTGAAAAGCTTTGCGAACAAAGGATTGATCATAATGGTTCTATAGTTGGAAGGATCGTTAATGTCTCCACTTTTAAAAAGGGTTATTGTTATACTAGTTGTCCAATCTCTTGGGAATTCTTGCTGAATGGCGTTGTTGAATATTTCTATGATGCGCGGTGCCAAAATGTTCATTCCCCACTTTAAATATTCTGCTTGAAGTTCAACCAAGTTCTTTGCCTTCCATGTCTTCAACTTTTTAATTCTTGCCTCCACCTCCTGTAATGTGAAAAGCTTTGTAGCTGTGTTGATCCTAGGAGGAGGCTCAACCTCTAATTCTTTTTCATAGAGTTGTCTTGCATAGTCAAACCATTGATTGGATGTAATATTATTTTCAATTTTCTTCTTCCTTGGTTGAAGTTCCTCCCAAAAAAGATTTGGGTTATTCTTGCCTAGATATATTAACTCTTCTCACCTTGTTTACATGAACTCGTATTTTTTCCTTTTTAAAATATGCTTATATAACTTTACATTCATCTTCTCCTCGCCTGCCTTTTTCAAGGTTGTCCTTTCCATTTTTCATTCCTCATCGAACCAATAATTCACAGGAAAACAATTTGATTTTGATTTCCTACTTTTTTCTCTTTTGCACTTCTCAATTGTACCCTGAATTATATTTGTTAACTCATGATTGTTGAGGCTTTGGGAACCAATTTTCTCCTTCTGAAATGATCTCTCCAACATTGTTTTGAAGATAGTGCAATTTTCTTGTGTTAGAAGAATTTTGCCCCTTGGTACCGATTGTCGAGAACATTTGGTTTTCCTCCTATGTTGTCTTTCTTCTAACCAAGATAGCTTTATATAAATTGGGTTATGGCCTGATTTTAAGTCCCAAATATGCTCTCCAATCTTAACTTCATTTGTCCTTTCTATTAAGCTTTGTGAACAAATAACATAGTCAACGACACTTGCCCCATTGTATGTGTTGCAAGTGAAGTTCCAGGCCCTTTTCCATCTATCTAGACCATTGCAGATAATTAAGTTGAAAGAACCACACAATGTAAGCAACTCCTCTCCAAAATGATTACTAATTTTGTCGTCTTCTTAACATATGAACCATTGATAATTCTCCTCTTCAATGAGCCAGATAGGATTGTGATCCTCTCTGCAGCAAAGAATACTAGCTTGTTGATTTGTTCTTCTAGCATTGAAATATCCCACTAAAAGAACTTCTCCCTGCTAAGAATATGCAACAATATCTTGCTTTAAAGTTGCATATGGATCTTTGTTGTCCAACCCATTATTTTGTAAGTTTTTGATACTTGAGGCGCAAAATAGCATGCTGCAATTCTTATGTGGTTCTCATTCTCTGTTATCTTGAACCATAAATATTGTTTATTTGTATCTTATTTCACTAACTGAATGTGACGGCCTTCTTTTTCTTTCACTAAAACCAATATTCCTCCGTACCCTTTGCATTTTATGTTGCCTTGTTCCAAATTGCTAACTTCAAATAACCATCAAACGTAGGAGTTTCACAACCATCATGTTCATGAGTTTCTGTGAGACAAATTATGTCTTTACCTTCTGCAATAGGGCCTATCCCAGGTCCTCTCCTCCAAGGGTAACCTCTATAGTTCGAACAAACTAGACTTAGGTATACCTGGGTAGGATTTGATTGCTACGCAGTTTGGCACACAAGACTCAAATTTGAGCCTTCACCCCTTTCATCCATGTTGACCCTGTTGTTTTCCTCCCTATTATAGAATTACCTGTTTTTTCTTTACTGTCGGCTTGCTGCCATGTTTTTCCATGAGGCCCAAACACTGCAATAATCGCTTTGCCATGGTACAAGCATGCTCTTTTCCCTTTGTTTCTTGTCGCTTTAACTTTCTCCACTTCTTCTCTTCTCTCTTCTTGTTGTTTGCTAGTTAAATCTTCATCTAGGAAGAAGTGTGAGTCTTTCAAGAGTTTCTTTTTGCTTAAGAGATGTTGCCTGTTTTCCATGATGACTTTTATGGGTTGAGGCCTCTCTTCACACATCTTTCCCACCCTCCTCGCTTGGCAAATTTGCCCTCTCCATTGTAATTTCTCTTTCAAAAATTCCCTTGTCAAATTGAGAGTGTTTTCATTATTTCCATAGTCTCTTATTCCCCTGATAATAAAGTTTGTTTCCCTATATTTTCTTTATTTGTGTTCTCTTTCATGTGCTCTACGAGAACTTACATCTTCTTTTCCTCTAGCCTGTAACCATTAGTGTCCTCAGCTCTAGTTTTGATTTCTTTTGGAATGTGTGCCCTCTTGTTCTCTTTTGCCTTCTTTTCGGAAAGGACTGCTTGTTGGGCTATTTGTGTATCTACCTTATTTGTTTTAGAGATTATCATATCCCTTTTTGCTGCCATTGATTCATTCTTGGTTTGTCATGCTGCGTTCATGTTTTCCCATTCTCATTTTCCTGCCTCCAAAGCATCTTGTAGCATTTTTACCTGCTCTTTTAAAATTCTATTACCTTCCATCTGGTAGTTTTAGTTGACTTATTTTTATATTTAAATTTAACCAAATTTTTAACAAAACATTATATTTTAAATTATTATTTTTAAAACACTTATTTGATATTTGATTGGTTAAAAATATAAACACAATGTATTTTTTCCCTTGAAAAATTAGCCTAAATCTAAGTTTTCAATCCATTTTTGTATTGAAAACTTAGGTTAAATCTAAGCTTTCAATCGATTTTTGTATTAAAAACTTAGGTTAAATCTAAGTTTTCAATTCATCCTCCCAGCCATGCATTTTTTTGAGTGTAAAAAATATGTTTAACTTAAGTTATGTTGTCTTTGAGTGCCAAAACAACACTTAGGGCATCCCACCACTTCGTGGCAAGATGCATGCCTAATATAGCTTGTGTTGGCAAAGCTCTCTATGAAATATAGATCTCTCTTCTCCATATGCATCAACTCTGCCATCACCTTTGTCATCTCCTATCCAGATATGGCGAAGGAGTTCCTCACGACGCATGATCTGATTTTCGCTAGTAAACCTCCATCGACCACAACTAAGTACTTGTGGTATAATTCTTCTGACATCACATTTCCTACCTATGGTCATTACTAGAGGAAAATGCATAAAATCTGCATTATACAGTTGTGGAGCTCAAGACACATGGCTTCCTTTCGCTCCATAAGAGAAGAGGAAAGCCTTTCTACCCTCTTAACCTCCATTTTCCATCTCCCCTTACTTTGGTGTTTCTATGGAGATTCTTCGCTAGGGTTGTTGAGCACACGATATTGAGCACACAATCAGAACCATTTTATGGGCATCCATTTGCCAAGTACATCAAAAAGGGAAAATCTTGGTGGGTAAGTTACTTATGCTTTATTATTTCACACCAACTATACATTTGCTCCCTCAAGTTTCGAATGTTTTTGTGCAAATATAATTTTATGTACTCATTTTTTATGTTGTTCTACACAAGTTGCAAATATAGACCTAAGTTTGCACGGAGATAAATTTGTAGTGCCCACCCTAGTTAGCTAACCCTGATATGACATTATCCTTGATACATTATTCTTTAAGGACCTTAGGTTGAGGATCTAGATATTTGAATCTTACAATGAGTGGATGTGATAAAAAGTGTTTTTCCCGTGTGATGTTATGATGATAATAATTGTTATGTACGTATTTTATGACTATGTCTAATCATGTGATGGATTCATTATGTGTTTGTTTACATTAGTTCTTTCTCACATTTATGAAGATGTTGATGGTTATGTCATGATGATGATTTAGTAGAAAAAATTATATTGGTGACTAATATTATTAATCAAGTATTACTGATGATTATTGCGCGTGGCGGGAGACTACCCAAATGTAATTGCATGTGATGAGTCGACAACCTCTGGCTTGGTCTGAATTACATACTATTGTCTCAAAATATTTTAAAGTTCTTTTTTGTGAGTTCTAATGACATGTTAATGGTTGTAAACACATGTTAGTTGCTTGGTTGAACGAATCACACATGGTTGATGGGGTTGTTCAGATAGATGGAACCTTATTGGAGGGTTGGGACAATGTCTCTGATCCCACCTGTTAGCACTCTTGTTGTGACTTGGGCTTGAAGGTGTTGGGATACCTTTGCCTTGAAGATCACAATGTCGTGGGGGCAAGATCCAAATTGGGTCGCTCACAAGGATTTTACTAGGGGGAGTGCATCAAGGCGGCTTCCTCATTCCCCAACACCATTAGTCTCATTATAAAGGGAGGCATAAGAGATCATAGTTGTCTTCATCATCGCACCTAGTTTTTTCCCCTCGTTGTCACTAGATGCTTGAAGGGAAAGAGGCATGACAACTTTCGAACTTAAAAGGGAAGTTCTTGAAGGGTATGACCAACTTGGAACCCTTAGCATCAAGAAGAAATTGTTTGGTGTGGCACCCTTGGAATTTCAAAGGGAAGTTCTTGAAGGGCATGAACGACTTGGCACCCTTGGCATAAAAAGGAAACCATTGAGATATAATTAAGATAAGGTAATCATACTAATTCACATAATGAAGTGAGTGAAACTTTAGAACCAAGTTAACTAAATCAAGAGTAAACATTGGGGTAAAGGGAGAATAGGAAGAAATAAAAGATTGGACCAATTAAGAACTTTACCCTTCCCACGTACTGAAAATCTTAGGTAGAAAATGTGCATATAAAGTAACTCTAAAGTATGTAAGGTCTTAATAAGCAAAGGGGGGGGCAAGGGGCATAGAGTTAATTGGAAACATTGAGCTTGGAATATTTTAACCTCATTAAGAAAATAGGGTGGTGAATGTAATTAAAGAATAATAATTTAAATTAGAGGAATTAGTTTCATGAGAGAACCTCCCAGTTGCAAGAGCCAACACAAGGATCGTCTAAGAGTCAATTTGAGTTAAACTAGAGTATAGCTGGGGGATCAAAACTAAGACCTAAAAATTTACTTCAGTAATTAGCACAAATTAAGGAGTAGAAAAGTGGGATCAAGAGATGACTATGAGAAGAAATAGGGAGTTATGTTGGGGTGAGGAAAAATATTATTATGAATAAGAATTTAAGTAAATAATTTAGGAGAGCCATAGTGGGAGGGTGACACATGGGTGGGTGAATAATCAAACTTTTAAATTAATAAAAATAGTTATTTTTGCATGAAGTGTCAAGTGTCACCTATGAATCCTTCTATAAAAGAAGGAGAAAGCAATGGGAGAAGGGATATTTTTTCCCTATTGTTGGATGGATTAGATAATGTTATTATGTGTGACTATGAATGCTGCAGTGAATTTGGTGAGGTGGAGATCATTAGAAAGCGAGCTCTTGAGCTAGTAGTGCTCACCTCCATCTGCTAGTATTCTTCCTCTACTTATAGCCCCATTGTAGCTCGGGGGTCTGTGGGGAAGAAGAGTACCCATGGAGTAGGTAGGGAGGTCAACCAATGAGTCAGCAACGTTCGGTCAGGACGCATCATCCTTCACACGTGAACATGGGAAACAACCAGGAAGCGCAAGTAGCAACAAAGCCAACATTGAATCTCTATTCCTTGGTGAATGGTACCTCATGTAATCATATAGTACTATTACAGGATTGTTGTTGCATCTATAGTGACAAGATTGAAAAATTGAATGTATGATGGTTGAATTGAAAATTTATGGGTTATTGGCGTGTTAAATTTATGTGTTTTCAATTTTGATGTATTTTTAAGTAATATGTGACTTTCATAAAGGTTGTGGTTAACGAATCACTAGTTTAAAAGGGAATCCCTAATTACTTATTATTTACAGTATCATATCTTAAATCATATCACTTGGTATTTAGTTAATTGTGAGCTTGGTTCCAGTATATAGAACTTGTTTCTACTATCTTGAGTTTGAAATATACAAAAAAAAATGCATCATATGGAAGGTCCCTACAAAAGTAGAGGAAACAAATACCTCGAAATGCTTTTCCTTAACGTAGTGTGTGTCACTTGAATTGTTATGCCTGGCATAGTTGTCATTAACAATTTTATTGGACCTTCAAATTGCATAGTCCTCATCATCATATTTTTTAGAACCCATCTCATCATCTTCTTGTTGTTGTTGTTCAAAATGCATCCTAATGGATTGTTCCTTTGGTATTGTCTTAGAGCTACTATAATATGAATTCAGAGGAGATGTAAGCCCAAATATAGTCTCTGGCTTGGCTGGATCCTTGTCAAGGGGTTTTCCATCTATTTTTAGAGGTACGAGCATTTCCAAAGAAGGGGGTAGCACACTTTACAAGGGAAGATCTTGTTCATGTTAGAAATAGGTTGTCATTAATGTCAACCCAAGCAATAACTAGATGAAGCTCTGCATCTTTTGAAGTAAATGGATGAGAAGGATAGTGAATTTGCACGCTAGACCATCATCAGCTAATAGTGCTCTTCATGGTGTTTCTAACAATAGGTGGTACACCTCATAACTCCTCAAAGTTCAAGAGATATGTCTTGCCAAAGATGAAGCCTCGAAAGTGCGGTCATGCTACCCAAATTTGAAAAAGGAAGCTTTATTTTTTGTTAAATATTGGCATTCATATTCAAGAAAATTTGTTTAAATTGTGTGGGTCGTTGGTTGACCAATCAACCCTCAAATGAGGAATATCCTAGCCCAATTTAGCTTTCAAAGGAGGTTCATGTCAAGGTTTTTCAATTATGAAAATAATTCAAATATTGAAATTTTGGTCGACTCAGCAAAATATGAATTTGAAAATTCAAATTTGAATTTTTTAAGGTCAACCCCATATCCTTTTGAGCACATCGACCTCCTCTTAGAATCCCCCTTGTCTAATATAAATAAAGGGCTTGACTACCCTCCAAGATCATTAATCTCATGCAATTATCTAACAAAATTTACTCTAAAATTCTGAGGCCAGCATAGTCACGAATATCTTGAGTAGAAGGTCGAGTTCTTGAAGTTCTTCTGGGATTAAACATTGTATGTATTTATGTGGATTGATTGGACTATAGCTGATATTTTCAATCCTATTTGACAGACCCCTATGGCATACTTTCACACCATTTTGAGGCCATTTTTGGTGGCAGAACTGACTCGTTTCTTAGGGTTGTTTTGGCCTTCCCGAAGCCTACTTGTTATAGCACCATTTACCACTCTTGGTATTTGTGATGCTTTGTTTATGGCCTAGGGCAACTCCTCCTTCCAGACTTGGTCCAAATATATTAAAAACAATGTTTTATTCCCTGTACGCTACTTTGCCCTGATCTAAAAGCGTGTACACACGGGTTAGTCAATACCCAACCCGCGTATATGTATTAAAACACTTAAAAAAATTAAATTTCCTTAATTATGGGCGGAGTTCATGGGTTTTACCTGTTGATTATCTCCTATTTCACTTGGCCAAACTGTTTCCCAACTAAAAAACTAATTGGGTGAAGTATAAATAGACTTCTATGGGAAGGCCTTAAGGAGGATAAGAGATAGAATTATTATACTAAGATTATCCCTGACTGAGTCTGATGAATCCCTGTGCCTCGTGCACTTCCCCAAGCTTCAGGAAACCCTTGTTTCCTTGATTATAGATATTCTCCCTTTTCTTGAGATATCATGGTGTTGGTTATGGAAGAAGATTGTTGAAGGCTGGGATAGGACGAATCTGGAGGACGGTTCTGCTTGGAGCCGGAAGAAGAAGACTCAGGTGAATTCTCTCCATGTTATTTATAGCTACCGCAATAAAAGAAATGTTGTCTTGTTTTCAAAATTAACTTTGTGTATATATTAAATTATGTTTTAATTCAGATATGAATGATGTTTTGATGTATGATCAATCATTTGTTTATATGACATAAAGTCAATTTCGTGAACATGCTTTACTTCTATACTTCTATGTATGTTCGAATTGAATGATTTTCAGGTTTTAAGAACATTGGAAGTTGCAAAGGGTCTGAACCTTGCGGGACCTACTCAAACGAAGGAAATCCGGGTACGATCGCTCTTACGTAGTTTGATTATATAAGCATTTTGCCTGAGCTGTATACGTGTTTCTTGTTGTAGTTTGCTTCTGCTCTGTTGGGGTTCTAACCCAAAGCCCTTGGGTACTTATTCCTGGAGTAGAATTGGTGACTCTGCTGGGGATAAAAATCTTGTTATTCCTGGTTTGGGTTGTTCATTATCAATCAGGGCTCAGTCTTTGGTTTGCTTGTTGTTACAGTCTTATTTGGTCTACTAGAGTCTCAGGCTTCAAGTCTGATCTTTTGGATCAGACTTTGTTTTTTATTTTTCTTGCAAAGCTTTGTATACGCTTTTTACTTTGTTTACAGTAGCATATACACGCTTGTTTCTGTAAAGTGAACCTACGTATACGCGAGTTTCCTTTGTCAGAAGCGCGTGTGCATGCTTCTGTGTTTAAACACAGTCGTGTATGTAGATTTTTGCATTGTTTTTTCAAATCTCCCTCCCCAGATAGATTTGTTGCCTAGTCTTTTTAGTCTCTATATGGTCAATTTCTGACTGAAGAATTTAATTATTCACCAAGCTTACTATTTTGAAGTCTCTTCCTCATTGCAAAGATTTGGCCTAGGTTTGCTTTTTGAGTGAGTTTGTAATTAGTGTTTTGGCACACAAGACTTCGTTCAGAAGTTCTTGATTGTTCTGGGCCTCCAGAATGCGAGATTGTTTTCAATTTCAGTGTCAAGCTCAGAATTCAGATCTACTTGCTTTGCTTTCCTTCGTTTTGTGGCCTCATAGCTTTTCTTGCTTTTTGAAAGTCTTTTTGACGAATTTGGAAGTATTTCTTTCCTAGCTTCTTGGTCAGTTTGTCAAACTCTTTGCTACTATTTGAGTCGTTTTGTACAAGTTGAAGTCTTTTTGGTCAAGTTTTCGTTCATTTTCGAGTTTTTAACTTGCAAAGACTCCTTGTGCTCTCTTTTTGCTCTTTGAGTTTTAGTAGTGTTTTGGGTGATTTCAAAAGGTTGTTTTTGGTTGTTTCTTTAAAAATAAAAGATCTCAAAAAACTTTGTTTTTGATTTTCTTTTGCCAAGTTTGGTTTTTGGTTTCTTTTTGTTGTTGAAAGTGAATTGCAATCTTTTTCAATTTGTCCTTCTTGTTTGGAGAGAATTTTGTGTTCAAAATTTGTATCCTCTTCGGTACTTTAGTTGGCTCATTGTTAGTTATAAACAATTGCTTTTGCTTTTTTGAGCAATTTAGGATCTTGCATCTCCATTATATCTTGCATTAGGGTAGTTTGCATTGTTAAAGAATTCATAGTCTTTTAGTTTTTTGGGTGTGTGAAGTGTGTTTCAAGAAAAGAAGAGAAAAAGTACTTTGGTTTTTACAAGTTTTGTAGAACCCATATAGAGATCTCTTTTCATCGAAGAAAAAATTATTCCATTCATGTAGTTAGTTTTTCATTGATTTATGTTGCGTCATACACACATCATTGGTTTCACTCCCATCTATACCCTTGACTTAAATACCAACCATTAAAATCAAGCGATTAATTAAAATAAACTAGAACTTTTGTATTGTCATCAGAATACACCAACAAGTTTAGGTTTATTAGGGACTTGGATTAGGCGAGAGGAGATTTAACTCTCCAAGGCCGCTCAAAATTACAAAACAAGAAGTTTGATTAACGAGTGAAATCCAATAGAATTAGGAAGACCGGGAAAGCTCCATAACTAGGACTAAAGCACGAGGGTGAGTGAAGGTAAGGACGAGAGATACCCCCTTTCTTACTTGTCGGATCCCACCTCACGACTGTTCCACCCGGCTTTTGAGACGAGTTGGTGACCATAGTTGCCTATCCTAGGGACCACATAGGTGGTTGTGGAGGGGAATCCCATGGCACCTGAGGTTGACATTGTATCACGTTCAACAGTACTTCTGGAGGGCACCCTTGCGAAGCTTGGGGGCTTACACCGACAAAGGCTGTTGTCTGGAGGTCAGCGTAACTACCTCTGATACCTTCGCTAGTAGGCATGGGGCATAATTACCCCAGTCTATTTTTGGAAGGCCCTTCTTATTATCTTTCTTGTATTTTGGTGTCCGGTCCTAATCACCCGGAGCGCAAATACTTGAGGGTTGTTTGATTGATGATATCTTTAGGGACTTTTTAGTGAGTGTTCTTTGCTCCTAGTTGGCCTAACTCTATAATATTTTGAGTCTTTAAGTAGATCTTTTAAATAATTCAAAGTGGCTGGCTGACCATCTTGACGGTCTAGGAGACTTCGTGGGCTATCACCTACGAGTCTTGAGCCTTCTCCTAGAAGGCGTAGGAGTGATTCTACCAGTGGTTTTCAACCAATGGCAGCAGGTGCATTAGAGATTGATCCTCCGCTTGGGGTCATTGATTCACAAGATAGACCTGGCACTAGTAGAGAGTTAGAGAGGAACACACCAGTTCTTTCTCGAGTACTTTTTCAGTCGGAAGATAATATCGAAGTTGAAGAGCTTTCAGAGTAGTTGTGGCTCCAAATTCTCCTCTTCCTCCTAATCATCCAGACGTTCTATTGTACGTCGAAACTCCGACTCATAGGCCTTCGAGCCTAGGTTTACATACATCTATTCCTTCGATGACCACTGCTGGAAGCATGGCATCTACGACAAGTGTTGCGAGCATGCAGACTCCCATATCTGTACAAGGAGGAGGAACTATTTCCATCCCTTCTATTACTCCCAGCACGGCTATATTTGGGTCTACTTCCATTTCGTCAATGAGTGGAAGTTCTCAGGCTACTGCATCTAGTTTTGGATTTTTCCCTTATGGAATGCCATCTCACGAGATTCCTTCAGTTCCTTTGAACATACCATCGACCGCCTCTACATCCATGATGAGTGGATCGACTTCTTTTTAGGGTTTCCCATTTGGAAGTGGTCATATACCACATTCCAATCCGACAGTAGGGTCAATGCCTTTTCCTTTTACAAGTCAAGGTAGTAACCCCTTCCAGAGTTGGACAAACCCTGTGGTTAGTGGGATAGGAGCTGGGAATCAATTTTTCGGCCAACAAGGGAATGTGTCATATTCTTCAGTTAATTTGTTTCAGAATTTTCCACCCTTTGCTAATGCATGGAATCCTTATCAGGGGCTGTCAGCTCCTTTCAATACTTCGTTAGGGGGTAACTTCACTAGTTATGGAGGATTTTCGGCAGGAGTTGGTCAAACTCTGAATTTTTCTAGACCACAAGGTCCACCTTTTGGTTCAGTAGGCTCTACGAGTTACTTCGGGAAACCTGGTGTTTTTCAAAATCCAGGCCATTCTTTTCAAACCTTTGGGAACCCCGCCCACTCTGGATGGAATTCCCAAGGTCTGCCATGACTTCCTTTTCTGGCCACGCTGAACTTGCCAGACTTAACTAAATTGAAAAATGATTCGATTTGGTACAATATGGCTTGGCCTCTGGTCCCAACTAAACTTCCCTCGGATATCCCAAAATTTGAAGGAAAGAGTGGTGAAGATCTAGGAGACCACGTAACCACATTTCACTTATGGTGCTCATCCAACTCCCTGATAGATGATTCGATCAGGTTGAGGTTATTTCAACGCACCCTAACCGGAAATGCGGCCAAATGGTATATAGAGTTGCCAAGGGGCACCTATACTTCTTTCTATGATTTGGCTATTACCTTTTTGAACAGTTTTCAGTTGCCTGTCCGATATGAAGCTGGAACTAAACTTCTGGCTAACTTTCGGCAAGACACCGCAACTCACATTTTGGATCACATCCAGGAATGGAGGAGGATGGAAAAGCTTATCAAGGCTAAAATCCCACCTGAGTTCCTTCTCGAATGGTTTCTCAAATAATTACAACCTGAGATCTCAAAGGACGTGTCTCTTTCCGGTGTTTATTCGGAAGAGCAGGCTATTTTCCGAGCCTAGCAATTGGAACTGATATATTCTCAGTCTAGGACTCTTCAGAAAATTCTACCTGATGCTCCTAGATCTAAGGTCAATTTAGCCAAACTGAAACCAGGCCCCCACGCCGATGGTATAGTCGGATCGATTGATGTTAACACGGTGAACCTTTTGAATCAATTACAGCAGTTGTCTCTACAAACTACTTCTCCTAACCAGGCAGCACCGTCTACACCTACACCTTCCCAACCTACCTCTATAAACGTCGTCCAGACCTCTAACCCCAAAGGAAATCAACAATCCGATGGGAAGAGGAAGGGACGAGGTAAGAAGAAGAACCAGGAAGGGAAAGGAAATGCAAACAAACCCGACAATGGTGCCGGAGAGGGTAGGAAAGAGTCTAAGAAAAAGGTAAAATTTCCATGCAAGTTATGAAATGGAGATCATCTGACTCACCTCTGCCCCAAGATACAAGACGCTCAATGCTTATTAGTGCAGCAAGGGTCCTCTAGCTCCCAAGTTGTTCTGACTAAACCTTTTCCCCAAGGGCAGAAATTACTTGCTGACATGAATTCAAACGCTGGTACCTCTGCAGGGGACAACCAGGAAGGGGAAAATTCCTCAAATTTTTATATGATGAGCTCTCATATCGACGTCGCTACGCGAGCACACAATTATGGTAAATTGGAAACATCTAAGGCTAAATATGTTCCCGAAGCCACAGAGCCACTTCATATTGAGCGACCCTCTATTGAGTCTATACCTCGGATACCGAAAGGTTCCGCAAAGCGCTCAACTATTAACCTTAATGCTAGGGCAGCCCAGAACTAATCAACTATAGAAGATCTGGCTCAAAGTCCTTGTGCTATGTCTACATTGGAGGTACTCCAGTCGTGCCCTGCTCAGAGAAGTGCTTTGCTTTCGGCCATTGGTGCAGTAGATCCAAAGAATTCTTTAGTGCTCACTTTTGATATGATGAATGTCAAAAAGAGACTTCCTCACCATATGGATTTCCAGATAAAGTCCACATACCGAAAAACCAATATTTTTCGGACAGTTATAGATGAGGGAGCTTCCACATGCATGATGTCTATGTCATGTTGGAAGGCCATTGGATCACCTTCAACTGTTCCTTCACCCACTCTTTTGATGGCATTTGATGGACATTCTCATAGGCCACACAGAATTATCCCAGCCTTTCCTATCTGTGTTGGGGGAAAGGTAGTAAATATTGAGGTAGAAATTGTTGATGCAAACCTGGATTATAACTTCCTCTTAGGTAGCAATTGGATTTACAAGATGGATGCCATTGTTTCATCATTATTCCGCATCCTCTGTTTTCCTCATGAGGGGAGGATTGTTAGAATTGATCAGTTAGACTATTCTCCAGGTGACTCCCATGCAACTTCGGATTCTACCGTTCCATTGGTGGACAATCCCCATCAACCTATTGAGAATTTAGGAGTTGGGATGTACTCTTTGTTAATGGGTATTTTTGACCTCCCTCCTCCTACAACTAGAATTAATGCAATTTCATCCTCTAAGGGACCTTCTTGGAAAGAGTTCTTTCGAACTCATTATTTTTCAGACCCTTGGCCCTTACCTTCATCTACCACCACATTAGATGGAGGGCAGGTAGGTGGAATGGCATTTCCCATGTCTGCAGTGGAACTTAGTTATCAATCTATCGTTAACTCTGCAGAAAACCATCCCACTCCTTTTTCACAAGAGGAGTTAGATGGCAATGTGGCTCCGACTTGGACCCTCGATTCTTCTTCAGCTCTAGATTGCTTGGATACAGTGTTACCATCTGAAGAAGAAATTTTGGAAGCAATGATGGGAGTGGATCGACCATGGGAGGATTTACATCATCGTTCATATTTTCTCCCTCCATTGCGTGAAGTTGAATCTAGTTTGTCCAATCTGTCTACTAGTGATGTTTGTACAGTTTCAAACCCTTTTCTCCAACACAATTTTCTGTCGAAGGTAACCTGTCGGTTATCTCATGAAATGTACCTATAAACATCTCTAAGAATCCTAAATCAATAGAAAATGTCTTCATTGGAGCTAATTGTTCCTCTAAAGAAATTCAAATCTACACCGATCTCTTTAAAGAGTTTCGAGATGTGTTCGCTTGGTCTTATGAGGAAATGCCTGGAATTGATCCATCTATAGTCCAGCATGAGATCAAGACATACGAAAACACCAAACCGATTCGTCAAAAACTTCGACCGGTCAATCCTTGGAAAGCGACAACTATTAAAGCTGAAGTTGAAAAGCTGCTTAAGGCGGGTTTCATATACCCTGTTCCTCTAACTGAGTGGGTTTCCAATCCAATCTCGGTAGATAAGAAACAAGGAACGATCCGAGTATGTATCGACTTTAGGGATTTAAATAAATCTTGTCCAAAAGACAATTACCCCACGCCTTTTATTGATCAAATTATTGATGAATGTGCGGGTAATGAAATTTTTTCGTTCATGGACGGATTCTCTAGTTACAATCAAATTACTATCCGTCTAGAGGATCAGCACAATGCAACCTTTATTTGTCCCTGGGGCACGTTTTCATACAAGAATTTTCCTTTTGGTCTTAAAAATGCTAGAGCTACTTTTCAGCGGGCCATGTGTTATGCTTTCCACAACATCAAACATGTTATCGAAGTATACTTGGATGACTTAGCTGCTCGTTCTCGCAAGAGAATTGATCATCCCAGCCACCTTCGGTTAGTCTTTGAGAGATGTCGTTTTTATAAAATCTGGTTGAATCTGAATAAGTGTGTTTTTGCGGTCACATCCGGTCGGCTGTTAGGATTCATCGTATCGACTGAAGGGATTCAAGTTGATCCTTTCAAGGTTGAGGCAATAATTCAGTTGCCTCCCCCGTCTTCCATTCGTCAACTTCAAAGTCTCCAAGGAAAGGCAAATTTCTTAAGGAGATTTATAGCAAATTACGTCAAGATTACCAAAGGATTTATGCGTTTGCTTAAGAAAGGAGTTCCATTTCTATGGGACGATTTCATGCAACGATCTTTTGATGCTTTTAAAAAAGTACTAACCTCTGCTCCATTATTGAGTCCACCAGATTATGGCAGAGATTTCCTTTTGTATCTCGCTGTAGTAGAATCAACCATCAATATGGTTCTGGTTCAGGAGGATGATGCTCTCAGTGAGCATGTAATCTACTACTTGAGTCGAGGCTTAGTAGGACATGAGCTATGCTATTCTTCCATCAAGAAATTGGCCTTGGCGGCTGTCCATGTTGTCCAGCAGCTTTGCCATTACATTCTGTTGCGCAAAATGTTCATCTTAGCGGCTGTTAATCCTTTTCAGTTTGTCCTCAGTAGGCGAGTGATTGGGGGCAAGTATAATCGATGGATTTTTATTTTGCAAGAGTTCGATCTCAAATTCTTGTAAGCTAAATCTAAGAATTCATTAGTTTTTGCGGAATTGATTTCGTAGCTGCCTTGTGAGGAAGCTATTGTTTATGAGGAAAATTTTCCCGACAAACATTTATTCCTCATTTCTTCACAAGATCCCTGGTATGGAGATATCATTATATATCTCCAGACTTCGAAGTTTCCACCTGCTTTCTCCAAAGATGAGCGTTGAAAGTTACGTCACCTTGCCAAAAGCTATGTTATTATTGGTGATACATTATATCGCAGAGGGGTTGACTCAATCCTTAGGCGGTGCTTAACTTTGGAAGAAGCTAAGTCTGTACTTAATGATTGCCACAGTGGAGCTTGTGGCAGTCATCTATCAGGGCTTGTAATAGCCCAGAAAAATTTGCATGCAGGCTACTTTTGGCCTTCAATTTTCAAACACTGTATTGAAGCGGTCAAACGTTGCCATCCTTGTCAAATTTATACTCAGAAAATGCGCGTGCATCCAGCTCCACTTTTTCCTGTTATCACTGTCAGTCCATTTACGAAGTGGGGCATTGATTTTACTACTTGTAATCCACCTTCAACATCGAATCACAAGTACATCATTGTGGCCGTAGACTACTTTACGAAGTGGGCTGAGGCCATGCCTACTTACAAAAATGATAGTGAGACAACAGCCTTGTTTCTCTTCAACCAGGTTATTTCACGATTTGGTATCCCAAGAGAGATTGTCACTGACCATGGCAGTCACTTCCAGAATCAACTGATGACCAAATTGGCTCTCAAGTTGGGCTTCCGACAGGAGCATTCATCTCCATACTATCCTCAGGCCAATGGGCAGGTTGAAGCCATGAATAAGTCCCTTAAGACCATCCTGCAAAGGACAATTGATAAAAGTTGATCCAATTGGCACATCATGTTGTACCCGGTGCTCTGGGCATATTGAACCTTCGTTAAGACTGCCACCGGTTTTACTCCTTTTCAACTAATTTATGGGTTGGAATCTATTTTCCCTATCGAATGTGAAATTCCGTCCCTTAAGCTAGCTGTAGAACTTCTTCCAGAGATGTCTAGTCTCGAAGAACGCCTCGTTCATTTGGAACATATTGATGAGCAGTGTCGAGATGTAGCGATAATAAACGAAGCCCATAAGAAGAGGATTAAAACTCAATATGATAAAGTTGTTCGTCCTTGGGTTTTTTCTGAAGGCGACCTTGTCTTAGTCTATGACCAAGATAAAGACGCCCTGGGGGCAGGCAAATTCAAATCTATGTGGTATGGTCCCTTTATAGTCAAGCGAGTTTTGGGAAGCCCAGATTTGGGCTCTACCTTAAGAAGTATTTTTCTTAGGCTTCGGCCAAGCAATTGCTTGTTTGTATATATTGTATCTTTGTACATATTTGTTTGGCATTTTGTGATATTGACATTTTTTATCTGCTTTGGCAAGTATTGATGGATGATTCGATGTATTTTGGATTTGTCGATGGTGCAAGTCGGCACACTCAGAATATTGCTTCCACGGCTTGGGTGATTTATTATCCATCTGGCTAGTTGATGGTGTCAAGGGGAGTTTGTATTGGCCCTACTTCAAATAACATTGCCAAATACACTGTCATTCTTAATTTATTATCCGAAGCAATATCTTATGGGATTGATTCGTTGGTAGTTTATCTAGACTCACAACTGGTGGTGTCACAGTTAAATAACACTTATCGGGTTCATGATCCTTATTTATATCGCCAATTTTTTAGAGTGAGAGTGTTGCAATGATCATTTAGTTATATTACATATGTTCACATTCCACGATCTGAGAATTCATTAGCAGACTCTATTGCTAATCAAGCATTAGATTGGCATATTAGTCATTCATCAAATTAAATAACATCAAAAATCAAATATGTATATATGTCATAAAATCGCCTGTATATAGATAGAGTGTTAAAAAAATAATATACAAAATTGGGACAGGATGCCCTCAGAATTTTAGGCTTATGTCCATAATCATGTCCAGTCATACATAGATCTATCTATTGACCCAGCTTAGGATGAGTGGCTAAAAAGTTAACAACAGCGTTGGCTACACGCCGAAGTATCCGGACCCAGTCCCGTGGTACCCCTACCACGCGGCGCTGCATCTCTTCAGGCAGATACTCTATGGCTATCATAGGTACCTGGTGAGTTAGTCTCACCAAGTTTCTCTGAACAACATTTAGGACTCTCTCTGTCTCAGTTGCCGCCTCTTCCGCGATGCCTGTGCCTTGGAAATCCATCAAGTCTCATTGGACCCACATCTGGAACATGGTTATTATATTTTGTCAGTATTTTGTCTCATCAAAAATATTTTCTAGGTTCATTTCATATCAAAAAACCCAAAAAATCCTAAAAATTCACAAAAACTTAAAAAATTGTTACCTATGTCTCCCCATGCTGCATTTGGTGGTAACACTAAGTCTGGATCTCCTCGGAAATCCATGCCGACATATGGGTAGTCATCGATCGCGATGATCTGTTGATCCCACTAGGTGAAAAACTCATCATCAAAAGTCGTTCTAGGCACGTCTCCGCCCCCAAAGCACTTCATCAAGTCTGCCCATCTGCCCATTCGTCGATCTCTAGGGCTACTGATTGATGTTGATACTTTGGGACGTAGCCCAGGTACCTTCTCGAAGAAGAACGAACACAAGATGGTTCTGTATCCAAAAATTTTCGTTTTACCCTTCTGTATAGAGGTCAATTGACTCTTCATGTTAGTCAGAAGAGGTGTGCACCAGTCAAATACTGTGGTAAGACAATCCACTGCCAGGCTCATAGATACTCGTGATGCCTGATGCAGGGAAGATGACCCATTTACCCTTGCAATGGTAAATAGTAAAATCCTCAGGGATAAACTTTCCACATGTTTGATTGGAATTTGACTTCCAATCTTCTCTAGATGTCCAGGGCAATATATATGGACATAGTCTTCTACTGAAAGACTACTTCTCATCCTGCCAGTCGAATGCACGACCTCCCCTCTTCGGGAGAGACCGGTAATAAAATAGATGTCTTCGACCTCAATCCGTAGAGGCATCTAGTCTATCATGAAAGTGTCATCCTCTGTGCTCCAGTAGTGGATCAAAAGTTCGAACAAGCACGTATTGGCTTTCATATTTGGAATTTTGAAGAACTTAAGTAAGCCACAGCCTCTCAGAGCATCCAATGCATTTTGGTCATTCATTACCTCATTATCAATAGTGGTATGCTCTCTTTCCCTCCAAGTGATAGTCATCCTGCAAAAAATTAGAGTTTCAACTGTTAGTTTTTATGTTCAAACTTTAACTCACGTACACGCGGGTTCCCTTTACACATAGTCGCGTGTAGGGTCATCGTATACGCGGATTGTTCACATCCAACCCACGTGTATGTAGAGTTTAATTTTTTGGCATAGTTTCCCACGGTCAAAACTTTGAGAAAACTTCTAAAAACTATCATAAAACATTGCAAGTAGGATTTGAGGGTTACCTGGAAACTTTGGGGTGATTTGAATGATCCAATTGTTCAGAGGAAAGTGTGCTTCGTTTTGCTCCACAGCTCTTTGCTCCAAATAGAAATGAAAAAACTGTGAGTCTAAAAGTCATTATATAACTTTGAAATTACAAAATATTTAAAAAAAATAAAATTGATTTTTGTCTCATGGATTTTTTGACCTGTGGGCTTGGATTGTCGAGAGTGGGTTGTTTTTTCAGGAAATTTTGGAGACTTCTTCGAGATGTTATTTCGGTCCCATGACCACTGACCCGTCATGGCAGGTATCGTTCTCTCACTGGCATTTAGGTTACGAAAAACCATTTTCCGCTGCATCTTTAATACTAGCCTCCATTCAACGATACATTAGACATAGGGTCGACCCCATCGTATCTTGGTTAGCAAACCATTTTCACTCGCCGGTTTTTTAAATCATGACGCGATGGTAGAGCCATCCTTTACATGGGCATCTTAGTTAGAACCTTGCTAACATTGGTTGCCCATGTTGCTATACTGAGTAGGCTTAGGAGTCCTCTTTAGTCCCGCCATGACTGATGCGTTGAATACACATTCCCTTTCTTCCGCGCTAATTTCTGGCCTTATACCCTAGAGGCTCCTTTGTGTTGAGTTGTACTGTTGCATTGCATTTTCACTATTTTCACCTTTTGGCCTTGAGTCTACTTCACTTGGACTCATGTTTAAGCGACTTTTTTGACCATGTCTTCTGCAAAATCAACCATGCAATCACTTAGCTTCTGCAACTTTACGCATCCTTTTACCTGTGGAAAGAACATCCCTTTGAGTGTCCTTGACCAGTTTCACCTCCCTGCATTGAGCATAGGAATGTTCCCCTCCCAGGAACTAGATCATCTGTTTCTCTGACACTCGTTCTTTCCACTGTACTATAACATTCTTTTATTCTTTTTCCAGCTTAAATAAAAAGACAAAAAAAAAATTATGTATTCCAAAAAGAGCGGGAATGGGACAACATTTCCATATTTTGTTGGTAGCTAGAGTCAGTCGTGTTGCCCTTGAACAAAGCACTCAAAAGAAAGTCTCTCCTCCATTTGGGTGGGATTTAGTTTGACTTAGGTGAGCCTTAACCTTGTTATTGAGTCAGTACTCCTCCGATTGGTTACCTCTTCCAATCATATGGAGAGTTTGCTTATGCCTCTTGCATGACAAACTTATACAGAGTTATCATATGCTGCCATATAGTCGTCATTGAGTCGTGCTTTTGTTCAAGGGAAGTAAACCTGAGTCGACCTCTCTACGGTGTCTCTTGACCTATTTTTCAGTCGCCCATCCTTGGTTGCCAGTGTCATGTTTGTCATCACATCAGTTATATTGGTCCTTTGCTTGTGTCGGTTTGAGAAGGTCTCTATTGACTTCTTGTTGGCGGGTCTTGTCCTTATCGACTACGACGTATTGCTCTGAGGGCAGGCCTAAAGCCGCACCCTGGCCCTATGTTCATTATTGATAGGTCACCTTGTGCTCAGCCTCGATTAGTATCATGGGTCTTTGACTGAGTGGTTTCCCTCGTGTTCAACATCAGCTTTCATTATCACACATTGGGATTCGTGTAGTGCCTTGGTTTCCATTTGACCCTATTGGTGGATTCCTCGCCTATGTGTCAGCTTTCATTATTGGTTGGTTCAAAGGGTTTCTATCGTGCGCTAGCTACATCTTGTGTACACTGGAAACGTGCTTTGGTTGGGTTACTACATCTTTTTCATCCGATTCCTTCCACATTATTGGCCTATGGGTTACACTCGCGCTAGATTAATGAAGGATGCCTTAATGCCTTCCTTCTAAAAGATATTTTCCTATTGACTACAACTCATTTGCTCTGGGACAAAGATCTAGAGTCCATTTGGAAGTTCCACGGGGTTTGCAGTCATTAGTGGCAGATTCCTTCACTATCGACAGTGGGAAACCATCATTGTCTCCTGATTGATAGATTCTTTCAAGTGTTTGACTTCAGCTCATTTATTTGCACTTGTTAGATTGTACTGGGTACCTTGACTCTCCTTATCATTATCGGTGAGTAGTTTCGCGTTTGTTAACGGTATACATCAATGACCGATAATCAAACAATTTCTCACGTGGTCGACCTCAGATCATTCATTCCCATTGTGTAGAAATGTACCGCGGTGGTCAATGAAGACCTCGGGTTGCATCAACATCTTTTGGTTCACTTGTCAGTTGCTCCTGTTGCTGCTAGTTGACACCTTTCACCTTATATGTTGCAGTTCTTCACATCGACATCTTAAATGCTGGCATCTGAGTTGTGATGTAGTATCATTTTATTCCATCATGTTCATTTGGTACTATTGGGATCATTTTTTGACATCAGTGATCAGCTTCGTCCTTCAACATCATTGATCGTATTCTTATATGTGATATTCAGACGTGTACTTTTTTCGATCACAATTAGATGATCCATTATGTACTTTTAGTTCTTTATACTTGTATACATATTGGATCCGCTTGTACTTGATATGCAGACATGCTTTACTTTTTTAGAATCTAAACTTGGATAATCCACAATTTTCGTTTTTCTTTGTCGACGTTTCGAGTCTAGACCAAGACTCATCATCAGGACTTGATTTACAAAGGAGAGAGAGAAATGTGTTGATAAATAGGGTTTTAGGTTGAACTGTCAAGAATGAGAGGCGACCAGTTTCATGTTTGAATAAACTGGATTATTTTTATCTTTCTAATATATATTCTATTAGGGTTCTTTTTAATTTTATTTATTATTTATTATTTATGGCTAATTATTATAGTTATATATTAATTTTCTTTTAAGTGAATTGTTTATGTAATAGGTTTTTTATTAATTTTCTTTTAAGTGAATTGTTTATGTAATAGGTTTTTTATTAATAAATGATGATAATATATCGGGGAAACAGGTAGATCAGTCAGTATCAGGCTAAGAGAGCATAATACAGATATCCGAAGGGAAAGAACCCATTCCTCGGCCTTGGCAGAACATGCGGGTAAGACAAACCACCATATATGCCTTGAAAACACAAAAGTCATTGCAAATGAAAAACACCATTTCAAGCGTAAAGTCCGGGAGGCTCTTGAGATCATAAAACACCCTCATAACCTCAACAGAGATGGAGGCTTGGAAATTAGTAGGAATTGGACCTCTCTCCTCACCCCCATAGAGTAAATTGGCCGTCCTTTTTTCGAATCAGCCACTACCCTTAAAACTTTGTATAATACACTATCTAGCTTAAAGGCCTAATAAAATCATCATTAATAACACATTATCCTCTTAAAATCTTACATGAATTAAATAAATTATATGAAAAATAGACATAAGTTATAAAATATTACAATGTGTTAAAAACAAATCATTATGATAAATTATTGAGTAAATAAGAAATCAATAAAAAAACTCAAGCAATTAATAAACATGTATAATAAGTATATTCAAACTTTAATTTATCAAAATTATAAGAATATTAAAAGATTAAATGAAATATAAACACCTTCTTTAGATCAAATCAGCCCTAAAACTTTGTATAATACACTATCTAGCTTATAGGCCTAATAAACTCATCCTTAATAACTCATTATCCTCTTAAAATCTTACATGAATTAAATAAATTAAATGAAAAATAGACAAAAGTTATAAAATATTACAATGAGTTAAAAACAAATCATTATGATAAATTATTGAGTAAATAAGAAATTAATAAAATACTCAAGCAATTACTAAACATGTATAATAAGTTCATTCATGTATAATAAATAAAATTATTATTAAAGATTAAATGAAATATAAACAAAAATCATAAAATATTTCAAAGTAGTAAAACAAATCTCTATGATAAATTATTTAGATAATAAAAATTAATAAAAAAACTTAAGTTATTATCATATTTACTTGGTTAAAAAGTATATTCATGTACAATAAACATGTATGTTTATTATACATGTTTATTAATTCCAATACTTAGTAAACAAGGAAAATTAGTATATTCATGTATAATAAATAAATATTAAAAATAACTTTAATTTATCAAAAATTATAAGAATATTAAAATATTGAAATCATCCTAATCTTTTATAGCTTTATAATACACTTTCCTTAGAAACCTTGTAACAAATTAAAAATATAAGCATAATTACCATAAAGTTACAAATAAATAAAAACAAAATCATCATTTATTAATAAAAAACCTATTACATAAACAATTCACTTAAAAGAAAATTAATATATAACTATAATAATTAGCCATAAATAATAAATAAAATTAAAAAGAACCCTAATAGAATATATATTAGAAAGATAAAAATAATCCAGTTTATTCAAACATGAAACTGGTCGGCTCTCATTCTTGACAGTTCAACCTAAAACCCTATTTAATAACACATTTCTCTCTCTCCTTTGTAAATCAAGTCCTGATGATGAGTCTTGGTCTAGACTCGAAACGTCGACAAAGAAAATGAAAACTGTGGATTATCCGAGTTTAGATTCTAAAAAACCGAACCACAGAAATCTGCAATCCATTATGCTTTACTTTCTTTGAGCATGGGTATACCCACCTCAGACAACAGTTTCTTTCTGATCTCTTTTGATGGCTTGGCAGGCTGAATTCTGGTGAAGTCCTTCTCAGTCTCGGGATGATTCTTTCCATAAACTTAATACATTTCGGCCATCATGTATCCCTTCTGACCTCATATATTAGGGGGCATCTGTTATAACACCATTTACCACTCTTGGTATTTGTGATGCTTTGTTTATGGCCTAGGGCAACCCCTCCTTCTAGACTTGGTCCAAATATATTAAAAGCAATGTTTTATTCATGTATGCTAATTTGCCCTAAGCTAAAAGCGTGTACACGTGGGTCAGTCAATACCCAACCCATGTATATGTATTAAAACACTTAGAAAAAATAAATTTCCTTAATTATGGGCGGAGTTCACGGGCTTTACCTGTTGATTACCTCCTATTGCCCATGGCCCAACTGTTTCCCAACTAAAAAACTAATTGGGAGAAGTATAAATAGACTTCTATGGGAAGGCCTTAAGGAGGAGAAGATATAGAGTTATTATATTGAGATTATCACTGACTGAGTCTGATGAATCCCTGTGCCTCATGCACTTCCCAGGCTTCAGGAAACCCTTGTTTCCTTGATTATAGATATTCTCCCTTTTGCTTGAGATATCATGGTGTTGGTTATGGAAGAAGATTGTTGAAGGCTGGGATAGGATGAATCCGGAGGACGGTTCCACTTGGAGCCGGAAGAAGAAGACTCAGGTGAATTCTCTCCATGTTATTTATAGCTTACTGCAATAAAAGAAATGTTGTCTTGTTTCCGAAATTAACTTTGTTTATGCATCAAATTATGTTTTAATTCAAATATGAATGATGTTTTGATGTATGATAAATCATTTGTTTATATGACATAAAGTCAATTTCGTGAATATTCTTTACTTCTATACTGCTATGTATGTTTGAATTGAATGATTTTCAGGTTTGAAGAACATCGAAAGTTGCAGAGGGTTTGAACCCTGCGGGACCTACTTGAACGAAGGAAATCCGGGTACAGTCGCTCTTACGTAGTTTGATTATATAAGCATTTTGCTTGAGCTGTATGAGTGTTTCTTGTTGTAGTTTACTTCTGCTCTGTTGGGGTTCTAACCCAAAGCCCTAGGGTACTTATTCCAGAAACACTACTTCCATACCCTTCTAAGGCAAATATTCTAGGCATATTTTTGCTCCTATTTTGAGGTTACTTCGTGGGAAATTTAAGGGTCTAATATAAGAATATTTGAATTTTATTTTGTCCCTATTCTAGGGCTTCCTGAGGTAGATTTATTCATCCCTTATAAGGCCCTTTTTAAAGTATCATCTTTGACCATTTCTAAAGTCTAGTTTCAGCATATTTTGATGCTTGCTCCAAGGAAAATTTCGTTGGTCCTGAAGTGAATTTTCTAAGGCAAACTCTGAGCTCTCTGAGGTATATTCACAGACAGATTTTCGAGGCCTAATTCAACCCTCTTATGTGATAATTGCAGAGGAAAAATTCACTCTCCTTTTGAGACCTATTTCAAGGTATAAATATGTCCCTTTTTGGCATTATGTTCATCAAACTTGTGATATAACTTAGTGATCCTTGAAGTTGAATTTGGGATAGAAATTTGACTTATTCTAAAGCCCATCAAGTTAGGGTTGTTTCTATTGTTAATTTAAGTTTGTTGTGGCCAAATATAAGGACAATTGATAAGGGCTAGTTAGGGTCAGATTAAACCACTGATTTGAGAGCATATTTGAGCCCTTCTTAAGGGAAATTGAATACCTCATTTTTGTGGGTAATTCAAGGTACAAAGACCAATTTTGATATTGTTTCTAAGAGAAATTTTTAGTGATTGAAATCAGAAGTGGAGCTAGCAAATAATTGAGAAGGGCATCTACAAAAATTCAATTAAAAGGAAGTATTTATCTGAAGCATTGATCCAAGGTATCAGTTTAGTGCTCAAAATTCAAAGTGCTAAAAAATGCTCGAAATCTATACTAGTGCATAGATCTTAGTGACCTGAATCCAACGCAACACGTTTCACTCAAAACCGATATCGTATGATCCCGATATTGTGTTCTGATCAAATTACCAAACAACTAAAATTTTAAAAGTTGGGTTGCAAGTACGCCGAGTCAGCAGTCTGTACACTGACTAGGCAGGTGAAGGGGCAGATGACTATATACAATTCAGCCAATGGTATGTTGACAAGTGTCTCGTGTTGATTGGCTTGTGAATGGCGCGATTCTATTGGTTAGGGGTTCGCTTTTGTGGACCAAAGAAGGAGGGCCACATTGCCACATGGCCTCCAGACAACACATCAATTTTTTTTTATGGAGGCTGAGTAGCCACAAGAGTTGAAACCGCGACCTAGCACCATGCAACATAAGGCCTAACCAACATGCCATCGCATAAGAGTTAACATATATTGTAAATGGGTTATATTTAAAGCTTATGGTGAGCGCGTTTGGGGGAAGGGCCAGGCTAAGCCTTAGCCCTTAGCCACACCCCACACCCACGGGATTGTGACAGAGGTGGCTTGGGCGTAGGGCTTAGACCAGACCACAGGTATCTACACCCACATAAAACCAAAACCGGAGCCAAAGCGCATAACCGAAGGCGGAAAGATTGGGGGGCCATCCCCTCGTCACAAGGGACCAGCATAAGGCCATGTGCGCAACAACGGAAAAGGTGCCAGCCCTAGGGTCATATAACACCCACGAAACTAGGTAAGCAAAGGTGTAAGGAGGCCAGCCACGGGCCACATGTGGGCCCATGATGCCACGTCGCAGCGGAAAAGGGGGGCGCCTTTGGCCCATGACCCCGAGAATAAAGGCCTACAACTCAATCCTATGTGCAACCACATGACCAAAATTTTCGAAAATGGGCGTTAATGGGCAATTTAAATATCCTACGATTTCACCTGTCAAGTGGGATTGTAGGCCAGAATTGCACGTCGATTCAGGGTTTGGGGCGCTCAGTCCAGGTTTGTGCGAATTTGCGGGATGATTAGCCATGGAATTGAAAAAATAAAACTTGTAACAAGCATAACTTTCTCAATTTTTGGCCAAATGAGGTACAAAAAGAACCAAGATGGGGGTTTTTGATAGTTTTGGATCCATTGGAGACATTTGTTTTGAATTCTGAGCACTGCAAATTCATGTAAACACATATTTTTTAGCATAATGAAAGAGGCCCTACATTGGAAGTTGGACCAGGAGATGTAGCCCAGGAGAGGGGTGAACTCCTTTATCATGTTTTGTTGTTATGTATTTCTGAAATGGTTTATTATATTTGTTTGGTTGTTAATTGTGTTTAAAAATCACTTGTTAATGTGTTTAGTAACTTGATCCATTACCCAAAACACATATAAAATTTCACTTGCAATTTGTATATCACCTTCAATTTTCAATTTCAGATCATTTTGGTATCAGAGCATCAAGTTATTGTGAAGATTGATTTTGTTTGCAAGTGTTTTTTAATGCTTACAAGGTTTAAGCTTAAAAGAGGAGAAGGAGAAATTGTGGAGCCAATATCTCAAATTGTTTCAAGGATAACAAACACACCTCAGGCTTCAATAGTTATGGCACATGAAGAACGCCTTGAAGTGATGTCTGAAGATGAAAGAATTTTCAGAAAAAAACATTCTTTGAGATGTCTGAAATCATAAAGGTTCTTTATGAGGAGAGGAATGCAAGGTTGTATCAAAAGAGATAAAAAAATTCAAAAGGAGATGGAGGAAAATGAGACAACCCTCCAAAAGGGAATGAAGGAATGGTGACAAACCACCACCTTCACCTCCATTTTCATCCTCATCTTCATACTCATCTTATACGTCTTCTACCCTTTCACAAACACCTCCAAATTCTCCAAAGGGACAGGGTAAAAGTCATTTTCTTAATCTTGATATAAATTTTGAATTGCCTATGTGCAATGGGGAGGTAAATGCTAAGAAATTGGATAATTGGGTTTGTCAGATTGAAGTGTATGCAGGATACAAAGAATCAAGGATGATGAAACCAAGTTTCAGCTTGCTTCTCTTAGATTGGAAGGTGCAACACTTATTTGGTGGGAAGCCAAAACTCAAGAGGACATGAAGAAACAGGGTAAGGTTTTATCCTCTTGGAATGATTTTGTTGTTGCAATAAGAATGCAATTTTATCCATTAACATACATGCATAAAGCTATTATGGGTTGGCAAAACTTTAGGCAAGCTAAAGTCAAATTGTGCAAAGCTATAATCAAGAATTTAGAAAAAGTGCTTTGATTTTGGGTATAGATTTAGCCTCTCAAGATACTCTACTCAAATATATTGGAGGATTTCTTAGCTATTTGAGACACACAATTCTCATGTTTAACCCTACAAAACTAGATGAAGTTTGTGTACAGGAAACTCATTTAGAAGCAAGAGGGAAGAATGTTCCTCAAGAGGGCAACAAAAATCCATTTAAGAGTGGAGACAAAGGAAAGGGGAAATTCAAAGGAAAATGAAAGAAGAATGCTTCAGTCAAGAAAGAGGGAGAAAAACTCACATGTAAACATTGTTCAAAAGAAGGCCATGATGAAGACCATTGTTGGAAACTTCATCCTAAAATGAGACCCAAAATATTTAACAACAAAGGGAAACAAAAGACTGTTGCAACTACACAACATGATTTAGGATCCAACTTTGGGGATGAAACAAAGATCATAACCATGGGATTCAAAGGTAAGGACTCTATTGCAAGTACTAGTTCTTCAAGTAGCCTCAATGAAACTCAACATGAAAAAGAAAGAATAGAGATCTTCCACATTAGAGTTATTTCAAAATGTACCAAGATAGATACACTGTTTATAGTGATTCACAAGGAAACCTCATTTCTAAAGACATTGTCAAGAAATTGAATTTGGAAACAACTCCTCATCCTAAACCATATCCTTTAGGTTGGATATGTGGAAATGCAAAATCGCATGTGACAAAAAGATGTAAATTAAGATTTTCCATCACTGCAAACTTTATAGATGAGTTAGAACTTGATGTCATTCCACTTGACATTTGTGGTATTGTTTTGGGAAGCCCATATCTATATGATAGGAGAGTCATATTTCATCGCCATGAGAACAAATATAACTTGTTTAAAATGGAGTTGAGTACATTGTTAGAGCACATTACAAGAAATTGAATTTGTCACTTGTGAATGTTGGACAAAATAAGAGGTTAGTTAATGCTAGTAAGAACTTTGTGCTCTTGATGATCAAACCCAAAGAGAATGTTGAAAATGAAGATTTCCAAGGATGTGATGCAAAGTTAAAATCTGATTTGTATGAGGTTGTTAACACATATGATGAGATGTTTCAGGATCCCAAAGGATTGCCTCCTAACAGAGGTATCCAACATGAGATCCAATTGCATAAAGATTGTCCTCTTCCAAACATTGGTATGTACAGGATGTCAGTCATGGAGAATGCAAAAATCAAAAGGCAAATCCAAGAGTTTCTTGACAAAGGGGTCATCATACCAAGCACATCACAATGTTGGTCACCAATTGTTTTAGTACCAAATAAAGATGGTACATGGCGCATGTGTGTAGATTTCAGTGCCTTGAACAACATTACGGTAAAGAATTGTTACCCTTGTCCTCGAATGGATGATTTGCTTGATCAATTGAAAGATGCTGTGTATTTCATTAAGTTGGACTTGAGAAGTGGATATCATCATATTAGGATTTTTGAAGGAGACACATGGAAAACAACTTTCAAAACAAAGCAAGGTTTGTTTGAATGGTTGGTTATGCCATTTGGGCTTTGTAATGCTCCTACAACATTCATGCGAGTTATGAATGATGTCTTAAGGCATTTTCTTGATGATTTTGTAATTGTCTACTTAGATGACATATTGATATTTAGCAAATCTCATGAAGAACATGTCAGGAATGTGAAACAAGTATTAGATGTCTTGAAGAATGAAAATTTATTTTTAAAGATGTCTAAATGTGAGTTCGGAAAGACCTCAATAGTTTATTTGGGACATATTGTTGGAGAAGGTGAATTGAAGATAGATCCTTCAAAGGTCAAAGTCATTGTAGATTGGCCCAAGCCCAATAATGTAACCGAGGTTAGAAGCTTTTTGGGAGCAACCCAATATTGGAGAAAGTTTATTTCTAACTTTTCTTCAATTGCAGCTCCATTACATGCCTTGATAAGCATTAAGCAAGCTTTTCAATGGGGAGGTAAGCAACAAAAAGATTTTGATGCATTGAAGGAGAGAATCAATACAAATCTAGTTCTTACAGTTCCTGATTTAAGACAACCATTTGAGATGCAAACAGATGCAAGTGACTATGCCATGGGAGCGGTTTTGATGCAACATGGTAAGCCCATATGTTACCATTATGAAACTTTTAATGGTGCAGCAGTTAACTATCCTACTTATGACAAGGAATTGTATGAATTGTTGCAAAGTGTGAACAAGTGAAAGCACTATTTGATGGGAAAGGAAACTATCATTCACATTGATCATCAACCATTGCAATACTTGCAATCACAAACTAAGCTACAACAAGCGAGGCACTTCATATGGATGGGTTTCTTGAAGCAATTCCACTTGGTGATAAGGTATAAGAAAGGTATTTATAACAAGGTTGCTGACATGCTTTCTAGACCAATTGTTAGTGCTTCAATCATTCTTAAGCATAATTCTATCACGCATAAGAGTTATTTGTTGTAAAATTATTTGTTTTGATAAGTTAGATGTTTGATATATATATATATATATATATATATATATATATATATATATATAAAAGATATTGTAAAAAAGGGATAAAAGAAAAATACAAAAATAGAAAAGAAAAAAGAAAAAAATAGAAAATAATGAAAATCCCAAAGAATAAAGTGTGCTAGTTTAAATGTTGCTCATTCATTTATTAATTGTGTTTAATTTATTTTAAGCATGATTAGATTAAAATTAAACTAAAGTTTATTTTTAAATAAGTAATGATGTGGCCTTTTTTCTTTTTTGGTTAAAGTTCTCAAAGCTCTAGATGGTTGAGGATCACGAGCGTGGAGATTAACGACACTAAAGCCACTCCGCACCCCCTATCCCCTCTGATGTTTAATCAACGGGTGCGAAAAAGTAGCCCTCCCTAAAACCACCTTCGCCACATGCCCTCCGCATAGCTACTCCACACCCCCCCATTCCAAAACCACAAACCGTCAGCTACCCCCCCCATGCCCAGCGGACCATTACACCTCCGCTCCCGCCATTTTCAAACAAAACCTTGTCCCACCACTCGTTGCGCAATGTACCCATCGTCTGTCCACTCCTATTCTGCCACTTGTCAACCCCTCATATGCCAACTCTGAACTCGTTAAAAATCCCGCTACCAATAAATGTCTCTCCCGCGCCATTTAACGGGTACTACCCAATAAAAAAATTAACCAACCAAAAGCCCTTTTATTTGTTTTCTTCGACGCTGATTGGCTGACCATCATCCCATACCGAACCACAATTCAACCATTTGCGACCAAAACAAGGCTAAACAGATGCCCAAGTTATCAACGAAGATTTGCACACATTGCTACCTATCAATAATCAACAAAATCATTAATTTTCTGAGTAATTGCAATTGTTTTTACCCTTATTTTTTAGTCATGGATTCTAAAAAGAAATCTAATGTTATAGAAAACCCCATGCTGCCCCTACCATTGATTTAGATCATCAACCTTTAGTTGACCAATACTTCAAAATTGTTGAAATCAATTGTGAGTTCAATCTCTACGAACTCCACAGTTGGTTAAAAAATAAAAAATCATTGACCTCTGGTAGTCCTCCTTACCCCAGTTCAGCATTCCACAAACCCACCATTTCCCAGATTTTGTTGTATGGTGTCATGATAGTTATATTCCCACTCAAATAGCAGTAGTTTCTAAAAACAATGAAGTTCTATTTACCATTATTGTTGATTCAATCAACCAAACACTTCAGATTCAAAACATTGAACCCTTGCATCCATTTTCTCCAAAATCCCTCATGGACATTTACAAAAATCTTAACTTTCCCTAGAGAGCCAGAATTTTTGAAACCTTTTTACTAGAAGATGTCCAATTACCTAAAACCAACCCACCTTATCAGTCATCTATGTTTCCAGAAATGACCAAGCAGATTATATCCATTGCCTCATGTTTATTAGGTTACCATTTTGATTAATGGGTGGATGAGGAATCAATAGGTTTTTTATTGGTTTTATCAACAAATGAAAAGCCTTCTCTGATTTTCAATTACAGTGGATACTTAGCAGAGTCAATTCATGATCAGTTCATGAAATTTCCTACAGAAGGAGTGTTCAAGTATGCCTCTGTTTTAGTATACTTGTTTTTGTTTAATCAGTTAGAGAGGTTTTCTTTTCCCCTACAGAAGATGGACAGTCAAGGGAATCCACACTCAGTCATCCATTAGACTTCCCTGGTGAGGAAGAACACCACTGAATTCACATTCAGTGATTTTGTAGATCAATTCCTATATGTTGCTACATGTTTATTCAACAGTGATGCAGAACCAAGAATTGGGATAGAGATCAGGAAAATCCTTCATCTCAGTGAACAAACCAGAATGGGAGATTGGTATTTATACCAAAATTATATAGAGATTAGGATATATGGATGTGAGTTGCCCCCATTCAAATTACCTAAATTTGTTTCTATTTGTATATTTGCTTTAGAGTATATCAGACAAATGAACTACATTTTGTTGCAGCAAATAAAAAGGCCCAGTTTAAGATTAAAACTCAAGTAGGGACCTTTATTTGTAATGCTAGAGCAGTAGACAATGAAGCTAAAAATGTCCTCAGACAGATTAACTTTAAGCTCAGTTTCACATTGTCTTACGATCCCCTAGGAGTAATTTCAAAACTAAGGGTAGAACAAAAAACTACCCCATTTACTAACACTCCTAAGCCCGAGATAGAACAATTCATGAACCAGGATGAATGGTAGGAAAATGCACTTCAAGAAGTAGAGGAACATGTTATAACATCTACACCATCACAGACTCCTCTAAGAGAAGAAAAACCGGATAAAAGGCCCAGAGATAGTGCTTCTCCCATGGAAACACAAACTTCAGCCAAGGAATTTAAAATTTACAGTAAAAGGCAGAAGACAGCTAGTACAAGTGATACACATTCAGAAGACACTACACAACAACACCCAATTATCCTAACAGGCCCATTCATGTCATCATCTTCTAGCAGAGAAGAAATGGTTGTAGGCTCTCCTTTATCTTCATCCAATCCAAATGTGTCATCATCTCAGATAGGAGAATTACAGCAGAATCAAAAAGAGAAGAGTATCTTCATAGTTTACAAACAAATAAAGCAGAGGAATTTATGAGCACCAATATTGCAACAAGAACGCTACAACTCTGGGGCTACCAACTTTACTTTATCAACCCGAGGTTCATACAAACTTGGAGGTGACAATGTTGTATACACAAGTAAATGTGATGGGTCTGCTCTTTGTCATTCATAAGCTGGCGATATACACTAAGTTTTTTCAAACCAAACTTCGATGGATTCAGAAGAAGCTTGATTACCAATGAGGAAAAGAGAAATCTACACTAAGAGAAATCTTGTCTATTGCAGTAAGGAACAAGACTGAAATCAAATGCTTAAACACACCATTTTCTAACTAACTGCTGAGAGGCTATGCTTCAAAAGAATGCTAAGTTAACATGTATGCAATCCTACTATTAGGGAAAATTTTAAGAACCCTCCCTAAATTTATATGTATAATTAATGGGCGAATCTCCATGGTATATAGGAAAAATGGAAGGTGATTTTATCAATAATATAATATGTATATATAATTTTTTGGCGAATCTCTCACTAGGCATGGTGAATATTTTACTCAATTATAAAATCTTGTAAGATCTTGGTATTACCATGGGTCAATACCATGGGTTATAGCTTAAAAATTACTATTAGTAATTTATAAAAAATAATAAAATTAATAGTTGATTTTTATTTTATTTTTTATTTTAACCAAGCTAAAATGTTTAACATACATTAAATTACAACATCCATTTTTACTCTTGATCCACCCCAAGAGGGATCAAATATTTTTTCACTCTATGCTCTCGAGGTTAGTAGATCCAGAGTAAAGATGGATCTATGTTGGTTTAATTCCCCCATTTAAATAGGCTACATTCCAGGTGAATACCATGGGTCAATACCATGTGCCATTTTGGTGAATACCATGGGTCAATACCATGTGTCATTTTTATTTTTATTAATACTAATATTAGGGTTAATAATGTTTTTGGCATGGTATTAATAACAATCTAGTCCATGGTATTTGTCCCATAGTATTTTGCCCATAGGTTTCACCTAAATATAAGGCATTTTTTGAGTGTCCTTAAATATAAGGTGACTTTTGGAGTAAATATAAAAAAATGTTTTATTTGTTTACCATACCTCTCGTTTATTTATATTTTTATTAATTTACCATACCTCTTTTACAAATATGGTATTTGGCCCATAGAATTCACTTAAATAAAACCTCTTTCTTGAGCCTTGATAAATAGAATGAGGGTTATGGACTAAATATAAAAAGAGGTTTTATTTATTTACCATATGTCTAGTTTATTTATATTTTTATTTATTTACCATACCTTTTGAGTAAGTATAAAAAGACGTTTTATTTATTTACCATACCTCCACTTTACTTATATTTTTATTTGTTTACACCCTTGCATGTATATAAGGTGACTTATGGAGTAAATATAAAAAATGTTTTATTTATTTACCATACCTTTCATTTATTTATATTTTTATCAATTTACCATACCTCTTTTATAAATATGGTATTTGGCCCATAGGATTCACTTAAATAAAACCTATTCTTGAAAATGGGCGAATGGATTCACTTAAATAAAATCTATTCTTGAAAATGGGAATGGAAGGTTGTAACTCCTAATTTCAAGGGCTAAATTTACTTTTTTTACCCTCTCCCTTAGAATAATGTGGGCTATTTGAGGTGATTTGTAAAAATGTACTATGATACAAAATATTCGCCCACTAAAAATTTAAAACCCCTTAATTTCGCCAAAGGGCGAACATTCGCCCCTAAAATTTTCTATGCCCACTATCCTAAGCATGCAAATTCAAAACATCAAACATTCCACTATTGTGCATGTAAATGAATAAAATAAATCTGTTTTTCTTTTTGTCCTTTTTTATGTGAAAGTGTGAAAGCTAATCTCTTTTGGTGATGTGGCAGGTGGATTAGGGGTGATGGTGAATGGTCAGAAGGCTTGGGATACCGGTAGGGGTCCTCTTCTAGCTTCATAGAGGCTTTTTCCTCAATTCGGCATCAAAACAGGCCACTATAGGTCAACCTACAAGATGTCCTAATGCGTTCTACAAGATATCCTGAAAACCTACAGGATCCCCTGTATTTCTACAAGATATAGCCGAGAGAAAAAGGAGGGATGTTGAAGGTGATGGAAGGCTTAGGGAAGGTGGTTGGTGGATGGAATGAGGCAAGGGAGTGCCTAGGAACACTTTAGGACTCAAAAACAGAGTGTGAGATGGTTGGATTTGCTCAAAAAGCTTGGAGAAGTTTTCTTGTGAAATGATGAAATTGGTGAGGGTTTTAGTGAAAGGAAGGAATGTTCATGGGTGGATGAAGTTGGAATGAGGTTTCTGATCATGAAATCTCTATGTACTTCTGAAACACCTGCACTGCATCAAACATTGACATTTACCGAAAAATCATGTAAACAAGAAGAATTTCAATTAACTAGGGAAAACATAATTTCATGAGCTAGATGCCTACTTTACGCATGAGTAAAACTTGCAGAATGAGATGAAACATTGATGAGATATAATGTAATACTGAAGATAGAAGAAATGATAGCTAAATCCTACTCTTGCAAACTGATCAAATGCTGGCCTAAGTACATAAAATGCCTAAATTCCATGAGAAACTAGAATTCTGTCTTTTTTGGGCTGCACAGGTGTTCTTTCCTCAAACAATGATCCCTGAAGAAAGGAGTGAGGCCAAAACCACCTACTGAAATATTTTTGATGATCCTTTATCTCTTCTAAGCTACTGCTGAATTAAAGCACAAATGGAAGTAAACTAATCAAATCTACAACTACTTGCAAAGAAATAATTCTAAGGACAATTCAACTATGAAATCAACTAAACATACAAATACAGGAAGAGGAGCCTTTGTTGATAGGGTTGGGCCCTAACCCAAGAGCTTCAGCCCTCTGAGTCAACTTAGTGCTTGATCAAGGAAATGCTCATTCTCATTATCAAATCAGAAAATTACATAATAATGTCTTCCACAAGTCTTGAACTCGAAAATGACTAGTGTTTTTTACAGCAAATATTCAAATCCTAATGAGGCTCTAGGCCTCTTTATTTATACAACTGAAGTCTCCAACGACTTCCTTAAATCTAGGGAGGCTCGGCTCCCAAACTCAAGATAAACTAGCTCTTTAATTGTCACTTTCTCAGCTGCCTTTTGATCTCCATGACTTGGCTGCTTGTACTCCGAGCTAGTGTGATTGATGGAGGAATATTCGAATGAGTGAGGAGTAAATGAGGAGGATTTACCTCCTACAATCTCTCCTCCTTGTCTCATTCGAGTTTCAACCTTTAATTAGCCAAAATTTCCATGATTTTCTCTCAAAAACCTACAATTAATGCACATTAGTCCACTAGGCATAATATCTCACTTTGACTCATCTCATTAAACAAAATACAATCAAAATATGTAATAAATTGTGAGAAGAGTTGATTTAACTAAGCTAGGAGGTGGATTAAGATCCATATAGTCACCCAATGATGAGGCTCATCATCACCCCCCTACTGAAAGTGTTGCTTATCCTTTGAACAACTCAATCAACATCCATGTCTTTCATTGCTCTAGTGGCCTCCATGACATCCCATGCTTTTGTTGTAGTTTCCTCTTCCTGTGCATAAAATCTTGCCTTCCTTTCTACCTCTTCCCACTGCTTTCTTTCTTCCTCTTCCTTCCTTCCTTCCAACATTCCTAAGAGCAGTGGTGGACTGAGTCTCAAGCCAATCCAACTGATTGGATTGCCTCTGCTTCCTAAGAGTTTCCTGTAGGATTGCCTCTGCTTCCTGTAGGTCCTTTTGTGTATCCTGTAGGAGGCCTTTTCCTTTGGATGAGGCAGATCTAGTGATAGGCCTCCTAACATAAGTGATAGGAGACTTGGGAGAGGCTTTTCCTGATGATCATTCTCCTTGAGTTTTCATAAGAGGAGCCATATTCTACTGCTGTTTGGGTGAGTCTTCAATGACAATAGGAACCTTAGTGGGAGTTTGAGGTTTTCCCTGCCTTATTCTTGTAATTTTTCCTGTCCTAAAGTACAATGGAGTTTGTCTCTGTCTTTTCCCTTTTTGTTTGATAGGGGTACTAAGGGCAGTGAGGGCAGCTACTGACTCTTTCTCACTAGGTTTTGGAGATACCTTGGGTGATTCCTTCTTGTCTTCTGCCTCCCCTTTTTCATTTCCCTTTTCACTCTTGTCTTTCTCCTCTTCTTCTCCCTCTAGTTCCTCACTCTGTCCATCAGTTTCCTCCTTTGTATCCTCTTCTATCTCTTCACCATTTTCCTTCTCTTTTTCTTCCTCTTCTTCCTCATCTATTTCCTCTTCATCCCTCTCTATTTCTTCTTCCTCCTTTTCAGTTTCTTCTTCATCCCTTTCACTGGAAGTGGGGCTCTTGTCATATTCAAGGGATTTTATATCTTCCTCTGTCTACATGTCTCTGAAAGTTTCCCATGTGATTGGGATTCTGAGGTTTTGGAGGGAATCTTCTATGATAAGTCTAATTAACCCATGATGGGCTAGCTGTGGATGGTTTCCTTCCTACAACTTCATGCTCCTATCTATCACTGATTGAAGAAGGAAGTATGGTATGTTGAGTCTGTTTTGAGGAGGTGTGTCTGCTCCAAACCTCAATTCTTGGAGAAACCTAAAATGGTATCCATACACCACACTGTACCTACCTTCACATGAGATATACTTTATAAGGTGGTAGCTAATTTCATTCCAAGGATAGGGTAGGCTTGCTTTTCTAACTCCATTTTTATCTTCCATGGCATCCTCTCCTTCTAAAAGGAATTTCTTCTTTTCAATTTGGCTATTACCCTTTTCCTCCTTTGTCCAAGGCACTCCTAAGGGAAGTGTGGTAATTCTGCCTATGATTTCAGGGGTGAGTTCTATAGAGAGACCTTTCACCACAATAGTGGCATGGGTCCTATTCAGTGGAATGAGGGAGAGAGAAAAATATCTGGCTACTTGATCTGATATTCACCCTATGAGCGACATCAGTTAAATATTTATTAAACTAAGGTATTACAGACTCATGTGTTGGTGTGTGTTCTATGTTATTGAAGCAACGGATCGATCAAATTGCTAATACACAAACAATAAAATGGAAAGACAACAGAGAAATACAGTAAGCAACAGAAAGACACAAGAAATTTTAATAAGGAGTTCACCCTATTCTCCAGGGCTACATCTCCGGTCCAGCTTCAGTGGTGGCCTTGTTTTTATTGTGCCTTTAAGCAGAGAAATTGCAATACAGGGACTCAATGTGAGTTCTCCTGAAGCAGGTTTTGCTTGGCAGGGTGGTCCTTGGATTCCCCAAGCCACTTGAGGACACAGAGTTCTTCCTACCAGCTCTGTGATCTTCTGGTCTATAGTGGAAAGAGCCAAATGTGATGCTCAGTCCAGACAGATTCCTCTATGGGATGGCTTGAATCTTCAAGCTCTCGGATGCTCGATGCTGCCTTTGGTCAGCTCGACCCTCTATCCTTTTTCTGCTTTTGCTTCACTGTCTTCTGTCCTCCTCTCGGGGTTCTGGTCTCTTTCTTTGTCTCTCTCATGTTCTCTATCCCTCTCGATGACCCCTTCGACTGTCTCTGTTCATGGCTTTAGCCATTCGATCCCTATGCATGTTCGATTCCTCTTCCGCCTCTGTCTCTTCACCTTCTGCAGCTGCGCTTGGAGTTCCTGGCTCGGTGTCATCATGAACGCTTAGGGAGTGGCCACTTGTCCTCCTCTAAATGGTGCCAGCATACTTTGTCGATTCATTTCCTCAGTTACGTCGTGGATGCGTTCTTGCTCCACCGTGGCGGTCAAACAGATTCCAAATCCCTTTAAAACGTGGCTTAATTCCCTGTCGATTCTGCTTCTTCCCATCGAGCGTGATCTCAGCCGTCCGATCTGGGCCCTCCAGATCCGACGCCATACGCATGTTTCGCGCGGTTGACTTGCTCGACCGATAGCGCATGATCAATGGTAGTTTTCTCTCACCTCAGTCTGCCACACGTCGATCGTTGTATGGAATCGCTCCGCTCTCATCCAAAACCTCTTACCGTTTAAGGGCACCCCGATCAAAACCGCCAGTTTCTAGAGCGTAGGTCCTGCCTTTGTACGTTCAGCGCTTTTTCCTTTTCCGCCCGCGGTCTTTCGGTTCCCCCACGCATCCGAGTGCTCGAGCTTTCCCCTTATGGCCCTGTTTGCCCAACGATGCGCGATTAGCAAAAATCACCTCTGTTTCTCGATCCGGGGCTCCCAGGGGCTAATTCGGCCTCCCGCGCAGTCTCCATGGGTCTCAGTTAGCGCGCTTTGACCGAGGTCCTCGTTGTTCCACGTTGGCTGCCATTGCCATTGGTTCAGGGTGTCTTTGATCACTGTTCTGGAATTCTTTAGAGATTTGTTCTACCTGATATAGTCATGGTTCTTTGACAGTCTTCTATGGATCCAATTCGGATCACGGCCTTCCCGCTAAAAAAGCTTTTGGACCACCAAAAGTTGGTTTTTAAGCATCGACTAAGTGAGGGTATTGCTCCTTCACTTGTCCAATCTCAATCCACTTTGCACTGCTTGGCTTCGAACCTTTTAGCCCAATCCTGAGGTACTCAACATCTCCCCTGCGCATCGTTCTTACCTTCCTGTCCAACACTGTGTCTTCCTGCAACTCATTAAGATACTCAGGTAGTAGGTCATCAATAGAAGGCAATTGACTTTTCTCTCCAGGGTCCTCAATCGTTGAAGGTTCAAACAATCTCAAGCAATCTACATTTATGACTGAGTAGATGTGCATGTAAGCTGGTAAATCAAGGCGAAAAGCATTTTCACCGATCTTCTCAAGTATCCTAAAGGGTCCATACCTGATAAGCTTTAGCTTTTTACCTTCACCTTGCATCCTGTCCTTGCTGATATATAGCCAGACTTGGTCTCCAACTTGAAAACTATGCTCCATCCGATGCTTATCATGCCTAGCCTTATACTTGGCCTGGCTCTTTTCCAGCTGTTCCTGTACTTCCTGGTGGATCTCTTGGATCTATTCAATGAACCTAGTTGCCTTGTCCACATCACTGTGTCCATCAACCATGGTATCTTTACCGAAGACAAAATCCAAAGGAAACCTTGGTGTGAAACCAAAACAGGTCTCAAAAGGAGATCTCTGTGTAGAAGAATGTTTTGCTTTGTTGTAAGCATGTTGCACATAACACAAGTGTTCATCCCAAAGCTTAGGATGTTTGTTGCAATAACCTCTCAGTAACTGGATCACTGTCCTGTTTACTACTTCTGTTTGGCCATCTGTTTGTGGATGAAAAGCTGTGCTTTTCTTCAGTTTGGTGTCCATCAGTTCCCACAAACTAGACCAAAACTTCCCCACAAATCGGGTGTCTCGGTCAGATACAATGGAAGTGGGTAATCCAAAATGAACCCATACATGTTCAAAGAATAATTTTGCAGTCTGTTCAACTGTAATCTGTTTATTACAAGGTATCAAAATACACATTTTGTTGAACCTGTCCACAACAACATATAGATAATCATGACCTTTCCTAGATTTAGGCAGTCCTCCAACAAAATCCATTGGAACACTTCCCAAGGGTGAGAAGGAACTGGCAATGGAGTGTATAAGGCTAGTTTTCTATTGCTAGGCTTGCTTTTAGCACACATGGCACACCCTCTTACATATCTAGAAACTGTCTCATACATTTTTGGCCAATAGCAGAATCTTTGCAGCTGTGCAACTGTTTTACTTACCCCAAAGTGACTTGATATTAGAGAAGTGTGTGCTTCCCTAATTATCTTTACTCTCTCAGTTTGTGGAATGCAGAGTTTCCCACAATGATATAAAGAGTCGGTCCTTCACATGATAGTCCAATTCTTCTACTCTTTTGCCTTGACTCAAAGTTTCATATACATCCTTAAAGTCCATATCCTGAGCATATAGTTATATGTAGCTCTCATGTAGCACAAAATTATGCTTAAGTATGGTAGATGCATCTATAATGGGTCTAGATAACATGTCTGCAACCTTGTTATGTATGCCCTTTTTATATCTGATGACTAACTGAAACTGTTGTAGAAACCCCATCCATCTGTAATGTCTTGATTGGTGCAACTTAGTTTGGGAGTGTAGATATTGAAGTGGCTGATGATTAGTATGTATTATTGTCTCTTTTCCCATTAAGTAATGTTTCCACTTTTTCACACTCTGAACTAATGCATACAATTCTTTATCATATGTAGGATAGTTAACTACTGCGGGATTAAAAGTCTCAGAATGATAGCATATGGGTTTACCGTGCTGTGTCAACACTGCTCCCATGGCATAGTCACTGGCATCAGTTTGGATCTCAAATGGTCTTTGTAAATCAAGCAGTGCTAGTACAGGTGCTGTACTAATTTTTTCTTTCAAGGTGTCGAAGGCTTTCTGATGTTTGCCTCCCCACTGAAACACCTTATTCAATCCTGTTAAAGCATGTAAGGGAGCTGCAATCGAGGAGAAGTTAGAAATAAACTTCCTCCAATATTGTGCTGCTCCTAAGAAGCTTCTCACTTCTGTAGCAGACCTGGGTTTAGGCCAGTTCACAATGACTGCCACTTTAGAGGGATCTATTTTCAATTCACCTCCCCCTACTATATGACCCAAGTAGTTTAGATATGTTTTGCCAAATTCACATTTCGAGAGTTTAACATTAAGTTTTTCTCTTTTCAAAATATCTAATGTCTGCTTAACATGCTTTAAATGTTCTTCCCACGTTTTACTAAAAATCAGAATGTCATCCAGATACACAATAACAAAATCATCAAGAAATGGTCTGAGTACATCATTAATTAATCTCATGAAAGTAGCAAGAGCATTAGTTAAGCCAAAAGGCATAACTAGCCATTCATACAATCCCTACTTTGTTTTGAAAGCAGTCTTCCATGCATCTTTCTCTGCAACTCTGACCTGATGGTATCCACTGTGCAAATTCAGCTTGGTGAAATAAACAACTTCTTTTAATTTATCTAAAAGATCATCTATGCGAGGAAGGGGATAACGATTTTTTATTGTTATCCTATTCAATGCTCGGTAATCAATGCACATTCTCAACGAGCCATCTTTCTTTCTCACCAAAATGATTGGTGACTCAAATGGTGATGTGCTAGGCCTGATGAACCCTTTCTTGAGCAACTCCTGCAACTGCTTCTTGATTTCACCATTCTCTAAAGCAGACAACCTGTACATCCCAATGTTAGGAAAAGGAACATCTTGCTGCAAAATAATATCATGTACTATTCCATTTTTGGGTGGCAGACCTTTAGGTTCTTGAAATAAGACATCATACTCTGAAACAACCTTTTCTATATCAGCTTGCTATTCAACATTACAGCCCTCAAATACATTGGTTTTATCAGGTTTCCTTTCCTTTACAACCATCAGTAAGAATTGTTTGCATGAATTAATCATTCTTTTCATCTGTCCTGAGTTTATAAGAGTATAATTATTCTTGAGCTTATGAGATCTTACAAAGTATTCGATTCCATCTTTAACAAGTAGATACTTGTTCTCAGCTCTATAGAAAATAGCCTTTCTATCATACAAGTAAGGACTTCCTAAAACAATTCCACATATATCCAAAGGAATTATGTCTAACTCAACCTCATCTGCAAATGCTGACCCAAAAGAAAACTTGAGTTTGCACTGTCTAGTCACTTGTAGTTGTGCTTTATCATTCAACCATCCTAATGGGTATGGTTTCTTGTGAGGTGTAGTTGCTAATCCCAATTTATTTACAATTGCTTCAGAAATCAAATTTACTTGTGAGCCACTATCAAACAAAGTATCAATCTTTTGATTTTTGGAAATAACTCGAATATGGAAAAGCTAATGTGTTTTTCTCTCATTTTCTTCATCAATAACAGATTGAGCAGAATTACTAGTAGATGCTTCAGAATTCTTACCTTTTATACCTGTGGCTGCTATAGTTGTTTCATCTCCTGAGTCTGACCCCAAATCTTTCTGAATAGCTGCAGCTGTCGTATTCTTCTTGCCCTCGGACTTCTTAGGTCTCAACTCTAGATGCAAAATCCAACAACGCTCATCATCATGCCCCTCCTTTTTACAGTGAGTGCATGAAGCTTTGGCTTTCTGTGCAGTGTTAGCCTTTCTTGATTTCCACTTCTGCTTTCTTTTCTCCTTGCTCTTGCTTACAGTGGGTTGGGATGGTCCCCCAACTTCTGGATTTCCATTCTTTCCTCTAGCTTCTAGATGAGTAGCTTGTACAGATACCTCATCTATACTAGTGGGATTAAACATGAGGATGGTATGCCTCATTTAGCTGTGTAGACCACCAATGTACTTCAAAAGAGTCTCTGGTGAGTCTAACGGGATACCCAACAACAATACTCTCTTTCTGAACTCTTGAGTATACCCTTGCACACTTTTCCCTTTCAACCGCCGAAGAGTTTGCCAACTCATCATGGCTTGTTGCATGTAGGCCAATGGATAGAACTGCTTTTTGATTGTAGAAACAAAGTCACTCCAGACAGAGATGGTCTTACCATGTCTTTTCATATCAGCTTGGGTTCTACCTTCCCACCAAACCAAGGCAGTGCCTCCTAGGCGTAGGCTTGCTAGCTGAATCTTACTCTTGTCTAAGTTTATGTTATGTACCCTGCAATACACATCAATTTGTCTAATCCAATTGTCCAACTTTTCAGCATTTAGCTCTCCATCATATATAGGCAAATCAAATTTAACATCTAACTTAATAAAAAATGCTTTCTTATTATGCACAGGGCTATTAGGAGGTGTGAGAAAGCTTTCCTCTTTCCCCTTTCCTTTGGAGTTGTCATGGAAGTGAGACTCATCTTCTTCTTTCTCTTGCTTAGAGCCTGATGCATCTTCCACCTTTTGCTTTCTAAAGTCTCTATACATTTCTTCAACCATAGACTTTATAGCTAGGAAACTCTCTATGAATTGAGGGTCTGGCCCTACAGAACCTTCTTCTGACATTGTCTTTCGAGAATAGACTCTCCCAATTTCAGGATTAGTTTCCACCAACTCTCCTTCTCCTAATTTGAGCTTTGATCTTGTGAGCATTCACAGCTAAACCAACACAAGCTTGTCTAACCTTACAGCCTTGAGCTATGATACCACTTGATATGATATTCACCCTATGAGCGACATCAGTTAAAGATTTATTAAACTAAGGTATTCTAGACTCATGTGCTGGTGTGTGTTCTGTGTTATTGAAGCAACGGATCAATCATATTGCTAATACACAGACAATAAAATGGAAAGACAACAGAGAAATACAGTAAGCAACACAAAGACACAAGCAAATTTAATAAGGAGTTCACCCTATTCTCCAGGGCTACATCTCCGGTCCAGCTTCAGTGGTGGCCTTGTTTTTATTGTGCCTTTAAGCAAAGAAATTACAAAACAGGGACTCAATGTGAGTTCTCCTGAAGCAGGTTTTGCTTGGTAGGGTGGTCCTTGGATTCCCCAAGCCACTTGAGTACACAGACTTCTTCCTACCAGCTCTATGACCTTCTGGTCTACAGTGGAAAGAGCCAAATGTGATGCTCAGTCCAGATAGATTCCTCTATGGGATGGCTTGAATCTTCAAGCTCTCGGATGCTCGATGCTGCCTTTGATTAGCTCAGCCCTCTGTCCTTTTTCTGCTTTTGCTTCACTGTCTTCTTCTCTGTGTTCCGTCCTCCTCTTGGGATTCTGGTCTCTTTCTCTGTCTCTCTCGGGTTCTCTATCCCTCTCGATGACCCCTTCGACTGTCTCAATTCATGGCTTTAGCCATTTGATCCTTATGCTTGTTCGGTTCCTCTTCCGCCTCTGTCTCTTCACCTTCTGCAGTTGCGCTTGGAGTTCCTGGCTCGGCGTCATCATGAACGCTTAGGGAGTGGCCACTTGTCCTCCTCTAAATGGCGCCAGCATACTTCGTCGATTCATTTCTTCAGTTACATCGTGGATGCGTTCTTCCTCCACCGTGGCAGTCAAACGAATTCCAAATCCCTTTAAAAAGTGACTTAATTCCCTATCGTTTCCACTTCTTCCCATTGAGCGCGATCTCAACCGTCCGATTTGGGCCCTCTAGATCCGATGCCATATGCATGTTTCGCGCGGTTGACTTGCTCGACTGATAGTGTGTGATCAACGACGGTTTTCTCTCACCTCTGCCTACCACGCGTCGATTGTTGTATGGAATCGCTCCGCTCTCGTCCAAAACCTCTTACCATTTAAGGGCACCCCGATCAAAACCGCCGGTTTCCAAAGCGCAGGTCCCGCCTTTGTACGTTCAGTGCTTTTTCCTTTTCCGCCCGCGGTCCTCTGGTTCCCCCACGCGTCCGAGTGCTCGGGCTTTCCCCTTATGGCCCTGTTTGCCCAGCGATGCACGATTAGCGCTAGGCACTAATCGCGCATCAAAAATCACCTCTGTTTCCCGATCCAGGGCTCCCAGGGGCTAATTTGGACTCCCGCGCAGTCTCCATGGGCCTCGATCAGCGCGCTTTGACCGAGGTCCTTGTTGTTCCACGTTGGCTGCCATTTCCACTGGTTCAGGGTGTCTTAAATCGTTGTTCTGGAATTCTTTAGAGATTTGTTTGACCTGATACAGTCATGGTTCTTTGACAGTCTTCCCTGGATCCAATTCGGATCACTACTTCATCATCATACCCCCTTTATTTCTCAAAGAAACCCATCCAAATGTGCTTTGTGAATATCTCTAGCACGGGAGGGTGTTGATGAATACTCATTGTGTTAATGGGTTCCCTCTTGTTAAATCCCCGTCATTTTCTTTGATGGATGGAGGGTTGTATATGTCTGATACCAAATTTAATGAATGAGGAATTTCAAATGAAAATTGTGTGTATACAATTCCCCTAGACTACAATCTTTTTCAACACAATAGAAGGCTTTTTTCGTATATTCTTTTCACTGGGAAATTATGGGGAAATATAGAGCCTACCTCCTTATCACTGCTTGATGAAGCCAACCTTTGTTTTTCCCTTTTAAAACTGCTCACTGCCAATCCTGTAGGTGCTGGACTGTATCCTATAGGATCTCCTGTAGGATCCTGTAGGTGGTCCTGCCCTGGAAAAAAATGAATTCTGCCTTTCCTGTAGACTTCTTGAGGGCCGAGAGCAAGTTTTCTAGTGTGTAGCATTGAGAATGTGAATGCCTATATGCATGGGGATCAACATTTATTTCCTCATATGGGTGATTTAAGTGGGGTTGTGTGTTGGCAACCGAGGTACGAGTATCCATTTTTTGGACGTTGGTCCCATTGCGAAATCATCATTCTCCTCACTCAACTCCCACTTCGGGCACATTTATCTTAACCACTTTCGACCTCATCTCTCCTTTTCCTTGACTTGACTACTGCCACGTGTGTAAGGACTAACTGTCTTCTCCTCGTTGACTAAGCGAAGGTGGCCAAGTTAACTGGCCACCTTTTGCTTATAAAAAAACTCTTTCATAACTTTTACATGTTTGATCATATTATGCTAACGAGAGAGTGGAAGCGAGATACTTACCTGTGGTAATGATGCCTTGATGTTGTTTGTTGAAGAATGAAGTCTTTGTTGTGTGTTTGCTGCATGTGCTTTTCTCCTTTTTTTATTGTCCTTTGATGATTTTCTTTGATGTGCAGGTACTTGGATGTTGATGCTGATGATCCTGATGTTGCTGCTAGGCTCTGGAGGAGCTTCTTTGACCTCTGGATCTCCATGCTTGAAGCTGACTGCAACCTGTGATTTTTTGTTTTGTGGGATAGGCTGCTACAAGATTTCCTACAGGATGTCCTGTAGCTGCTTCTCCCTCAAAAAATTTAATCATTTTCCACTTCTGGAGCATGAGGATGGTTGGCATGGGCAGAGAAGGGGTCTATGAATTTGTGAATGAGGAAAATAGCCTGCAAGTGTTGTCCCCTTGTTCTCTGTCTTCATCCTCTTTTCTCTGTTTTTTTCTTTGAAAACTATAATTTAATTTATTTTTTTTAAACTGACTTCTTTTTTTTGGATGAATGTAGGGGTGATCATGGTGGAGAGAGGTATGGTGATGAGATGGTGAAGTAGATTTTTTTTTTTTTGACATGGGCAGGTCATTCCCTTGCTCTAGGGTTACTTCCTTTAGGATTCCCAAGCCACTATAATTCCTACAGGATCATCCTGTAGGTTTTCAGGGAATCTTATAGGTTTACAAGGAATCCTGTAGAAAACATAGAACCCTTGCAAACTGAGGTAAATGAGTGGAAAAATGGAGGGAATGATGGAATGATGAAGGATAATGAATGGAGAAATAAAAACATGAGCTGGATAGGTCCCTTTTGATTCTCTCTTGTTGCTCTGATCCTCCTCCTGCTGACCTGCAAACAATATTTTCAAAGTTTTCTTTTCTCTTTCTTTTTTTTTCTTTTTTCTTTTTCTTTTTGAAAGCAACTAGTCTGCCTCCAAGAGGTTTTCATCCTAGCTGCTTGCCCTGGGTGCCTCAAAAGAGGTTTTCACCCAGAGATCTTTTTATTTCTCTTTTTTTTCTTACACCATTGGGCCGCCTCAAGAGGTTTTCAACCCAACAGTGGGACTCGGGTGCCTCATGGAGGTTTTCACCTGAGTCTCCTTATTTTTCTTTTTCTTTTTTCTTTTTTCCTTTTTAGTGACTTGATGAGGTAGGAACTGAGACTTGCTCCACCACCATCATTGTTTTGTTTATACCATCAATGAACTATTGCTTTGACAATGGCTTCTTGTAAACCTTCAATCTGTGCCCATTAACAAGTAAAGGAATAGCCTCTGCATCTATGGTTCTAATTTGTACTGAACCATTATCATGACATCTCTCTATGACATAAGGCCCTAACCATCTAGTCCTTAACTTGCCCTTAAAGTCTTTATATCTAGAATTATATTACAAAGCCCAATCACCTTCTTGAAATTGTTTGTCCTTGATGTTCTTTTCATGCCAGATATTCCTCTGAATTTGAGTCACCTCTATGTACAGGAGGGCTTGCATTCTAAACTCATCTAACCCATTCAGTTGGAGCAATCTCTCTTTTTGTGCACTGTTGAGATCTACATCTAGTTGGGATGCCATCCTCATTGTATTGTACTCAAATTCAATGGACAGCGGGGCCTTCTTCCCATAGACCAACTCATAGGGGGTGAATCCAGTGGTGGTCTTCCAGGTGGTATTATAGGCCCAATTGGCCTCAACTAATCTATCTGCCCAATCTTTTATGCTGCTGCTAACCCCTTTAGTCAGAATGCCCTCCAGCACTCTATTGGTCACCTCCAATTGCCCATTATCTTATGGGAGATATGGAGTGGAGGTTTTATGCTTGATCTTGTGTTGTCTTAACAAGTCTTCAATCATGTTGGATGTAAACTAGCTGCCTTGATTAGTGACCAGTTCTCTAGGGTACCCAAACTTGTAAAATACGTTTTCCCTTAAGAACTCAGCCACCTTCTCCTCTGTTGTTGCCTTGATTGCCTTGGTTTCAGCCCACTTGGTTAAATAGTCAATTCACACAATGATGTACTGCTTTTGCTTGGATGGAGGGTCAATCTGTCCAATGAAATCCATGCCCCACTTGTCAAATGGCTCGAAAGTCACTTGAGGTTGCAAAGGCATTTCATCCCTTGGAGTAGGCTTTCCCATCCTTTGGCACCGATCACACTGACTAGTATACCTTCTCACATCCTGATGAAGAGTGGGCCAATAATAACTAGCTTGTAACACCTTGAATGTTGTCCTCTTGGCTACAAAATGACCTCCACAAGGCCCATCATGATAGGTCAGAAGGATGTCAAAGACTTCCTCCTCCCTGACACATCTTCTTAGAATTTGATCCGGGCCTAGTTTGAAGAGGTTGCCTGATGAGCCTCATCATTGGGTAATTATATGGGCCTTAATTCACCTCCTAGCTTAGTCAAACCAACTTTTCTCACAACTTATTACATGTTTTTGATTATATTTTGTTTATGAGATGAGTTAGAGTTGGATATTATGCCTAGTGGACTAATATGCATTGAATGCAAGATTGAATGAGAAAATCAAGGAATTTTGAAAAATACTAAGGTTAGAACTAGAATGGGACAAGGGAGAGGGATTGTAGGAGGAAAATCCTCCTCATTTACTTCTCCCCCATTCGAATATTCCTCCATCCATCACACTAGTTTGGAGTGCAAGTAGCCAAGCCATGAGGATTAGAAGGCTGCCAAGCAAGTGAAAGACAAAGAGCTAGTTTATCTTCAGTTTGGGAGCCGAGCCTCCCTAATTTTAAGGAAGTCATTGGGGAATTCAGTTATATAAGTATAGAGGCCTAGAGCCTCACTAGGGTTCAAATTTTTGTTGTAAAACTCTAAGCTATTTTCGAGCTCCAAACTTGTGAAAGTTTTATTGATGTAATTCTCTGTTTTGGTAATAAGAATGAGTTTTGTTTTGAGCCAACACTGAGTTAACTCAAAGGGATGAAGCTCTTGGGTTAGGGCCCAACCCTAGCATCCAAGGCTCCTATTTCTTGTATCTATATGTTTAGATTAGTCTCATAGCTTCATTGTTAAGTTTCCTTTAGATGTATTTTCATTGCAAGTAGTGTAGATTGGAGTGGTTGTTTCTTATTTTGCTTCCATTTGTGCCTTACTTCAATAGTAGGTTAGTAGGGATAAAAGGATTACCATAAGGTTGTCAGTGGGTGTCTTGCCCTCATTTCCTCCCTTTGGGATCATGATCTGAGGAAGGGACCTTTAAGCAACCCCAAAAACACATATTTCTATTTCTTGCATGAGCTTTAGAGTTTACTGTATTTAAGTTAGCATTTGATCAGTTTTGAAAAGTAGGATTTCATTGCCATCTCTTCTATCTTCATTCTTGTAGTAGATCTCATCCATGCTTTCATTCCTTTCAACAACTTTCCTCATGCATAATGTAGGCAATTAGTTCATTAATTCTGTTTTTCTAACTTATGAGAATGCTTCTTGTTTACATAGCTTTTTGGGAATTATACATGTTTTATGCAGAGCAGGTGCTTCAGGAGTAGACAAAGACTTCATAGCCAGCAACCACCTTCCACTTCATCCACTATAGTCATTCCTTGTTTTCACCATTGCCTTCACTAGTTTTCATCATTTTACATAGAAATTCTTCCAAGCACATTGAGTGAATCCAACCATCCTCTATCTTTGTTGTTGACTTCTAAGTGATCCTAGACCTTTCCTCACTTCATTCCACCCATCTACCACCTTCCATAAGCCTTCCATCACCTCCAACACCTTCCATTTTTCTCTCGACTGTATCCTGTAGGTTTACAAGGAATCCTGTAGGTTTCTAGTACATCCTGTAGGTTTTCCTGAAATGGCCTGTTTTGAGGCCGAATTGAGGGAAAACCTCTAGGAAGTCACTAAAGGTCTCCCAAGGGTCTCCCACACCATCCAACCATCTCCTAACCCTTCCAACCATCTTCCAACATCCTTAATTCACCTACCACATCACCAAAAGAAATTAGTTTGCATACTTGATTTTGCATGAAAAGACAAAAAGACAAAAATAGATTTATTTCAGTCCCTTTACTTGCACATTAGTGATGTTTGATGATTCTTACTTCCATGCTTAGATAGTAGCATTTGGTTCATGTTAATTTAGCATTATTGCAAAGCATAGTTTCTTGGCAGTTAATTAGGAAATGGTGTGATTTAGCATTGAATTTCAGTCTTTTTCATTATTGCAGTAGAGTAGCTCTCCCTTAGAGTAGATTTCCCTTTCTTCCATCAAGAAACCAAGCTTCTTATGACTCCATAGAATTCTGTCTTGAAAACCCAGTGGTCTCTCGCCAGCTGAATCGTGACAAAAGGCAGAACCATCACTTTTACTTGTGTATACAGCACTGTCACCTCCAAGTTTGTACTAACCCTTTGTTGATAAAGTAAAGCTGGTAGCCCAGGAGTTGCAACATTCTTGCTGCAATACTGGCGCTCATCATTGCCCCCAATCCAAGTGAATTGGGTGCTCTTCCTCACAATCTTTATTTTCTCTTTGGAGGAAAAATTCGATGGGAACTGTGCAGACACCAAGTAGTTTGCTATGTAGGCAAACCATGGAGAGAAATGAAATGGCGAATAAGTGTTCATCCAGTAACTAATCATCAACCATTCCTTCCTCCCCTGTAGGCAAAGTTAATTTGGACAAAAAATCTGCAACAACATTTTCCTTGCTAGGCTTATCAACAATAGTTAGATCAAACTATTGTAATAAAAGTAACCATCTAATAATCCAAGCATTCATATCGGGTTTATTCATTAAATATTTAATTGCAGCATGGTCAGTATGTACAAATGTTTGACAACCTGTAATGTCATGCCTACATTTGTTCAATGAATGCACAACAGCTAGGAGCTCCTTTTCGGTCACTGTGTAGTTCAATTCGGCCTTTGACAGATTCTTACTGATAAAGTAAATGGCATATGGCAATTTGTCATATATCTAGACTAGAGCTGCTTTTATGGCTTTGTGTGAGGCATCAGCATGTATATGAAAAGGAAGGGCCCAATTTGGGCCTCGGAGAATAGGTGCAGTGGTCAACTTTTCCTTCAGGGTGTCCAAGGCCTCTTGACAACTTTTTGACCATACAAATTTAGAGTCTTTGGCCAACAACCCAAATAAAGGAGAAGCTAACTTTCTGAAGTCTTTTATAAACCTCCGATAGTATCCAGCTAAACCTAGAAAACTTCTGACATCTCTCTGTTTTTGCAGAGGTGGGACCCTTTGGATGATGGCTATTTTGTTTGGGTCCACCTGCAGTCCTTGTTGGGATATTGAATGACCTAGAACAGTCCCTACAGTCATCAAGAACTCACATTTTTTGGGACTAAGGGACAGGTTCATTTCAATGCATTTGTTCAGCACCTTACCTAAGTTGGGATAGAGCATAAATCTCTACTGCATCATGGACTAGCTCGGCAAAGATACTCAGGACTGCTCTCTAGAAAGTGGTAGGGGCATTTCATAGGCCAAAGGGAAGGACCCTATAGGTGAAAGTACCCCAAGGACAAGTGAAGGTGGTTTTATCCTAGTCTTCCGGGCTGATCTGGATTTGATTGTACCCGCTGAACCCATCTAGGAAAGAGAAAAACTTTTTCCCTACCAGGCCATCTAGCACTTGGTCAATGAAAGGTAGAGGGAAATGGTCCTTCTTTGTTGCTTTGTTTAACTCTCTGTAATCAACACAAATCCTCCACTTACCATTTTTTTTGGAACCAACACCAAAGGAGAGACCCACTCACTGTCTGAGATAGGGTAAATGAATCCTGCATCTAGCAACTTTTGCAGTTCTTCTTTGATTATATCCTTGAGAGCTGGATTCATTCTCCTTTGGGGTTGTCAAACTGGTTTGCAACCTTCTTTGATATAAATGTGGTGAGTACACACCGAGGGGTGCACTCCCTTCATTTCATTGTAAGTACAAGCAAAGGCATCCAGATGTTCCTTTAGCATGTCTCACAACTTTTCTTCTTGGTGTACAAAAAGAGATGGGTTGATTTTCAAGGTTCACTCAGGGCCGAATTCTATGGTTTTGACACGGGTAGGGTTTTAATCAGCTAAGCATAGATCAATCTGATGGTTTTTCTGGGTTTCATTTACTACTTCCTCTAAATACAATGTGCTGGGAGTTGGACTTTGGAGTATGTGTTCAATCACATCATCTTCATCCGGTTGTCCTCCTCCCATAAATGTTTATAAGGTATAGAGTTGGGCTGAATAAACTTCATCTTCTCCCTCCTCTTCTAGCCATAAAGGTAAGTCATGTTCTAGAGATGGCTGAGCAGGAGGGTACATGACTAACTGCTTGGACATATGCCCATTTTTAATAGTCATATTTCCATCCCTACAACTAATGTAGGCATCAACAGTGGCTAACTAGGGCCTCCCAAGGATGAGAGGGTAACCAATAAGCTTAGCCTTAGGCTGGAGGAATAGGAAATCTGCAGGGTACTCCCAAGATTCAATGGAGACCATCACATCCTCCATAATCCCCTCAGGGGTCACTGTGGAATGGTCTGCAAGTTGCAAGACTGTTGTGGTCTTTCTCAATGAACCCTGGAGATTGAGCTTGAGCATGGTGTCCTTAGTCATCACATTAATGGAAGCCCCAAGATCAATCAAAGTGTGTGGGACAATGGTGCCATTGATGTGCACATCTACTACAGGGCTTCCAGGGTCCAAATACTTCGGACAAATTACCTGCCCCAACATTAAGTCGGACAGTTGTCCAATGACATTAATGGTAGGGGTGTCTCTTTTTCGCCTCCCTGGATGTTTGAAGCACTTCTCCTTAATCAACTTGTTGTAAATAGGTACATATTTTATAGCTTGGAGAAGTGGAATTTTGACACATAGATTTTTCAATTCTCCTAGAAGTTCAGTCTCTTTTGGGGTAGGCTGGATTGTATGAGTTAATCTCTCAGGAAAGGGTGGTGGATTTACTTTAGGCATGCTTTCCTCTCTTTCTTCCTCACTCTCCCTAGGTGGAGGTATAGGTTGGTTGTCTGGGAGTACTCTCCCAGATCTTAGGTTGATTTCCTGAATCTCCACAACATAAGAAGGATAAGATGTCTCTCCACTGTATACTTGTTGTGCCTGTCTGTTGTTCGGGTTCGGATTTGGCTGGGCAGGCATCTGGGGTTTTTAGGTGGAGCAGGGTGTAAAAGTTGTGGTTGAGTAGGTGGTGAAGGAAATAAAGCTGGAGAATTATTGTATGGGGGCCTCCACCCCTGTGGTGGTGCATTCCATTGAGGTTATGGTGGAGCATATGGTTGAAATGACTGGCTGGTCAACTGGGAATGGTACTAAGGTGCAAAGGACCAAGGAGGAGGTGTAGACCAGGAAGGATGAGCAGCGGGCCCCCAAGAGGGAATGTATGTGGTATGGTTAGGGTTGTAATAGGCATGAGATGACCCTTGCATGCCCTACTAGTATGGACGAGGTCCATGAGGTCTCCTTTGATTTATGTAGCAGAGCTGTTCAGTCACCCCTTCAGCTCCCTGATACACAACTTTTAGTCCAGGTAGAGAAGGGCACTTGTCTGTGGAGTGGTTTTCTTCACAGACTGAGCAGACTTCAATCAAGTTCAATGGACATTCATTCCTCTGGTGCGTCTTTGTGCATCTAGGGCAAAAAATGGCTAAGGCTCTCTCTGCTTCCTCTTGTTTTCTCTTAATGTGCATAGTATCCATCTATAGGGAAAGGGTTTGCAACATATCACTCTTGAAATCGTCCAACATGTTCCCAATTTCACCCTTGATGGATGTAGTGGAAGAGGATGGACTGGTCATTGGTTGACTACCCCTACCCTTCTTCCTAGCTGCCGTAGAATGGTTCCTAAAGACAATCTTGATATCTTCATAGGGTAGCTGGTAGATGTCCCCTCTTGCTAGCAAGTTTAGGGTATCCAAAAGATCTTCCCTTACCCCTCTAAGCAGGACTAGCTTTAGTGACTGAAGGTCAAGTGTGCACCTGGCCCTTTTGTAGCTAAGCTGGAATCTTTCTTCATAATCCTCTAGGGATTCATCATGCCCTAAAGTCATCCTAAAAATTTCCTCTTTAGTGTCTTTAGACCTGCAGTAGTCTCGATACTTGTTATTGAAGGATTGCTGCATTTGAACCCAAGTTGTGATGCTATTCCCAGGTAAACCCATGAACCAGCACAAAGATGGATCCTTGAGAGTGGATGGGAATAGTTTCAACTTCTGCTCATCATTGGTGTAATCATAGGTTCTGCATATGACAACAAACTCAAACAATAAAGTGTCTAGATCTTCTGAGGTCAGGCCATGGAAATGAGGAAGAGCAGAGGGGCTTATATTCTTCATCTTGGTATCCCCATTAGTTTCTCTGATGGGAAATGCACCCTCAAATCTTTCTTTATTTCCTCTCTCATTTCTATTTTCAGCCATTGGGTCAGTTGGAATGGGTTCTTCTTCTTCTTCTCCCCCTTTAGGTTCTTCAAATATCTCTGGTTGCTCACCTAATGGTTCCTCCAATTCAAAGCCACCGAAGAAGAGGGAAGGTTGGTGGTTTGAAGCGGTGGGGGTATTTGGAAAAATTTCCCTAAGTTACCCCTATTCCTACGAGGCATGAAAAAAAGTGTTTTTGGTTTTGTTTTGTGTTTTTCAAGCTTTGAAAATAATTGTAGACAGAATGAAAACTAACTGGTATAATGGGAAAGAAAGCAAAGAATGAAAAATGGAAAGGAAAGCAAAGAATGTTGAATGGAAAAGAAAGCAATCTAAAATACTTTTGTAGAAATGAAGCTAATAGCATAATATTAGAGACAAGAAATGGAAGAAAGAAAGCAGTAATCACATATTACTCAGACACAACCTGGGGTTCATACAAACTTGGAGGTGACAGTGTTGTATACACAAGTAAATGTGATGGCTCTGCTCTTTTTCATTGCTAAGCTGGCGATAGAACACTAAGGTTTTTCAAACCAAACTTCTATGGATTCAGAAGAATCTTGATTACCAATGACGAAAAGAGAAAGCTTGTCTACTGCAGTAAGGAAAAAGACTGAAATCAAATGCTTAATCACACCGTTTTCTAACTAACTGCTGAGAGGCTATGCTTCAAAATAATGCCAATTTAACATGTATGCAATCCTACTATCCTAAGCATGCAAATTCAAAACATCAAACATTCTACTGTTGTGCATGTAAATGAATAAAATAAATATGTTTTTCTTTTTGTCCTTTTTTATGTGAAAGTGCGAAAGCTAATCTCTTTTGGTGATGTGGTAGGTGGCTTAGGGATGATGGTGAATGCTCAGGAGGCTTGAGATACTAGTAGGGGTCCTCTTCTAGCTTCCTAGAGGCGTTTTCCTCAATTTGGCCTCAAAACAAGCCACTACAAGTCAACCTACAGGATGTCCTAATGCGTTCTACAGGATGTCCTAAAATCCTATAGGATCCCTTGTATTTCTACACGATACAACCGAGAGAAAAAGGAGGGATGTTGAAAGTGATGGATAGCTTAGGGAAGGTGGTTGGTGGATGGAATGAGGCAAGGGAGTGCCTAGGACCACTTCAGAACTCAAAACCAGAGTGTGAGATGGCTGGATTTTCTCAACAAGCATGGAGAAGTTTTCTTGTGAAATGATGAAATTGGTGAGGGTTTCAGTGAAAGGAAGGAATGATCATGGGTGGATGAAGTTGGAATGAGGTTGCTTATCATGAAATCTCTATGTACTTCTGAAACACCTGCACTACATCAAACATTAACATTTACCTAAAAATCATGTAAATAAGAAGGATTTCAATTATCTAGGGAAAACATAATTTCGTGAGCTAGCTTCCTACTTCATGCATGAGGAAAACTTGCAGAATGAGATGAAACATTGATGAGATCTAACGTAATACTGAAGATAGAAGAAATGATAACTAAATCCTACTCTTGCAAACTGATCAAATGCTAGCCTAGGTACAAAAAAACCATAAATTCCATGAGAAAGTAGAATTCTGTCTTTTGGGGTTGCATAGGAGTTCTTTCCTCAAACCATGATCCTTGAAGGAAGGAGTGAGGCAAAAACCACCTACTGACATATTTTTGATGATCCTTTATCTCTTCTAAGCTACTACTGAAGTAAAGCACAAATGGAAGCAAACTAATCAAATCTACAACTACTTGCAATGAAATAATTCTAAAGACAATTCAACTATGAAATCAACTAAACATACAAATACAAGAAGAGGAGCCTTTTTTGCTAGGGTTGGGACCTAACCCAAGAGCTTCAACCCTTTGAGTCAACTCAGTGCTGGATCAAGGAAATGCTCATTCTCATTATCAAATCAGAAAATTACATAACAATGTCTTCCACAAGTCTTGAACTCGAAAATGACTAGTGTTTTTACAACAAAAATTCAAATCCTAATGAGGCTCTAGGCCTCTTTATTTATACAACTAAAGTCTACAACAACTTCCTTAAATATAGGGAGGCTCGGCTCCCAAACTCGAGATAAACTAGCTCTTTAATTGTCACTTGCTCGGTTGCCTTTTGATCTCCATGACTTGGTTGCTTGTACTCCGAGCTAGTGTGATTGATGGAGGAATATTCGAATGAGTGAGGAGTAAATGAGGAGGATTTACCTCCTACAATCTCTCCTCCTTGTCTCATTCGAGTTTCATCCTTTAATTAGCCAAAATTTCCATGATTTTCTCTCAAAAACTTGCAATTAATGCACATTCGTCCACTAGGCATAATATCTCACTTTGACTCATCTCATTAAACAAAATACAATCAAAATATGTAAAAAATTGTGAGAAGAGTTGATTTAACTAAGCTAGGAGGTGGATTAAGGTCCATATAGTTACCCAATGTTGAGGCTCATTGGGAATGAAGATTTAAAGGATTCCACCTACACACAGTTTTGGAAGCAAACATCATCTACTCAACACAGGCTACTTTCTGCCTTCGACATTGAGAAGGGAAAGATGCAAATAGCCTTTCTAGAGCCCAAAGTCACTCATCCTAGGAGTGTTGATGATTATACTAAGTCTATCTTTACTTTTGATACAAATTTGATTCATCCTATTGACCAAATTGACCTACATGAGCAATCTGGTAAAATGATCTATTCTTCCCTTACAAGTTCAACTATGGCAGCATCTAAAATTCAACAATCATTAGAAAATGTACAGTCTCATTTAAATTTAGAAAGTGTTTCTTCTTCAGCAAAAGATACCAAGATCAAATCCTTAGAGGATTTAGTGATAAAGTTGGGATATGATCCCACAGATGTAAAAGTAGTAGAAGAACTTATCAAGACTAAAAATGCAAACATAGTTACTCTAAGAAAACATCTTAAGCTGCCATCTATAGAATATCCACAAGCTAAAGAGATAGGTCAGCTAGAAATGGAGAAAGAAAATATGTTCAAGATCATAATTGAACAAAATGTGTAGATAGAGAAAATGGAGACTGAGATTGAAAAGCTTCTAAAGGAAAAATAACAACAGGGAACCCCAACATCTGATAGAACACCAACATCTACATCAACCACTACTTCAACAGAGGGGACTACATCTACTAATCCAGCAACAGAGTTGGCAAAGGCTATGGAAGATTTGTCAATTAAGGGGCAAGAGGTCGAAAAACTAAGGAGTCAACTTAAATATTTACAAGAACAGAAACAAAAGATTGATAATGCTTACTTAGTTGAGTTGGAGAATTCATATAAGCTGACACAAAGAGTTCAATTCCTAAAAAGCCAATCTATTATGATTGATATTATCACATGGGCTACAAAATGTATATGGATCTAGATAAATGAAGCCATCGCTGAGATATGGCCTTCAATTGAAATAATATTTGAGTAGGATGAACTAGTACAGAGGACCAAGCAAGCCATAGTAGATGTAAAGAAAGATTTGGGTTCAAAGCCAGGAATAGTACATGCATTGATAAGGGTTTTGAATTCCAAAACCAAAGATGAATTGGAGGAATATGATATAGAAGACAGGGCAGAGACCACACTGGAAGTGAGAAAGATTCTAACTAAGAATAATTATTTGATGTTGCAACTGGAAAATAAGTGACATAACCTCGAATCAAGTATCCAGAGGTTTCATAGGAAATTTTTAGTTTTACACCAAAAGGGATTGCCTGGATTACAGGGAATGACAGATAAATTAATTGATTTAGAAGAATATCAAACAAAATTATGTTCAATTTCCAATGATAAATCTAGGTTTAAAAATATCAAAGGCACAATCACAGGTAAAGCGTTTATAGAAGGCCTCAGTTATGATTTACTCATCAAGCATGAGATAAATCATTTATTTGTGGTAAAACCAACTTTTCAAAAATATACTGAGGTAGATGAAACTTTTAGAAGATTAATCAAATACCAGATTCCAGATGAAGAAAGATGGAAATAATTATGCAAGTTACTGGAGTAATGAGTCAACAACAATCATCAGTAGATTCAATAGCAGAATAGCAGGTTTATCAGCCACATCAACACCAGAATCCTCGAACCTAGAGACAACAACTTCAATAATTTCATTTCCCTATATTTATGTACTATTTTTGTAGAAACAGATCTAGATATTTTTCCAATGTATCTAGATATTTTACTTTAGATAATTTGGGAACATTTTGTATAAATAATTCCCAATTCGAATTGTAAAGGGTTGCACCCTTGGGCTAAGTTTATTTGAAGCAGAATTACATGTATCTGAAGTTGTCTGATATCAATAAAAGGATTCTGAATTTGTTTCAAACAACTTGTTATCTCTGTGAGTTTTCTTTATGTTATTCATTCCATTCTGTTATTTCAACATGTATTTGGTTTTATGAAGAAATTTGAGTAAGATATAAACTGAATATCAGTCTATCTTAAATCTCCTACAAAGTTATAATAAATTACAGAGACTAGTTCATTAGACTATTTGTCTAAATAAACTCTTCTACATCAATTAATTGTCAAGTCTTCATGAATTTGGATGCATTTTTGTTGGTTAGTTTTACTAGCATCTGTCTTATGATTATTTTAAATATTCTATCTGAATAATTAAAACTCATATTTTCTCTGAATTCTTCATTTCAAATCTTTTAAAGTTAAATTACTGTCTAGAAGTGAAGAGACAACCCTTTCATTGTGTTGAGAGAAATTAGGACACAATACTTGTTTACATAAGGTTAAAACATTGGTCTTCCACAAATTTAAAAACAACCAAAATATTTTAGATGCTCTGGCATAATTACCTAACCTAGAATTATCTCAGAGGACAAAATATGTTGAACAATATGCTTTAGATGATGACTTTAAAGATTTATTTGCAACTTTATGTCAAGGCAACCAAGTAGAGGAATTGGATTACCATGTGCATGATAAACTTTTGTATCATCTTGGCAGGCTATGCATTCCACAGGGTGAAAGAGTCAACACCATAAGGGAAGTGCATACTCCTCTTATTGCTGGCCATTTCGATGTAGGCAAGATGGTGGCACAATTACAAAGTTATTTTTATTGGCCTAGAATGAATGAAAGTGTATCATGATATATAAGAGGATGTTATTTATGTGCTACAAGTAAACCTAACAATAGAAAGTTAGGATTGTATTCTCCCCTTTCAGTTCCTTCTCGTCCTCGGGAAAGTGTCTCTATGGACTTTGTTGGAGGATTTCCTATGTCTAAAATAATCATGATTATCTTTGTGTTGTGGTGGATCGTTTCAGCAAGATGTGTATTTTGATGCCTCGTAAGAAGTAGGTTACAACTGAACAGACCGCACAAATGTTCTTTATCCATTATTTCTAATTGAGATCCTCTCTTTGTCATGAACTTTTGGTCAAGATTATGGCAACTCATGGGCACCATGTTGAAAAAGAGCACAACAATCCATCCACAAATAGATGGTCAGACAAAAGTGGTGAGAAGAACAATAGTACATCTTCTTCGTGGTTATTGCTGCAAACATCCTAAGCTTTGGGATGAACATTTACACTACATTCAACATGCTTATAACCAGGCAAAGCATTCATCACCTCAAACATCTCCATTTGAGGCATCCTTTGGTTACTTACCAAAATCTCCTTTATATTTTATCTTTGGGAAGGATGTTGCCATTCATGGTCATAGTGAAATTGATAAGTCCAAGTGGTTCATTGAGCATGTTGGGTGTGGAGCCTGATTATCTTATGTATTCAAAGGTATCGCTGCATTGGACCCCAGTTCGAAATGGGGCAGCAATGCCGCCTGTAAAATATTTGCTGCAGGGGGGGTCCAGGGGGTGGTTGCGACCTTTTGGGAGCCCCCTCCTGGCGGGGGATCGGGGGCAGCGCCCCCGAAGCTAAGAATAGATGTAAAATGGCCTTGTAAAATGTTGTAATTTCGTAGTCAATCTGGGGCGTTCATTAGGCGAAGATCTGACGGTAGAAGTTATGTTTAATTTAGGGTTTTTTGCCCTAGAAGGAAACCCCTCGCTATATATGAGGGAATTGTATTGCGTCTACGTAGATCTGTATTCTGAGTGAGGAAGAGAGAGGAGATTGAGAGCGAAGAGGGACTTACAACGGATATGTTGTAGGTTGTATCTCTTCATTTTGCTGGATAATATAAATCGAAGGACTGGCTATTTCTCCATGGATGTAGTCCAGACTGGGTGAACCACGTATATCTGTGTCTCTCTTGTTTTATGCGTTTTCTGTGTTTATATTTCTGCAATATTTTATTTGTTCCATTGCTCTGTAATATATAATTTTCTAACAGAGCAAGTTCAATTGGTGCATCAAATGGTTCAAGAACAGTTGGAAAAGATCCAAGCCAAGTACAAGACAAGGCATGATAAGAATCGTGTTGACCACATTTTTCAAGTTGGAGATGAATTTTGGCTTTACATTAGCAAAGAGAGGCTTAAAGGAGAAGGTAAAAATATGAAACTAATAAGGTATAGACCTTTTAAGATTCTAGAAAAGATTGGTAACAATGCCTTCTGTTTGGATTTTCCTCCCTATATGAAAATGTATACAGTTGTTAATGTTGATAATTTGAGATTATATGAGCCTCCTTTTATTGATGATCAAGGAGAGCATGTTCAGATTCCTTCAATAGAATATTTCTCGATAGAATTTCTTGAAGAATTGCAACAAGATACCATCCTTGACAAAAGGACAAGAACTTCAAAATGAGGGAATGTGGAGTACCTTTGTGTTGGTCTCAAAGGCACAAATCCAAGAAAAGCTAAATGAATTGAGGTTGGAAGGGTGAGGGAACTATACCCTCATCTGTTTGTTGACTGAAAGTAGTCTTCTGGAGGTCCAAAAATTTCCAATGGGGAGGAGTGATCCAAGGGATCATTTTAGTGCTCAAAACCTATACCAGTGCGTAGATCTCAGCGACCTAAATCCAACACAACTCATTTCACTTAAAACTGATATCGTATGCTTTCGATATCGTGTTCTGATTGAATTTCCAAACAACTAAAATTTTAAAAGGTGGGTTGCAGATATGCCCAGTCAGCCTTCCGTACGTTGACTAGGTAGGTGAATGGGCAGATGACTATGTACAAGTTGGCCGATGGTATATTGACAAGTGCCTCTTGTTGATTGGTTAGAGGTTCATTTTTTGTGGACCAATGAAGGAGGGCCATGTGGGCCAATGGCTGGCTACCATGTGGCCTCCAAACAAAGCATCAAAAATTTGTTATGGAGGCTAAGCAACCATGGGAGTTGAACCCACAACCTAGCACCATGCAACACAAGGCCTAACCAACACGCCATCACATAATATTTAACATATATGGTAAATGGGTTATATTTAAAGCTTATGGTAGGCGCGTTTGGGGGAAGGGCAGGCTAAGCCTTAGCCCTTGGCCACACCCCACAGCCATGGGACCATGGTGGAGGGGGCCTGGGGCTAGGACTTAGCCCGACCCATAGGTCTTGGCACCCACATAAAACCAAACACCGAAGCCAAATCCCATGACCGAAGGCGGAAATATTAGGGGGCCAGCCCCAAGTCACAAGGGACCGACATAAGAACCCTTTGAATTGACATGGAATAAAAACAAAGGTATGAGGAAGTGCTACTCAACGAAAAGGAGTTGTGAAGGGGAAATGATAGGACTATGTGAAAAGATGACCATGATAACTGACAGGACTAACATGACCCCATGGAAGACTTGGACAATCATAACTATGACATAAATACTCTCTAACCCATGACTTTTGAATTATGACACTTTAATAGCAAAATAATGACTTGATGACTCAAAAGACCCATGAGATTTTGTGATGATAATTTTGATGATGACCATGACCTTAGGCTTGTGATGAGAGTAGCATATACATTATACATTTAGACATTGACTCAAGACCCTTTGCTAGATGACTTGGCAAATTTTTCTAGCATAGACCAAAATTTGACTTTTGATTTTGACTAACTTTGGAAGATTAACAACTCTTGATTACTATGGAACATAGGACCCTAACATTGGCTCCAATGGGGATGGCAGCTCCCAAGGAGGTGTCAAGAACACTGTAGACCAGATCACCTTGTTCATTGGGCAATGGAGTCACAAATAGCTGCAATCCTCAAACTGACTCAAATTGAAGTGAAAGTTGAATTGTACACCATCAACTACAAACTCTATTGGAAACTGACATTGAAAATGATGCTCAGAATGTTGAGCTTATTCATCACACCTTACCTACTCTAACTGATCCATAAATCACCTGATCAAGTAAAATGGAACAACCAATGCAACCATGCAAGCATTTTATCCACTGATTGAGTTCTTTGCATATGCTTGTTTACGAGAAAAATAGAAATTATGCATGATGACAGCTCCAATAAAAACTTGCAAACAAATCCAAATTTGGTAGGATTGAAAATTTTGGATCCCCTTGTTGACTCCAAAAATGGTGCAAAAGGATCTTCAAACAAATGTGCACTGAGGTTTAGCTCATCCAACAGATTGTAATTCTGCTCTAGGTGGTCTTTATACCATGAATATAAACTTTCATTTTCATCCTTACTCTCGTGCAATTCCAACTTGTAATTGTCTTGATATGACTGCAAATTTTTGAATGAGCTTTTTAATGAGACTCCTAATGAACAAGACAATGAAGCCGGTTGCCTGATTAAGTTTTTATCATCTTTGTTTTTAGGCTCATAACTAGCTAATGGAGAAGGATTTTCACTAAATATATCATCCAAAACATCAGCTATTGGATCATGGAGAACCTGAGAAGTCTGTTGCAACTTGTTATACATTGGTTCCAATGAGACTATACGATCTTCTATAGGCTTGTCATTCTTTGCTTCAGATATATTATCAAAAAATTTCTTCAAAAAATGAAATGAATCAAAACTTAATGGTACAGAATTATCCTGCATCAATTCATAATATGTTTCAGGTTCTAAGCTTTCATCTGTGGTTTGAAACTCAATGTAACTCAGTGGTCGCGATTCTGGAGCGAAAGAAGCTTCCATATCACAAGTGACATCCTCAACTGATTCATGAGAATATTTCCCATTTATACCATTGACAACTCACTTATCTGCTTGCTTATAGTTTTCTCTTATTTTTGCAAATGAGGAGAAACACAAGGGTAAGGAGTCCTGATCAAGAAGTTCATTATCTTTTTCGTGCTCAATAAAAAAAGTGAAAGACTACTTATTTCTAATCTTGGGAAAGTTTTCTATCATAAATTGAAATGAATCGAAACATAAGGGCAAAGGCCTTTCACTTGCTTTGAAATTTTTTGTATTTTATTCATTGCTATCATGATTGATATGCATAGCTTGATTTCTATATTTGAGCTGCTATAACTGAGCTTCCTCCTCCCAAAAACATGTCGTTGATTAATTTGAAGAGTTAGCCTCGATTTCGACAACATATTCATCATCATACTGATCATACCTGGGTAAATCATCCATATAAGTAATGTCATAAAGCATACACATTGGATCAACCGATTTCTTCTCCACAAGATGATTTTGCATTTCATCTTTGTACGTGGCTCAAAGTGAATACTAAAGCAACCATTTTCTGATCTATGGGAACAAGGATTAACAACAAAATGATTAGGACCAGTAACCTTTTCTTCTTTTGCAATAAATGGGACATGGTGTTTTTGAACATCAAGTTCATCTCTCATGATGAACTTTTGAATCATTTATTCCATTTTTCTTACCAAAATGTCAAGTTTCACTTCTGAAGATGTCAAGTTCTCCTTCTCTATGTTCTTCCTCTCTTTTGCCTTCAACTTTGACCTTTTGACTAGCAGATTAGCTTCCACACCTATTGCACTGTCCTGCATTTCTTCGAGTGTTGTAGTGTTCCTTTCTCTCAATTGAAATGCCATTTCCGGATCAAAGGCATCCGGGTAGTGTAAGAGAGCTAAACCAGGAGGCGGTTTTATATCAGCAGGCATTGAATAGTATACTTGATTGAACCTGGTGGAAAAGCGTTGCACTATTTCTCTTGGCTGTCTTTTCAAAGGATTATCTTCTTCTAAAATCAGAAAAGGATTCCTCTTGATCACCCATTTGTCAAGGAATACTTTCACAAACTGATGGAAATCTAAAATGCTTGTAGTTGGCAAGTTTTTGAACCATTTTTTGGCTTTGCCTTGCAAAGATAGAGCAAAAATCCTAATACTGTGTTGAAGCCCCGAAAATCGGGTCGACAACAAGGGGGATACCCACCCGGTCCGGACCTTGGTTGGCAGCTCCTTATTCGTTTGGTATAGCGGGTCTGACTGGGGATAATGGGACAATTTCCCAATCTAAGGGTGTGTGTGTGCAGAGTTGGATTATGTTGATCTAAGAGTTCTGATCTAAGCTACTTTAATCTAATTCTATGCTATTGTAATCTAATGAAAACAACACATCTAATCTATGCTAACCTGGGGTGTATTTCTTCTATTATGCGATCTAAAGAGATTTCAAACAATAACTGGTAATAAAGATCATTCAACTATCATAAGAATGGAAATCAATTAAGATGAACCACTTTGCATAAAAAGTTAGGCAAAATAGTTGTGAACAACATATCGCATAATAAGTTATTCATATATCAAACATAAATAAATGACTCCACCATACAAAAGTGCCAAATGGTAACTCACACATTCATGCAATAACATATAAACAACTAAAAACTGTATATCACTTCAAGAATATAAGCAGAAATGGCCAAGAGATAAAAGTACCATTTATGACTGGTCCTACTCATAAGCTTCAAGTAATAATGATTTATCTCTCCTTGTTCTGATATCTACCAAGAGTACAGAAGTGCAACATCAGTAGCAGACATCAAATGCAAAAATTAATAAACCTTGATCCATTCATTCATCAAAACCTCCTCTATGGGTGCAGAAGTGCATGTTCTGAGCACAAGTTTTTGACAAATTTCCGGACCCTTCTCCAAATGCATGAGAAGGGTTTAAATACTGCTAACTAAAATAACTTAATTACATAAATTTCGGATACGGTTCAAAATGACCGCCCTTTATCTAAGTAAACTTATTTCTAAAAATTGAATCTAATTTCTAACTATTTCTGCATTTACTCCTTAGTGCTATGAGCATGCAACATTTGCCTGGGAAGAGTCGGCTGGTCGTCTTCTGCTTTTGTTTGAGCTACGAAAATAGAAATGGCAAGCGCTGGCGCCTCTTTTTAGTAAACTGGAAGCTATTTTTGAGAATTATCTTCTGGTTGAGCGAATTTACTACGTGTATGCTTGGTAACAACCCAGATTCCTCTTAGCTACCTCTGCTTTTGCTATCTAGGCTTCCGGACTCATGGATGACTAAGCAAGTTAGGGACTTTGCTTTCTGAACAATTTTCTTAGCGATGCGCGATTAGCGCTAGGCGCTAATCGCGCATCAAAAACTGCCTCCGTTCTTTGATCTGGGCCTTTCTGGTGCGTTTTCCGCCTTTAGCGCTTTTTCCTTTACCGGACATGAGCTTCAGAATTTTGCAAACATGCTGCTTTTGTGAGTTCTTTGACCTTGAATGTCGAATCGCCTATTGATATCAGCATCTGTTCAGTAACACTCTGAAATCTGCGTTTCTGTTGCATGCGGTATCCATTTATGAGAGCATCTCTTCTCTGTTCTCCGAGCATTGGCGCTTTCCCCTTTTTCCTTAGATGTTTCCTGCAGTTCACGCAAAGGAAAAAGTAATGATAGTAAATTTTGACATGAAAGCTTTGAGCTCTATGAATGTATAAAATCATGACACCCACAGTGAACTTACTCTTTGAAAAACACAAAACTGTCCTTCATGAATACCTTGGCGTACATTCATTAATTTTCTTTAAGCCGTGCGCTCAATTTTTTGGTTTAGGGACAACTTTTCTTGGGTGTTGAGCCGAGGAAAATTTGCGATGGGTGATTTCTGCGACTCGCAGATCACAAATCGCAGTTATCGCAGATCGCAGTGATCGCAGATTGCATTGATCGCAGATCGCGACATCGCAGATCACTGTAATTTGTCAAGTTATTCGTGTGCTATTTATGCGACGTTGCGATATGCGATATCGCATATCGGCCATCGGAGATTTTCTTAAGATTATTCATTTATGGGCGCTTCTCAATGTATGCGATGTGATGAATTTCGCGCCGCTTCTTCGCAGTTGTTTTAATGTGCTCATAAAGGAATGCTTGACTCTTCTCCGTATGATGTATCTTTGAGGAGTATAATACAAATTTTTTTTATAAAATCTTTTTGGATTTTTTATTACTAAGGGTCCCCACTTCTTTAGCGTTATTGCTAATACTAAAGGAGGAGGGGGGTTGTTGGTGGTCACAACAATGGCGATTCACTTGGAAGAACCAGTTATCTCTGCTTTTCTATTGAATTCTTTAAACTTCCAAAACAGAAAAATTTTCATAAATCTAAACTTTGTTATGGACAGACAGAGTACATTATGCCTTATTCTATCAATGATATTTTGTTTCAACTTCTTTCTTTTCTAATTGTTTGCTTCCTCAGTCTTGTCCTTGTATCTACATCAGCCATTACTTGGTCATGTAAAGAAAAATAAAGTTTTCTCTATGTGCTAGCTTTAAAATATGCTCGTTTGCCGTAGGTAGAGCCTCTGCTTCCAGCAGGCGTCCATAGCCTCGACAGGGTTACCTGTTACCTAGCAATGATCCTTTATCCTGTTTAAGGTTATCTACAACCCTCAAAGAAAAATCCATTTTGACACTTTTTCCTTTTTTATTCTTAAAGAACAATGTCTTGGTTTGGTAGCCAAATTATGACACAGTCATTCACTTGATTTACACTTTTGCTGAACAAGCTGGCTCGTGATGAGACCCCTTGTCTTTTGATTTCAATAATCTTGAGTCATTGCCCTGTTTTGATGGACAGTGTTTGGCAAAGTCAGCAAAGTTATAATATCTGTGATCATGATAAGCCGGCTCATGATGAGACCTCTTATTCTTTGAGATATAGTGTTTCTTGGATTGTCCCTCTGAATGCTGCGATTTTCTTTAACAGGGAGGATATCATTGTTTTCCTTAAGAAAGCTCTGGATGACAACAATAGAGTTTGCAAATAGCAGTTTTACAGAGAATCTTTATTTTGTTATTGATACCTTTCATTGTGCTGATATAAAACAATTCCTTCACTAAAGGTTGCTTTCATCAAATTTTTTGAAGTTGAAACTAATATCATATCTAGGCTAAAGTTTTTTAACTGTGTCTGTCAATAATAAAGATCAGATTTTCAAAAAATTTCTATTTATACAAGCGAAAAGCTCAAAATCTGAAAGAGAATTGGTGCCTTTTTCGCGAATACCGATAGTAACCATTAACAGCCGGTTTTATTATGAAAGAAAGAAAAAGAAAAAAAACGAAACTATTCTACAAAATAGAAGAATAATCTTCTATGGAAAATATATTTTAAGGATTTGACCATTCACAGGCAAAGAATCCCTTCTACCTGCTAGATCCTATAAGACAAACGTTGATGGACCTATGACTTCAACAATCTGAAAAGGACCAAGCCACATCTTTTGAAATTTTGTATGCTTGCCCTTTTCTTCATGAGCTTTATCCCATTTTAAAACTAAATCTCCTATCTGAAAATTTTTTCTGGTCATTTTGTTTGAATCGAAAGAGGATTTTATTAGCGCTTGATGATGAGCATGGGTTCTCTTAGCTTGTTCTCGCTGTTCTTCTAATTTGATTATTTCCATTTGTCTTAGCTGTATGGAGGAAGTAGGTACTTCATCAATGTACTGTATTAAAGACAAAGAGGGAATGACTAAGTGAGTTGGAAGAACCGCTTCTTTCCCATAAACTAAATTAAAGGGGGAAGTGTCGATCGAAGCTTTTTTTGTTATTCTATCTGCCCATAAAGTGTTTATCAAAGCTTTATGCCAATTCTTTTGGTTCTGGTCAACTATTCCTTTAATAATCCTGATTAGGCTTTTATTTGTTGACTCAGCTAACCCATTACCTTGCGGATAGTAATTGGCCGAATATTTTAGTTTGAATCCCCTTTTAAGTGCGAACTCAATCATTGCATTTCCAGAAAAGTATGATTCATTATCAAATATTAAAGCCGTTGGCAATCCAAACCTAGTGATTATAAATTGATCTATGAATTCGATAATATTTTCAGAATTAGCTGTCTTGAGAGGAACTGCCTCTACCCATTTAGTAAAATAATCTGTTGCCGTGAGGATGTATCTATGCTGCTTAGAAGAGTGAGGAACGATCTCACCTATTATGTCCAAGCCCCATTGGCTGAATGGTTGCTCGATGTTTACTGGTTGTAGTGGCAGTGACGACTTATTTTGTTTTCCAGCAGTAGTTTGGCAGACTTGACATTTCCTCACGTAACTGTGTGAATCTTTGAACAACGTAGGCTAGTAATATCCTACACGTAAAATTTTATGTGCAGTAGCATCTCCAGCATAGTGTCCGCCTGCTGGTCCATCGTGGAGTTCCTGCAAAACTTTTTCGGCTTCAGTTTTTTCAAGACATCTAAGAAGAATAGAATCATAATTCTTTCTAAAGAGAATATCATTTATGAGCTGATATTGTTTAGCTTTCAATCTTAGAGCTCTTTTCTTAGTGTGATCCAGGTGTGATGGACCATACCCATTCTTAAGATAATAAATGATATCAGCATACAATGATTCTGCATCGTTCAGGCTTACCTCATACATTTGTACCTCTTCGGATGACATTTCGGGGATTTGCGATGCTCTAGCCAACATCTTGCAGAAGCCTTGACCTCTTACAATGTTTGCTGGTTTGATCTCAAGATCATATTCCTGTAAAGAAGTGATCCAATTCGCTCTTTTCTCGCCCATATCCTTCTGTACTAGAAGATTTCTTACCGCTGGAAATGGTACAATGATCTTAATATGGGTTTTGAGTAAGAAAGGTCTGAAATACTTAACCGCTTTGAAAACATCATAGGCCTGTTTCTCTACATTTGAATAATTGAGTTTAGCACCTTGTAGATTCGAGCTAAAAAATGCAATTGGAGCTTCTGTTTTTTCTTGATTTGCTTGGGTTAGAATCACGACATATGATTTTTCTGAGGCAAATGGGTATAAAACAAAAGATTCTGAAAAATTCAGGGTTGCTAAAGATGGAGCATTAATAATAGCTTGTTTGATCAGGTTGAATGCTTCATGTTCATCTTGACCCCATTTGAAAATTGAATTCTTTTTAATCATGGTTTGCAAAGGAGACACAATTCGTGAAAAATCTGGGACAAATCTCTTTACAAAATTGATTTGACCAAGGAAAGATTGCATGGCTTTTTTATTATGAGGTAGGGATATTTCAGAGATTTCTTTGATTCTGTCAGGATCAATGTGAATGCCGGATTTTGACACTATGAATCCTAGAAGTTTTCCTTCACTTAATGTGAAAAAAGATTTCTTTGGGTTAAGTGAAATCCCATACCTTAAACATCGTTGAAAAATTTGTTTTAAATCTCTGAGATGGTCGCTTTGCTTCTTGGAATACACTGTTATATCATCCAAATAAATCACTACAAATTTGTTGACTAAACCCTTAAAGGCGATGTCCATGGCTCTTTGAAATGTAGCGCCGGCATTAATCAAACCAAATGGCATCTTCTGATATGCGTATGTGCCCCATTTAGTTCTGAATGTGGTTTTCAACTGATCATTGGGATGCACCAGCACTTGATTATATCCTGAAAATCCGTCCAAGAAAGACATCAGTTTTGAACCTGCTACTGCCTGTAATATCTGTTCCATAGGTGGAAGAGGAAAATTGTCTTTTTGACAGGCTTTTTTAAGATTCCGAAAATCGATACAGATTCTAATATCTCCGTTTTTCTTTCTAACGGGTACCATATTGGAGACCCATTTGGAATGTTTGACGGGGAAAATTATTCTGGCTTTTAATAGCTTATTTAGCTTAGTCTTTATCTGATTTTCTAAATTGGGGTGGATCTTTCTTAGTTTCTGTTGGACAGGTTTTTCGTTGTCAATCATAGGAATAGTGTGTTGAATGATAGAAGCGTCGTATTTCTTCAACTCATCGCAATTCCAGGCAAAAACATTTTTATATTGTCTCAAAAGATGAATATACGCTAGTTTTTCTTCAGGGGCCAGGCCTATGCCCAGATTAATGTTTTGTGGTTTATCATCGGTTCCTAGGTTTACTAATTCGTAGTTCAGAGTTGAACTGTAGAGCTTTGAATTGGTAGACCTTTTAAACCGATTTTTCAAATCGTACAAGTCTTCTAACTTAACCACCGATTTAGGTATAGCATTATCAATGCTATTTTGTTGTGTTTGTCGATCGTGATGGTCTTCGTCAATTATCTGATTGGAGTAGGATCCTTCAGAAGTGAGGAAATTTACAATATCAGGATCGTCATTGAATACTCTCCAATTTGTAATGTTGTCATGGATGGATGGTCTAAAGATTAATTCTATTGAGAATCTATCTGGACTAAAATCTTCGGAGGGAATAAGCCTAGAGGCTACGTTAGCCAAAAGGTCTGCACTCGCGTTTTGGAGTCTCGGGATTGAAGAGATATTAAATGCTATGAAATGCTGAGTCAGATCTTGTACTAAAGATTGATAGTGTTTTAAATGACCTGATAGGCAATATATAGTGTTACGTACCTGTTTGACGATAATCTCAGAGTCTCCAAAGACCTGAAGATACTTGACGTTTAACCCGATTGCTTTGTACAGGCCTTGCACCAAGGCCTCATATTCTGCTGTGTTGTTTGTGCAATTGAATTCGAGTCTGCATGTAAGCATGGTATTGTTTCCTTTTGGACTAATCAGAACGCATCCTGCTCCTGCTCCTTCGTTAGATTTAGAGCCATCGAAATATAATTTCCAAAACAAAGATGTATTTACAGGTTCATCTACAAAACTAACACACTTTGAACTATCAGTTTGGGAAAAAATTTCGACTTGGGACAAAACTGAATTTTCTAAGTAAGGTGATGGGTGAGCATTGAAATTACCGAGAAAAAAATCTACCGAGTAATTGCCTATGATACTGCTATTATACGATACTGCTTCATTTTCTCCCTCTAATTCTGTTACTATGTACTTCTGGTGTAATTCTTGTTCAACCTTTATCTGATTCGGTTTACCGTTATAGGGTAACCACATGTGCGACCAGTCAGTTGCAATGTATCCGTGGAGTTTCTCGGAACAATCCCTGCTAAGAATTAATCCATAGAATTCTGGGATATCGGCCACTAGAATGTCAATAACCTGACATACCTTTGGGTTAGATGACAATCTTATGGTTACTTGATTAATTTCACCAATCACTTCGACTTGAGATCGATCAAGCTGAACTATACGCACTGTGGATTTTTGTGGTTGAACATTTAGCTTAGCACATATTGATTTGGGTAAAATATTCGAAGAAGCACCGGAATCTACCAAACAATTGTGCACATTTTTGTTGAAAATCTCATAAGTGAGAAGAAACGGGGGAGTGTGAGATCTTGATCTTCCTCCAATTAAGGCGATATCATTTGGATAAATCTTATTGATCGCGTTAGTTGGAGGTCTTCCCATGTTATGGGAAGCTTGAGAGAGTACAACGGCAGACAAAGGTACAATAGGCACAGCATGTAATTCTTTCATCATTATCTTCTGTTGATGCTTCAATTTGCTCAATTCATAAAGGGTAATATTAGCCCTAGTCTTTTTCATGTCATCAACAATATTGTACTCCATTTCATCCGACACTATCAGTGTTTTTGATGGAGTTGTTTGATCTGCTCGGACTGGGCTAGACTGAGTCGCTTTATTTGTTGCTTTCTTTGTTGCGACTTTATCTTTTGTTGTAGGGCTTGCGCCCTTCTGCTTAGGGGTAGTTTGGGGAGGATCAAGCTGATTTTTGCTTCGTGTGCTAACTGGAAATATTTCTTGATCCTCTTCTTGTGGGAGGATGAAATCCCACATTCCTTGTAATTCTACAATTTCTTCGTCATCGGTTTGCCCTTCAGTGGCACTTTCTTCTTCTTCCTCTTCCTCAGTTTCAGCATTGGAGATGGCATTGGGTGGTTTTGTATTCGTTGAAGGACCTCTTTTAAAAGTTCTGTAGGGCTTTTTTAAAGAAGTTTCTGCTACTTGTTTTTTTATGTCAATCATCTCATTAGACATGGTCTTTAATACTTTCTGCAATCCTTCCAAATCAAAAGGGTCTTTTGTTTGTTTCTTCTTGGAGTCTTCCTTGAAGGTGACTTTTTTAGACTTTCGTTCCTCTATCGCGGATCTCTTTTCTAAGGCTATTACGCGTTTCTCTACTGCTATCGCCTCTGTCATGTTTTCAACTAAAGTTGTTTTATTTGCTCTATCCACGAAGATTGCTATGTTTGATGGTAAAGCAGTAATATACCATTGACATCGTACTTCTTCGCTGGGTTGGGAAGCAGTAGGAATTTTGTTGAGAATTTTATTGAACCGTAAATCGAAATCTTTGATAGGTTCTTTAGCTTGGGCCTTAAGATTGGATAGGTCATTGATTAATGTTGCCGTTGATCTGTCATCACCAAACTTGATAAGGAATTGATTGTGGAAGATATCCCAACTTGTGATAGACCCGGAAGGTATTGAAAAATACCATGACCCGGCTATCCCCTGCAATGTGTAGGGGAAAAGCCGAACAACATCATCTTCATTAGTAACTCCGTTGAGATTGATAGAAAGCATGAAATTGTTTATGTGTTCTTCTGCTAGCATGCCTGCTTCTAGATTGAATTTAGGCAGCCATTTCTCAGGATGGGCCGGTATTGGGCTCAAGGGTGCAGGCATCAAGACTGCCCCAGGGTTGTTCCATGGAGATTGGGCCATCGTTGAGCTGCCAGTAGAGAAAAGTGCAGGAGATGATCTCTGCGGTTGGGAAGATGAGGATACTATGATCGTGGATGATTGAAGAGGGATTGTGGTGGACGGATGAATGATGGTTTGGAATGGAGGTGTGGGTGGTTGAATTCGCAGTGAGGTAGTTGAAATGGGTGATGTAGGCAAAAGAGTCTCACTGTCAAACTCTTGTGGTGATTTCCTCGCTCTTTTCCTGGTGGGAAGAGGCAACTCAGTCGGCTGGATGCCAAATTTTTCACTTTTCAATCTCGTTAGGGGATGAGCAGGATTGTACTGCGAAGTCACACTGCTTTGAGATTTATCAGACCTCTGAGGAGAAATGGAAAATCCCTGAAGTTTGTGAATCAGAGATTCGACTTCAGGAGGTTTAATGGTAAATTGGTCTGAAATATCAAGGTGTGCAGCAGCGATTGATACTCGAGCGACTTCCAATTCTGGATTTAAATATACTGGAGAAGTCGGGGGAGATGATAAGGGCGATTTACTCTCAGAATGGTATTTAGATTTTGATTTAAGTGCCATTCATAGTTCAGGCCCTCCTTCTAGCGCCAAATATGTTGAAGCCCCGAAAATCGGGTCGACAACAAGGGGGATACCCACCCGGTCCGGACCTTGGTTGGCAGCTCCTTATCCGTTTGGTATAGCGGGTCCGACTGGGGATAATGGGACCAGTTTCCCAATCTAAGGGTGTGTGTGTGCAGAGTTGGATTATGCTGATCTAAGAGTTCTGATCTAAGCTACTTTAATCTAATTCTATGCTATTGTAATCTAATGAAAACAACACATCTAATCTATGCTAACCCAGGGTGTATTTCTTCTATTATGCGATCTAAAGAGATTTCAAACAATAACTGGTAATAAAGATCATTCAGCTATCATAAGAATGGAAATCAATTAAGATGAACCACTTTGCATAAAAAGTTAGGCAAAACAGTTGTGAACAGCATATCGCATAATAAGTTATTCATATATCAAACATAAATAAATGACTCCACTGTACAAAAGTGCCAAATGGTAACTCACACATTCATGCAATAACATATAAACAACTAAAAAATGTATATCACTTCAAGAATATAAGCAGAAATGGCCAAGAGATAAAAGTACCATTTATGACTGGTCCTACTCATAAGCTTCAAGTAATAATGATTTATCTCTCCTTGTTCTGATATCTACCAAGAGTACAGAAGTGAAACATCAGTAGCAAACATCAAATGCAAAAATTAATAAACCTTGATCCATTCATTCATCAAAACCTCCTCTGAGGGTGCAGAAGTGCATGTTCTGAGGACAAGTTTTTGACAAATTTCCGGACCCTTCTCCAAATGCATGAGAAGGGTTTAAATACTGCTAACTAAAATAACTTAATTACATAAATTTCGGATACGGTTCAAAATGACCGCCCTTTATCTAAGTAAACTTATTTCTAAAAATTGAATCTAATTTCTAACTATTTCTGCATTTACTCCTTAGTGCTATAAGCATGCAACATTTGCCTGGGAAGAGTCGGCTGGTCGTCTTCTGCTTTTGTTTGAGCTACGAAAATAGAAATGGCAACCGTTGGCACCTCTTTTTAGTAAACTGGAAGATATTTTTGAGAATTATCTTCTGGTTGAGAGAATTTACTGCGTGTATGCTTGGTAACAACCCAGATTCCTCTTAGCTGCCTCTGCTTTTGCTATCTAGGCTTCCGGACTCGTGGATGACTAAGCAAGTTAGGGACTTTGCTTTCTGAACAATTTTCTTAGCCGCTAATCGCGCATCAAAAACTGCCTCCGTTCTTTGATCTGGGCCTTTCTGGTGCGTTTTCCGGCTTTAGCGCTTTTTCCTTTACCAGACATGAGCTTCAGAATTTTGCAAACATGCTGCTTTTGTGAGTTCTTTGACCTTGAATGTCGAAACGCCTATTGATATCAGCATCTGTTCAGTAACACTCTGAAATCTGCATTTCTGTTGCATGCGGTATCCGTTTATGAGAGCATCTCTTCTCTGTTCTCCGAGCATTGGCGCTTTCCCCTTTTTCCTTAGATGTTTCCTGCAGTTCACGCAAAGGAAAAAGTAATGATAGTAAATTTTTACATGAAAGCTTTGAGCTCTATGAATGTATAAAATCATGACACCCACAGTGAACTGACTCTTTGAAAAACACAAAACTGTCCTTCATGAATACCTTGGCGTACATTCATTAATTTTCTTTAAGCCGTGCGCTCAATTTTTTGGTTTAGGGACAACTTTTCTTGGGTGTTGAGCCGAGGAAAATTTGCGATGGGTGATTTCTGCAACTCGCAGATCGCAGTGATCGCAGATCGCATTGATTGCAGATCGCTACATCGCTGATCGCGACATCGCAGATCGCTGTAATTTGTCAAGTTATCCGTGTGCTGTTTATGCGACGTTGCGATATGCGATATCGCATATCGGCCATCGAAGATTTCCTTAATATTATTCATTTATGGGCGCTTCTCAATGTATGCGATGTGATGAATTTCGCGCCGCTTCTTCGCAGTTGTTTTAATGTGCTCATAAAGGAATGCTTGACTCTTCTTCGTATGATGTATCTTTGAGGAGTATAATACAATTTTTTTTTATAAAATCTTTTTGGATTTTTTATTACTAAGGGTCCCCACTTCTTTAGCGTTATTGCTAATACTAAAGGAGGAGGGAGGTTGTTGGTGGTCACAACATACTGACATCATCTTCTTTAACCTCAAAAGGGTCGAGAAAATGTTCAAAACTCTAAATGTGTTTTTCAGCAATGATGTTACCATATTCTCCATCAAACTTGGGAAGATATTTGTAATAATTTTCAGGGAAATCATGGAGTATAGGAGGTAAGATCAAAGGTTTGTATCTATCTGGAATTTTAAAAGGTGTAGGAGTATGTACAGAAGCTGTAAAATTAGTCTTGATCTCTTTAGGCTCATCAAGTTGAATATGATCAACATAAGTTTCAAAAGAAGGGTCTTGACCAAGATCAAAAGCATAAGGAGAATTTGTATTCACAATCTTCAAAGGAAAGAAATCAAATGCAGGTCTGTGATCTTTTCTCAAATACAATATACATTGGAAAACATTCTTTAAATTCTCATGAAAAGAGAAGAAATAATTAACAATAAATCATATTATGTCTTGAATGAAATTCCAACTTGAATACCTGATCTTTCCATATTGGCTTTTCATGTTTCTTTTGGTAAGGTTAATCTTCTAGTGGAGTCTTTGAATTAAATTCGAAACTGATTTGGAGTCACCAAGTGAATGATTTCAACCTTCCTATGTCTAATCACTGTTCACCATGAGCAATCACATCTAATCCTTATTTTTCACACCCAGAAAAAAAGTGACCTTTCGCTCCCTGGCAACGATGCCAAAATGTTAACTCTCCTTCATTTCCCAAGGCTTAGAAAAGAAACCAAAGAGGTAACCACTGATGAGCCTAGGTATTGCAGCAAGAATGCTGCAACTCCTAGGGCTACTAGCTTTACTTATCAACCCAAAGTTCGTACAAACTTGGAGGTGACAGTGTTATATGCACAAGTAGAAGTGAAGGTACTGGCTGTTTTCACTGCTCATCTGGAAAGAGACCCCAAGTGTAAGGCCTTTGGGAGAAGAGTGCGATGGGCACCGGCGAGTCGTGCACGAGAGCGGGCGCGCGGGCGGGCACACGGGCGCGCGGAGGAAATGTGCGACGGGTGCGACACTTTGTGCGAAGGAATGCGACGATATATGCAACGTTAGAAAAAGCACTTATGCGACTAAGTGTTGGACTAACGCATATATATATGTGATGTTGAAAAGAAGTGCAAGCCGACTTGTGAACGTTAACATGTGGGCGTGCGTTGACAACTTTGGGGGTCGGCCATGGGGTTGCACACCCCTTGAAACCTACGCAAGGATTGGTATATATTAGTGGAGCTTGAGGCTCATTTCATCATCAAACAAACTCTCATCACTTCTACGCATAAAGAAGAGGGGTAAAATCTGCGCAAGGAGAGATAGGAGATGCGCATATCTCATGCGCTTTATCTAAGTGCAGATTTGGTATATTCTTGTGCCGGTTGAGGTGTAGGCAAGTGTGCCGGGGTTCGGTTTGTATGCAGATTTGTGCAGGACTTGGTAGAGAGGAATAAGTGGCTTGGGTGAGCACTTCTCTTTGTGCAAGGGTGCACATGATTGTAAAAGTAGGTTGCTTATCTTTGTAAATTTGTCTAAGTGTGAGACTTGGTTCGGCCAAGACACACTTGTGTTGTAAATCTGATATTCTTAATAAAATTGTCGGGCAGACTCACATTACGGGGAGTTGCCCCTCCCCTTTATACTTGTTGCAATTGTTGTTGTTCTTGGTATAATTGCATGATGATAATGAATGAGTATGGGCTTCATTAAGTATAAAGGATAATTGCATTTTACTTAGTTGCGAAACACAAGCTAAGTATGTTAATGTGAAAGTAGGCGTAGTCCACGAATGTTAGTATTGGTGAAAAGAAAGCGTTCGGTGGTGCCGCACCTTGCTACAAGCGGTTGGAAGACTACCGCAGGTGTAGGGGCGTGACACCAGGGGTTCCAAGCCAGAATTCTATAGGGTCAGAAGAAGCTTGATTTTGATGGAAGAAGAGCAAATCTATTCTAAGGGAGAGCTACTCTACTGCAGTAATGAAGAAAACAATCATGTAATGCTAAACTCACACCAGACCCTAGCTAACCAATTAAACAACTATGCTAAGCATAATTACTAGAACAACACTAATCTAATGCTGCTATCTAAGTTGCATAAGTAAAAAGCATCAAAACTAGACTAAGGGGTAAGCAAAGGAAACTAAGCTAAGTCTGTGTTTAAGCGGAAGAGCAGTCAGAGATCAAAATTGGTCAAAAGAGGATGTAATGAGCAACAGTGCATAAGAGCCGTTGGATCAAGTGGGTGAAAGGTAAATGAACGACTGAGATTGGATCGCAGGAGGGTACGTAGATAGATGGGCGAACAGGGTTAACTAACAAGATGAACAATGGAGATTATGTCGCGGTGGTTGAGTGAATAGATGAACGAACAGGGTTAACAGGAGATGGACGACTGAGATTATATCGCGGAGGCTAAGTCAAGAGATGGACGGACATGATTAATCAGTAGATGCACGACAGATATTAGATCGCGGGCAAAAGAAACGTGCGGAAATGGTAACGGGTTTACGGAGGTGGTAAGTGGTATTTCGCGTGCCCTCAAAACCATAAGCTGTATTTTGAGATTTCAAGCAATTAGCCTTAACGAGCAACACGTAGCACGAGAAAACCACTTTTCTCGCATGTTCTCGGCTGGATAACGACCGTGCAAGTGTCCGTAGGAGATTGCACCAGAGCCGTTGGATCAGGCAGGTTTGATCAATAGTGGAGATCGGCCACGCTAGTTGGCGATCGGGTGAAGTGACAGTCGTCGGATCAAGAGACAGATCGAAGGTGGAGATTAAAGCGAGAGAAGAAAATGTGCGGAAATGACAGAGCGGGTTTAGAGGGTGGTAAGCTGTTTATCGCTCTTATCGCGTGCCCTCAGGCGGATAACGATCGGATAAAAATCCACGCGATATTGCACGATAGCCATCGGATCTGGTGAGGCAGATCAATGGTGGAGATTTGACCGAGCTAGTTGGCGAGCAGGTGCGTGATAGCCATCGGATCAGACAAGGCAGATCGATGGTGGGGATTTAAAGTGCATAAAGTCAGCGTTGAAAATGAATTGGGCGGTGATTGGTCAGGTTTTGCTGTGTAAGGTAATCTACGGGTAAAAACCGTTTAAACGTGAATTAACTGCTTCCGCCTAAGTATTTCATGCTGAGGGAGAATGAAAGGGATATGAGGGAGATCAAATGACAGGAAGAGAGTGAAGGAGCAGATGATCATGAAAGGAACAAAGTAACAATGTAATGAACCCAATGACTGCATTAAACAACAAACTCCCTGTGAAAACCAAAACCCTGTGTTTTTGGGGTTGCTGCAGGGTTTCTTCCTCACGTCATGGTCCCAAAGGGAGGAGGTGAGGCCGAGACACCTGTGGGAAACCTTGTGGATCTTTTCTTTGCTAACCTACTAATTGAATGAAAGCATAAATGAAGCAAACTGAAACACAACTAATCTACTCTACACTACTGTAATGAGACTGCAACTACTTAAACAAATAAACAGTTAAACAATAAACCTCTGTAATGGAAATGAACTACTTAAACAAATAACCAGTTAAACCATGAATCATCTACTCTATACCGTGGTGATGAAAATGCAACTAATTAAGCAAATAAACAACTAAACCATGAAGCTATGCTAGTGCTATAATGGAAATGAACTACTTAAGCAAATGAACAGGAAACCATGAATATGTACTACTGTTTTAATGAAAATGCATCTAATTAAGAAAATGAACAGAAAACAGGAATCTATGCTAGCATAACAATACAATAAAGAGGAGCTTTAGCTGCTAGGGTTGGACCCTAACCCAAGAGCTTCAGCCCTCTAAGCTAACTCAGTGCTGGCTCAAAACAAAACTCATCTTCATTATACATCGAAAATTGTTACAAGACTTGCAGCTTGAAAACAAAGTAGAGTTCTACAGTGAGAAGTCCGAATTCTTCCTAATTCTTGGTAACTCCTGGTAACAAAAAAACTAAGCTCCTAAGCCTCTCTACTTATACATCTGAAGTCTCTATTGACTTCCTTCAATATTAGGGAGGCACAACTCCCAATTCAATGATAAACTCATGCTTTCCCTTTCACTAGCTTGGCTGCCTTCTAGTAGGGAGGCTTGGCTCCCAACTCAAGATAAACTCGTACTTTCACTTGCTTGGCTATCTTCTAGTACACATGATTTGGTTTTTTTTGCACCTCACTTACTTGGATGCCTTCTAGTACTCCTAATTTGGCTGTTTGCATCTTCACTTGCTTGGCTTCCTTCTAGAAGGGGATTATTTGTACTTTCAGCTGATGGAGGGATATTTGAATGGAGGGATAGTAAATGAGGAGGATTTACCTCCTGTAATTCCTCTCCCTTGTCCCATTTGAGTTTTTACCAAGGTCTTTACCATAGTTCCTTGCTGTTATCTTTTATCCCTGCATTTTCCTTGCTTTTATCTTTTATTCCCGCATTACATGCACATTAGACCACAAAGAAAAATATCCAACTCTACTCATCTCATAAACAAAATATAATCAAAAGTATGCAATACGTTGTGAGAATAGTTGGTTTGACTAAGCTAGGAGGTGAATTAAGGACAATTAAGGCCCATATAATTACTCAATGATGAGGCTCATCATCACTCCCCAACTAAAAGTGTTTCTCATCCTCTGAGCAACTTAGTGGCTTTGGTAGCCTCTCTGACATCTCATGCTTCTACTGTGGTCTCTACTTCTTGTTTATAGAAGCCTGCTTCCCTTTCTACTTCTTCCCATTGATATTCTCTGATCTTCAAGCTATGTGGTAGTGTTTTCCATCTCCTTATGCAGGCATGTATATTATCATTTCTTGGCAGCCTAAACATGTCCTCAAAATGTGAAATTGCTTTCCCTTGAGTAGCAATATATCTAGGTGCCAGCTGAGGATCATTTGGAATTAGATTATGGGTGTTGATTAGGGCCATGGGATTTGATTGTTCAGCTCTGATGAATAAAAAGGTTCATTTTTCTCTCTGGCCAATATGCTTTTCATCTCTGCAACCCTTGACTTCTTATGGTTCATCGATGATGCCAAAGCCATTAATTGTAGATCTCCTAGTTCTGCATTAAGATCCCAAATATTCATGTCTGTGAGGGCCATGTTATGCAAGTAAAACTCAGCCATTTTGGCCCCATCCTTTAGTGCACTTTGATCACAAAGATCAATAAACTGTCTGCAATCCTGAAATGGCATGGTGCTCCTTTGTGCTAGTGTTTTAATATGAAATTGCAGCCATTTCTCTATGAGGTAAAGAGCATAGGATTTAGCTGGAATCTTACACTGGATGGCCTCCAAGGAGAGGCTAGCCATATATGCTAGTTGGTCTTTCTTTTCCTGCAACTGTCCTCTCTGTTTTTCTTATCTTCTTCCTTTTGTTGTTCTTTTGCATCTCCATCAGTTTCTTCCTTTGTTTCCTCCTCTTGTTTCAACATCATCCTCCTTGTCTTCTTTCAGCATGTTCCTCTGTATTAGTTTCTTCTTCACCCATCTCATCCCCATCTAGCTCTGTATCTTCTTCTTCTTGTTTTTCCTCCTCCTCACTGACAAAAGGATTAACATCATAGGTGAGGGTTTTGATTTCATCCTCTGCTGGTAAGTTTATGAAGACTGACCATGTTATGGGGATCCTGAGGCTTTGGAGGGCATCCTTAATGAGGATCTTGATCAACCCATGGTGAACTAACTGCTGGGAATTTCCTTCCTTTACTTTGTTGTTGGAGTCTATGAGTGATTGCATCAAGAAATAGGGTATGCTGAGTCTTTGGTGAACTAGTGTTTCTACCCCAAATATTAATTCTTCAAGCATTGTCAAATAGTTGCCATAACAACACTGTATCTATGGACTCTTGCATTCTCTTTTGACTTATTAAAGAATTTCCTTTTTGGCACCTTTTCACTTATAAACCAACTACCTTTTAACCTTTACGACTTTTGATCAAATGATGCATATGAGTGAGTGAGTGGGATACTTACCTGTGGTCTTGATGCCATGCTATAGTTGTCAAAGATAAGAGGTGTTGCTGATGGTCATTCTTCTTCCTCCTCTGTTGTCTGTTGATGGCTTCTTGACTGCAGATCTGATGCTGTTGCTGCTGCTGTATGGTGGTCTTTCTTCCTCCTCTGCTATCTGCTGATGGTGTCTGTGACTGCAGATCTGATACTGCTGAGTGGACAGAGGGATTAGGAGTGTGTGTGGATGTAGGGATGATGGTAATGGATAAAGGTGAGGGGTTAGATCATGTCTAGAATGAATTTTGGGGATATAACCAATCTACCAGTCAGGGGATCCTGTAGAAAACACAATTTTCACCTGAATTGAAGCAATGAAGTGAAAAACAATGGAAATTATGGAGGGATGCATGGTAAGGAGTGGAGGAGATGAACATATGTGAGGCAGGGCTCCCTTTGGATCTTCTCTTTGCTCCCTGATTGTCTTTCTCATCCTCCTGCAAATAACAATTATGTTTTTTTTTCTCTTATTATTATATATATATTTTAAAAACACCTAGGCTGCCTTAGAGAGGTTTTCACCCTAGATATTTTCCCTGGGCGCCTCAAGGAAGGTTTTCACCCAGGGATCTTCTTTTTCTTTCCATTTTTCTCATCCTTGGGCCGCCTCATGGAGGTTTTCAACCCAAATATGGGACTCAGGCGCCTCATGGAGGTTTTCACCTGAATCCTTATTCTGTTTTCTTTCTTTTTCAGTGACCTGATGAGGGAGGAGCTGAAACTTGCTCCACCATCATCACTGTCTTATTGATATTGTCAATGAACTCTTGTTTAGATAAAGGCCTCTTGTACATTTTCAATATGTGTCCATTAACTAGTAATGGAATGGCTTCTTCATCTATAGTTTTGATCTGCACTGAACCATTGTCATGGCATCTTTCCACCACATAAGGTCTGAGCCATCTTGTCCTTAGCTTGCCCTTGAAGTCTTTATACCTGGAGTCATATAAAAATGCCCAGTCTCCTTCTTGAAATTGCTTCTCCTTAATATGCTTGTCATGCCAGATTTTCCTCTAAAGCTGAACTATCTCTGTATGGAGGAGGGCCTGCATTCTAAATTCATCCAAGCCATTCAAATGGAACAGTATTTCTTTTTGTGCATGAATGAGATCCAAATCTAGTTAGGTTGCCATCCTCAATGTATTATATTGAAATTCAATGGACAACAAAGCCTTTTTCCCATAGACCAGCTCATAGGGTGTAAATCCAGTGGTGGTCTTCCATGTCGTATTATAGGCCCAAGTGGCCTCAACTAGTCTTTTTGCCCAATCATTTCTGCTATTGTTCACTACCTTGGTTAGCATATTCTCCAGTGCTCTGTTGGTCACCTCCACTTTCCCATTAGCTTGTGGATGATAAGGAGTGGAGGTCCTATGCTTGATTTTGTGATGCTTGAGCAGTTCTTCAATCATGTTGGAGGTAAACTGGTTGCCTTGGTCTGTGACTAGCTCTCTAGGGTACCCAAATTTGTAGAATATATTCTCCCTTAGGAACTCAGCCACCTTCTCTTCTGTTGCTGCCTTAATTTCCTTGGTTTCAGCCCACTTAGTCAAGTAATCAGTGCACACAATAATGTGTTGTTTTTTATTTGAAGGAGGATTGATAAGCCCAATGAAGTCCATGCCCCACTTGTCAAATGGCTCGAAAGTCACTTGAGGTTGTAGGGGCATTTCATCTCTTGGATTAGGCTTTCCCATCCTCTGGCACCGATCACACTGACTAATGTACTTTCTCACATCCTGATGAAGAGTAGGCCAATAATAGTCTGCTTGCATCACTTTGAATGCTATCCTCTTTGCTGCAAAGTGACCTCCACAAGGCCCATCATGACAAGTCAGAAGGATGTCAAAAAATTCCTCTTCCCTGACACACTTTCTCAAGATCTGATCTGGGCCAAGTTTGAACAGATTGCCCCCAATCCAGGTGAAGGGGGCACTTTTCCTGATTATCTTGCTCTTTTCTCTGGAGGGTAGGTTTGGTGGGAACTGTGCTGATACCAAATAGTTTTCTATATCAACAAACCATGGGGAGAGTACTAAAATAGCAAACAAATGCTCGTCTGGTAACTGATCATCCACCATTCCTTCTTCACCTACAAGCAGATTCATCCTAGATAGAAAGTCAGCAACAACATTCTCCTTACCAGGCTTATCAACAATAGTTAGATCAAACCGCTGTAATAAAAGTAACCAACTTATGATTCTAGAATTTACATTTGGTTTGTTCATTAAATATTTAATTGTAGCATGATCAATATGCACAAATGTCTGATAGCTTGTAATGTAATGCCTAAACTTGTTCAATGAATGCACAACAACCAAGAGTTGTTTTTCGGTCACAGTATAATTTAACTTAGCCGTTGACAGGTTTTTACTGGTAAAATAGATGGCGTAGGGAAATTTCTCCTCTACTTGACCTAAGGCTGCTCCTATGGCTTTGTGTGAGGCATCAATATGAATATGAAAAGGGAGGGCCCAATTTGGGCCTCTGAGAATTGGTTCAGTGGTTAACTTCCCCTTTAGAATGTCTAAGGCCTCTTGACAGTTCTTTGACCATATAAATTCAGAATCTTTGGCCAACAACCCAAACAAAGTAGAGGCCAACTTGCTAAAGTCCTTTATGAACCTTCTGTAGTATCCAGCTAACCCTAAGAAACTCTTGACATCTCTCTACTTTTGTGGAGGTGGGACCCTTTTGATGATGGCTATTTTGTTTGGGTCCACCTGCAGTCCTTGCTGAGATATGGAATGACCCAGCACAGTCCCTTCAATCATTAAGAATTCACATTTTTCTGGACTAAGAGACAGGTTCATTTCAATGCATTTATGTAATACTTTGCCTAAGTTAGTTAGGGCTTCTTGAAAATCACAACCATAAGGTGTAAAATCATCCATATAGATAAATACAACATCATGTACTAATTCAGCAAAAATACTCAAGGCTGCTCTCTGGAAAGTGGTAGGAGCATTGCATAAGCCAAAAGGAAGGACCCTATAGGAAAAAGTACCCCAAGCGCAGGTGAATGTGGTTTTATCCTGGTCTTCTGGGCAGATTTGGATTTGGTTGTACCCACTGAATCCATCTAGGAAAGAAAAGAACTTCTTTCTTGCTAGGCCATCTAGCACTTGGTCAATGAAGGGTAGGGGAAAATGATCCTTCTTTGTGACTTTGTTCAACTCCCTATAATCGACACAAATCCTCCACTTACCATTCTTCTTGGGAACTAACACTAAAGGAGAGACCCACTCACTGTTAGAGATAGGGTAAATGAACCCTGCATCTAACAATTTTTGCAGTTCTTCTTTGACTATGTCTTTAAGGGCTAGATTCATTCTTGTTGGGTTCTGTTATATTCTTTCCACGACTAGCCCACGTAGTTAACCGGGCGGTTCGAAGGGGGCGGAGCCCCCCCTTCATTGTGCCGATTGTGTAGCGGGGGGAAATCACAGGGGGTTTGAGGGGTGCAGATAACCCCACTCTATGGGGTGCATGATTTTCACACATGGTTTTGGACGTGATGGTTTTCGGTCCATGGTTTTGGATGCAATGGTTTTCGGTCCATGGTATTAGATGCTTCGGTATGTATAAATATGTATTGTAACATTGAAAGGAACATAATTAAAAATCAAGCTGGTAGTCCTGATTTTGGGATCCAGGGGAAAATCTCTGTGTATATGTGTTATGCTCTTGCATTTTTTATTTTCTATGTTTTAGAAGTCATATGCAGGTAATTTTTGTACGGGGTTAAAACCTACATTTGGTATCAGATGTGTTTTGGCTTCAAGGGGACGCCTTTGTTGCTGAGGGGTTTCGCTCGGGCCTGTGGTAGACCCTGTTTAGTGGGAGATCTGCGAGATTGATTATGGTGGTGAAAGAAGATGGTGAGTAGTGGAAAGATAGAGATCGAGAAATTTAATGGTCAGCGTTTTGAGTTGTGGAAACTCAAGATGGAGGATCTGTTGGTGGCTAAAGATCAGTGGATTGCGGTAGATCTAGATACTAAACCAACGGGAGTGTCCGATGAAGAATGGAAGAAGTTAGATCAGAAGGCAAAGAGCACAATACGATTGTGTGTCTCAGATTCAGTATTGTTGAATGTATCAGGGGAAGCTACAGCTAAGGCTTTGTGGAAAAAGTTAGGAACTTTGTACCAATCTAAGTCTCTGGTGAATAAATTGTTCCTGCGGAAAAAGCTGTATAACCTGAGGATGAAAGATGGAGACTCAGTGACAGAGAATCTAAATGCATTTAATACTGTGGTAAGTCAGTTATTATCTATTCTCTACCAGATTCGTGGGATAGTCTGGTTATTGCAATAGATAGCAATACAACTGCCTCGCAGTTTGATGAAATAGTCTCATCCTTGCTGATGGAGGAGATGAGACGGAAAAATATGGAGAGCCAGAATGGTGATGCCTTGTCTGTACGAGGACGGTCCCAGAACAGAAACAAAAATAAGTCATCGAGTGGGAGATCTAAATCTAGAGGGAGATCTAAATCTCCAGGAAAACCTGTAAAGGTGGTGTGCTGGAAATGCGGAAAGGAAGGGCACTACAAAAGGGACTGTAAATCTAAAGCTCCTAATAAAGGAAAGGGATCTGATGATGCTCCTTTTGCAGAGGCGAAAACCACCTCAGATGAAGGTGGGGATCTGTACTTGGCTTCTTCAAGTACACATGTAGATCATGAGGCACGATTGATTGACTTAGGTGCATCCTTTCACTTCACTCCCCATAGAGTGGTTCTGCGAGTATGAGAAATACGATGGTGGTGATGTCTTCTTAGGGGATGATAGGAAGGCTAGAATCGTTGGTCGTGGAAAATTAAAGTTGAATTTGCAAGGTGGAAGGGTTAGAACACTTCCGGGTGTTCTACATATTCCTGCATTTGCCAGAAATCTGATTTCTGTAAGCAAGCTGGATGATGCAGGTGTAAAAACAGTGTTTGAGAAGGATACCTGCAAGATGGTTCGAGGGGCACCGATATTATGTGGGGAGCTCGAATTGGAACTCTATACAAGCTGCAAGGTAGCACTGTTGTTGGATGGGTGCAACAGTTCTGTGGTTCCTGAAAGTGGAGCAGAAAATCTAGTGGTCTTTGGAGAGAAGACCATGCTGTGGCATCAAAGGCTTGGACATATTGGAGAGAAGGGCCTTCGAATACTTCATGGTAAAGGTATGGTAGAAGGTATGAGTAATATCTCTCTGGATTTTGATTTCTGCAAAAAATGTGTATATGGGAAGAAAAATTGGGTGGGTAAGAGGGCGAAACAGATATTAGAGCTTGTGCACAGTGATATGTTTGGACATGTGAAGGTTCCATCACTAGGTAAGTCTATGTACTATGTATCATTTATAGATGACTTCTCAAGGAATACATGGATATATTTCCTTAAGAAGAAATTTGAAGTTTTTGACAGGTTTAAAGAATTTAAGGCTCTTGTGGAAAACCACACAGAGAAGAAGATAAAGGTGTTGAGGAAAGATAACAGTGGAGAGTTTTGCAGTAAGGAATTTGAAGAATTCTGTAAGAAGTGTGGTATAGCACGGCAGAATACTACTCCATATACACCTCAGCAAAATGAAGTTGCAGAAAGAATGAACAAGACGTTGATGGAAAGGGCAAGAAGCATGCTTAGTGGTGCCGGGTTAGGACATGAATTCTGGGCAGAGGCGGTGGAGACAACATGTTCGCTGGTCAATAGATCACCTTCATCAGTGTTGGAGGATAAGACTCCACAATAGGTATGGAATGGTAAGAAACCCTCTCTTTCACATTTGAGGGTATTTGGATGTGATGCATATGTACATGTTCCAAACGAGAAATGAACCAAGTTGGATAGTAAATCTGAAAAGTGCATCTTTATTGGGTATAAGGATGGTTTAAAGGGTTATAAGCTTTGGAACCCAGTAACAAGGAAGGTTGTGTACAACCGAGATGTGGTGTTTAGAGAGGTGAAAGATGTTATTAAACATGAAGTCCAACCAAAGGAACCTGAGAAGATAGAGTTTGAGCTAAAGGAGGAAGAATCAGATTCTACTGCAGAGGAGGAATCAGAAGATGAAGAGCCACAAACTCCGGGTGTGAGAAGATCAGTTCGAGAAAGAAGGCAGCCAGAAAGGTATAGTCCATCTGCTTTCTATTGAAATTTTGCTTTATCTATTACTGATGATGATCCCAGAACTGTGAAGGAAGCAATAGATTCAGAGGATGGAAAACTCTGGAAAGAGGCCATGGTTGATTAAATGGCATCTTTGGACAAAAATGAGGCTTGGGATCTAGTGGAGTTGCCGACTGGAAGAAAACCCATTGGTAGCAAATGGGTGTTCAAGAAGAAGACAAATGCAGAAGGAAAGGTGGAGAAATACAAAGCTCGGTTGGTAGCAAAAGGTTATTCCCAGGTGCTGGGAATTGATTTTGGTGATATTTTTTCTCCTGTTGCCAAGGTATCTTCTATTAGATTACTTTTATCTATTGTTGCTGCTTTTGATTTTGAGGTAGAACATATGGATGTGAAGACAACATTTCTTCACAGGGATCTGGAAGAGGATATATACATGAAGCACCTAAAGGCTTTGCGGTGAAGGGTAAGAAAGAACTGGTATGCAAGTTAAAGAAGTCTCTGTATGGGTTAAAACAGTCACCAAGGATGTGGTATCAGAAATTTGATACATTTATACGGGGACTTGGCTTCACTACAAGCAAAGCAGATCACTGTGTGTATTTTAAATTAATTGGTGACCGTGTTATTTATCTGGTCTTGTATGTGGATGATATGTTGCTGGTTGGAAATGAAAAAGAAATTATCCAGGATTTGAAGACCTAATTGTCCTCCAAATTCGACATGAAATATCTTGGTGCTGCAAACTATATTTTGGGCATGGAAATTAAAAGAGATCGGACAAAGAGGAAGCTCTAGTTAAACCTGAGGAAGTATGTTGAGACAATATTGCAGAGGTTTAATATGCAGGATAGTAAACCAGTGAAGGTTCCTATTCCTGTAGGTGTAAAGTTATCTGTTGAATAGTGTCCCAAGACACAAGAAGAGGAAGAGGACATGTCCCGTGTTCCATATGAAAGTGCAGTCGGTAGCCTAATGTATGCGATGGTCTGTACTAGACCAAACATTGCACATGCAGTGGGAGTATTGAGCAGGTTTATGTCAAAACCAAGGAAGGAGCACTGGACAACAGTGAAGTGGGTTTTCAGGTATTTGCGTGGCACTAGTGATTATGGTTTGTGCTACCAAGGAAGACCAGGATTGGACAGAGTGTTAGATAAGACTGGGCTGGAGATCTGGATCAGAGAAGATCTACAAGTGGGTATGTGTTTAACCTATTTGGAGGTGCAGTCAGTTGGATGAGTAAGAAACAATCTGTAGTGGCACTATCATCTACAAAAGAAGAATACATGGCAGCCACTCATGCAAGCAAGGAAACAGTTTGGTTGCAGAGATTGTGTTCAAATATGGGGTTAGTATAGGGAGCTATAAGGATAGACTGTGACAACCAAAGTACAATTTTCTTGGCAAAGAACCCTGCATATCATTCAAAGACAAAGCACATTGATGTTCAGTATCACTTTGTGAGGGATATGATAGAAGACAAAAAGGTGTTGTGTAAGGCCCCATCCTAGGGTCTTCTAACAGATCTATATTCTCAAGGGATTAATGCAATAAGAGGTAATAATTTATTTTCTTACAAGACATTTAAACAATGATAGTTTACCATTTACATTCTAATCCCTACAACTTTAATAGTGAACATTTCATTTCAATAACTTACATGAGTAATATATACATAGAGGAATACATGTACCGATGGCCCGGTGGAGATGCACTTGAGTTGCTGCTCCTGCTAAAACACACCTCTTGACTACTGACTGGATTTACCTCCTAGCCAACTAGGAAATACTTCCTAGCCCAGGAAACCTCCACAGGTTCCCTAGCTCTCCGAGCCCAAGTCCAACCAGATGTAGTGTGTCCAAGACCAAGATAAACAATATTTCCCTCCTCTCAACTAACCCAAGAAACCTCCACAGGTTTCCTAGGTCTCCAAAATCACTCTCAACTAACCCAAGAAACCTCCACGGGTTTCCTAGGTCTCAAAATCTCAATCCACCCAAAACCAAAAGCAAGACCCATCCTCCCCTTTTCTCCCTTCCTCCTTCCCCTTTTATGCCCTCCTCTCTTCTCCCAAGTAAATCTGAGAGTACATTTGGGAATGTGATATGAATATAAAATTGGGTAATTAATTGGAGAGGACCATGTCTTCTCCCAAGTAAATCTGAAAGTACATTTGGGAATGTGAGATGAATATATAAATTGGTAATTAGTTGGAGAGGACCATGTCTTCTCCGAAGTAAATCTGAAAGTATATTTGGGAATGTGAGATGAATATATATATTGGTAATTAGTTGGAGAGGACCATGTCTTCTCCAAAGTAAATGTGAGAGTACATTCGGGAATGTGAGATGAATATATATATAGGTAATTAGTTGGAGAGGACCATGTCTTCTCCCAAGTAAATGTGAGAGTACATTTGGGAATGTGAGATGAATATATATAATTTGGAATAATGGAAGGGGACCATATCCTACCCAAGATTCAATTTGAGAAGACAAGTTGGGAATTTGAATAATAGCAATAATGAATTTTATATTAATAAATAAATGTATAGTTTCCCAAATGAAGGTATTCACCAATATTTCTCAATATTTTCAAGTAATGTAAACATTAATAAAATTTGCATGATAAGATTAAGTGGGGCATTACATGTTGCTGGCAAAGGTGGACACTTTGAAGAATAATGCAGATGCATTGACAAAATTTGTGAGCTCTGAGAAGTTCTCTTGGTGTAGAGAAACAATGGGCATTGCAGGGCTAGATAAATGACTAAGCTCCCTTGTGGCCCCTTGTGGAAAGAAAACAACAAGTGGGAGAATGTTGGGTTGTGTTATATTCTTTCCACGACTAGCCCACGTAGTTAACTGGGGGGGTTAGAAGGGGGCGGAGCCCCCCCTTCGTTGTGCCGATTGCGTAGCGGGGGGAGTCACAAGGGATTTGAGGGGTGCAGATAACCCCACTCTATGGGGTCTAGGGCAGCGCCCCAAAAAATTTTGGTTTTGGACCCTATGTTAGGTTGGGTGGACCTACCTATGGTTTTGTGCATGATTTTCACACATGGTTTTGGACGTGATGGTTTTCGGTCTATGGTATTGGATGCTTCGGCATGTATAAAGATGTATTGTAACATTGAAAGGAACATAATGAAAAATCAAGCTGGTAGTCCCAGTTTTGGGATCCAGGGGAAAATCTCTGTGTATATGTGTTTTATGTGTTATGCTCTCGCATTGTTTATTTTCTGCGTTTTAGAATTCGTATGTAGGTAATTTCTCTATGGGGTTAAAACCTACAATTCTCCTTTGTGGTTTCCTGACTGGCTTGCAACCTTCCTTGATGTATATGTGGTGAGTACACACTGAGGGGTGTACTCCCTTCATTTCCTTGTAGCTCCAAGCGAAGTCTTCTAGGTTTTATTTCAACATATTGCATAACTTTTCCTCTTCAAGAGCAGACATAGATGGGTTGATTTTCAAAGTTTTCTCTGGGCCAAATTCTATGGTTTTGACTCAAAGTGGGTTGGAATTGGCCAAGCATAAGTCAATTTGATGATTGTTCAGTGTTTCCTTTACTTCTTCTTCTAATGGTAATGAACTAGGAGTTGGACTTTGGAGCAAGTGTTCAATTAAGTCATCCTCCTCTTGTTGTCCTCCTCTTATGATTGCTTCCAAAGCATAAAGTTGGGCAGGATAAAGCTCATCTTCTCCATCCTCCTCCAACCATAAAGGTAAATTATGTTCTAGGGAGGGTTGAGCAGGAGGGTATAAGACTAACTGTTTGGACATATGCCCATTATTGATGGTCATATTCCCAGCTCTGCAGCTAATGTAGGCATCGGTTGTGGCCAACCATGGCCTCCCAAGGATGAGAAGGTAACCAATAAGCTTAGCCTTACGCTGGAGAACTAGGAAATATGCAGGGTACTCCCAGGAGTCAATGGAGACCATCACATCCTCCACAATTCCCTTAGGGGTGACTGTGGAACAGTCTGAAAGTTGCAGAACTGTTGTGGTCTTCCTTAATGACCCTTGGAGGTTAAGCTTGAGCATGGTGTCCTTAGTCATCACATTAATGGTAGCCCAAAGATCAATTAGAGTGTGTGGGACAATGGTGCCATTGATGTGCACATCTACTACAAGGCTTCCAGGGTCTAAGTATTTTGGACATATTACCTGCCCCAACATTAAGTCAGATAACTACCCAATGACATTAATGGTAGGGGCATCCCTTTTTCTTCTTCCTGGATTCTTGAAACACTCCTCCTTTATCAACTTATTGTAGATAGGAACATCTTTGATTGCCTGGAGAAGGGGGATCTTTACACATAGATTCTTCAATTCTCCCAGAAGTTCAATTTCTTCTGGGGTAGGCTAGAGTGGTTGGGCTAATCTTTCAGGAAAGGGTGGATTTTCTTTAAGGTTTCTTTCCTCTATTTCTTCCTCAACCTCCCTATGTGGAGAGAGAGGTTGGTTATCTAGGAGAATTCTCCCAGATCTTAGGTTGATCTCCTGGATTTCTACAACATAAGCTGGGTATGATGTCTCTCCACTATATCCTTGTTGAGCCTGCCTATTGTTTGGGTTTGGATTTGGCTGGGCAGGCATCTAGGGTTGCTTAGGTGGAGCAGAGTGCAAGAGTTGTGGTTGGGTAGGTGGTGGAGGCAATAGGGCTGGAACATTGTTGAATTGGGGCCTCCACCCCTGGGGTGGGGTATTCCACTGATGTTGTGGCTGAATGTAAGGTTGAAATGACTAGCTGGCTAGTTGGGAATGATACTGAGGTGCATAGGACCAAGGAGGGGGTGTAGACTAGGAAGGATGAGCAGGGGGTCCCCAAGAAGGTATAACTATGGTTTGGTTGGGTCTGTAATATGCATGGGATGATCCTTGCATACCCTGCTGCTATGGTCTAGGCCCAGGAGGTCTCCTTTGGTTGATGTAACAAAGATGCTTAATGACCTGTTCAACTCCTTGATATACAACTTTGAGTCCAGGTAAAGAAGGGCACTTGTCTGTGGAGTGGTTTTCTTCACAAACTGAGAAAATCTCAATACAGTTCAATGGGCATTCATTCCTAGGATGCCTCCTGGTGCATCTAGGACAAAAGATGGCCAAGGCTCTCTCTTCTTCCTCTTGCTTCCTTTTGATATTCATGGTATCCAATTGCAAGGCAAGGGTTTGCAGCATCTCACTTTTGAAGTCCTCCAGCATATTTCCAATTTCACCCTTGATGGATGAGTTGGAAGATGATGTATTGGCCATAGGTTGACTACTCCTACCCTTTTTCCTGGTTGCCCTAGAATGGTTTCTAAAGACAGTCTTGATATCCTCATAGGGTAGTTGGTAGATATCTCCTCCTGCTAACAAATGCAAGGTATCTAGGATATCCTCCCTTACTCCTCTAAGCAGGACCAACTTCAGTGACTCAGGGTCAAGTGTGCACCTGGCCCTTTTGTAACTGAGCTGGAATATTTCTTCATAGTCTTCTAAGGATTCATCCTGGCCTATGGTCATCCTAAAAATCTCTTCTTTAGTGTCCTTTGACCTACAGTAGTCCCTATATTTGTTGTTAAAGGCCTGCTACATTTGAGCCCAAGTTATGATGCTATCTCTAGGTAAACCCATGAACCAGCGCAATGCTACATCCTTGAGGGTAGATGGAAACAGTTTTAACTTTTTCTCATCCTATGTATAGTCATAGGTTTGGCATATAACAACAAACTCAAATAGGAAAGTGTCAGGGTCCTCTGTGGTCAAGCCATGGAAATGAGGTAGAGCAGAGGGGCTTATATTCTTCATTTTAGTGTCCCCATTAGTTTCCCTAATGGGGAAGGAACCCTCAATTCTCTCACTATCTCCACTATCATTTTGGTTTTCAGCCATTGGTTTAGTAGGAATGGGTTCTTCCTCTTCTTCTTCCCCTATAGGTTCTTCAAATATGTCATGTTGCTCACCTAAAGGTTCTTCCAATTCACAGTCACCGAAGAAGAGAGAAGGTTGACTATTGGATGTAGTGGGGGTATTTGGCAAGAATTTTCCTGAATTATCCCTATTCCTACGAGGCATGAAAGGAAATGTTTTTGGGTTGGTTTTTGTAAGATTTTTTGTAAAGCTGGAAAGTACACTGCAGAAAGGAAATTGCTGATTAAATGAAAAACTACTAACAGAATGGAAACTACTTGTAGAATGAAATTTTCGATTGAATGGAAAGACTTCTGATAGAAAGAAAACTACTTGCAGAATGAAATTGCTTAATTGAATGAAAAACTACTAACAAAAAGGATACTAGATCACTTTTGCATAAATAAACTAATGGAAGAAAATTGAAGACTAGAAGTAGAAGAAAAGAAAGTTAGAGACTAGAAATAGAAGAAGGAGCAATAATTCACATCCTACTCTGACACCTCCCCGGAAACGGTGCCAAAAAGTGATGAGCCTAGGTATTGCAGCAAGAATGCTGCAACTCCCAGGGCTACCAACTTTACTTATCAACCCGAGGTTCATACAAACTTGGAGGTGACAGTGCTATATGCACAAGTAGAAGTGAAGGTACTACCTGTTGTCACTGCTCATCTGGCAAGAGACCCCAGGGGTTCCAAGCCAGACTTCTATAGGGTCAGAAGAAGCTTGATTTTGATGGAAGAAGAGCAAATATATTCTAGGGAGAGCTACTATACTGCAGTAATGAAGAAAACAATCATGTAATGCCAAACTCACACTAAACCCTAGCTAACCAATTAAACAACTATGCTAAGCATAAGTACTAGAACAACACGAATCTAATGCTACTATCTAAGTTGTAGAAGTAAAAAGCATCAAAACTAGAGTTAGGGGTAAGCAAAGGAAACTAAGCTAAGTCTATGTTTAAGCAGAAGAGCAGTCGGAGATCAAAATTGGTCAAAAGAGGACGTAATGAGCAACAGTGCATAAGAGTCATTGGATCAGGCGGGTGAAAGGTAAATGAACGACTGAGATCGGATCACAGGAGGGTATGTAGATAGATGGGTGAACATGGTTAACTAACAGGATGAACGATGGAGATTATGTCGCAGCGGTTGAGTGAATAGATGAACGAACAAGGTTAATAGGAGATGGACGGCTGAGATTATATCGCGGAGGCTAAGTCAAGAGATGGATGGACAGGATTAATCAGTAGATGGACAGCGGAGATTAGATCGTGGGAAAAATAAACGTGTGGAAATGGTAGCGGGTTTGCGGAGGTGGTAAGTTGTATTTTGCGTGCCCTCAAAACCATAAGCTGTATTTTGAGATTTCACACGATTAGCCTTACCGAGCAACACGTAGCATGAGAAAACCACTTTTCTCGCGTGCTCTTGGCTGGATAACGGTCGTGCAAGTGTCTGCGCGAGATTGTGTGACAGCCGTTGGATCAGGCGGGGTTGATCAACGGTGGAGATCGGCCAAGCTAGTTGGTGATCGGGTGAAGCAACAGTCGTCGGATCAAGAGACAGATCGACGGTGGAGATTAAAGCGAGAGAAGAAAATGTGCAGAAATGACGGAGCGGGTTTAGAGGGCAGTAAGCTGTTTATCACATGCACTCAAAGATGTAAGCAGTTTTCTAAAATTTTACACAATTAGCCTCCCCGAGCAACATGTAGCATGGGGAAACCACTCTTATCGCGTGCCCTCGGGTGGATAACGATCGGACAGAAATCCACGTGATATCGCGTGATAGCCGTTGGATCTAGCGAGGCAAATCAACTGTGGATATTTGACTGAGCTAGTTGGAGAGCGGGTGCGCGATGGCCATTGGATCAGACAAGGCAGATCGATGGTGGGGATTTAAAGTGCATAAAGTCAGCGTTGAAAATGAATTGGGTGGTAATTGGTTGGGTTTTGCTGTGTAAGGTAATCTACGGTAAAAATTGTTTAAACATGAATTAACTGCTTTTGACTAAGTATTTCATGCTGAGGGAGAATGAAAGGGATATGAGGGAGATCAAATGACAGGAAGAGAGTGAAGGAGAAGATGATCATGAAAGGAACATAGTAACAATGTAATGAACCTAGTGATTGCGTTAAACAACAAACTCCCTGTGAAAACCAAAACCCTGTGTTTTTAGGGTTGCTGCAGGGTTTCTTCCTCACGTCATAGTCCCAGAGGGAGGAGGTGAGGCCAAGACACCTGTGGGCAACATTGTGGATATTTTCTTTGCTAACCTACCAATTGAATGAAATCATAAATGAAGAAAACTGAAGCACAACTAATCTACTCTACACTACTGTAATGAGACTACAACTACTTAAACAAATAAACAGAATAAACCTCTGTAATGGAAATGAACTACTTAAACAAATAACCAGTTAAACCATGAATCATCTACTCTATACTGTGGTGATGCAAATGCAACTGCTTAAGAAAATAAACAACTAAACCATGAAGCTATGCTAGTGTTGTAATGGAAATGAACTACTTAAGCAAGTGAAGAGAAAACCATGAATCTGTACTACTGTTGTAATGAAAATTCATCTAATTAAGCAAATGAACATAAATAGGAATCTATGCTAGTATAACAATACAATAAAGAGGAGCTTTGGCTGCTAGCGTCGGGCCCTAACCCAAGAGCTTCATCCTTCTGAGTTAACTCAGTGCTAGCTCAAAACAAAACTCATCTTCATTATAAATCGAAAATTGTTACAAGACCTGCAGCTTGAAAACAAAGTAGAGTTCTACAGTGAGAAGTCTGAATTATTCCTAATTCTTGGTAACTCGTGGTAACTAAAAAACTGAGGTCCTAAGCCTCTCTACTTATACATCTGAAGTCTCCAACGACTTCCTTCAAAATTAGGGAGGCACAACTCCCAATTCAATGATAAACTTGTGATTTCCCTTTCACTAGCTCGGTTGCCTTCTAGGAGGGAGGCTTGGCTCCCAACTCAAGATAAACTCGTACTTTCACTTGCTTGGTTGTCTTCTAGTACACATGATTTGGCTTGTTTTTCACCTTCACTTGCTTGGCTGCCTTCTAGAAGGGGGTTGTTTGTACTTTCAGCTGATGGAGGGATATTCAAATGGAGGGGTAGTAAATGAGGAGGATTTACCTCTTGTAATTCCTCTCCCTTGTCCCATTCGAGTTTTTACCAAGGTCTTTACCATAGTTCCTTGCTTTTATATTTTATCCTTGCATTTTCCTTGCTTTTATCCTTTATTCCTGCATTACATGCACATTAGACCACAAAGCAAAATATCCAACTCTACTCATCTCATAAACAAAATATAATCAAAAGTATGCAATAAGTTGTGAGAATAGTTGGTTTGACTAAGCTAGGAGGTGAATTAAGGACAATTAAGGCCCATATAATTACTCAATGATGAGGCTCATCAACCACATACCAAAATTTTGACTTGGCAGCTAGCCCTACCAAATCAGAGAGGGATCTCTCTAAAATCAACCAAAATATGGTTGGAATTATTAGGGTTTTAGGCTAGATATTTGCATAGTAGGGTTTCGATTTAGATTTTTTTGGATATGAAGCACTAGGTTTAGGAACTAGAGCTAAATAGGTCAAAATATCAGTTGTAGTCATTAAATGAGGCAAGACAGATATAATCAAAGACACAAATGGATCTGTCATAGTAGTATGGTGATGAGGAAATCAGATATAAGGAACTAAGTGAGCATACAAACATGAATTCACTTGTTCTAAAGATAAAAACACTTAGATGATAATCTCAAACAAAACAGAGCATTTCTAGCAATGAATTTTGTTTAAAACTTAAGAGATTAGCATGAGAAAAAATATCGATAGCTGCTAGAAACATATAACAATAAAATGCATAAGAATAACTGAAGAAAACAATGTCACTAACCACAACACATGAATCCCAGAAAAATAACTGGCAATTTATATTTAATTCTGCCAAAAATGGAGTACACTAGTTCCAAAATGTATTAACTTCAAAAAATCCAACCTTTGATTACATTACATTTCAGCCTAATATAGGAGATGAGGTCAAATTCCTCCTAAGGAGGTCGAATTCCACTCTAAACAGTCAAATACATGCATCTATCCTATCTTTGCCAAATCTTAGGGGAGTTAGAACAACTTTCCCCTTTTTGCTAAACTACTTGAGCTTATCTCTCAAAGCATTGAATACAAGATATTTGACCTTATCAGACCAAAATTACATTTACCATGACTACTTTTACCATTTACATTCACCAAAATTACCATTGGAATATTTACATGGGGTAAAAACATTTCATCCACAGAAGCGCAACAACTTTGCCAGAAGCGCAACAATATTTTGTAAGTTGATTTTGGAGGCCTTCCTTTATGCTTTTCCTACTCTTGAACACTTGATTTGATAGCCCTGTATGTGTATTTGATGACTGCATAGTTAATTCTGACCAAAACTGATGAAAACTGCTTCAAAAATGCAAATTCCTGCAAGGTGTCCCAGAAGCGCAGCAGGAGGGCAGAAAGGGTCAAAAAGGAGGCTTTTTGGTTGTTTTTCCTTCCCTGCAAGATGGTTTTGGCTTCCTGAACATCTTACATCACCTGCATATATCTTTGTGCATCCAAAACAACTTGAGAGAGCTCCTAAAACTGCTCCAAGAAAAAGCGCAACAAACTTTTGTTGCGTTTCTGTACATTCAAATTTATGCATTTTTGTAAAAATAGGGGTCAAAGATGAACTAATATCTCTTTAACCATAATACCTATTACAAAACTGGGAAACTTTCTTGTATATAGGATTGTTGTGGATAAAAAAATTCTCTTAGTTTTTTGAAATTCGTTCCCATCTTCTCGAAATCCATGCCACAAAAGAATGACTAAAACATGCAATTAAATATTTTTGAAAAATAAGCCTCAAATCTCGCTGCATATCTCCCAAATCATAACACCTGTGCATAAAATGAAGGAGGTTTTTGTTCTTTTGTTTGTGATTGAAAAAAACCTCTTTCAATTTTGTAAAATTCATGTCCATTACTTCAGAAACTGATTTTGAAGTAAAATTGTCCCTATGTGCAGCAAATGACCTCAAAACCCTAAAAATCATGCCAATCACCTCCTTCTTCTGACTTCTTTTTGGTCTCTGATGTTTCCATGGTGCAGGAGATGTAGAATTACCCTTTGAATTGACATGGAATGCAAACAAAGGTATGAGGAAGTGCTACTCACGGGAAAGGAGTTGTGAAGGGGAAATGATAGGACTATGTGAAAAGATGACCATGATAACTGACAGGACTAACATGACCCCATGGAAGACTTGGACAATCATAACTATGACATAAATACTCTCTAACCCATGAATTTCGAATTATGACACTTTAATAGGGAAATAATGACTTGATGACTCAAAAGACCCATGAGATTTTGTGATGATACTTTTGATGATGACCATGACCTTAGGCTTGTGATGAGAGTAACATATACATTATACATTTAGACATTGACTCAAGACCCTTTGCTAGATGACTTGACAAATTTTTCTAGCATAGACCAAAATTTGACTTTTCATTTTGACTAACTTTGGAAGATTAACAATTCTTGATTACTATGGAACATAGGACCCTAACACATGCCAAAACTAGTGAATAAATTATACATGCAACTCGATACCTACAAGAAAATATGATGTAGTTGTTGATCCGGATGCCCTCTTGCGCTTTCCTGCTCTTCCTATGCCTTCTTGCTCCAAGACTCAAAGTATGCCACACACACCAAGAGTTCTCCAAGAAAAATCTAAGTCTCCAAGCATATGAGAGAGAGAGAATATTGAGAGAGCTCCAAAATTGAACTGACAAAAGGTTACCAACTGATCCTCAGAAGCCTTTTTATTAATGAGGCCTCTATTTTCTTCATTTTCCATTGTTTTCCTTCATTTTCCTCCTCACATGCAACATGTGACCTTTCACCTCCTTTTTCTCCTAATTTCCATTATTTTCATAAATAAATGTGCCAAAATGCATTTTTGTCTTTCCAAAGCCTTAGACATTGACTTTGCCAATTTCCTTAGCCATAAACAATCACAAGTGATCCCCATCACTGATATTTTTCCCAACATTCAACTTGTAATAAGTGTTCCATCATCTCTGGTTATTATTTTGCCTTTATTAATTTTTATTACATGGAATTTTCACCAGGGTTGTTACAGAACCCTCCCCCTTGGGGGAACACCATCCTCGGTGTTCAAAAACACATATAACCACAAAACTGTTGTAAGAAAAATATACTACTGATGGAGCTTTATAACATAGCTCGATGCAGTATTTACAATGATTAACCTGCTGAAAAGCAAACCATCATGAAAACATAACATCATAATGATATGACACCCATACCGCTTATTAGAGATTTACAAAATAGCTCATGGTGGTAGTTACATCCATATAGATATGTACATAAACCATCATCACCAAAACATATACCAAAGCATATACCAAAATATATACCAAAACTGCCTTGCCTCAACCAGAAAACAAGGAAGGATACATAGCCCGCATCTGATCCGCCATCTCCTATGTAGCTTCATTGGGTCCAAAGTGTTTCCATTGCACCTTAACTTGCTTGATTGCTCGGTTCTAGAGCATGAGCACCTTTTTCTGCAATATATACTGAGGCTCTGGCTGGAATTCTCCATCTAGTTCCACCTGCAATGCAAACTATTCAATCACATGATCAACATCTTTAACATACTTCTTAAGTAATGACACATGGAAAACATCATCTAATTTCACTGTCAGAGGCAGTGCAAGTCGATAGGCTACTGGCCCAATCCTCTTAATGATACTGAAGGGTCAAAAAAACCGTGGTGCCAGCTTGGCACATGATCCAATCCATAAGGAGCTCTTCTTCGGCTTGACGCGCAAATACAACTATTCCCCAACCTGGAACTCCTTGAATAACCTATTCCTATCTGCATAGATTTTATGCCTATCCTATGTTGCCTTTAGATTCTTATTTATAACTTGCATTTCCTATTCCATATCTGCCAACATGTATGGTCCAATCAACACTCTGTTAACCAGATCACTCCAACTGATGGGAGTATTGTAACTCCGCCCATACAATGCCTCAAAAGGACTCATCCTCAATGATTCCTGATACCCATTATTGTATGTGAACTCTACCAAGGGAAGGTACTCTTCCCACTTCTGTTGTTGATGCATCACATATATCCTCAACATGTCCTCCAATATCTTGTTTACCCTCTCTGTTTGTCCATGGAAATGACCTCCCATTTCCACTCTGGACTCGCGATCAATTGTTGTATTCCACCTGGATGTTTACACTCTGCCTTCACTTGTTGACAATCAAAACACCTAGCCACAAACGCTACTACATCCTTCTTCAGGTTCGGCCAATAGTGAAATCTCTTCACTGTTGTCAATGTGTTCTGATAACCTGGGTGACCTGAATAAGATTTCACATGAAACTCTCTCAAGATCATCTTCTTGAGCTCACTGCTATTCGGCACCTATATCCTGTCTCGAAACCTGACCAATCCATCTGTTGTAAGACAATCATCCACACCCTGTGCACCTACACCTATACCTATACCTGTGCCTGTGCTTGTACATGTACATGTACCTGTACTCTGCTGGAACCTATGCACAATCTCCATATATATGAAATCCTTGCTGACCTGCCTGCAAGATCCTATCCTGTAGATATGTCCCATAGGAGCTCATAGCTGCTAAGTGATTAACCTATATCCGCTTGCTAAGAGCATATGCCACTCTATTCTCTTTACCATTGATATACCTTACCTCAAAATCAAACTCACTAATCATAGCCAACCACCGAGCCTACCTATCATTCAGATTTAGTTGGTCAAATAGATATCGCAAACCACTGTGATCACTCATCAATGTAAACCTCCTGCCTAGAACATAGTGTCTCCACATCTTCAATGCATGTATAATCACTGGCAACTCAAGTTCATGCATGGGGTAGTTTTGTTTGTGCTCATTTAGTTTCCGTGACTCATAGCATACAACCTGTCCATCTTGCATAAGGAATCCACCATGTCCTCTCTTGCAACCATCTGTGCATACTATTATCACTCCAATATTTTTCTAGAGTTGTTTGAGAATGAAATGATTAGAGATAACCAAAAACCAACTTTGGAGATTAGGATCTAGCCTTCCTCATTCTCAGAGAGGGCTCTCTCTTTTTTATTTAACTCTGTTTAGTTATTTGATTTTAGGCTAGTTATGATTGTACTTGGGTTTTGATTTAGATTTGGTGGTGGGATCACTTAATTAGATGAATAGAGGGATGCTTTTTACCATTGGGCTATGGAGTCAAATGTCAGGCAGACAGGACTGGATCAAGTTCTAAAAACAATGTCTACAGGGCAAGATAACAGAGTTACTTCAGATCTCAAGGCTGGATGGTGAAGTGGTTTTCAATCGGATCCAAAGAGCAATTAAGGTTTCCTTAGGAAGGATTATAAAGAAAGTGAAAGAGGTAAACTGGGATGGGAGAGAAATTAAGGATTCTCAGATCCAGATATCAGAAGAAAACATGTAAATGATCAACTGTTCAAAACAGAGTGTACTTAAACAAATTCTGAGATAAATTTCCAGTTAATTCGTTCAACTTTAGATAACATTCAAGTTTGTGAAAAACATAAGAAAATAACAAATTTGACAAAAAAAATACTTCACTGTAATAGCTCAACACATGAATCTTGTAATGCAATCTCTTTATTACTTGGTCTAGTCTGTTGACTTGAAAAATTGGTACAATAACCCTTAGGTTTATAATCAAAATAACTCTACAAATGTATAGCAATCCCTCCAATACTTCGAATTATGAAGTATTTATACAAAAATAATTTACAAAATATCCCAAACTATCTTGGGAACTAATCTAGGAGAAAGAAATATCTTCATGCAAGAAGATAGAGACAACTATTGAACTGTTGTTTGTTGTCCCTGTTTATTAGGTTGTGTTGTCTTTAATCTTTGATATTTTACCTTTTAACCTTTGATTGGCTATTTGGTCTTCACGTTGGATGTTCTATTCACTCTGACCTTTCAAATGATACACTTTCATCTGGGTGGCTTGTCTTTATCCTTTTACTGTGCTTTTCAATCTTATTGTAGATTTTTACATTTTGACTGTGTATTTCTACAGTAAGTCATTTAATTTCTCCCATGTTTCAGCATCTGGTAATTGGATATTTATCATCTTCCTGTAAATCTCATCTGCCTCCGTGTACTTGGTAAAAGTAGGCTTATTCACAAAAAGGTGTTTTACCTCATGCTGGAGGTAAAACAAATTCTCAAAAGTTTGGTATAGGACCTTGCCAGTTGGGATTCCTTTCATAGATGAAGTGTTCACTTGATCTCTGGCCACTTCTCTGATTTTTCTGTTGTAGTCCTCCTGTGTCATTAACTTGTCGTTTATTACCAAGGGATTGGGCAGACCCTTTTGCCTCAAAACTTCAAACTTAACCATGAATCTGTCTATAGCTAGTTGCATGGTTTGGCACTTATCTTCAAGGTTTAACATTAAATTCCTCTTGGTGAGGACCCTTTTTACTTCTAATATTGTACCTGTCCTATCAGGTATCTCTAATTCCTGCAATTCATACTTATTTTTGGAGTTGAGGAAGTGAATGATCCTTGCAGCTTCCTCTGGCATGTCTCCTAGTTCTACTTTTACTCTTTGTATGGCTTCTGTAGCTTGTTTTATTAAGTCAATCTGCTAAAAAATTACTTGGATGGATGGCCAAATATCATTGACAGAGTCAATGATATTGGCCCACAATTGTTCCTTAGCCTGTCCAAGGGGTTCCTTCAAAGTTAATTCCTTCTCCAAGTTTTTTATTCTTTCATTCATCTTGGTGGCTTTCTGCACTTCTTCCTTGTGCATAATCTGGGCAAGCTTGTAGTCAGTCTCTAGACTGGTCACCTTTTCCTTGAGCTTGTTCATTTCAATGGTCTGAATGGACATGTCTTCCATTGCTTTGACCAACTTACTTGCCTCATCACCTGTTGACCCTATTGTTGTTGACCCTGTTGCTAATGTGGACGCTGTAGAAGTTGGCAGTGCTGTAACCATTGGAGCAGTAGGAGCTAATAATGTTGCCAAAGTGGAAGGTACTGCAGTAGTAACTATTTGGATAATAGTGGCAGGGGCAGCCTCCAGACTAGCTTGTTTTACTTATATCAAGCTATCTAACTCTTTTTCCATTTCCTTCAGCTGATCATTCAATTGTAGCACCAGGTCCATCATCTCCTCCTGATTTGTTTGGCTCTCCAGGACCTCTTTTGTCTGTGGGTGCTCTGAATGAGGAAGTTTCAATTGTTTTTTAAGAGTTGCAATGTCCTCATTCTTCTTCTTGATCAACTTCTCGACAACTTTGATGTCACTGGGATCATGTCCCAGCTCAATTACCAAGTCCTCCAATGACTTGATCTTGTTGTCCTTGGCCTGTGAGGAGGCCTTTTCCAATTTATATTGGGCTGTAATGTTATCCAATGAATTCTGCAGCTTATGTGCAGCCATGGCCTTCCCTGTCAAGGTGGAGTAGATCATCTCTCCAGCCTGCTTGTGGAATTCTATCTGGTCAATGGGATGAACATCCTTGGCCAACACTTCGAAATCAATTTTCCTGTAGTCAGCTAATGTTTTTGGCTGCTGAACAGTAGGTTGCATGAAGGACACCTGCATTTTCCTTGCTTTGATGTCAAAATCTGACATCAACCTACTCTGATTAGCTGGTGTGTGCTTGAAGTATTGGGCATATGTTTCAGCCTTCAACTTCTCATTTCTCAACTTGATCTCCTTGTACCTATCCTTGATATCTTTTTCCTTATCTACTGGCCTGGTAAAAGAAGAAACCTCAACACTGAGTTGTCTCTCAATCAGTTGAGTGTTAGATGTTGATGTCCATTGCGTTTCTTTTAAAGCAACTATGGATTTTCTTCTTTCCACCATTGTATCAGTGTCAGTTATTTCCACTGATTCAATGGTTTCTTCCTGTTCAGTTACAGGATTCATCTTGGACCTTTTCCTGAGCTCAAAATGCTCATCTGTGGTCTCCATAGCAAAACTGGAACCCTCTTCCTATTTCTCTTAAAGTTTCTCTCCTCATTTGCTGGGGTCTATAAAACAGGAGGATTATTCATGGGTTCCCCTAGTTCTGGAATCTGCAGGAAAGAAATTTCATCAATTTGTTTCTCTACATCAATCAGTGTATTTTCTACATCCACTACTGTGCTATCCATGTCAATTAATGTGTTTTCCAACCATTCTTATTGGTTGGCAAACCTCTCAATATCTGGTCTAGGATGGTGGATGAAAGGTCCCAATTTGACCTTGATTCTTAACTTATTTATGACCCCATGAGGGTCATACTACCACATAAAGCTGTTCCTGAATTTCATTTCCTACAATATCTTGTCAACCTCTGGTCCAACCTCTCTGTTATTGCAAATGAAGGGGCCCAATTGATTTTTCATTTTAAATTGGGTTTTCTTCCTAGCTGCTAGGAAGTTGACTTCATCAGAATTGATGATCTGCCTAAAATATTCCAATGCAAATATCCTCATAGGGAGGTATTTGGGCAGTTTGTAAGGGGCAAGTTGGCATCCATAAATTCTAATCTCTGTGTGGTTCTGGTACAGATACCAGTCTCCCACCTTGCTGTTCTTGGCCAACTATAACACCCTTTTGATTTCTTGGCTGATTCTGGGCTGAGGGCTACTAGTCAGCATGTTCATGACTGGATGGACAAATGAATCGATGAAGTCCTTATAGGTGAATGCAGTGGAGTATTTTTGGATCAAGGGTGTCCAATAAATAACTAACCTTGGATTCCCTTTGGTATCCAACTTCTGGATGCTGACAGGGAATTTGTCTGATTGATAATATAAAAACATATGAAATAACACAGAGGAGTACTTGAAGACTCTCTCAGTTGGTAGTCTGGTGAACTGTTCATGCATCCTATCTGCAATGAACTGAGCATAGTTGTAAATGACAGCAGGAGGCTTGCCTGGGCTAAAAATGGAAAGAAAGGCCAGGACAACCTCATCCACATGCTCATCTGAGGTATATCCTAGGATGCAAGAGAGCATGGTAATAATCTGTTTGCCTCTCTCTGAAAAAATGGTGGCAGCATAAGGAGGACTATCTGTGGGAGTATGGCGGTCCTCTATAATGAAAGTCTGGAATATTTGGGCTATTTTGGCCAGGTCTAACTTGACATATAGGTCCAGCAAGTCACCAATAGATAGTGGGGTCTCATTAGGGCTTGGTTGGACCTACAACATTTGGTTGATAGACTCTGCAGTGATGGTAAATAACAGCTGCTAGTTAGGGGTGATAATAGCCCTTTGGCTAGGAATGTAACAGGCATGACAAAAGTGGATGATGTCAGGGAATGGGTGTACTTCTGGGAACAAATACTTGGGTAAATTAGATTCCCAAAGGTGGATGTCATCGTTCTGGTTTAGGAATCTGTCCTTACTCCAGCAGTGGAGCTTTAGAAGGTAAGCTGGGGAAGCAATATCCTTTATTTGAAAATCTCTGTCTACTAATGCTAGGTGGTCGATGTCTAGGTGAGGGGTTGACAGAGGTCTCATGTCCAAAGAGGTCTAGGAAGACATGATTGAGTTTATGGATATGAATTAGGCCTGTAGTGGTTGTAGAAGTGAGGTCTGGAAGCCCCGGAACAGTGGGATGATAGTTACAGTCTGTAAAAGAATGATTTGGGTATACAAGTAAATTTCTCTTCAATTTAGACAAGTTTATTAATTAATTTGAATCAATTAAGCTTTCAATTGGACTGTACATTTTCAAATTGAGAGGGTTGTTCTAGTTTTTCTCAAGAATACCTGGAATTTGGCGGTCTGGCTTGCAAACTAGTTTCAATGGTGAATGCAGAGGGTACAATAGCTTGAACTGTCAATTGGTTGCTTGAATTGGGTGTCCGAAGCTTCTTCAGGTGGTAAACGGTGGTCAATTTGGTTGCAGAGGTTCAGGGTGTCACAGAATGGCTTGAGCAGCAGTTACAGTGAAAACGAGTGAAAAGAGTGAATTGGGGCTTTTTCGGCCTTTTAAAGGGTAATGGTCACATTTTGGCGCGGAAACTATAAATGAATAGTGGGCGGTTTTTGGTCTGGGCGGGGAGGTGGTTTTCTGGGCCATCACACCGCTTTTGGAGGGCAGGCAGTATTTTTCACGAGCACGCGATCTAGCCTGGGGCTGCCACGTAGCAGAAAAGCGCCCAGGCAAAACCGCAAATCTCGTGTGCTCTCGGGCTGCTATCGGTCGGACGGTGAACTCGCGCGATATGGATGTGCACCGTTGGATCTGGGGGTAGGAGATCGGACGACAGTCGCGTGGTTAAGCTGCACGGAGGGAATCAGGGAAGGGATTTGTGGGGCCCGGGGTTTAATTACAAATAATTGTAATTAATTAGTAAATAAGGTAGGGATTAGATATAAGCAGCGGGTTTAATAAAGTGGGACCAGGGGTTATGTGGCGGGGTTTTTTAACTACACCGAGGGTTGGTGGGTTAAAAGGGTTTGTCGGGAAATATGAAGCGGGGAGTTAATTAAATAATGCGGGGGATAAAACTTAGGATAAGGGGGTTTTTTGGGTTTTTTGAAGGGAAATAGGGAAATTAATAAGGGGGGAAGTTAATATTTGCAATGGGGAATGGGTTTCACACTAGGGAAAGGGGGTTGTGGGTAGGGAAATGATTTTTGAAGGGTAATTACTAGGGAAATGTGTGAAACCAAGGGGTAAGGGTCAAAATGAGGGGAAAAGGGGATTTATAAATGATAAAGGGATAATGGGGAAATTAGCAAATAAGCATGTGGGGGCATAGTGAAATGAGGGGAAATTAGTTAAACCAGCTTGTGAACATCTTTTCTTTCTCATAAATGCTCCTGCACATGAAACATAGGATTAAGCATGATAAATGTGCTTTTGACTCAGCAACGTTGTACATTTGCAACCTTTCTTCTACCTACCCTTTATTTATCCTAACATTTTTTCTTCACTTTATTGGGTGCATTTGAGCTTGCTGACCCTTTATTTTCTTTTCTTTTGACAAGAAAACTATCTAATTCTAACCTTATAACTTCCAATGGCTCAGATTAAGCTGATGAGCTCATTTTTATTCTCTACCTAACTACTGATCTGCCAAGGTTAAACAGTTTGGCTAGATCTTTATTCTCTATCTATCAACATAAAACTTAAAGCATGAATGAGTCAAGATTAAGCTATTTGACCATCATGGATTGTGGCATTTGTGACAAGCTGCACACAACCTTATTTTGCATTAAAAAAGTAAAAAGTAGTGGCATTTTAATTTGCACACTTTCATGATCTGTTTTATTTCTTTTTGTCCTTTGATTATTCTTTTAGGACATACCCTCTTTACATTTTTTTTATTTTTAATGTGGAAAACATTTTGCAGAAAGAAAAAGTATGTACAATATTACAAGACTAACCATAGCGAATTCAAAATTATGAATCCTATTATTATAGGACCCTAACACATACTACAAACTCTTTGTCTGATCTACGATCTTTAACACTAGTGCATGTGTCAACAACTGCTTGAGCTACTCAACACAAGCCTCACACTCTCTGTCCATTCAAAATTCTTAGCTTTCCTCTGCAATGACGTAATTGGATAATAAATATGTGAGAAGTTCCTGATGAACCTCTTGTAATATCCTGCCAACCCCATCAAATATCTCACCTCATCCACATTCTTAGGAGCTACCCATTCCATGATGGCTCATATCTTTTCGAGATCTACTGCAATTCCCTCCTTTGAAACAACATGCCCTAAGTAATGTACCTCAGTTTGAAAGAAACTAAACTTGCTGAGCTTTGCATACAACTAATGCTCTCTCAATAATCTCAACACTACTAATAAATGTTCGGCATACTCTTCCTCATCTTTAGAATATACCAGTATATCATCAATGAACACAATAACAAACTTATCCAAATACGGACACACCACACTATTCATCAAGCACATAAAAGTAGTTGGAGCATTAGTCAATCCAAATGGAACTACAACAAATTCATAATTCCCATACCTGGTCCAGAAAGTTGTCTTGTAAATGTCCTCCTCTTTGGTGTGTACCTAATGGTATCTAGATCTCAGGTCAATCTTTGAGAATATTGTTTCTCCCATCAGCTGACCAAACAAGTCATCAATCCTCGGTAACAGATACCTGTTCTTGATGGTCACTTTGTTCAACTGCCTGTAGTCAATGCACAATCTGAGAGTACCATATTTTTTCTTTACAAACAACTCTGGTGCACCCCAAGGTGATACACTTGGACTAATGTACCCCTTGTCCAACATTTCCTTCAACTGTAGCTTTAACTCAACCAACTCAGGTGTGCTCATCCTGTAAGGTTCTTTTGATGTTGGAGCTGCCCCTAGCACTAACTCAATAGAAAATTATACCTCCCTATGAGGTGGAAACTATGTAATGTCCTTGGGAAATACATCTTGAAACTACTACAAAATTGGGTACCTGCTAAACACATCGACATCCTCAACCTCCTTACTTTTGTCACTGGAAATGTGCACTGCCAATAACATACACCCTTTCTTGTGACTACGTTTTTCTTGCATAGTTGTCAACATCCTAACTGATGTGGATTTCTTCTTACCCTAGAAGACTCTTGGTTCCCCATTGTCATCAACACACTCAATGGATTTGTCGTAAAATTCTACCTTGGCTCTATGAATATATGATCCAGGTGGATCTCTAAAAGGTACCAATGGCATGGTAAAAAAAGGCTCAAAACTCAAAGTGGAAGAAACTCTATAAACTTAGCATCAAATCGAAGTGCTCATCATCCTGATTCCAACGACACTCAAATCCAAGCTCATATGAAAAAGTTAGAGAAAGTCAAAGTTCAGGTTTGACTTGGATTGGTGGCAGGAGAAGATGACATGGCAGAACTCTCAACAAATGGGTAAGCACCAAGTGGCAGGATGCCATTGGTCTTGCATTTTGCAGATCGCAGAAGGAAGAGGTCCGTGGTTAAGGAAATCAGCCCCAACACTACTAGGTTGTGATTTGCGATATCACAATCGCAGATCAGAGGCGGGTCGGCAGTAAAGAATCATCCCCAGTAGAATCAAGATGTGATGTGATAAATCGCATATCACACATCGCAAGGAACGACATTAAAGAATCACCCCAGCAGGATCAGGTTGCGATTGCGATATCGCAGATCGCACATCGCACCACGCAACATCCCGATAACAAGTACCACCCCAGTTCCATTGATTGCGATTTATGATGGGGTTTTCGGATTTGATATATATTATATTGTAGTTGATAATTGTCGACGAGTCCACCTTTATCGCTTTTCACTCATCGCTTAATGTAAAGGCATAGGAATGTCTGTCGATTTAAAAAAAATCGATTCTCTATATTAAAGTTGTCGGGTTAAGGATTAATGTGCGATTAAGAGGTTTTTCTATGTTTAAACAGGTTATTACCTGCATACTCTTCCAAGTCCAAGATCCTCAGTGTTGAAAAACTGCCTGCCTGCTATACTTGTCATTTGTTAGGAATTTCGGGGATTAAGGAGTTAGCTGATCCATCATATATACAATGGATTGTCCGCACAAGAAAAAAGAGGAGACTAGCAAAGAACTTCAGAACACATTGTGTGCAGCAGTAACCTAACCTGGCAGCAGGAAGAAACCTCACCTTCAGTAGCAGGGAGGTTTTGAGAAGGTGTAGAAAGCCCGATTATCTGAATTGGGTGTTCGGATAGGCGATTCTGCATGATTTTTTGCTAGGATTTTAGTGCTACTATCTGTTTCTGAAGTTGGACTCTCCATTCTTCGTCCATCTTCCAGCTTGGAGGTATAAGGATTGTAAATGAATGTTGCTTGTACTTTTATCTCTTTTTATGTCACTTAATGAATGAAGGCCTCCCCACTATTACGCAGGGTCTGGAGACGTAGTCCAAATTGGATGAAATCTGTAATCAAATCTTTGTGTCATGGTTTCATGCTTATCTTGTTATTTCCACATTGTTTTATGTGCTTTTAAGTTCCATGGTTAATAAGCTTTGTTTCATGTAATTATGATGCATCTATAAGTAAAAGATTTTGGATCAAGTTTGTTATCAAAGCAGGTATTTTTCGATGTGAATTGCATGAGTGTATGCTAACCCGAAACAAGCTGTGAAAAGGCGAAGGAAATCTTGAGTCCTTTGATCCCGAAGCAGGATGTGCACAATGAAGAAGAAACATGGCAAATGAAGAAGCTCATTGGGAAGAGGAACAAAATTTCCGCAAGGTATTCTACAATATGGCAGAGAAAGTGGAAAAGTTGTTTTCAGAGTATGAGAAGGTACTTGGGCACGAGAAACAAGATGCATATGAAAATAGATCAGAAAATCATGAAGGTGGTGGAGAAGAGCCTCCTCCCTCTCCTTCTTAAAGTGATAGTTCTCATCACTCTAATCATGATTCCAAACATACATCTAAGAAACCATTCTTCAAGCTAGATGTAAAGTTGACCTGCCCTTGTACAATGAAGAACGTAGTGCAGAAAAACTTAATAATTGGATAAGATAGATAGAGGTCTACTGCTGGATTCAACAGATTGAAGAAGATGAGGCAAAGGTCCAGTTAGCATCTCTTCGGTTGAGTGGCGCTGCTCGCGTTTGGTGGGAAAGCAAGTTGCATAAGGGCAACAAAAAGTTAGGTAACCTTCTTTCCTCTTGGTCCAGTTTTATTTCTGCATTGAAAGACAAATTTTACCCTTTGGGTTATAAACAAAAGGCACTAATGGAATGGAAATATCTAAGGCAAGGTAAAGGCCAAAATTTACAAAGATTCACTGAATAATTTCAGAAACAAGCATTGAATTTGGGCATCTCATTAGATTCGCCTGAGACTATAACTAAGTATGTTGGTGCACTACATAGTTACATAAGACACTAATTGTTATTGTTCAAACCTACTACGATTGATGCGGCCAACGTAAAGGCGATTCATCTTGAAAGCCGAGGAAAGAATGAAAGAGATGATCAAGCCAAGAAAACATTATTTAACCCTCAACATGGTAAATTCCAGAAGAAAGGCAAGGGGAAGGATAAGAATAATGTCACAGCCAAGAAAGGGGATGGAGCAACGCCATCTTGCACTCATTGCAAGAGAGAAGGTCATGATGAGGATGACTGTTGGAAGCTACATCTGGAGTTGAGACCAAAGAGATTCAGCGGAAAGGGCAAGCAGAAGTGTAATGCCCTACTTAATATTATCATGCAAATTCTTCTAGTGTTTGGATTACCTGAAAATATTGACTTATAATTATCAAGAAATATTGGTACATACCTACATTGGTGAAACTGTAAACTTATTACTGATATAAATTTTATTATTAATCAATTCCCAACTTACCTCCTCAAATTTAAATTTTGATAGGATATGGTTTCCTTCCATTTATTCCAATTTAAATATCCATATCCCCAAAATGTCCTCTCAATTTTACTTGGGAGAGGATATGGTCCTCTCCAATTAATTATCAAATTATATATTCATATCTCATCCCCAAAATGTCCTCTCAAATTTACTTGAGAGAAGATATGGTCATCTCCAATTAATTACCAAACTATATATTCATATCTCATCCCCAAAATGTCCTCTCAAATTTACTTGGGATAAGATATGGTCCTCTCTAATTAATTACCAAATTATATATTCATATCTCATCCCCAAAATGTCCTCTCAAATTTACTTGGGAGATGATATGGTAAGAAAAGTCAAATGTAAGGATGAGGGGGTAGTTATGACATTAATGATAGGTGGTTTGTTAGGATATTCCGACACATAGGATATAGTTAAGTTCAACTTGGTCTAGTATAGAGTTAGGTTAGAGTAAGGTAAAGTGTGTTTCTTTACCATTGTACATTTTGTAACTTACAATCCGACGGTCACGATATGTAGTGATCCGACGGTTCACTCTCACCTCGGTATTACCGACACTTGATCCGTGGCTTGACACCCGATTGGTCCATGAGTTCTATTTAAAGCGCATGGAGGGTCATTGTTCGGGTAGTCCGTGCATGAGAGAAGCTTATGTAAATTTTGATTCTTTGATTAATAAATTGCCTGTAGTACCCACGTTGGGACAGGCCGTGGACTGTTTCCCTCCTTGCACTTTGAGGGTTTTAACCACGTCAAAAATACTGGTGTATTGATCTGTGATCTGGTTGTGAGCGGTGTCCTTTTGGTATTCTTTCTGAGGAACTTACCCTGTAAATTCCTACATGGTATCGGAGCTATTTGAGGGCCGCGTCCGTTGGTGATCCAAATCTGAAGCCGGTAGAACTGCATGCGGCTGTCGTTTCCTAGATCTGTTGTTTCTGACTGCTTTCGGGCCGAGAGGACTGCTCTGTTGCGTTCAGAGCATCTGTTCCAGTGAGGAACCCCTTTCGTTTCACGCGAAAAGGTTTCTGGTAGCCCTAGCTGCGTCATTTTTCAGATCGGGAGGTATACAATGTTTTTTGCAGTTTACTGTTATTTTCTCTCTGCTTATTTCGGTCTCAGTTTATTTAGCCTTTTTTTTTAACCGGATCTATACCTTTCATTTCTGCGTATGCTCTTTGCCCCGCGACTCTGTGCGATCTGGGCAAATCAGAAACAGAAAGGAAGGATTTTTCTCATGCGTATGCTCTTTTCCCTGCACCTTAGTGTGATCTCGGAAAATCAGAAACATTGAGAAAAATATTTAGTTTTCGGCTAAAGCTAACTTTGAGAATTTTTTTTTTTTTTTTTTTTTTTATAAATTTCTAGTTTTTTGGCTAAAGCTAACTTCGAGCCGCAAGGTTCTTTTTTCTTTGCATATTCGTGTTGGGTTTTGTGTTTTGTGTTTTGTAGGGAAAAAGAGCTTTCTCAAGGCAAGCACGCAAACCAAGCCCCCCCCCCCCTCTCTCTCTCTCAAATTTTTTTGTATAGATCAATTGGTTCAAAGCTATTTTAAGAGAGTAGAGGTCTTGGGTTCAAGTCTCCATTTTGTGGGGGCGGATTTTTTTTTTTTTTTCATTCTAACACATTCATCAACTTTTGCACCGAAAATGGAATTCAAATGCAACATACTGTTCCATACACTCCACAACAAAATGGTGTAGCTGAAAGGAAAAATCGCACCTTAAAGGAAATGGCTAATTGTATGCTGCAATCTAAAGGACTCAGTCTTAGTTTTTGGGCCGAAGCAATTAATTGTGCAAATTATATAATCAATCGCACTCCTACTAAGGTTCTAGAGAATATCACTCCAAAAGAAGCTTGGAGTTCCATTAAACTAGATGTAAGTCACTTTCGTGTGTTTGGAAGTGAAGCATGGGCCCATATTCCAGATGAAAAGCCTAAAGCTTTAGAACCTAAGAGTGAGAAATGTACTTTTTTTGGATATTCTGAAGATGTAAAAGGTTATAGACTTATTCCATTTAAGTCCAAAAATGTTATCATTAGAAGAGATGTAAAATTTGATGAAAATAAATCGGCCTGCGAGCCTAGTCCGGCGGATGTGCCACCTCTTCCTATCTCTTCTACTTTTGAAAACATTTCTTCTTTAGATGATGAAAGCGAGGATGATAATCCTCCCCCACCTTCTCAGGATCCTCAACTTCCAAGATGGGTCCGTGCTACTCGGGATGCAGCAGGTGATCTTGCCGGTGATCCTACAGATCAACGACGTACACGTTCTCAGTTTGAAAGAGCCTCTTCTTTATTGGCTCAAGCTCCAGTAAATCATGATCCTGACACTTTTGCAGAAGCTTCAGGCCATCCACATTGGGAAGCAGCTATGAATGAAGAATATCATTCATTGATGACAAATGATACATGGGATCTTGTTCCTCTACCAAAGGGACGCAAACTTGTTAGATGTAAATGGGTTTACAGAACCAAGTATGGACCAGATGGGAAAGTTGATAAACATAAAGCTCGTCTCGTTGCTAAGGGCTTTTCACAGGTTGAAGGCATTGACTACACTGAAACCTTCTCCCCTGTTGCCAAAATGAACTCTATCCGCCTTGTTCTTTCCCTTGCTGCCTCTTTAAAATGGGAAGTCCATCAGATGGATGTTAAATCTGCCTTCTTGCATGGGGACTTGCAGGAAGAAATCTATATGGAACAACCCATTGGCTTCATACAAATAGACTCCAGCCTTGTTTGTCGACTTAAGAAATCCCTTTATGGCCTCAAGCAAGCTCCTCGGGCTTGGTATGCCAAAATGGATAGCTTTCTTTTAGAATCTGGCTTTTCTAGGTGTCATTCTGACAATACTGTCTACACCAAGAAAGTGGGCAACTCTCTTATCATCCTTGTTCTTTATGTTGATGATCTTATTCTTACTGGTAGTGATCCCAACCTTATAAACCATGTGAAGTCCAGCCTTAAAAAGAAATTTGAAATGACAGACTTAGGACACTTACACTATTTTCTCAGTCTTCAAGTCTTGCAATCCCAGGAGGGTATTTTCCTTTCCCAGTCCAAGTATGCTTGTGATATTCTTCGTCATTTTCACATGGAAGACTGTAAGCCAGCCCCTTCTCCCTTTCAGTCTGGAGTCAAACTTTCAGTCTCTTGTACTTCTCCTGAAGTTGATGCTACCTTATACCGTCAACTTGTCGGAAAACTCTTGTATTTAACCCATACTCGTCCTGATCTTTCCTTTGCTGTTGGCCTTGTTGCTCGTTTTATGCAAAACCCCCGTGAAAGTCATTGGAAAGCAGCTAAAAGAATACTTCGTTATGTTCGAGGTACAGTACAGTTTGGGATTCATTACAGTGCCAAAGCAGCTCCTCTGTTAGTTGGTTTCACTGATTCTGATTGGGCTGGTGACCCTGATGATCGGAAGTCTACTGCCGGTTATGTCTTCACTCTTGGTTCAGGACCTATTACATGGGCTTGTAAGAAACAGGCTGCCATTTCTCTTTCATCAGCAGAAGCAGAGTATCGTGGTGCCGTGGAAGCTAGTAAGGAAGCCTTGTGGCTTCGTCAAATCCTATCAGAGTTTGGCTTTGAGCAGCAGCATCCAACCACACTTTGGTGTGATAATCAAAGTGCCATTCAGTTATGCAAAGATCCAATCCAGCATCAGCGCAGCAAACACATTGAACTACACATGCACTTCATCAGAAAGCTCATTCATGACCATGTTCTTGAAGTGCAATATTGTCCAACAGATGATCAGGTTGCAGACATCTTCACAAAGGCTCTCACAGAGGCGAAGTTCACTAAACTTCGATATATGCTTGGAGTTCAGGAAGTTGTCACTAAGGGGGGATAGGCTCTAGTGCCTCCTTCCTTCTCCTATTGTGTCATATTTGTAAATCCTTCAATCCTATCCCAAGTTGTTCTTAAGGGGGGATGTTAGGATATTCCGACACATAGGATATAGTTAAGTTCAACTTGGTCTAGTATAGAGTTAGGTTAGAGTTAGGTAAAGTGTGTTTCTTTACCGTTGTACATTTTGTAACTTACAATCCGACGGTCACGATATGTAGTGATCCGACGGTTCACTCTCACCTCGGTATTACCGACACTTGATCCGTGGCTTGACACCCGATTGGTCCATGAGTTCTATTTAAAGCGCATGGAGGGTCATTGTTCGGGTAATCCGTGCATGAGAGAAGCTTATGTAAATTTTCATTCTTTGATTAATAAATTGCCTGTAGTACCCACGTTGGGACAAGCCATGGACTGTTTCTCTCCTTGCACTTTGAGGGTTTTAACCACGTCAAAAATACTGGTGTATTGATCTGTGATCTGGTTGTGAGCGGTGTCCTTTTGGTATTCTTTCTGAGGAACTTACCCTGTAAATTCCTACATGGTTGAGGTGGAGAAGAGAAAAAGACATAAAAGGGGAAGGATGATGAGGGGAGGGGGGATCCTTGATTTTGGTTTTGGTGTTGGTTGTGGTTTTGGAGAAATTTGTTTTGGGAGGAAGGTGGAGAAAAGAGAAGGGAGAGAAGAAGAGTGTTTGTTTAGCTTGAGCACACTACATCTGGTTGGACTTGGGTTCGGAGGGCTAGGGAACCTGTGGAGGTTCCCTGGGCTAGGAATTACTTCCTAGTTGGCTGGGAGGCAAATCCAATTGGGTAGTCAAGAGGAAGATGGAGCTCAGGAGCATATCAACTAAGTTATTGGAACATGTATTATCGGTCGTTTATTTTAGTTATGTAAATTATTACAAGTTATACATGTTGCAGATAAATTGTTACAAGTTATACATGTTGTAGATTAAATTAATTTATGTTCATGCTTATGATGTTTTATAAAACTGAAATTTTCCTCGTTATGAAAAAAATTTATTTGAATGAATGTAGTAGTAGTTAGAGGACCTATAATCAAATCCTCACACGTGGTATCAGAGCTAAGTTTCAACTCTTCAGGACTTTATAGGCCCTATTCACTTGCTTCAACATACTAAAATTATTTGCTAGTAGAAATTTAACAACCAACTCATGGGTAGATGCTTGTATAACGTATCTATGTATCCAATAGAATTTTTCGTGCTATTTTTCCTTTTGGATAATTCAAAAAATAAATACATAATTTCTGGGTTCACTAACTGCACTTCCTGCTATCATTGTTGTCCATGAAACCAGGGTTCACTAACTGCGCTTCCTGCTATCATTGTTGTCCATGAAACCACATCTCTCTGAGACATTTTATCAAACATTTGGCACTCATTCTCTAAATTCCCACATTTAGCATACATGTCTATCAGTACATTCCCCATATAAACATCCGATTCAAATCCAAATCCAACATATGATCAACAATCCCCTGAAGCAACATTGAGTCACTCTTAAATGAACTAGACGTATTTTCCAGTTGTAGAAAGACTGACGGTGACAAGGCATTACTCATAACTTTTGGACCCTGTACTTGTGACAAACCGTTCCAAAGAAGAGTAACATTTTCTTATAATCTGACAAGAAGCTCATGACTTTCTTCCAAAACATCAATTACTTTAATTGCAACACTTGCTAGATAAGGTGGCAAGGATGCAGAAAAGAAGTAACCTGCACCACTGAGACGCTGGTGATCAACAACTTTTGCACTTCCTGTACAAAAGCCTCTAGTAGTTGCCAAAGCATACCCATACCAGCAGTTATAATATCAACTTTTTGAATCAGAATTCCATAATGTCCTGTAAGACCTCTTCCATTTTTACCCAGCACACCAAATGAGTTGCTTTCATCAACCAATACTCTGAACTTATACTCCTCTTTCAATCTTATAATTTCATCCAAGGGAACCATTTGACCTGAATTCTGATAGTTAGTGACACCCGTTAGAAAAGTTACATACAACAATTTCAGTCCATTTGTGGTGACAGTCTCGTATTTGGCTTGAGAATTATGATACCAGGAGATAGTACGTAGGCCCAACACTTTATGTGAGCTCCCAATAACTCAGAAAACTCTCCCAGTTGTCATTAGTTTGAACGTCTTGCCCAGATATTGGTCTCTGCTCTGAAAGAATGTCTCACGCCCAGCCAATGAAGAAGGGACTCAACTCCAAGTATGTCGTTGCCATTCCTCTGTGAAATAATACCCAACAGAGATAGATAAGTGCCCACGACTCCTTCAGCAAAGGTACACGACTACCCCAGCAAGCATAGGGTATTCGACCAGTCAAATAAAATGAGTGCAGACTCCTCTGGTTAAGGAACTAGACCCCTATTTAGCATATACCTTTAATCACCAGTGAGTATTGTCCAACAGAACTCGTCCAGGGTATGATAATGATATGTTGTCCCTTTCCAGCAAAGCAAATCGTGCAATAAAGGCCTAGATTTGGCACTTCTACCTCCAAAAATTAGTGCCTTCAACTCACTGATTTGAATCTCCCTCTTTAAGCAAGATTTTGCCAGATTCTAACTTGGTAACTTGACCCTCCATGGTTTTCTCCTCAACCTGATAAATAATTTCTACTACTACAAATCGCCGGTTCAAAAACTTTTTAACTTTTTAACTCGTTTATCTTCCAACGCAATCTATTCTAAAGTATTTTCCAAGGGTTTCATATCATTATGTTTGAACAGTTTCACAGTGCTTCTTGAAAGAAAAAATCCATTTTGAATTCCCCAATGCACACCTTCATCAGCAATAATTATATCTCCTTGCTTACAAAATGCCGGAATTACACTAGAGGTAGTTGCAAACCCATATGAATAGAGAATTGAATCTGGAGTTCCCAAAAATTTTAAAATTTTGGCTTCACAGTCAAGATGGACATTAATAGTTCCATAAAAGCCATGAGGACCACAAGATCCCACTCCATATTTTTTCAAAGCTGCATTGAATGCCTCTATTATCTTCCCTTCTCCTATTAGCCCAAGATAGTTTCTAATGCTAGATTAATAACTTCTTTACCACTGACTATCTTTTTTTTTTCCCGTGGAAAAAGTCGTAATTTCTATTAGTCATTTGAAATTACATTCTGTAGATGCTGTGCATATTCATACTGAGACAGTGTGTCTCTCAGAGAGTTCTGTAGGAGACTGTCCTGAGTTCCAAAAAGGAAAAACTAGAAAAGATACAGAGATATGATCATATGAAAAATACCATGCACTCTCCGAACTGTTGGTCCACGCAGGGAGTTCGGAGAGGTGTCTGTCCATAAAGCTTCTGTCTATAATAGAAAACAGAAAATAGAGATAACATGTAAACTGTGTTTGCTGTGCAACCATGAGTTCTGCCTCCCATTTAAGGAGACACAAAAAATATAGAGTTTGCTGTCCATTTTATCAGTTTTATCTAAATAGCATGTAAATGAAAAAAAACAAAAAAGAGCATCTGTTTGTGCATAATGGGACCCCTTTCAGTTCTGAGTATCCCTTTGTGCCTGATGATCAACAAAAGGTCGATGGTAGTGCTGAAAGTAGGTTCCATCCAGGTCTTCTTGTATTAGCCAGTCCGCTTCTTCCCTCTGCGCTGCTTGCTTGGATAGGTAGTCCGCCCGAGTGTTGCGCTCCCTGTAGATATGTCGACATTCAAATTTTTCAAAAGCATCTGTTAGTCTGAGTGCCTCTTCCAGAATGTGTCTCAAAGAGAAAACAGAACATGTTGATTTCCTTGTAAGCCAATTGCAGACAATCTGTGAATCTCCAAACAATTGAAGTTTTGTGCAGCCTTTTTCATGTGCAAATGTGATGAGGTGTTTTGCAGTGATAAGCTCAGCATAGTTGTTTGTGCCCCTCCCCAGGTGAATTTGCAGCATGAAGTAGTGGCTGTCTCTCAGGTAGAGTAGGGCTCCCCCCCCACAACCCGTCTCTTGGGCTGAGCCATCAAAATAGGCCCAGGGATAGGATTTATCTATAAGCTCCGGGGTGATGGTCCTATGGGGGGCAGGTGGAGGATCTTCAGGAATGAGAGCTAGGTCTGCAAAGAGGTGTGCTATAATGGCAGGCCAGAGAGGAGACTTTTGGTCAAAAATGGCTCTGTTCCTTGCTGTCCAGATGGACCAGCACATCAGGAGGGGGATATTCTTGTCTTTTCCTTTGTGACGAGCCTGCCAGTTTTCCCAGGCATCACTTAAAGAGTGACCCTGCCATAGCTGAATAGAGGGAGACATTGTAGTAATGAGAGTCCACTGTTCTTTGACAACCGGACATGAGAGGAAGAGGTGTTCAGTATCTTCGTCGTTCATTTTGCATAAGTGGCACCAGAAAGGTCCATGGAAGGACCGCTTTTTTAGATTTGCTCCTGTAGGTATCTTGTTGAAGAGAATTGCCCACATGAGGAGGCGAGTTCTGGGTGCAGCTTTTAGATGCCAGATAGATTTCCACCATTGTAGCATATTGTCTGGTTTCAGTGGCTGCATGAGCTGTAGGTATCCTTCTTTCGGGGTGTATGAACCACTTTTTGCTAGGGCCCAGACAATTTCGTCCTCTTCCTCTGTGATTCTAACCTGTGCTTGTGAGAGCGCCTCTATGTAATTCTCCCATATTTGTCTCCACTGATTAGGAATGTGAAGGTCTCCGCATGTCCTCCAGGCCTGTTGGAGAAAAGTGGAGTTTGCCTGGTCTGCAATATGAGAAATATGCGTGACTCCCTGATTTCTGAGGTGGATTAGGAGCTGTGCTGGGAGATTGTGCATATTCCCGCAGCCGATCCATGGATCAATACCGACTCGAACAGAGCTGCCTTGTCTGATCCTCCAGGTGATGCCTTCTCGGATTAGGGGTAGGGAGTTTATGACCGCTTTCCATATTATTGAATGCCTACCACTTCCTCTCTGTTCCCTGCATACCCAGCTGTAAATACTATCTGGAGCGATGTATTTCTCCATGACTACCTTCGTCCAGAGGCTGTTTGAAGTGAGGAGTTGCCAGCCCAGCTTGGCTGCCAGTGCATTTGCAAATAGATCCAGTCTCTTTATCCCCCAGCCACCCCATTTTTTTGGTCTCGCGATGGAGTCCCATTTTACCCATGCAAAGAGGTTTCCTTGCCTGTTTCCTTTCCATAAGAATCTGCAGCAGATTTTCTGTAGCCTGGAAAGAATCCCTCTCGGTATCCAAGCCAGTGACATCCAATACACTGGCGTTGCTTCAATAACAGATTTAATAAGCGTGAGTCTCCCAGCCCTAGAGAGATATCTGTTGTACCAGACATTGACTCTTTTCTCCACTTTGGTAATGAGCCAAATCCAATCAGCTATTTTGTACCCTCCATGCTTCACCCTGAAACCTAGATACTTCAATCCTTCCTCCATAGGGTGTATTTGAAAAGGGAAGCGGTTTTTTGTGTAGATGACCTCTTGAGGGGTGCATCCGAGCTCTGTTATGGTGGATTTATGAACATTTATAACCATTCCTGTTGCTTTCTGGAAGAGATCAAACACCTGTTTTAGCGCCGATGTGTCAGCCATGCTACCATTTAGGAAGATCAACACATCGTCCACAAAAAGGAGATGTGTAAGGAAACAGTTTTCCGAGATTTTTATTCCTTTTAAGCTACCTCTTCTGTGCTCAGATGCAATAAGTCTGCTTAAACCTTCCATAATGAGGAGAAAAAGAAGGGGGGATAGTGGGCATCCTTGTCTGAGACCCCTTCCAGCAGTGAAGAAAGGGGAAGGAGTGCCGTTGAGGAGAACGCTGAATGGGACATCAGAGATGCAGCTCATGATTCTTTTAATGAATAGGAAAGGGAAGCCCAAATGGGTAAGGAGCATACGGATGTATAGAAGATTTACTCTATCGAAAGCTTTTGATAGGTCCACCTTGAGGATCATACCCTTTAAATTTTTGCTTTGCATAGTGTGGAGAAGCTCTTGTGCAGTGCCAATAGCTTCATGGATTTGTCGTCGGTGGAGGAAAGCGAACTGCTCAGAGGATATGTTGGCAGATAGAATGGGTTTGATCCGATTTGCTAGGATTTTGGCCAGTATCTTATAGAGGCAGTTGCAGAGCGAGATAGGTCTGAATTCATCAAAGGAGACAGGCTTGTCTGATTTGGGAATGAGGGCTATAAAGGTGGCTTTGATACTAGCAGGGATAGATCCCAAATGACAGCAGTGGTTTATAGCATTTAGTAAGTCTTGCCCCAGCAGATCGTAGAAAGTTGAGTAGAATTCAATAGTCCAGCCATCCGGGCCTGGGCTTTTGTCTTTCTGAAAACCTTTGATTGTCGCTTCCAATTCCTCCATTGATATATCTTGAATGAGCGCGTCTGCTTCCTCCTCATCAACAAATCTTGGAAAGAGTTCTGCCACTCTCATTATTTCAAGAAGGTTTGCTTGTTCTGGGGCCTTGTATATGTTCCTGAAGTGTGTGGTGGCAAGATGTGCCAGTTCTCCAGGTCTGCTTACCGAGTGTCCCTGTTCATCCTGCAGCTCCCAGATTGTATTTATAGTCTTCCGTCCATTTGCAAACCGGTGGTAGAACTTTGAATTTTCATCCCCTTCCTTTAGCCAGATGGCTCTGCTTCTAAGTCTCCAGGAGTCCTCCCTATCCCTGAGTATCTTGGATCTTTTTTTAATAAGCTCTTCGTACATAGACTTCTGGTCTGGGGATAAGAATGTACCATCTGAGTGGGATTCGAGACCTTCAATTGCTTGTTCCGCTTGTGAGAGAGTATGGTCATCTAGTTGTCTCTTCTGCTTTGCCCATTCTCTTGTGACTACTTTGATCTCAGAGAGGTTCCTGACAAAGCCTTTTGCTGGGTCTTCATTCTCCCGAATTGGATGTGCCTTCCAGTAGTCCGTAATCAGATTGATATAGGAGGGTTCCCGCAGCCAAGTGGCATTGAATTTGAATGGGGCTTTTTGAGCTTGTTGTCTAGCACTTATTTCCAGGAAGATTGGTCTGTGGTCCGATATCCCCCCACTTCCCACCCATTGTCTGGCTCTAGGGTGTAGATTACACAGACCTTCTTTGATGATAAAACGGTCGAGCCTCCTTGCTAAACTCTGGTCCCCAGTTCTGTTGTTCTTCCATGTGTACTGGATTTTTGCAGAAGGGAGGTCAATCCAGTGAAAATCCTCAAGCAATTTCCCAAAGTAGTCCGAAAGGGGGTCAATTTGTGCCTGATGACCCCAAGATTCAGAGAAGCCCATTGAAAAGTTCAAATCTCCCCCCAAGATAATGTTTTCATCTATTAGGATCGGGGAACCAAGGAGCTTTTGCCAGAATAGTTCTCTGTTTTGGCAGGGGCCATAAACATTTATGATTTTGAGATTTTCCTCCAGATCTTTTGAAAAAATATCAGCCCCCAGATAACCCGCTCCGCCCCAGCTATTTTTTAAATTTATGGAATTGTTCTTAAAGCCCATAGCTATACCTCCAGATCTTCCTGACACATCGATGGCTGTAATAGTCCATCCCGGCAGCCATGATTGGAGAATGGAGGTTGCAGAGTCTACTTTACATAAAGTCTCTTGTAGGAATATAATGTCCACAGGATCAGTTTTAAGAAGACGCTTCAAGGCCGATTTTTTATCGGGGCTGGCCAACCCTCTACAGTTAAAGGACATTATTTTCATGGAGGGGGGCGGGGGAGGGTGTCCTGCGCTCTAAGGGCCCTGGGGATAGTATTCTGTTTACCACGGAGGACCTCGTCCTCCAATTGTTTTCGAGCAATGGTCATATTAGACGGACGGCCCCGCCCCAGCTTGGGCGAGAGAAAAGGAGCATCCACCGATATGCCTATGGCATCCGAGACATGGAGCTTGGTGGTCGCGCGGGTGGGGTACCGGGGAGAGGAGTTTACAGAAGGGCAGGGTGTGGGGAAGGAAATGTGGGGAAAAGAGGGGATGGAGAGAGGGGAGGGGAAACCCGGTGGATTCGGGATAGGGCAGGAAACATATAGCGATGGGAGTTGTGAAGGGTTAGAGTCCATTACAAGGTCGAGGGCAGAAGGGGAAGAGGGCGGGGGAATTTTAATGGGGGGAGGCACACCCGCGGAAGATAAACACAAAGATGCATTTTTAGAAACAGAGGCAGACGAAAGAGAGGACGTACCCGAGGAGAAGACCGCACCCTTTGCAGCTCTTGATCTTGTCAGAGGTGGAGAAGGAGGCCGAGCCGAGTTTGAGCCTTGTTTCTTTCGGCGCGGTGCATTAGGCGCCTCCACCGTATCTGAGGTGATGATGTGGTCTGTTCTGCGAGCCATAGCCACTGAGGGGTTCGGCTGTCCTACATCAATATGCGGACCCTGGTCTGAAACCGTCTGCTCTGTCTTCTGGAGAAGGGGGCAATCCTTATAAAGGTGACCCACCTGGTGGCATCTTCTGCATCTGTAGGGGATGCCTTCATAATCGAGCTTTTGCGTTCTAGAAGTTGTTTTCCAGTGAATATTGATATTTTCCGGCACCCCCCCTCTGGTATCCATATGCACCAAGATTCTTGCATATGCCAGCGAGCCGGTTTTGATGTAGGATTTATCTGATTCCATGAAAGTGCCGAGTGCATTTCCAATTCTCTTGAAGATGTCTTCAGACCAGTACTGAAGTGGCAATCCTGGGAGCCTGACCCAGATAGGTCCGATACCTATAAGCTCCGTCTCTGGGTCAAATAATGGCGTCCATCGCTTGAGGAGGACCGGGGCTTTCTCGAAATGCCAAAAAGATGAGAGGACCCAGCTCGTGTGGTCCGCCCGTGCAAATTTGAGTGCGAACCAGCCGCGCACGAAGGTCTGGACTGTTGGAATGTCCACTAAGTATTGGCCCCAGATCGTAGACGCCCATTCCTTTAACTTTGCAGCCGTTGCATGCCGACCCTTTATCCGGCCCACAAGGACACAGTCCGCCAGATCCATAGCCTCCCCCCAACGTATATCCTCTTCCAATCTCAGGAAAGCGTCTTCCGCAGTCGATTTTAGACAGCGCTGCTTCTTGGAAGGCCGAGAGGACATACGTCCCGGGATAGCAGTAGCCTGTGAGTCCGCAGGGTTAGAAACAGGTGGGGGGGGAAGAGGGTTAGATCCAGGAGGGGGAAAGGCTTCAGGAAGGGGAGGGATCTCGTGATAACTTCCGGAAGGGGCAGCAGGGGCCGATAGGGGGATAGAAACCGAGGAGGGGGGGTTTTCCTCCGGAGGAGGGGGGATAGTGACCGGGGGAGGGATGGAAACCGCAGGGATAACAGGCGTAGGAACAAGGGAGAGGGGATCCGAGGGTTGTGTTGGAGCGCCGTTCGGAGATGGGTTTAAGCAGTCGGCCAAAAAACCCAAGGTGGCCGGGGAGGGGACCGCGAAAGAGTTCCAAGAGGAGGGCTCACCTGAGAAAAAACCGGAGGGGGGAATAGGGTCGATTTGGGGGGAGATGGATTCGAATCCGGCTGATAAGCTCCCACTGTTCAGACCCCCAGAAGAAGAAAACGTGGACCTCCAAATGGAGCTATCCGCCAGCGGAGATGCCGAGTAATCCACCTCCTCTAAGTCCATGTTGACAGCTGCACTGAGTCTCCTTCAAGAAAATAGGTAACCGCCCAATAGAGCCTACCTCGGAACCCGATAACCGTTTTGGGGTTTCACCGGTAGCAGGTAGGTAAAAAACCCACAAGATCCCAAAGTAGGAAGGGATCGAAAAATACCTGGTCGCTCTTGCCGTTAACCTTGAGTCCCGTCGCCTTCAGGTTCTGTCGGCCGATCCCGTAGGGTGCCGCCGTTCCGATGCAGTGGAGTAATAACAGGTATCCAGGGCGAAAGGGCAGAGGTAAAAAGAGTGGGTAAAACTTGAACAGGGTTAATACGAAGAAAGAGGGAGTCACGGACGCGGAAGGGTAAAAACTATTACCGCACGGAAAACGATGACGGATCCAGGTGGAGGGTACAGGAGCAGGTGGGGTTCACAGAGCCGTGCGACGGCCTGCAAACCCCTGTCAGGAGGGTTCCATGGCTAAGTTGCAGAGTAGGGGCTCATAAAACAACCATCAAAATTCATCTCCTGTACCACTGACTATCGTACGTGGTCCTGCATCACTTTCTAAAACTGGAGGCTCGATCTCCATCTCCTTTGTAATGGCTGGATGTAGTGGCTCAGGGACCCATTCATCACACAGATGATCAATTTCATTTCTTGTAAGAGGGCGTTTTGAAGCTGGTAACTCTTTGAAATAGCAGGAAAACAATCACTGCCACAAGTAAAGCTTCCACAACCAAATGCCCATCAAAATGAACTCCAAAGACAACTGCTCCAGCAAAGGGGGCATCCAATGCCCCAATCAGATGATTCATTAAATCCATTATGCCTATCTGTAATCCACAGCTCATCTTATCTCATAAGTCCAGGTCCAGAACCTTTAGTTCTTGCTCTGTATCAATTCTCAGCAAGGGTCATGTGAAAGCCAGCTTTTGATGGCTCCTCATGACAAGGTAATGAATGCATATTCTCTGACTCCAAATTTACAGAAGTACCCAGACAGGAGGCATCTGATGGCAAGATCATAGAAGAGCTTGAAGCATCACATATAAGAGAAGACTCAGTGAATGACATTGGAGATGCCCTTGGCATAGAAATTGAAGACAGAACCTCAGCACACAATGGACTTGGTGTATTTACAGAAACTGTGTGCTTCAAATCATTGTCACTTAACATTTCTGGGCAAGAAACTGAAGAATTCAAAAATGAGTTTGATGACAAACATGAGCCAGAATGAACAGTCGCACCCTCCATTTTGTCATCAGAGATTGGTTCGGCAGCATTTGATATGACTCAACAAGTTTAATCCTCCTTTCCATGTTACTCATGGATCTGTGCATATATTCCTCAATCCGCATACACCAAGCTTCTAATCTATCCATACGTTTGCAGACATATTCAAACATCTTTTCTTCCATGGGTTTCTTCCTCATGCCCTCATCTACCTGATTATTTTGCAATTCTTCAAGTCTGCATTGCTCCTGTTCTTTCTACCAAATATATTGTTTGTAGTTTCTCTAGAAGGTGGTGTACTTGCATGGTAGTCTTGAAATTATTCTTTTTTTTCAATATTTTTTTCCAACTTCATCCAGATGAGAATGTGGGCTGGACCTAGAATGTGAAAGTCTCTCTTGATGCATTAATGGCTCAGGTGAAACATTTTGTCCTGGCACCGTGCCAATAGATAAATTCTCTCCCATGGAAGTTTCCATATCTTCCATTGATGGTGGATAACTGGATACAGAAGAGGCTGGGTTGGAAGACTCCAGTTTGGGCCTGCTCATATCTCTCTCAAAATTGTGGGAATTAAAAGATAAGCCATGTTGTCTTTGACTCAATCCTTCCCCTTTGAAGGTTCTCTATCAAAGCATTCAAACTTTGCTTGTTTCACAATATCCTTACAGTGAGCAACATTGACTTCTCCCTTAACATCAACTTGTTCATTCTTGGCAACTTGTGCACCATCTCCATAGAAGTTCTTAGCAGTTACTTTCAATGATACCTTGTGCTCTTTATTGCCTTGAGCAGAAGTTTGAGACAACAAAGAATCCTTATCATACATTTCTTTTCTTTTGTCCTTGCATGACGCTCTTAAACACTCTTTGTTTTGTCCCTTTGTAGTTTTTTTTAGATATATTAATGTTACTTTTTAGATTTTGGGAGACACAGTCCTTTCCATAAGCCTTATTTGTACCAGCCTTTTTATGAATGACTACTTGCCCAAGGTCCTCTCCCATAGTTCCCTTTGCTCCATCATTCAAAACATTCTTGTCGTTATGAGCATTGGAGATATTTGATAAACTTTCTTTTGTCACTTGATTGGACTCATTTGTCTTTTTGCATCAGAGACAAAATCTTTGTCACCAATCTCCGATACTGCTCCTTTAACTTGGTCTTGCCCTTCCTTTTTATAAGTTCCATTCTCACAGTGTAGCATAAGAGCCTTTTTATTCTTAGAGAATTTCCTTGTATTTCCATAAATATCTGCTTCCTTCTGTCCAACTTTCAATAAAAAACATCACCATCATTTACTAAACTGTTGGATTCCTCTGTTCTTAAACCTGTTCCCTTTGTAATATTTTTTTCCTATGTTAGAAGCACTTATTGTTTGTTTGTTATCTTCAAATGACCCTTTAAACAGAGGTTTTGATGAAATATTTGACAAAATAGAATCTGAATCTTTAGCCATTCTACTATTTTTCTTAGCATCATTCTTCACTTCTTGGCTGTATCACCTTGTGAAATTTCACTGTGTGTATATTTCCTTGGCTTTTGTGCTTGATTGTCATTCCTAAACTCAAAAGCACAACTATTTAGTATAGTCTTTTCCTTCGGCTGTGTTTTCTCTATCCTGCTTGTACTGTTCTTTTATATGGTTCATTCTTTTGCGCCGACAATTCCAAAACACTTTTCGAAAGAGGTGAAAGAATAGAATCACCAGGTATTTGATATGATGTCATAATCTGAATTATAGATAAAGGACTCAAATCAGGTAGGCTCTCTGCTTCAGTCAAATCCACATGACTTTTATTGGGGCTACTTTCAAGTGATGGAGAAGTAGAAAGCTGAAGCCCTAAGTTGGTGTAAATTACAGTATTTTGTGGTGGGAAACAGAGTCAGAATTCACTTTAAAACGCAATTTCCATTTCCTCTTTTATTCACCCGTCAAATTACTAAGTATTGGCCCTTGTTTCATGGAAAGTGCTTCATCAACCTTCACATCATTCACAGTCAAACTTCTATTTGCAAAATCAACTACTCTCACTTCTCTGGTTCCTGTTTCGGATGAACTTCCCTTTGCAATTGAACATAACTTTGAAGGTGGATCAACGTTTACTGGTCTAGCAGTCATCATCATAGACTCATTGTTTGTGGGCTTTTGCAAGTTGTAGTTCTGCATTGCTCATCAAATTCTTCCATGTATAGCCCACCCATTCTGTCTGGCAACTTTTCAGCAATCTCGGTCATTTTTGCTGTATATGAAATTTCACGTCTTGATTCATTCTTCCTGTTCTCTTTGGCCTAAGAACTCACATAATATCCATGACATTTTAAATAAGGTGGTACTATGGGGTTGTAGTGAAAAAAACAAAAACTATGAAGAGCCAATAATTAGATATGAGAATGTACTGTAACTTATTCTAGAGACACAGCTCGTAGACTTTTGTTTTGTTTTTATTTTTAAAACTATTACGAGATTGCTTTCTTTGTGGTATAAGTGTCCATGCTACTTGTCACCCCTCACGATACTATCTACATACAAGTATGGGAAATTAGATCTTCGAAGGCACAATTCAAATAGGAAACCAAACTCTACAGACTCCAATATAGACATAGGTTCATTTCTCCATGATAGTTTGAATTGAGAGTCGAGACACATCCCAAATGGAGACTTAGAAACTGAAACAGATGAGGCAGGAGTTACATTACAAAGATGGATGACTTCTGCATTTAGTTTATAAGAACTTGTTAATTACAAAAAAAACACGGTATAATAAAAAAAAACATACATTAATAGAGCTTATATTGTCGTGCGTAAAGTCAATTTTGATTCAATATCTAGGCTTGGATGGTAAGCTTGAACTCATTAGGTAATACATTGCATATTTTTGTCAATTTTCCAAAGTAAACTTGCTAGTTTTCTTCATGGTTGTATTGGTTCTAAAAACGTAATAGGAGAAATGTTTTGTACTCGAATGTTTAGATCATAATTTTTGGTCCCTATATTTATAGCTCATTATTATGTTTACTAAATTTTTTTTATTTTTTTCTGCACAGTCAATTCTGTCAGACATTTTCTTGTTTTGTTGGTTCATATTCAGGCTTAGTGCTTTTTTTTGGTATCTTTCATAGTAACTATTGTATAGATTACATGCCTATCTTGTCTTTCTCTGCATCTTCCACAGCTGGTATAGTGTAACAAATACCCAACCTGGAGATTCACCATGCTTTAACTAAAAACTAAAAATATGTTGACAAGCAAACAGAAATAAGAACTTTTATCTTTTTATTAATGACCAAAGATTGTCAAACTATCAAAGTAACCAAACAACTAACAACATTGGCAACTATCAATTGAGCTAGCAGAGGCAAAAGCCAAAGCCACGTTTTGAGAATATTAACTTGTTAGATATAATAACTTTGATATCTCTCTGCCTCACGGAAGGGGGGGCCTTTCTATTGTGCAGAAACAATCACAACATATACGAAAAATGTAGTTGTATACACATTTCCAGAAAGAAATAATCAATGTGGTTTGAAAATGCAAAATGCGAAGTATATTTTTATGAACATTCATTTTATTTAAATTACATTTGACTTATTGGATAGGTTTCATTGATGTGGGAGAATAATTAATTATCTAAAACTAAACACGTTCCCATTTTGTATATTCAATACATCTATTTCCATCTTGTATTTTCAATACATTTATTTCATATATAATTCTTTAAGTGGAGAAAGACCATTAATACTATATATATATATATAGTAAAAGGTATAATCTTGTCATGAATCTTTGATAAATGAATTTATGAGGATTTTAAGCCACATCTTTTTGGATGGCATTTTGAAGTTTTATGAATTGTGAAATATGATGCGGATTGGTAACTATATTGAAAAGCCTTATAGAATTTAGGGATTTTTCTGTATTAAATTCATGCATTTTGATATTAATGACAAGTCACACTTGATGAAGGATTTATATATAAAAAGATATAAAGCTTTGTGAATGGCATTCATCTCCCTAGCCTTTTGGCATCATGTTATTACATTAGTTGCTTTATTAGTCTAATCCATATCATTTTTTTTCACAATATTGAATAAAGAGTTATTCCTTTTTAAATCAAGGTTGAGTGCTAGATGGTGTTTGTTAACCCTAACCAAGCATGTTGCACATGGAGTATTGATATTTTTTTTTGCATATCTTGTTACCAAATGCACTTATATAAGTGACTATCAATTAACATCTTCTTATTACTAAGCTTGCAATTGTAGGATTATTTGATGGAGCTTAATGCTTTTATTGAAGGAAGTCATGGTTTGTGCTTACATTCTCCTTGACACTTCCCTCATGACATTGTTGATCACCTCTGGTGAGTGTTGAGGTGTCTTAAGGAAATTTGTTCTTATGCGCAGTTGTCCTCGAAATCACATAACCATGGGGGTTTGTTACTATGATTTATTATTGATATCCCATGCTAGATAATGCACATTATGTCCATAGTTGGCATCATCATTTCTTTTTTGGAGGCTTGCATATAGCACATATGGTGTTTGAAATGTGATTGAGGGCCTTGCATAACATTGCTCAAACATTTGATTTACACTTAGCACATTTATGATGAGAGATATCCTTCAACTAAGAGTTTCCTTAAGTATTGTTGGTTAATTATTGCTCCTTGACATAGTGAATTAGTTGTTGAGCATGTTTGCATGTGTTCATAGGATTTCACTGGGATTATTGTTTCATGATTTTTATTGATGAACCTTTAAGTAGTACACCCATCCTTTGTTGCATAGTTGATGTTCCTTTTGGTGGATGTCTTGATGACATGGAAAAGTAGTTGTGGTTTGTTAGAACAATGCCAATGGATATTTATAGTTTGGCTATGATGTGGCATGTTGTGAGTAGTTATTTTCTTGATAGAGGAAATCACTCCCCTTATTTGGCATCTTCTCATGCATTTGGAGGCATTCAGACCTTGCTTGGGCGGTCTTTTACATTGACACCCATGGTCTTCGTCACTTGGTATGTTATTTCACATTGTACCATATAATTTCTCTTGGTTTGGGAAGCTTCTGTATTACTATATTGGAGAGTGTCCTAGTCTCATTACACAATCTATTAGGGTGAACTTTTTATCATATCCCTTGGAGGAGAGGTGTTGGTACATGTGCACCTAACCACTTTGGCACATTGAATGAGGACACCCCACTTCTTTGAGAAGGTTATAACAACTTTATGGACAATTGTGGCACATGTTTCTATGGGATTACTATTTATGGCTAAATTGGTTGATCCCGGAAGATAATTCCCTAACATCTTTATAATATTTCCATTTGGAGGAGTTACGTAGTTTGTCTACAAGTCTCTAATTACCTGGGCATATTATTTTAAGTCACTCCACTTGTAAAGGTGGTCATGACCATTAACTGGAAATATTTTTTTTATGGATTACTCATGAAGGATGAGTTGCTAGCTTCTTGGAGAAACAACCTTAACATATTCTATTTTGGCAATGTATTTGGTATCTCTCGGTGGCTAACTATCTGGTCTAAGATACTGCTCCCTGTTATCACCTGGATTGAACCTCAGGCTGAAGGAAGGCAATTCTAGGGTAACCACAAACCACGCTTAGCCAAGTAGCTAGCCCTACTAGGCCGGGAGAGGGCTCTCTCCATAAGGATCTCAGTCAAGATGACTGGATCAGGTAAAGGATATTAGGCTAGGTATAGTAGCACGAAAGTTTTGATTGGATTTTGAAGGCGTTTTGTCGGATCAGGAGGACCTGGAGAGTTTAGGTCTAGGAAATTAGGTCAGAAATGCAGGGTGTTCAATGGGGCAAGGTAGGCATAGGCTTTAGCACTCTAGGGCTTGATGGGGTGAGATGTTTTAGACTGGTGAGAAGCTAAGAAGGGCATGTGACAATCATGGATCCTTCCTGGACTACAAAAAACATGAAATGGTGAATGGTTTCCCAAGGCAGAGCACTGATGCAATGAATTATGCCTATCAAACTTGAAAACATTCAACTAGAAGCAATGAAATGATTAATGGCATACATAAAACATATAAACATATAATCACAAAAGAATAAACTATACTAAAACTCCATACCACAGGGATCCCATAAAAATAGCTGCAATTCTTATTAATCTCCTGCCAAACTGCTTACAAAGGTGTACAATCAAGGTCTGAGCATCCAACTGAGTCCAACCCTCAACAAAGAGAAAGAAGAAGAAGATATAGACAAGTATTCAACCTCCTCCCATCCTCAGGGGTCGAATCCCTAAGATGAGGAGCTAATCTAACTGATACTAAACAAGAAACAGGAATATAGGCATCATCAACAACTTGCCTCTAAAAGTGAAAAACTAATTCATTTGAGCCCAAACTAACTCTTCAAGCAATGAATCTACCCTCTATTACTATTTATCTATCATAATTACATGCCAAGTCATAATTTACAATGGTAAACCCTCCACCATGAGAGAGAATCCATGATTACACTCAAAAGCTGGAAAAATAGCAACCCTAAGCAAAACTGCCAAAAGTGCAGTGCCACTGGCCAAAAGCACGGCGCCACTAGCCAAAATCACGACGCCACTTTTAGGTCCCTTTTGGAGGCCTTCTAGACATCCAAATTGAGCCCATGATAGCTGATTGGAAAGGTATTCAAGTCTACTTTCCAAAAAACCTAGAATTTCTGCATTTGAAGCTCATTTGACCCTTCAAAACGTGATTTTCCCAAGACTGCTTTTGTGTGTCCAAAAAGTAGCAGAAAGGTCATTTTTAGGGTGTTTTTTGACCTTTTGGTGGACCAGTTCTACCCAAAAAACTTTGAAACTTGCTAGGGTACATGTCCTCATCGCTCTGAATCCAAAAATGCAAACTATTTTTTCATTGGGTGCCCCTAGGAAAAGCACAACGCCGCTTCTAGGCAGTTTTTCTGTGTATTGAAATCCAAAATTTGCAAATGACAAAACTTGCTCCAAATTTGCCCAAAATTGGTGAGAAGCACCATCATCATGTGCTCTGATGAGCCAAGGAAGCTTCAGCCAGCATCCTAAGTCTATCCTCCTCCTTTTTTCCTTTCAAGGCCCGCCTTAGCCTAGCTTTCATTTTCCTGACCCTCCTATTGCAAATCTTGTTGCAGGTCTTGTAATGATATGCCATCTGTATGATCATATGATTGTCTCTGTTGGCCTTCTGTAGTAGCTTCTTAAGGTGCAGGTTGACTCTCTCAAGCCAAGTCTCCCTATCATCTTCAATCTCCTTCTCAATAGGAGTCAAAGTGACTTGTGTCTCTTTGCCACTTTGTCTTTTTACCTTGAGCATTTCCAGCTCCATGAGGACTTGTTTGTCACTCAACTGCTTGTTTTCTTGCTCCAAGTATGTGATGACATACTTAGCCCTCTCTAAATTTTCCATCAAAGCCTGTACTTGAGCCTCCCTTTCCCGTATGATGATGTCTTTTATTGTTTCCTTATCCTGGGCCTCTAAGTCAATGATTTCCGTGTCATGATGAGAGTGATGTTGTTCTGATTCATCATGCTCTGTCAAGTAAAAGCCCCTTTCCTCCTCATCATCATCCGACATATTTTCCTTTCCTTTGTGCAGCTGCTGCACCTGTACTCGCTGTGTCGATGAAGAAGGCAAAGCCCCTTCCACATCCTGTGGAGCTAGCATTTGCCTATGGGTTAATGAAGAAGGCAAGGCCCCTTCCACATCCCGTGGAGAAAACACTTGCCTATCGGCTACACATAGTCTCCTTGTACCCCTCTATTATGTCATATAAATGGGCACCTCAGTAGTTCTTGTCTCCTTGGCCTCCTCATCTGTTTTCACTTGGCTAGAAGGTCCTCCTGCTTCTTGAGACACTGGTGGAGGAATTTGAGGACCCCTGAAGATATCATGAGAAATAAAGGTCTCCCAAGAGATGTTAAGGAGATTGAGATGATGAAGCACAATGACCTTGATCAGGGAGTAATGATAAAGACTGCTCATCTGCTGAGGGTATGGCTTCCTTTGGACAATATAAGCCATCTTCTCAATACTCCTAAACAAGTAGTAAGGGAGGTTTAACATCCTCACCCTGGTAAAATGCATGAGGAGCCTAATGTGATAAGTGTACAACCTGGAGAATCTTCCCTCACAAGTGAAATACTTGATGATGGTTTTCATCATGGGGACATACTTGTTCTCAAGAAATCTGAAAGGAAATAGTCTCTTCACCTCATTTCTGTACCGAGGTTTGATATAAGGCTCATAATAGTGCTCATCCAGGTCCTGGTCCTTGAACCACCTCTCCCCTACATTAGGAATCCTGGTGGCATCTGAAATGATGGAAGATGAGATAGTGAATGTTACCCCAGCGAGAGTCACCCTGTTGTCCTGAAGATGGGCTGCAAAAAGTCTAGTGAGCTTTGGGTGATATTGAACTCTCTCTACCTGTTCACAGAATTCATAGAAGCCAAGGTATCTGAAACATGTGACAGCCAACTTAGAGGCCTGCAATTCCCTAAGGTTTGATGGCTCTTCTCTAATAATCGTGCCTCCCTTGTGTAGTTTTCTCGGTTGCCTAGCTCTATCTGCTGAAGTGTCACTACCTGTGTTCTCCTCCTCATAGTCTCGGTCAGGGAAAATTTTAAGAACCCCCCTAAATTTATAAATATAATAAATGGGCGAATCTCCATGGTATATAGGAAAAATGGAAGGCGATTTTATCAATAATATAATATGTATATATAATTTTTTGGCGAATCTCTCACCAGACATGGCGAATATTTTACTCAATTATAAAATCTTGTAAGATCTGGGCGAGTCTTTCACTAAATAATAAAACTTTGTAAAGTCCTAGTAAATATTAGCATAGGCTACATGGTGGTTTAATTCCCCCATTTAAATAGGCTACATTCCAGGTGAATACCATGGGTCAATACCATGTGCCATTTTGGTGAATACCATGGGTCAATACCATGTGCCATTTTTATTTTTATTAATTCTAATATTAGGGTTAATAATGGTTTTTTGCATGGTATTAATAACAATCTAGTCCATGGTATTTGTCCCATAGTATTTTGGCCATAGGTTTCACCTAAATATAACCCATTTTTTGAGTGTTGGTAAATATAAGGTGACTTATGGAGTAAATATAAAAAAATGTTTTATTTGTTTACCATACCTCTCGTTTATTTATATTTTTATTAATTTACCATATCTCTTTTACAAATATGGTATTTGGCCCATAGGATTCACTTAAATAAAACCTCTTTCTTGATTCTAAATATAAGGTGACTTATGGAGTAAATATAAAAAAATGTTTTATTTGTTTACCATACCTCTGGTTTATTTATATTTTTATTAATTTACCATAACTCTTTTACAAATATGGTATTTGGCCCATAGGATTCACTTAAATAAAACCTCTTTCTTGAGCCTTCATAAATAGAATGAGGGTTATGGACTAAATATAAAAAGAGGTTTTATTTATTTACGATACGTCTAGTTTATTTATATTTTTATTTATTTACCATACCGTTTGAGTAAGTATAAAAAGACGTTTTATTTATTTACCATACCTCCACTTTACTTATATTTTTATTTGTTTACAACGTTACATGTATATAAGGTGACTTATGGAGTAAATATAAAAAATGTTTTATTTATTTACCATACCTCTCATTTATTTATATTTTTATTAATTTACCATACCTCTTTTATAAATATGGTATTTGGCCCATAGGATTCACTTAAATAAAACCTATTCTTGAAAATGGGCGAATGGAAGGTTGTAAGTCCTAATTTCAAGGGCTAAATTTACCTTTTTTACCCTCTCCCTTAAAATAAGGTGGGCTATCTGAGGTGATTTGTAAAAATGTACTATGATACAAAATATTCGCCCACTAAAAATTTAAAACCCCTTAATTTCGCCAAAGGGCGAACATTCGCCCCTAAAATTATCCTTGGTCTCGGTCTTCTTGGTCCATGTTTGCAAGGTTGAGGTGTATGAAAGGAATGAGTGAAAGTGTTTTTAGGAATGAGGGGATGGAAGATGAGCTTGTGATTAGGAAATGAATGGAGGAGTAGGAAATGAGAGGGAGGGCTTGTTTTCTTGAGAATTTTCTCTTGGGGAAGAGGGACAAAGGGAATGGGAATGATATGGAATAGGGGTAAAGGGAAAAAGGGATCAGGTGATAGGGGAATAGGGATAGGGGAATTTAGAGCTATAGGGATAGGTGCTAGGATGAGCAGTGGGGATTTAGGGTTTAGGCATCATTAGGGAGATTTTAGGGTTTCATATTAAACATGGAAAATGATGCTTATAATTTGGATTTGCAAATCAAAACCAAAGTGAGGGATGCATATTTACTTGTAATGATGGAAGGAAAGAGAAATTTTGGAGTTTCATTGAGGGTTTGAGGGTTTTTAAGCTCTCATGCCAAAATCGCAGCGCCACCGCTCAGAAGCGCAACGCCACCCTGGAAGCATAGCGCCTGTGTTAATTTACACTGTGAAATTCTGCCAAAAGCGCAGCGCTGGGCCAAAAGCGTAGCGCCGGTCTCCAGAAGCACAACACCGACCTGCCTTACCCAGAAGCACAGCACCACTCTGCCAGAAGCGCAACGCCAGGCTCAACTTCTCTAGAAGCGCAGCGCCACTCTGCCAAAAGCGCAGCGCCAAGCTTCCTTCACTCAAAACTCACTCAAGCTTGCCCTTTTTTCTCACCTTTTGACTCCTTGCTTGGCAAATGAAGATAATGAATTTGAAAATGAAATGTGAGGGCTTAAATAGGAGTAGATTTTGATTTTTCACTTGAAAAACCCACTTTTCTAATGTTTCTTGTCCTTCTTCAAAACTTTGTTTTAATGCCTTTTTCTTCTTTGTGTCTTTGCAGGTGGATAAATGCTCAATTTGACTTGATTTTTGCAGTGTTTCTTTTTCTTGCAACAAGGAGAGATGCTCTAGTGCAACTGAGATCAATTATTACATATAGTGACTTAAAATTACATATGAAATACAAATAAACTTAAAATACTTTGTTTTCACCTCAAAAACATGTTTTTGAGGTGAAAATTACATTAGGTTAAAAGATAATAATTCAGTAACCATGACCTACAAGCCATCAATCTTGATTTATTAATCATCCTCATACCCTTGCTGATGTTTATTTACACTTTAAAATCAGGTTCTTGACCTTGGTGATGAAACCCTAAGACCTAATGAAATCATGCCCTATGACCTAATGAAATGATGATTGCAGATTGACCATGAAACCATAACTCAAGACAACATGAAGAAGGATCAGCAAGTATACTCTATGAGGGAAAAATTTAGATTTTCATAAGAGAAGACAACCATCAATGGATCAGTTTGACATGACCTAATGGAATGATGCAAAATTTTCAGTATGGGACCCCTAAAATGAAAATGCAAAGAGTGAATTTTGATCCCTAATGGAAGTATGCAGATACTGACACTAACATTGGCCTTATTGGGCATGGTAGCTCCTTGGAGGTGTCAAGAACACCGTAGACCAAGTGCCTCATCCATTGGGCAATACGGTCAAAACCAAAAAAGTGAAAAATGACTCAATACAACTGAAAACTGACTCTCAACCAAACTGACTCAAAACTTGACTATAAACCAAATCAACCAAACTTGACACTAATCATTCAAACTTTATAGCCTTCACTTCAGGCCCCAAGCTCAAATGACAGTGTACTTGAAAACTTGCAAGGAAAATCAAATTGGTATATACAATGAAGGTGAATAAAAGGGAACAACCTCAAAAGTAGTAGTGCTTCAGAAGCCTACCATTCACTGGCCCTCCTGAACAATCCTGACCATCCATTTCCTTCAACAAAAAGGCATTCTGTCCTCTATAGGCTGATATTTTGTACGGTCCTTTCCATAGATTGTCAAGCTTACCATGCTTTCCCTTTTCCTCATTTCGTGCATCTCACCGCAATACTACATCCTCCAACTGAAACTTTTCTACTTTGGTTTTGCGGCCATAAATCTTCTTTATCTTCTCTTGTAACCGGAAGGTGTTTTGAGAAACCTCTTCTCTTGTTTGCTGAAGGTGAATCATTTGATTAATTCTACGCTGAATATCATCCTCTTCGCTGCCAGCTTCCTGTAATAATCTCATGACCAGGACTGCAAGTGATGTAGGAAATACTGTATCAGTACCATAAACCAACTCAAAAGGTGACATACCTATGGATTTCTTTCTGCTCACTCTGTCGCCCACAAGGCATTAACAAGATTTCGATGCCAATTCTTCTTGTTTTCCTCCAACATTTTCTTGATTATATTCACCAAGGACTTATTTGATGACTCAGCCAATCCATTGCCCTGCAGGTAGTATGCTGTGGAATGACCCAATGTAATATTGTACTTGTTGCAAAACTCCACCATCTTCTTGGACTTAAATGTTGTTGCATTATCTGTTATAATCTTGTGAGGGCAACCAAAACGAGACAAGATATTAGATTCTAAAAATTGGATAATTACCGTATCCGTGGCTTACCTTGTCAGAATGGCCTCAATCCACTTGGTGAAGTAATCAGTAGCTGTCAAGATGCATCAGTGCTGTGGTGATGATATAGGATGGATTTCCCCTATGAAATCAAGTCCCCACTGCTGGAAAGGTGCATTTACTTCAACTGGTTTCAAAGGAAGAGGAAGCAACTTCCTTTTTCCTTGAAAAACTTGGCATTCATGGCATCTCATCACTATCTTATACAAATTTGAAAATAAAGTCGGCCAATAATATCTTGCTCTTAACACTTTGTTAGCTGTTGTTTTCCAAAACAAATGACCACCACAATCACCTCTGTGAAAATCGTTCATTACCTGCTGAGCTTCGTCTTCAACCAAACAATTAAGAAGAACTCCTCCCAGATCTTTCCAATAAAGAGCACTGTTTAAAATGCAGAATTTTGCAGATTTGAGTTTTAGTGATCTACCTTTACTTCTTGACATTCCAGGAGGTGGAAAAAGATGCTGAAGAACATAAACTATATCAAAATACCAAGGTGAATTGAGAAACATTTCTGATACTTGAATGAGCGAGCTACCATCTTCATCCTCCGACATTGCTGCAATGAGATTTATGTCTAGAGCACGCAGATTTGATTCAGCCATCAGTTTTGCCAAGCCTTGTCCCTTGATCAGTTTGGTGGGTTTAATCTCTAGATCATATTCCAACATTGCTGCAATCCACTTACCTCTTCTTCCCTCCGGATCAGTTTGCATTAGAACATATTTGACTACTACATTAGGAACATATGCTATGGTATGTGAATGCATAATGTATACTCTGAAATCCTTCAATGCTTTTATGAGAGCCAACTCTTGTTTTTCAATGATATTATACCGCAAGGTAGCATCTCGAATAGTCCTACTGAAAAAAGAAATAGGTTGCTCCATCTGATCTCTCTTTTGCATCAATACCGCAGCCATGGTGTGCTCGGATACAAACGAAAATATAATAAAATCATGAGTATAATCAAGACTACTCAAGACTGGGGCTGTGATCAAAGCGAACTTTACCAAAATGAATGATTTCATGGCATCCTCGGTCCATTTCACAGTGTTGTCCTTTTTCAACATATTAGTCATTTCACATAAATGTTCAGCCAAATTTGGTATAAATCTGCGTAAGAAATTCATCTTACCATTGAAAGCCTGAATCTCCTTTTTGTTGTGCGGAAAGTCTATATGCTAAATTGCCTCCACCCTTGAAGGTTCAATGCGAATACCATCTTTAGAAATGATATGACCAAGGAGTTTACCCTAATCCATGGCAAAAAGACTCTTTTTTGGGTTTAGAGAAATCCTGAACTTCCTACATTTCTGAAAGACAATCCTTAAGTGGTGCAAGTGTTCATCATCAGAACCAGAAAATATCGTCAATTCATCTAAATAAACTACCAAGAAAACATCCTTCTCATTAGAAAAAGCTACGTCCATCACCTACTGAAAAGTGGCTTCGACATTCTTCAATCTGAATGGCATTTTGGCATACTGAAAAGTTCCCCAAGGTGTTGTGAAGGCAGTTTTGTCTTGGTCTTTTTCATGCACCAAGATTTGATTATAGCCTGAGTAACCATCGAGTAGTGACATCCATGATGCTCCAACTACTCTTTGCAGAATATGGTTCATCTTAGGAAGTGGGTAATTATCCTTTAAGGATACTTTGTTGAGGTTATGGAAGTCTATGCACAACCTTATTTCTCCGATCTTCTTACATACAGGGACTAAATTTGAAATCTAATCCGAAAATCTGATTGGAACAATGATGCCAACTTTGAACAATCTATTTACCTCTTTCTCGATGGATGGCAGGAGCTTCGGATTGATCCTTCTCAACTTCTGTCTGAAAGGATTTTGATCCGGCTTGATAGGAATAGTATGCTGAATTATATCCTTGTCATACACCTTCAAATTTGAATAATCCCACGCAAAAACATCAAAAAATTCAGAAAGTAATCTAACATACTTGGCCTTTACCTCGGGAGACAATGCTTTTGATAGCTTTACAAGCTTGGGCTTGTCAGCTGTTCCAAGATTGACATCTTCAACTCATTTTGTCAGTAGGAACCAAGCTCAGTTTTCTTGCCACATCATCCTGATAAAAAAGCTCCTCTAAAGGTATGAGACCTCCAGGAATAATGTTATCCTTCAACTATAAAACCTCCATCTGATTCACCTCAATCTCTTGTTCATCGGAATCACAATCATCATCAATGGAAGCATTCTTGAACTTTCCTTCATTCTACAAAAAGTCATTAATTTCATTATCATCCCAAAACACTTGCCAATACCTCAAATTATCAGGAACAACAGGCCGTTGTTTGAAATGAATTTCAAACTTGTTGCTAGAGATCATTGGGATCTTCAAATTGCTTGCCGCAGTGGCGAGTGAATTTACAATAATGTTTTGAGTCTGGGGTACTGCTGTCAAGGTATATTCAGGAAACATCCTCAAAATATCTAGAACTGCATTTCTGTAGGCTCTCATCCGCGGATGCTTTGCTTGATATTCTCCCTTTACCTGTTTGATTACCAGCTCTGAATCACCATAGACATAAATCCTTTTTGCATCCAGTTTCTTCAAAATTTTAAGACCTGTAATGAAAGCCTCATACTCTGCTTCATTGTTAGAGCAATCAAAATCCAACTTGTAGGAACATACTCTAACATTACTTGGGACTTTGGTAGGCTGGAAAGCATGGCTGTGAATCCAAATTCCAATACCAGCACCGTCCTTACCCACAGCGCCATCGAAGTCCATGCTCCAAAGGCCGGCTTCATCTTCTAGATGCTGAAATTCTGTTTCCTTCTCTACCTTACCTTGGCTGATTTTTTCATTTTCCTGCTCTTCATTGACCTTTTGCTGCTATGTAGGCTGCTCAGAAGAACTTGTTATTTTCTCTTTTTCGTAATTAAGGACTGCTCTAAAATTCTCGGAAATTTCTGGTACATCATCTACTTCTACAAGCTGAATATCTACATCATTTAATCCGCTATCAGAGTACAAAACAAAGGATTCTAAATCAATATGTACAACATTTATTGGATGATTCACAGGCTTCTCTTTGCTAGGGATCATGTATTTCATTTTCTTTTCCTAGTACAACTTCCTCAATTGACCGAAAATAGGGATGGTAGCATAAGAGAAGTCAAGTTGTAAAGTTCCCTTGAGTTTAGCACCCCACGATCTAGATAAGAGCATACCTAATCGAGGTGGTATATTTGCAACAACTACATCCATCAAGACATTTTTGGATGGGATTTGATCTAAAGACACCACCAAATCTTTGATGAGACCGATGCAACGAACTCTACCGGAGTCAAAGGAGTACAAATCATGATATTTCCGAGTAATATCCAGGCCCAACTTTTACATAATGGCTTTAGGCATCAAATTGTGAAAAGCTTCGAAATCTAACATGGCATTATGGAGAATGTACTCATGCAGTCTAAGACTCAGATAAAAGGGAGGGACTTCACTATCTTCAGGCTGACCTTCTATGACTAGGCCAAAAATGAGTTCAGGATGATCATCCTCAACATTTACCATTTCTGACAAAGGGTCTATTTGCAATATTCTAGATACATGGTGTTTATAATTGCTATTTTTTACCAACTCAGTCAAAGGAATGGACACTTTTAATTTAGAAATTTCACTTTCTAAATTAAAGGATGAAACTTTTTCTACCTCTTTGATAGCAATGTCCTTCTTTTCTGCTTGCTCTTTCACTGCACCATCTTTTTCCTGATTTTTCTTCTCATTTGCAATGATACTTGGTGATGGTACTTTGCTAGAACTCAAGTCAACAGGCTCTTTCCCTTTCTTCTGAATGTTTGAGGAATCATTCTTTGATTGCACATCTTTTCTTTTATGAATGGGATTGAATGGTACATCTCTGCTCCTCAAAGAATATTGCCTTTGCTGTGCTGTCAAAGAATTCATATAACCTCGCTGATAATCATCAGACTTAGCCTCCAAAACTACATCGTTTGCTAATATGTAATCTTCATCCCTTTGAATGTTTGGAACCTCGGCATATTCTTCATCTTCAGTCAGAAAATTGGGCATACCATCGGCAGTGAAAAAATGATTTGCTTCAATTACCGAATCATCTTCATCTTCTTCTTCCATTCCCTGAACATAATTCTGCTGCAAAGGAGTTCTGATTTGCTGTTGTTGTGCTGGTTGATCTGGTGCCTTTTGTTCTCTCTATTTGATTCGGATTTGGGGCTGCTGTCCTCTAAAATTTGGATTCCTGATTGATGGTTCAGATATATCTATGATGGTTAACTGGTCAACCGTCCTCTCCACTGTTCGGATCAAAGTATCCATCTTGACATCTGAGGTAGATGCTTCTTCCTTTATGGTCACTCTCTTTTCAGATCTCATTCTTACTCTTTTGGCCAGCAAGTTTGCTTCTACACTCACAACGTTCTTTTGCATATCTTCTAATGTGGTAGGATCATGTTTCCGTAACTGATATGCCATATCAGCATCGAAACCGTCTACAAACTTGAGCAAAGCTAACCCCTCCGATGGTTTAATGTTGGCCGGAATAGCATTATATACTGCATTAAACCTCACACAATAATCTTGCACACTTTCACCGACATTCCTTTTGATATTTCCATACTCAGACAAAATTTGAAGTGGATTCTTCTTTACCTCCCACCGATCCAGGAATTTCCTATGGAGGACTGGTAAAGTGGTTATAGAGGCTGCGGGTAAAGCTCTGAACCATTTTTGAACTTCACCTCTAAAGCTTTGTACAAACAATCTCATAGTCACATCTTCAATCTCTACCTCATGGAGGTCAAAGAAATCATTCATTTTATCAACATGTTGTTGAGCTATAATGTTTTGAGTGGTATCAAAGAAAGGTATTTTACTTTGGTAATCAGCGGGCATAGCACCAAGATTCTAAGGTAAAACAAGGGGTGCATACTTGGCAGCCATAACTCGAGGTGGACTTAAAACAACGATTGGACTACTAGGAGTTGATGCAGAAGTTGATGGAGATCTGGGAGTAATAGGTGTTTGATGGGAAATGATAGGTTGAAGGGGAATTGCAGGTATAAATGGAGGTTGGGAATGAACTTCAGAGATTGACAAGAATAATGATGAACTGAGGGCAGTGGACACCGGTTTAGAAAGCTCAAGGATCTTAGCAGTAGTAAGGGATGATTGAGGGGAATTTAGGATATACTCATCAATTGACTGGTTTGCATTTTGAACTTCGAGGTCTGCAATAAAATCTGGGTCTAGAACTATGTCGTCAAGTGCACTTTCAGACTTGGTTCTAAATAGGGAAAGGTCAAATGATAGATCAAAGGGGAGATCTTCTAGAAACAACCACTCATCAGGGCAGGAATCTACTTTTATCGAAGGTGTTAAACTGACTGAACTTTCTTGTCTTTTGAGTCTTCTTGAAATTAAGTTAGGATTATCCACTACTGGGGCGGGATTTGGATCTGGATTGGCCCTAGTGTACTTTCTCGAAGCCAGTGTGCTCAAATTTCGAAGTTTTCTATATTGCTTTACAAATTTCCAATTTCAGCCACAACTTTTCAATTTCAGCCTAGTAAATTCTAAAACTCATCATCCAAAAGTTTAAGAATTTAAATGAAAGATATTACCGTGGGTGATTAGTCTTTTGTCCCCAGTATGGTCTCCACTATGTTATCACCTAGATTGAACCTCAGGCTGAAGGAAGGCAATGCCAGGGTAACCACAAACCACGCTTAGCCAAGTAGCTAGCCCTGCTAGGCTGGGAGAGGGCTCTCTATATAAGGATCTCAGTCAAGATGATTGGATCAGGTAAAGGATATTAGGCTAGGTATAGTAGCATGAAATTTTTGATTGGATTTTGAAGGGGTTTTGCCGGATCAGGAGGAGCTGGACAGTTTAGGTCTAGGAAATTAGGTCATAAATGCAGGGTGTTCAATGGGGCAAGGTAGGCATAGGCTTTAGCACTCTAGGGCTTGATGGGGTGAGATGTTTTAGATTGGTGAGAAGCTAAGAAGGGCATGTGACAATCATGGATCCTTCATGGACTGCAGAAAACATGAAATGGTGAATGGTTTCCCAAGGCAGAGCACTGATGTAATGAATTCTGCTTATCAAACTTGAAAACATTCAACTAGAAGCAATGAAATGATTACTGGCATACATAAAACATATAAACATATAATCACAAAAGAAGAAACTGTACTAAAACTCCATACCACAGGGATCCCATAAAAATAGCTGCAATTCTTATTAATCTCTTGCCAAACTACTTATAAAGGTGTACAATCAAGGTTTGAGCATCCAACTGAGTCCAACCCTCAACAAAAAGAAAGAAGAAGAAGATATAGAGAAGTATTCAACCTCCTCCCATCCTCAGGGGTCAAATCCCTAAGATGAGGAGCTAATCTAACTAATACTGAACAAGAAACAGGAATATAAGCATCATCAACAACTTGCCTCTAAAAGTGAAAAACTGATTCATTTGAGCTCAAACTAACTCCTAAAGCAATGAATCTACCCTATATTACTATTTATCTATCATAATTACATGCCAATTCATAATTTACAATGGTAAATCGTCCACCATGAGAGAGAATCCATGATTACAGTAAAAAACTGGAAAAATAGCAACCTTGAGCAAAACTGCCAAAAGCACAGTGCCACTGGCCAAAAGCGCAACGCCACTTTCAGGTCCCTTTTGGAGGCCTTCCATGCATCCAAATTGAGCCCATGATAGCTCATTGGAAAGGTCCTCAAGTCTGCTTTCTGAGTCTGCATACAAGTTTTGGATCATTTCCAAGGATGAATCTGTCTGGTTGCTCAATATATACTTCTTCTTCTAGGTCTCCATTAAGAAAGGCAGATTTCACATCCATTTGATATACTTTGAACTTCTGAAAGCTAGAAAGAGCAAGGAACATTCTTATGGCTTCAACTCTAGCAACAAGTGCAAAAGTTTCTTCAAAGTCTATACCTTCTTGTTGAGCATACCCTTTACAAACAAGTCTGGCCTTGTTTCTAATAACTTCTCCATTTTCATTCAACTTGTTTTTGAATATCCATTTGGTTCCTATGACATTCTTATCATTAGGTCTAGGAACCAATTCCCAAGTATTATTCTTTTCAATCTGCTCAAGTTCTTCATTCATGGCCTTCACCCAACATTCATCTTTGCATTCTTCATTTACATTTTGCGGTTCGAAGGAGGAAAGCAATGCTAGATAGCTTGAAGTTTCTGTAATAGTTCTTCTTGTCTGCACACCTGCCTCTTTCTGCCCCAAAATTTGAGTCTCTGGATGATTCTTTTGAACATACCTGGATGGAGTCTTTTCTTCTACCCTTATCTGTTCTTCTGGTGCCTCATTGGTTTCTTCTTCAGAATTAGTCTGATTTGATGTGGAAGGATAGTCCTCATCTTCTTCATAATCTTCGGTTTTTACCTGCTTTGGATTTTTGCCTGCTTCATCAACCACAACATCAATACTTTCAACAATTTTACCAAGTCTTTTATTATAACACTTATATCCTTTACTTCGGGAAGAGTAACCAAGGAGAATGCATTCATCTGCTCTAGGTTAAAACTTGCCAAGTTTTTCATCAATCCTTTTGATGTAACATTTGTTTCCAAAAAGTTTGAAGTATTTTACAATAGGAGTCTTACCATACCAAAGTTCATGTGGAGTTTGAGTGTTGTTTACCTAAACGTTTGTTTTGTTGAGAATAGTGGTGGCAGCAAATGCAGCTTCACCACAGAAAGTTGCAGGAGTTCCAGAGTCATCTAGCATAGCACGAGCCATTTGTTGAACAGTTCTATTCATCCTTTCTACCATTCCATTTTGCTGAGGAGTTCTTGCGGTAGAGAATTCCCTTCTTATTCCATGTTCTTCACAGAAGTCAAATAATTCATCCGAGGTAAATTCCCCTCCTCAATCTGATCTGAGAAATTTTATTTTGCAATCTGATTCAATTTCAACTAAAGCTTTGAAGGCTTTGAACTTTTCAAATGCTTCATCTTTATGCTTTAGAAGTCCTATCCAACACATTCTTGAAAAATATTCTTTTCCACGAGGTGAATTTTTCCTTGATGGTCCACATAAGTCAGTATGAACAAGTTCAAGAGGTTTACTAGCTGATCCTTCCTTTTCAGGGAAATGTGTTCTGGTTTGCTTACCAAATTGACATGATTTGCATATTGTATTTTCTAGAATGCGAATATCCGGAAGATCACAAACCGCCTGGTATCTACATGCTTTTCTTATTTGAGGGAAGCTTAGATGCCCCAGTCTTCTGTGCCATAGCCAATGTTCATCATTTTTGCTTAGATAGCACTGTTGTTGTCCTCCCTTGAGTATGTACAAGTTGTTTGGAGTTCTTACACCTTTGATCATTGTTTCTCCTGTATCAAGCTCACGAACAACACATCCATTTGATCGAAATACTACCTCATTTCCTTGATCACACATTTGACTGACACTCAATAGATTATGCTTTAGACCATCAACATACATAACATTCCCAGCTTTAACCTTTTCTTTTAAGAGAACAGAGCCTTTACCTTTTATGACTGCAGGGGTGTCATTACCAAATGAGACCTTCTTTTCCTTTTCTAAGGCATTATATCACTGAAGTTTTTCTTTATCACTTGTCATGTGTTTCAAGCATCCACTATTGATGTACCACTGATTTTCTTGTCCTTCTGCATACAAGGCTATACCACATCTTTCTGTTTGCGGTTCTTTCTTTCTCCATGTTTTGGGACCCAATGAAGCTTGCTCCTTCTGAGATGTTTGCCGAAATTTACTCCTGCATTCAGAATCTTCATGACCGAAGTTGTTACAGATAGAGCATTCTATTTCATTTTCAAGAGCAGAAAAGTTATTTTAGGTCCTTTTCATGATCCCAGTCACATTCCTTTGATTTCGTGCTTCTCTAGTCATGATGGTCTTGTAAGCAACACATTGAGCAGCTTTGTGTCCAAAGTTATGACATGAAAAACATTGGCCATTAAAGAAATTCCTGCGATTATCGAATCTACTGACCTGATGATTGTAGTTTCCATTGACATTCATTCTTGAAGCAAATTGAGAATGATTTACCTGTGGTTGGTTATAGCTTCTATTCATCCTTGAAGTAGATTGAACCCAATTTACCTGGTGATCTGCTTTATGCCTTTGCTAACGATTGTCAACCTGTTCACTTCTCCTTGCTGCATCAAGATAGCTTTTGGAGGTTGATGGCTTCTGTGCTTGAGATGCTTCTTCAGTATATCCAAGACCTGTCTTTATCAGAGGAGAATGTTGCACTTTGATAATTTCATCTAAAGTTTCTGATCCTTTAGCAAACCTGAGATTGAGAGCTTTTGTTTTCTCAATATCTTTTCTTAGACCCACAATTTCACATTCTAATTTTTCATTGTGTTTTTCCCTTTCAACAAGTTGGAATGTCAGAGTATCTATAATCATACTCTTTTCTTCTAAACAGATTTTAAGTTTAGAAATTTCTTCATAGAGACCATATTCATCTAAAGCATCCAAGAAATCATCATCTTCAAAAGCCATCAAAAGTCTATAGTCATTACCATGTTCATCTTCATCACTATTTGATAAACCATCGCTATCTTCATGCGTATAGTAGCTCTTCTTACTTACATTCTGTTTTCTATTCCATTTTGCCAGTTCCTTACCTTTATCAAGCTTATCTTTATGAGGACATTTGGCTGCATAATGACCAACTCTTCCACAAGCAAAGCATTTGAAAGGTAGTTTACCTCTGAATCTTCCAGAACCCCGTTGAAGGTTCTTGACAAAGTTTGCTTCTTCCTCTCCTTCTGAAATGTGTCCCGATTCATTGAGCTCTTCTCTTCCTGAAGCCTTGAATGTGGCTTCTCTCATATCTAATGGACCTCCTTTTCTCATTTCAACAACAGTTAGGATTCTGTGCAGCTGTCTCATAGTCATACTCTGAAGATCCTGCTTTTCTTCTATGGCATAAATTTTTGATTCAAACTTAGAAGACAAGGATCTTAAAACCTTTTCAACTAAAGTAACTTCTTTTATCTCTTCACCCAAGTTTTTCATGTGATTAAAAATCTCATATATACGTAGGAAGTAATGAGCTATACTTTCATCATTGTGCATTTTGAGAGTTTCATATTGAATTCTGAGAGATTGTAGTTTTGCACGTTTTACCTTATTGTCTCCTTCATAGCTTAGAACGATCTTGTCCCATATTTCTTTGGCGGTTTTGAGCTGCATAACCTTGACAAATTCTGATTGTGACAGACTCCCCAATAGTGTATTGAAAACCTTGGCATTTGTTTCATATTGATTTTTACCTGTCGTATCTATAGGAATTGTTGATGGAAATGTATATCCTCCTTCCACGATTTCCCAAACATCTATTCCAAGAGATTGAAGATAGGCTGTGGTTCTTACCTTCCAATAGACGAAGTTTCTCCCATCAAAGATTGGTGGTCTAATGGATCCTTCTCTTTCGTAGCTGCCCATGATGATAGATCTTCCTTCAAGCGATCAAGCTTCTTTTGAAGGACCTGCTCTGATACCAATTGTTGGAAATAATACTGAGAGGGGGGGGGGGGTGAATTAGTATTAGCAAGTTAACAATATTTCATTTCCATAAACATATTTATATACGCTACTTCTGTTAATGCAACTTGCGTGTATACGCAACTGTGTTTAGAGCAACCAGTGTATACCTTGCAAACTTATAATTTAGTTAGTTGATCTTTAATCTGTGTATCAGAACCATATAAACAGTAACCAGGTGTAGTAAACAGAACAAGCAATTACACACATGAACACAAGATATAAGGTGGAAACCAAAGTGGGTGAAAACCACCTGCTGCAATCATCTCTATCTTTTTTTAATAAGAAACTTCTTTTTACAAATTTTGTACTGGTGCAGTCTTATACTAGTACGCAGGCTTCTACCTGCAGAAGGCTATGTTAGTGTCAGCCTTTGAAGCCTTCCACCAATGAACAAACATGCTCTTACAAAGTGGTTTTAGGGTGTCAACATCAAATTTTGTCATTTCAGTGAGTCTTCAAGTAAAATTTGGTCACTAGGTATTAGGTCTAGGGTTTGCTTTCACTCCTTTCAAAGTTGTCCAAATGTCAGTCCATGTCACCATTCAGCTAAGTGTACCATCATTCAAAGAGTTGTCATCATCATTTCAGGTTCCAATGGGTTATTTTACACCTTGTTCGTGCTTCAGTTGTACTTGGGTAAGGCTCATTTCCCTCTCCTACGATTTTGAAGGTAATTTCTCTTGGATGGTCAAATCATCAACAAAACTTGTATCCTGATGCTCATACACCTTCACCTATCCTTAATGTACCTTCTTAAGCCCTTCCCATCACTGATATCCCTCAAATTCATCATTTTCCCACAAACCCTAGCTTATTGCTACAATTTGACAATTTTCTAGGCTAGGCCTGTGTTTTGCCCTTTTGGACCCCTTCCCCTCACTCAATATTTGAAATTTCACCTTCCCATACTTCCTAACATCCCTCCCTACTTCCAAAAATTTTCTCAAGAATTTAGAAGCTCCTTATCCCCTTCATTTCACTTCATTTTGACAAATCCCCTGTTCCACACATCGGGATAGGTTTTACTCAAACGATGTTTCAGAGAAATAGAAGATGAATTTGAAAAATGTGAGAGAGGTTTTTGTCCATAATTTACCCAAGAAGAAAACCCTCTTTCATTTTTTACACATATTTCATGGTTTGGGAGCAATGTCAAAAATACCATTGCCTCAGGAGGATTGCCGCACCTCTGTAGTGACCTTGGGAAAATAAATATTTCTCCTAGATTAAATGTCCAAATGACTTGTTTGGTGAGTTAAATGATAACTCGACACAAAGATCTTTCCAATGAGCTATCATGAGCTCAATTTGGAGTTGAGGAAGACCTTCAAAAGTTGACTGCAACAGCACTCTGCATTTAGACAACTTCATTTTGCACATTTTGACCAGTCTTGGGAGATTGGACTTTTGACAGGGCCAATGACCTCCAAATTGAAAAATGCAAGTTGTTTTGGAAAGTAGACTCAATCATCTTTTCAACAAGCTATCACACACCCAATTTGGACACCAGGAAGGCCCTCAAAACTAGTCTGCAAAAAGGTGCTACGCATAGAATTGGCGCTACGCACCTATGGCAGGTTTCTAGTGTAAAATTACACTGGTGCTATGCATAGAATTGGCACTACGCACCTGGCAGCCAAGCCCCAAATCACTCCAAAATCACTCAATTTGCTTCAAATCTCTCAATTTATCTCTTGGCAAGTAATTAAATCAGTCCTTCTTGTTGAAAAGGGTTTTGCATCAAGTCTTGGTGATTCTTTCACTCATAAAGTTAAAACCCTAGTGTTCACCCAAACTGTCCCATAAAATTGACAAGTTCACCCTCTCATTTGTTTTCCTATCTCATCCATTTGCCCTAAACCCCATTCCCTCATATAAATTTCCCAAACATCATTCCCTCATATATTCTCCCTAAATCCCACTCTTTCATATAAATTTCCCAAACCCTATACATTCTCCTCAAAACCCTACACACTTTATCCTACATACATCTCTCCTACACTATCCCTAAACCCTACTCACTCCCATTCCCTCTCACCTATTCATTCCTAAAATATCTTCATACTCATCTTTCATCCATCCACCCTATCTCATCATTCACCACAAGTGTTCACAAACAATGAAAAAGGCCAGGTGACTAGGCAACGAAGAGGCAAGGTTAGAAAACAAAAGGCAAAGGAAATTGAGAATCCTAAGGAGATTTGTCTTGAGCAGTTAACACACACCTGGAGAAGTTGATTGAGAGGGTTAACAAAGACAAAAAAATGCTTTGTCACTTAGCCTATCACTACCTAACCCGGAACAAGATTTGTAATGCAAGGACAAAGAGGTTAAAGGCCAAGCTAAAAAGAGTTTTGAGGAGAAAAAAAGAGAAAGATAAGCTCAAGATCTTCGTTGAAGCCTCATTGGCTCATCAAAACACCTAATAAGGATCACTCATGCCAAATTTCAAGAAATTTGGAGCATTTTTTGTCATTTTTGAAAATTTTAAGGCAAAAAACAAGTTTTTTCAGCAGGTGCGTAGTGCCACTGGCGCTATGCTTTTGTTGGGGGCATCCATTTGCAAAAAGGTTTGCATTTTTGGAATCAGCATGAAAAAATATGCATGCTCAGGAATGGCTGAGATTTTTGGACAAGTTCTGGGTCACCAAAAGGGCAAAAAACACCAAAAAAGTGCCCTTTCTGCCACTTTTTTGCCACACAGGAAGCAGTCTTGGGAGAATCAATTTTTGGAGGGGAAAATGGACTCCAAATTTAGAAATTCAAGTTGTTCCAGAAGGTAGACTCACCAAGCTTTCCAATGAGCTATTCTGCACCTGATTTGGAATTCGGAAAGCCTTCCAAAAGTGGCCTTGAAAAAGCATTACACATAGAATCAGTGGCGCTACGCATATGAGAAATTTTGTCAGTTTTGCCTGTTTGTTCAAAATTTCACCCAACTTGGCTGTCAGTTTGACTTTTTCTTCTCTCTTGGTCAATTAATGATGTAATTTGATGTACCATGATGTAAATATGATGAAAAATGACTTGTGGGGGGTAGATACATCAATTAGAATTGGTTTGAGGATGAATGAATCAGTTTCTATAATTGTAGAGGCAAGCTGTTCCACTGCCTATTTTCTATTTCCTAGTTTAGATGTTGTTGAAACAGCTCTTTGACTCATGGATTCGACCTCTGATGGCTAGAATAGGTGGTTTTATTCCTATATCATGTACTCTCTTAGTCATTTGAAAAGGTTGGACTCTTGTGGATGTATTGAGCACTCTTATAAATCACTTCTGCAGTTTGGCAAGGAAATGAACCAAGGTTTTGTAGCATTTTGTGGGATTCTTGTGGTAATGTGAATTAATATTGTTTTCTCCTCTATTATTCAGTTTATCATATGTTTATATGTGCCATCATCTCTCTCTATTTCTGCATAACTAAATGAATCAAGTGCAAAAGGTGGAATTCATTGATGTTTCAGTGCTCTGCCTTGGGGTTTATTTAGTTTTAAATGTTTTCTGCTGTTTGAAGAGGACTCATGACACTTGCATGCCCTCTCCAACTCCTCACCAGTCTTTAGACTCACCATTACACCCAATTCAAAGTGCTAAAACACTTGCCTACCTCGCCCCATAGAAACCTCTGCAAATCTGAGTTGATTTCCCGGACCTAAAACTGCCTTCCTCATTTGATCCAACAAACAACCATTAAATTCAATCAAACTCCTATGAGCATATACCTAGCCTAAAATTAGTATTTACATTAGTCATGTCTAGCATTATTTGCCATATTTTCTTGAGATTGACAAGGAGAGAGCCCTCTCCCGACCTGGTACGGCTAGCTACCAGGTTAAGCGTGGTTTGATGTTACCCTAGACCTGCCTTTCTTCAGCCTGAGGTAGATTTAGGCCATAACAGGCTACAACCTTCTCTCGTTCTCCAACTTTTCCTAGAAGGGAGCTACAACCCCCTTAGATCTTGTACTACCGGATGTGTTTACTAGTATGTAGGTGTTGACCTACAGAAGGCTACAACCTTCTCTTTTCTTTCAGGGACCACGTTTTATAAATTTTCAGACTGGATCCATCAATAACATCAATCAAACATCAAATATATCTGCATCAACCAATCTCCTTTGTACCAACCAAAATTGAATCAAACAATCACTTTTCTAAATGCTGTAACCAGAATACAATAATAGTAACCAAAACTCAATTCGGAACCCAGAACACTGCAACAGTAAACAAAAGTAGCTAAAACATATTTTATGAGGTGTATGCTACTTCAATGTGTCGAACCTGCTTGCAGACGCATTTTTCTCAAGGCAGACCTGCGTATACGCAGTTTTGAAATGTCGAACCAGTGTGTATATGCACCTTTGCTATCCTTAACCTGTGTACAGATCTGTAAAAGATGATTTAACCTTTTCCACTATTCAAACATCAGTTATACCCAGATCATCAGATTTACAGATTACGACATGCGCCAATTATTTAGATAAAATATCAAAACCCCACAAAGATACTTCTCTTCAAGCCTTAAGATCTTGACCCATCAATAGAACTTATCCTTCTTCAAGTGCTCAGGTTCCTCCTTGATTCAAATCCAGCTATGCACCATAACCCAATGACCAGTATTCTAGATCTTGCTCTTCATTAGATATTCAATACTTGAGTGCCTTTGCCTAATGATCTCCTCCTCCTTTTATAGTCTTAGGCCTTACTCAATACCATGGTCCAAAACCACTTAGAAACAATACCTTGGACCAATTACCTGGGGTCAACACTTCGGACAAGATACCTTGGACCAATACCATGGGTCAAAATACCATGGTCCAAATACCACGAACCAAAACCAAATTCTCCAACATGTACGCGCCTTTCCTTGCGTGAAAGTGCGTGTATACGCATACGCGCCTTTTGGTCGGCGAACCTGCATGTATACGCGGCTTGGTCAAGGGGAACCTGCGTATATCTCTTTTTCCTTCATTCTATGAGCCTGAACTATGATCTGTCATCTGAGTGAGTTGCCATCAAGGAAAACACCTGTTTCATAGCGCCAAACTTGTGTCATAATGCCAACACATTTTTCTTCATTGTGTCTTTGCAAGTGGATAAATGCTCAATTTGACTTGATTTTTGCAGTGTTTCTTTGTCTTGCAGCAAGGAGAGATGCTCTAGTGCAGCTGAGATCAATTATTACATATAGTGACTTAAAATTACATGACTTATCGAATGCATGACTTATCATAGTTATTGTTGTTTCACATATGGCTTAAGTGTATATGACTTATCTAATGAATGACTTAGTGAAATTATGATTTATCCAATGTAAGATTTATTTCCAGTATGAACTACAAAATTGATACGTGGATACTAGACTTAATAATATGATGTTTAAGATCACGTATCTATATCTATTTTGTTGTTATATATATGCATGGATGAGAACTAACCCGCAGATTGGAAAGAACTATATGATAACCAAGATCTACTCTTCCATTGGGGAAGGTCGAGACATCTAATGAGGAAAGGTATGATGTACATTGTTCTATTACATTTGGTATCTACTTGATATGCACTCTTATGACATGGGTAAAATGTAAATGACAGGTGGCAAGACTACCTGACTGGATTATTCGATGACAAGTATCCAACCAGCACTGTAGTGTGGTCCATATTAGGGTGTTGACCCTAGTTGTAAGGAGGGGTGGAGGTATTTCTCACCGTGTAACCTCCAAACCTGGAATCGTGGGAGGGTAGTGATGGACATGCTCCCCTAGACGTGTGATGATGATTGCCAGTTGGTGTTGACCCTAGTTGTAAGGAGGGGTGGAGGTATTTCCCACCGTGTAACCTCCAAACTTGGAATCTTGGGAGGGCAGTGATGGACACGATCCCCTATACATGTGACGATGATTGCCAGTTTCCTGTTGGGGAAGTTAGGTTGATATAGTCGACACTTCCGCCATATTGGTTTTATCGATGGTTAGATTGGTATAGCCGATGCCATAGTGTATAACAGTAGAGGATGGATAGGGTGGGAACAAAAGTAGGTTAGGAAGGATACGAGGATATAGATTAGTTGGAGACTCTTGATGGGAAGTGGTATCATTGCCTGACTTATTAAATTTGACTACTATAACTCTCTCTCTATTTTGTTATGCGTTATTGTCAAAATGCTTCGAACTCCTTGTATCTTTTACGTTTTAACTTCGAGACGAAGTTTTCTGAAGGAGTGAATGTAATGCCCTACTTAATATTATCATGCAAATTATTCTAGTGTTTAAATTACCTAAAAATATTGACTTATAATTATCAAGAAATATTGGTACATACCTACTTTGGTGAAACTGTAAATTTATTACTGATATAAATTTTATTATTATTCAATTCCAAACTTACCTCCTCAAATTTAAATTTTGATAGGATATGGTCTCCTTCCATTTATTCCAATTTAAATATCCATATCCCCAAAATGTCCTCTCAAATTTACTTGGGAGAAGATATGGCCCTCTCCAATTAATTACCAAACTATATATTCATATCTCATCTCCAAAATTTCCTCTCAAATTTACTTGGGAAAAGATATGGTCCTCTCCAATTAATTACCAAATTATATATTCATATCTCATCCCCAAAATTTCCTCTCAAATTTACTTGGGAGAAGATATGGTAAGAAAAGTCAAATGTAAGGATGAGGGGGTAGTTATAACATTAATGACAGTTGGTTGAGCTGGAGAAGAGGAGGCATAAAAGGGGAAGGATGATGAGAGGAGAGGGGGATCCTTGGTTTTGGTTTTGGTTGTGGTTTTGGAGAAATTTGTTTTGGGAAGAAGGTGGAGAAAAGAGAAGGGAGAGAAGGAGAGTGTTTGTTTAACTTGAACACACTACATCTGGTTGGACTTGGGCTCGGAGGGCTAGGGAACCTATACAGGTTCCCTGGGCTAGGAATTACTTCCTAGTTGGCTGGGAGGAAAATCCAGTTAGGTAGTCAAGAGGAGCATTGGTGACTGGGGTGCAGGTGTAAGGGACAAACGTTCAAACCTGGAAATGATTACTTCTAATTCTGGAGGAATTACTTCTTGGATTTCCCTCCGAGTCTCAGTCATTTACCTCTAAAGTTAGAAACTCTGCTAAATTAGTAGAATCGCTAATTTAGCCGTAACCACCAAATACCTTACCAACCATCTAACCATCGCATATCGCAATCGTAAGCTCACCGGCAGGTTTCCTTTACTTGTTAGCATTGCGATGCAATATTTATCGGTGCGCTTGTATCGCATGTCGCATTTCGCAACTCCACCAGGCCAAAAAATTCACCCTTGAACTTTGCGATGCGATATTAACCAACCATCTAACGGTCAATATCCATGAGTGATCTGATGGTCACTATGATATCGCACAAAGATTTGCGTGACATTACCGCCTCACGGAGCCGATAGGCTTATAAACCCCAAACTATAACACTTCAGGTCCGGACTTGAGATTAACGCCAATGACAGAGGGTTTTCAGAATCTACAGCTCGCGGGACTTTGATTAACACAAGGGTTAATAACAGGGCCAACCCCCGCTGTTGACTATGCCACAATGCATTGAAAATGAAATCCACAGTTAATAATGAGTGTGGGACTTCAGTCCTAGATCAAGAATTCATGCACTTCTAACCCCGTAGTTACCATTAAACGGAAAAAAGTGATTAAATGCGATCACACAGAACTCTAAGTTTTCAGGGCGAAACTGGAATTTTAATAATACACAGTGATATTACGGAGGGGTACAGCACCTTCAGGATTGACCAAATATACATGGAAACACACAGAGATATAATTCCTGCAACTAAATCTTATATGGAAAACAAGTTGAATCAGTGAAAATCCCCTTACAATGATACGGAACTTACATAAGTACTGGTTCATTTAACAACCAGATCCTAAATCAAAGGATAGAATTAACTAACCCTATCTAATCTGCATAATATTCTCCTCGAGAATATCCACTAAATCTAACTATTTGAATTTATTACATGATAATCCAAATCCTAGATTCTAGTTTAAATCCTAACTAGAAATATTTGTAAATTGACAGCTAAAGGACCCCACTCCTTTGCTTGTAACTTTTTTTGTATTTTTGGAATAAATTCGAAGCCTTTTGCCTTTAAGCCTCATGCTCCTGCATCAGACTCCTGAGGACAAAATTCTTCATGGGATCCTGTCCATGAGCTCTTCTATAGAACTGCCCAATTTCTGTAGCATGGCATCTGTCACCCAGGTAGCATCAGCAATTGGTTGATCTTTCCACTTGACCAAATAATGAAAATACTCCTGTCCCCTTGTCTTTTTCAACAATTTCTTGTCCAGAATCTTCTCTGGTTGCAATTCCTTTGCTGTAGGCAATTGTTTTACCCAATCAATTTCTTGTTTCTCTTGGTCTTCTGCTGTGCCATCTACATTTTCACCTTCATACCTGTACAAATCAGCAACATTGAAAATTGGAGATATTCCAATATCAGGGGGTAATTTAATTTCATATGCATTTGCAGAAAATTTCCTCAATATTCTGCATGGTCCAATTTTCTTGAACTTTAACTTGTTATACTCTCTTTTTGGAAATCTTTCCTTCCTCAGGTGTGCTAAAACCAAATCTCCAACTTCAAAGTTAACTTCTCTCCTTCTCAAGTCTACTATGTTCTTGTACTTTATGTTGTTTTCGTGCAATTGTTGTTTTACCTGTTCATGTACTGTTTGCATTTTTGAAGCAAAATCTTCCCCTTCAACACTTCTCATCTCAGCTTTTCCCAGATTTCTTAATTCAGACACTCCTCTTGGGTGCATTCCATAAAATATATGGAATGGACTCTGCCCTGTACTCCTATTAGGAGAGTCATTATATGCATATTCAGCCTGTGCCAATACTTGATCCCATTGTTTTGGATGTTCACCTATAAGACTTCTCAAAAGATTACCCAAGCTTCTGTTTACAACTTCAGTCTGTCCATCCATTTGAGGATGATAAGAAGAACTGAAACTCAGTTTAGTTCCAAGCTTCTTCCATAATGTCCTCCAAAAATGTCCAACAAATTTGGAGTCTCTGTCTGAAACAATACTCTTAGGTAACCCATGCAATCTTACAATCTCTTTAAAAAACAGATTAGCAATGTGAGTAGCATCACTGGTTTTATAACATGGAATAAAATGTGCCATTTTTGAAAATCTGTCAACCACAACATAAATTGAATCATTTCCTCTTTGAGTCTTTGGTAAGCCCAAAACAAAATCCATGCTTACCATATCCCAAGGTCTATCTAGAATAGGTAATGGAACATACAACCCTGTGTTTTGGCTTCTTCCTTTTGCATACTGACAAACTTTACAATTTTTCACATACTTCTCCACTTCAGTCCTCATCTTCGGCCAAAAATAAAACCTGTTCAACTACTCATAAGTCTTGTCTGCACCAAAATGTCCTGCAAGTCCACCACTATGTTTCTCCTTGATTAAAATTTCCCTCATAGAACAATTTGGTACGCACAGCTGATTTCTTTTAAACAACAGCCCATCTTGCAAGAAATAATCAAGCCACTTATTTCTGTCTAACAAAACAGGATTTTTACAAGCTTCAAATTCCTCTTTAAAATCTAGATCTTTCTCATACAAATCCTTAAGAAAATCAAAACCCAACACTTGAATTTGACTTTCTTGAAGTAGTATGTTTCTTCTACTTAAGGCATCTACTACTTTATTTCATTGGCCATTTATATGCTTCAAGACAAAATTAAAACCTTGAAGATACTCTACCCATTTGACATGTTTCTGATTAAGCTTTGGCTGTTGCATAATGTACTACAATGCATGGTTGTCTGAATAAAGTATAAACTCTTTAGACATCAGGTAATGTCTATTCTTCAATGACTACACAACTGCATAAAATTCCTTATCATAAGAAGAATATTTCTTCTTTGATTCATTCAGTTTCTCACTGAAATAAGCTACAGGTCTATCCTCCTGACTTAAAATAGCTACAATGACTTCTCCACTGGCATCACATTTCACTTGAAAAGGTTTATTAAAATCAGGCAAAATCAAAATAGGTTTTTCAGTGATCTTCCTTTTCAACAACTGAAAGTTCCTTTCTACTTCAGCAGTCCATTTAAATGGTTGTCTATCTTTCTTTATAGTGTCAATAATAGAAGCATTGATCTTACTAAAGTTCTTTATGAATTTTCTATAAAAACTAGCAAGACCATGAAAACTTCTTACCTCAAAAACACTTTTTGGCGAAGGCCACTCTATGATTGCCTTGATCTTCTCTGGATCCATCTTTAATCCATCAGCAGAAACAACAAAACCCAAATACACCAATTCTTCCTTCATGAATGAACACTTCTTTAAATTTAGTAGTAACTTCTCTTGCTGCAACCTTTGTAAGACATAATTCAGATGTCTCATGTGTTCCTCCTTAGACCTGTTGTAAACTAATATATCATCCAGATATACTATTACAAATTTACCAATAAATTCCTCTGTTAGGTCCCTATACTACTAGTGTAACCCCTTATTGTTATTAGTACAACCTCCTTATTATATTGTTGTGCCCATGTAGTCCCCATATTTTTATTATTGTGCCCCATAGAAGCCCACTATTGTTATTATTTTTCGCTTACATTATTATTGTTATGTCGGCTCTGATTATATTATGACCCCTTAGACTCTTATATATAGAAAGGAGGTCTTGTCATTTGAATCATCCAAGAATTGTTCATTTTTGTAATGTAAAGGAGGTTTCCCCTTTGAAGAGGCTTATTTCTAAGGTGTTGATCTATCTTTTCTATCTTTTTGTGAGCTGGTTTCATAACATTTGGTATCAGAGCTTTGGATTCTAGGGTTTCGCTGCCCCAAACAGGTCATCGTGGCATTTTCGCAATAACATTTTTTCTGCGAAGTTTCAGAAGATAAAACAAAAACCCATTTGAGACGAATTCTCGCTAAACCTCGGTTCCGAATTTCAGATCTTGTATCTATATATTTTAGGATATATGATCTGAGGAAATTAGGGTTTGCAAGCTCCATAATTTCATCTAGAACAGGTCATTGTGGAATTTTCGCTATAAATTTGTCACTACGAAGTTTCAGAATGTAAAATAAAAACCCATTTGAGAAGAAATTTGTCTAAACCTCAGGTCCAAATTTTAGCTCTTGTTTCGCTATATTTACGGAGATAACATCCAAGACATTCAGGGTTTCTGTAGGCTCCCAAATTACATCCCAAACAGGTGACCTAGGGAAAATAGTCATAACTGTTTCTCTGAGCATCAGATTGAAATTTCGTAAGAAGTTACGAAAGAGGATGGACTATAGTTTCATGTATATATTTTTCAGATCCTAAGGTCAAAATAGTGACATGTGGCACTTCATACAAGTTCGCTCTTCTGAAAAGGTCTATAATTAGGTCATCGCGGGAGATTGGGAATAAATCTTTCTTCAGGAATCCAATTGCAATCAAACTTGCAGAGTTAGAAAGAGGACTCAGAGGGCTATTATAAACCCAAATTTCAGAACTTAAAGATCCGAAAGTACAGAGTTATAGTCATTTCAAGATCGAGCTCCTAAAATCAAGAAAAATCGAGATGAGGAAGTTTGATGGCAAGGATCCGGTAAATTGGATACTACAGATGGAGAAATATTTTGATCTACATGGTGTACTACTGTTACAAAAAGTATATATTGCATCTTAATATTTCGAACAAGATCAATTTTTATGGTATAAAGGGCTTTGTTCTTGTAAACCACTTGTTACGTGGTCAATTTTCACGGAGGAAATTATAGCACATTATGAGGATACAAAGAGAAACACCTTCTTTAGAGCAACACCACAACAATTGGAAGAAAAAAGAGCCAAAGAGCTTTGTTACAAAGTGGAAAGCAAAATTATGGCAAGAAGGAAGTCTACCCCTCACAACTATAAATATGAAAGTGTTGTTTCTCCTAGCCTTCCACAACCTACAAGGGTTACACCACAAAAATTCGAAGAAAAAATGAAAAAGGGTTTTGTTACAATTGAGATAACAAATGCATTAAAGGTCATAAGTGTGCTGAGAAGAAATTATTTTACATAGATTATGAAGAGGAGGAAGAAAAGGATCAAGAAACATCAAAAGAAGAGGATATACACTAGGAACCTACCCCAGAGAAAGAAGAAATGAATCTGACCATATCTTGTAAGGAATTGGCAAGAATTACCACTCCTCAAACTCTCAAGATATAAGGACATATCAAGAAGAAAAAGGTTCAAGAAGTGAAAGATACATCGAGAAAGAAGAGATGAATCCAACCATATCTTGTAATGCATTGGCCAGAATTACAACTCCTTAAACTATCAGGATAGAAGGACATATCAAGAAGAAAAAGGTTCAAGCAGTGAGAGATCACATCGAGCATCAACAACAAGTTCTCCAACTTTTAAAGGATAACGCCACTTTGGTGCAGAATCAAATGAAGCAACATGTAGATCAACATTGCAGTGAAAAAAGTTTTGATGTAGGTGATTGGGTATTTTTACAGCTACATCTCAAGCAAGATATTGATCAGAAGGAAACGTTGGCAATACTACATGCACTTAAGAAATGGTGACCTTACCTAATGGGAAGACACTTCAAGGTAAAACTGGATCATGATAGCCTAAAATACTTTTTAGAACAAAGATTATCTTTAGAAGAAAATAAAAAATGGATCACAAATATGTTGGGTTATGATTTTGAAATCATCTACAAAAAAGGGAAGCAAAATGTTGTTGCAGATACACTCTCAAGAAAGGATGAGGATGTGGAAGCATTGTTTTGAGATATTTCTATTAACCAACTAGATTGGATAAACAAAGCAAGGGATGAATGGAAGAAGGATGAAGAAGTGTGGCCACTCATTCAAAAGTTGTAGAAGGTCCTAGTTCAAACAATATTTCCAGAACTTGACGAGGAAGGAAAAATCATATTGGAACCTAGAGCAGTCACAAAAACAAGAACCCAATAGCTACAAAATCAATCAATTTCAGAGTATCTCATCAAGTGGAAGAACTTACTCGCTGAAGATTCCACATGGGAGGACAAGAATTTTATACAGAAGCATCAAGAACTACTCAAGCGTTGAGGACAACACTTTTTGAAGGAGAGGGGCATGTTAGGTCTCTGCTACTAGTGTAACCCCTTATTGTTATTAGTACAACCCACTTATTATATTGTTGTGCCCATGTAGTCCCCATATTATTATTATTGTGCCCCATAGAAGCCCACCATTGTTATTATTTTTCCCTTACATTATTATTGTTATGTTGGCTCTGATTATATTATGACCCCTTAGACTCCACGCTCATCCAAGAATTGTTCATTTGTGTAATGTAAAAGAGGTCGCCCCCTCGAAGAGGCTTATTTCTAAGGCGTTTATCTATCTTTTCTATCTTTTTGTGACCTGGTTTCGTAACCTCCTTCAAAACTTCATTCACAAGCCTCATGAACGTACTAGGTGCATTTGACAACCCAAAAGGCATTACCATCCATTCATACTGTTAGCACCTAAATCTGCCCTAGGCTGAAGGAAGGCAAAATTCAGGGTAACCACAAACCACGCTCAGTCTGGTAGCTAGCCCTACCAGAACAGGAGAGGGCTCTCTCCGAGTCACGCTCAGTGAATAGGTAAGCAAGAACAATCTGAGATGACTTACAGTGAAATATGTATCTTAGGCTAGTAAGTGAAAATGGATACAAGAAACAATTTTCATGAATGACCGAGCTTTTGGGATGGTATGGGACCAACGGTCAGCAAAGAACAGAGAGTTTAATACAAAGGCACAGATACTTCGTGAGACAAGGCAGGCGGAAAGTGTAGCAATTTAGTTTGGAATAACGCGGAACGGAGAGATTGCTGAGGAGTGTGAAAAGGGCATAGGAACATGAATCCTTTTCAACAGAAGAAGAACACTGAACATGAAATTTTCCCACAGGCAAAGCAATAAAATTGAATTCTACCTAATCTCACTCAGAAAATTTCACTGGAAATGAACATGAATTGAATTATGAAACATAACGAAATACATATGAAAACATAAGAGACACATTTGCTACACTCACAACCACAAGAATCTCATGAAACAGAGCCACTGCCTTTCATTAATTCTCTGTCAAAATATACAATGCAGAAACAAAGTTTCTTTCCCACAGTCTCCCAAAAGTTACAAGCCAACCAACCCTTTGCAAATAACTTGCATACAATATATAGAATGTGTGAGGAAGAGATAGAACGCCCAGGGGTTGGGGATTTACTCGAATCATTACAAAATGGAGATGAAGAGCCAACCATCAGCTACAGGTGCAGCGCTACAAACATGAAATTTGGCTTGGGTGACCGTTTGCCTTCCTTCGCCACTTGGATAGAAGCCAATATGGAGAAAAAACTCTTTAAATTCCACCTTTGGTGCCAAAAAACCGAAGTGTAGATGAGTGGGCCCACTTGGAGAAGTCGCGAACCGAAATTTCGCGAAACGAAAGCAAATTGGCAATTTTTTCCTCTGTGCATCGCGCTACTTTGGGGCTTGTTTTGGGGCACTTACAGGTGTCCAAAATGTGCCTAAGTGGGCTTGTTGGAAAGCATGTCCTGTCTACTTTATAACCCAACTGGAATTTTCAAATTTGGTGCTCATTTGCCCCTCCAAATCGCCATTCTCCCAAGGCTTCTTTCTGTGTGTCAAAAAAGTGGCAGAGAGGCCATTTTTGGGTGTTTTTTGACCTTTAGGAGACCCAGATCTTGCCCAAATTTCTTGCCCGGACACCAGTAGTCGTAATTTTCCATGCTGAATCCAAAACTTCAAGCCATTCCTCATTTGGAGCTCTAGAATTTTAGCGTCGCGCCACTGGGAGAAAATCCCTGTTTTTTGCCCAAAAATTACCATGTGACCAAAAATTCCCCAAATTTCTTGAAATTTGGGTTGGAGGTTCCCTGGGTGTTATGATGTGCCAAGGAAGCCTCAGCCAAGATTCGAAGCTGATCTTGTTCTTTTGCCCTTTTTGCCTTTCTCGTTGCTTTCCTCAATTTCGCCTTCAAACTCCTTATCCGGGCCCTAGCACTCATATTTCGTGTCCTGTAATGATAAGCCATGTGTCGCAGCAAGGCCAAGTCCTGATCGGCCTTGTCCAGCAGCCTCTCTAAGTGCATGTTCCTGATCTCGAGATGGGCCTCCCGATCCTCATTGATATCCTGCTCCAATGATGTGGGCTGAACTCTTCTCCTTGGAGCACCTTGGCGATGCTCACGAATGTTTTGCAGCTCCATGATCACCTGCTAATCCTCTAGCTACTTGTTTCTCTGTTCTAGGTACTTCATGTTCCATTTGGCCCTCTCCAAGTCAAGGGATAAGGCCTCAATCTTTGATTGCTGCTCCTGGATGATCTCTTTGAGCTCTGCATGTGTTGGCTCTGTGTCTGTCTCATCATCATGAAGGAGAACGAATTCAGTCTCTCGTTCACCTGATGGCCCTCTCGTCATGCATAGGTTTCTTGTCCTTGTCCTGTATTGATCTGAGGGAAGCATCAGCAAGCAAATCCAACTTAACCTTCTCTTTTTGCTTGATTAGGGTTTCCTGGAGTATTTTCTTCAACTGCTTGATTTTGACTTTGGAGATCTAATTCCTTGTGTAGCAATGAGTAGCCATGTGTCTTTGAAATTTGTTGTCTCTTTTGGCCCTCTTAAGAAGATTGTTTAAATGGAAATTTACTTTGTCAAGCCAAAACTCCCTATTTTCATTGATTTCTCCTGCAATTAGGTCAAGTGAAGACATCCGCTCCCTTTGTTGCTGAAGTTCCCTTTTGAGTCCTCTAGTCTTTGGATTCTTCCTTGTCACCTGCTCTTGATGCTCATCTGAATCATTTGTGTCAACTAATTATTTTCCCTTTACATCTTCTTTGCTAACATCAAACTTATGCTTATTCAAGAGTAGTTGATTTACCTTGAATTGCTTATTATCCTGCTCTAGGAATCAAACCATGAAATTGGCCTTAGAAAAATTGTCCCTAAGCTCTTTGATCTTAGCATCTTTCTGCATGATGACCTAATCTACTATCTTATGCTATTCATTAACATTCAAGTTTACTATATCAGTGTAAAGATGGAATTGCTCCTCATCTTGCAAAGGTGCCTTATGTTGTGATGGTAATCCCTGTTCTGCTGATGTAGGCTTGGACCCTTGCAATTTTATGGGCTTCACAAAAGATTTGAGGCAATTTGGCACAATTTCAGGTCTTTTAGCCCTGTGCGCCGCGCCAGTGTAAATTTACACTAGAAATTTTCTCCCAGTGCGCCGCGTTCCCTCTGTGCGCCGTGCCTTTTCGCAGGAGCATTTTGGAGGCCTTCCTGGTGTCCAAATTGGGTTTAGGATAGCTCCTTGGAAAGTTCTTTGAGTCTTCTTTCCAACCCAACCATAATTTTTCAATTTGGAGTTCATTTGCCCTGTCAAAAGTCAAATCTCCCAAGACTGGTCAAAATGTGCCAAATGGGGCTGCCTCAAGGCAGAGTGCTGTTTTAGTCAACTTTTGAATGCCTTCCTCAACCCCAAATTGAGCTCATGATAGCTCATTGGAAATCTATTTGTGTCTAGTTATCAGTTGACTCATCAAGCAAGTCATTTCGCCAACTGACCTAGGAGAAAACGTGATTTTCCCAAGGTCACTTTAGAGGTGCATCAATTCTCCCGAGGCAATTGTATTTTTGACATTTCTCTAAAAATATGACACCTGTGTAACAAGTGAAGTTTTTTTTTCTTCCTTGGCTTGTTGTTGACAAAAACCTCTCTCAATTTTTCCAAATTCATCTTTCCTTGCTCAGAAACATCATTTGAGTAAAACCGACCCCGATGTGTGGAACCAGAGATTTGTCGAAATGAAGCGAAATGAAGGGGATAGGGAGCTTCTAAATTCTTGAGGAAATTTTTAGAAGTAGGGGAAAGTGGAATCTCTGAAATTGAGTGAGGGGAAGGGGTCCAAAAAGGAAAAACACAGGTCCAACCTAGAAAATTGCCAGGTTGTAGCAAGAAACTAGGGTTTGTGCGAAAATGAGGAATTTGGGGGATCTCAGTGATGGGAAGTGTTCAATAAGGTACTTTAAGGATAAGGGAATGTGTATGAACATCAGGATACAAGTTTTGCTGATGATTTGACCGTCCAAGAGAAATTGCCTTCAAAACCCTAAGAGAGGGAAATGACCTTGCCTAGGCGCAATTGAAGCATGAACAAGGTGTAAAATGACCCAGTGGAACTTGACATGATGATAAAAACCCTTTGAATGATGGTACACTCAATTGAATGGTGACATGGAATGTCATTTGGACAACTTTGACAAGGGTAAAATCAAAGCCTAGACCTAATGCCTAGTGACCAAATTTTTCTTGAAGACTCACTGAAATGACAAAATCTGACCTTGACACCTTAAAATCACTTTGTAAGAGCATGTTTGATCACTGGAAGAAGGCTACAAAGACTGACTCTAACATTGGCTCCAATGGGGGATGGTAGCTCCATGGGGGTGCCAAGAACAACAGATCTCTCGAAGAGCTAGACAGTGCCTTCGTCCATTGGGCTATGGAGTCATTATTTCGACAAACAACACAAGACTTTGACTCATTTATTGACTGAAACTTGACTGAAACTGACTCAATGCAAACTGACACGACTGAAAAAACTTGACTCTAACAAAAGGAAACGGCTCACGAATGACTTAACTAAAACAAGAACTCACAAAACTTTTTCAATGGTAGCAGTCCATCAAGATCTGAGGGTTCCAAATCATGATGACAACCACCTGCGTACTAATGCAATATGTACAATCATGTGAAATATGTCTTCCAATGTAACCAATCAAGTAGATGCCTCCTTGATTGATTCTCCTGATCAGATCTTCTGGTCAACAACAGATACTGGCAACTGGGCATCCAAAAACATAATTGACCATGATCTCCTTCATCACTGAATACTGTAATAATCACCTTCACTGCTGACTGCAACAAATCTGCCATTGGATCATGAAAAACATAAGGTCTTTCCTCCTGCTGAGGAAACAAGATGTCTTTTTTTTTTATTCTGATCTTTTTTCATAAATGAGAGTAGGTTCCTGGTCTTCAAACAATTCTGAACAAGTGGATGAACAAATCTCCTTTTCAAAGAACATTTCAAAACATGAGACATATGAGGAGGAATCTGAAAGGGAATCCTGAATGGTCTGATCTTCTGAAGTCTGAATATATGGTAGGTCATCTTCATATGATATGATAGCAGATTCTCATTACATTCATCACATTCATCAATCATGAGAAAAGCAACTTCAGATGTTTCTTGAAACCTAACAATAACATTTCTATCATCTACCATAAATTCATCCAGAGGAACTTTTTCACTTGCTTGAGCAAAGATCTCATCTTACTATTCATGGGCTGACTGAATTACCTCTTCATGAAGACTGTGTTCTGATGACATGAGAACATTTGGATCCAAAACTCTGTCTTCTTCATCCCAAATGATTTCAGCAGCAGAGTTCTCTTTCATGGGACTTAGTACAAGGTTTTCTTGGTCATCAAAATCTGAATCTACATCTGAAATGGCTGTCTTAACATTATCACATCCTGAATTTGAAACTTGATTTCTCTGCATGCTGTCTTCTTCTATGGAAAAATCCAAAACGACACTTTTTCTTTCATCACTTTCAATGATATGGAATTCTTCAACCTGCTGATCTATAAAGCTGTTCACCGGACTGTAATCCTTTTCAAAGGAGGAAGAAGTTTCACCAACACTTTCTTGACCATGTGTGCGCTGCAAATCCGCTTTAGCTTGAGCTTGAACATAACCGTGCAAGAGGTTATCTATCTTATCTTCAGACAAAGGAGATAAGACCCTTTGTTTCCTTTTGCTCAAACAATGATTGTCTTAATAAATTTCAAGTGAAGGTGTATATAAATATTCCTCATACTGCTGATCCATTTCATGTAATTCCTGTTGACTGTCAAGATGCAAAATTCTTTCATCTTCCACCGTACTACAATCTTGATCATGCTGCAAATTTTCATGATCATCTTTTACTGCTGAAAGGGATTTTCATACAGGGCTTCCATGATCTCATCATCCATAAAATTATCATCCTCATAGTATTTTTCAAGGCTTTCAATAAAAGTAGAAGCGTGTGTGCAACAGTCATGAACTATATTTAATGATGGATAAGAGTCTCTATATCTTTCAATGAACAGGGCATGAAAATCCTTTAGACAGTAAATACAAGCAGCGAGCAAATTTTCATACCAAGATTGGGCTTCACCTTCTAGAGTGGCCATGAATATCTTCATTAGCAATCTTCAGGAAAATCAACCTTCAACTTGTGAATATGCATGTTAAATCGAACTAGATGTAAAGCAGCGTCCTTCTTACCATCATCTTTAAACGTAGGCAAATTCTTTGACCAGTCTACTTTCGGAATCTTATTTGGAAAGCCTGGTGTCAGGCGGAAAGAGTCGATAGTGCGGACACAACCAACCTCCCTAGGAGCCTAAGACTCTCTAGTGACAAACAAGACAAACAAGAGAAATCCTTCTCTAAACATGCATTTACCATACGAGAAATCAAGTGTTTAGATCCTACCTGTGGTCCAATGCTGTTGTAGCAGTCCAGCCTCGCTGATCCGGATGAGATCCTCCTTCACTTCGAAACCTGCATTCACTAACAATCAAACGATTAAATAGCACTTGATAATCTCATAAAATAAAACATATTTAACATATAGACCAAGGAGTACATGAAACAACTCATAAATAACAAGTTATTGAGAAGAATGGACTCATTTGCATTAATAGGAAACAAAAGGAACAATTACAACCTGAGCCTTGGTGTTGTGCAAGTCCCTCCCAGGGTCCATCAAGAGTTCTCCTTTACTTTGACAAAGCTCACCCACTTCCAAATGAAACAAGAAAGGATGGGAATCTCTCCTCACAAGCTTCTAAATGGGAGTCCTAATTCCAGCAACATCTACCCTTAGAAATGTTTAGCTTTCAACCTCTCCTCCTTCTGGCCCAATGCCTGTATTTATAGTGCTCAAGAGGAAGTTAATCAGGTCCACCATCAATGGGATAATCCCCTCTTTGGATGGGATAGCTCCTCTCTTGATGGGATAAATTCCTCTTTCATAGGGGTACATGAACCATCTGGAGGCGATCAATACACGTCGAACAACCTTCTAGAATGCTCTAGAAATGACCACAAGTAACTTTTTAAAGATGAAACTCGCGCCTTTTGACCTTTACAGGGGTACGCACCTGCCCCTTTACATACAGAGCGTACAAGTACGCAGTTTTTGTGAACATCAGGTGCGTATACGCAGGTAAGGCCGAGAGAATCTGCGTACCCAGAGATAAACACATTTACTAAGACTTTCTCTCTTTTTGGAGTTTGACATGGAGAGCAGAGGCACAAGACTTGCCTAGGAGGATAGCATGACTGTTGATAGAGCCATACTAACTGTAAATAGCCATGGTGACATTTTTTAGTGTAACAGATTGCCCCTAAAGTGCGAAGCCTGTAGTAGATTAGGGTTTTGTATTATCTAGGAAGGGTGAAGCGCTTTATCATTTCAAAGATTATCTCGTGGAGAGCCTGGTCAGAACCTGCAATTTTCAACACAAAATACATGTATAAGATTATATCATCGCTGAGGTAGGCATTCCCATACTCAGATCAAAACTTTAACTAACAGACTAACTACTCTGATACAGGAATGATCTTGCAGTACATCATAATCATAGACTTGCGTAGACACAGTATGGACGCAGCCATCTGTTTATAATCAGTCTACTATATAATGAATACAAAACTCCTCGCAGCCTGGATGGTGGGAACTAGATCTAGGGTCTTCATTTCTACTTCCCAAATTGGTACGATTCTAGCCGTGCGAATAAATGAGTTGATGTCGAGCATGGTAGAAACCACTTGATTACCAGTCAATGATGTAAACCGTTAACAAGTGTGAGAGAGACCACCAGTGATGTCAATGGTTCTCAAAGTACCCAGTACAATCCATGAAATGTGAATAAACGAGTTGATGTCGAACACGTCACGGAATCCTTTGATCGAAAGTCAATGATGTAAACTGTCGTCAAAGGCGAGAAACCTGCCATTGATGCATGCAGACTTCAAGGTACTGTCGAGTTCTAAGTCATCTTTCCAGATAATGTGCTGATGTCGATAGAAAGCGACCCGTTGCAGGCAAGCCCACAACACGAAATCATTGTTCAAGTTGAAGAAATGTTGCTGTAAGGACTGACTCAGGGATGGTCAAATGGATGACAAGTATTTTGCATATGAATGGTTTATTTGCAGAGACCTCTTGAACACATAACGACACGACAGATGGTTTGGTGACGATTGACCCAAAGTTAATACCCGGAAACGGTTGAAGACTTTTAAAGTGGTTTGATCAACTTTTAAGGCAAAGGATTTCCCAACCCAGGTGAACGGAAAGTGTCGTGTCCAAGAGCGGTGATAAGGTTCTTCTGTAACAAAGGATGACAAATTGGTTCATTCTTCTCTCTTTTCCCCCACCATTTCTGGCAAGTACCTCTTTATTTTTAACAAGCTTGAGGAGGATAACATATGCTTGATTATAAGCTCATCCTTCGGATGAGTCCAACCTAGTTTTGATTCGAACCCTAGGAAGGAGTGGTTCGTTCCTGTTTGTAATTGAACAGGTCCTTTACTGTGAAATTTTAACGAGCCCAGTATAGGAGAAACTCGGCGTTTTTCAATTTTAGAGAGTGTGAAAAACTTAAGAAGACTCCAGGTTGAACTTTTTCGTAAATTTGTGTCCCCCAAGTCCGAAAAAGTATAAAATAATACCTGGGAGAACCGCTTGATCTTGCGACCAAGGAGTACTTTCATGATTAGTGCCACCGACCTGAAAAGTAAAAAGCGATCAAGGACACGTCGTTTTATTTCCGTATCGAGTTTGAAACGACAAAAACCCGGCAATCTTTTCCTGTTTTTACGGTCAGAAAAGAGCTATAAGGGGACCGTCTTTTAATTTCGTTTTAACGAGTGTAAAAGAAACGCTCGACAATCTTTTCATGTTTTAGGAGTCAGAAAAGGGCTTAAAAGATGACTCTGACATGAAAAATGATAATTTACCCTAAAGTCCCTTTGTCCTGCACAAAAACAACACATTACTCATACCTGCTTAAGATGGGCAAAAATACATTGAAAAATATCCTTTCATGGTGAAAAATAAACAAACTTAGCATTCATTCATCCAAAAAAACTATAAAAAGACTTTTTACCATGTCATTTTACCATTTTACTGTTGAGGTTGAGAAAAGGGCTTTTGACAAGAAAACTTCCTGTGGACATTGCGGAGAATCCGACCGTCAGAATCGAGCGCCGTCTCTTTCAGGTATTCCACAACATCCTCCTCTTCAATTTCATCCGTTTAAAATTCATTTTTAGGTTTTAGTTTGATTTTTTAGGGGGTTTAGGGTTTTAGGATATGTTTCTCGGGGTACGCAGGTGCCCTATGGGCTACCTGCGTACCCCGACCTTTTTCTTATATAGGAAAAAGGTCGGGGTACGCAGCCCACCTTCAGACCAGCTGCGTACCGCCGCTCTGTGTTCTGAACGCGGGGTGCGTACCCCGTGAAACACGCATTTTGAAACCCCAAACTCCAATTTCAACCAACCAAATTTTATTTTATGAATTCTAACTATTGTTTTTTGGTGTGTAGGGCATTCACCATGCTAGATTGGAGAGAAAGAGAACACGAGGACGTTGATTTGGCCGCAATTGGTCATCAACCTTCTATTGATGCGTTAAAAACATGCGGTCTGTACAAATACTGGGCCATACCCGGCATGAGGGGCCAGGTGCCATTCCTTGAGTGGCTGGTTGAAAGGTGGAACATTCAGGATCAATGCTTCTACATCGGAGAGAACCAGCTCGAGATAGAGCCCTTCGACATATATTTTCTCTCTGGCTTGCCTAATAGGGGCGAGCAACTGACTCTGTCCGGGACTAGGCTGGGTGGCCAATCCCTTGCTAGCCTCCGGCTAGAGTGGTGCAACAATCAGAACCAGGAGAAAGGGATAGAAATCAAGTACATATCCCTGCCCGAACTTATGGTGATAGCCTTTACTGTTACCAGACTCTGCGGTGCAGCCGCCTTGCACATTGCCACCGGGTCCCAAATGCGGATGGCGATAGATTGCTACCGAGGCACCATTTTCAACTGGTGCGATGCTGTGTTGGCCAATATGAAGGGCCAACTAACCAGGGCAAAGAACGGACAACTGAAGACCTTTGGATATGGGCCTTTAGTTGTGAGCTTTGCCTTAGAGAGAGTTCCAATGCTGATCCCCCAGCATCTTACTGTTCCAGTTGGGGCTCCTCGGGAGCCTAAGTTGACGAGATGGGTTGCGGTAATGGCCCCGCATCCTGATGAGGGCGCGACAGTTGTTCGATTTCCTGATGGTTACTTTCACTGGCTAGAGGGCCAGGTCTTTGCTATTCAGGATTTTCCCTATGCTGGAATGGATTTTCGGAATGATCCGGACATGGTTCTTCCACAGGGAGAACAGTGGGACGACAGAGGTATTTCATTCTTCACAAGTTTTTAAATTATGTATTTTTTTTGTTTTTATATATCGCCTCAAAACTGACAGTACAAATTTTCAAAATGCAGATGTAGGTCCACGGCGTCCGGCCAACCTCCGGGCTTTTGAGAGGAGAGTACCAGCTGTACCAGCACCAGCCCCACAGGATGCGGTCGCAGAGACCTTAGCCGAGCTGGAACAGGATCTAGAGCGTCTGACGGCGGGTATACCAGAGACCACCATAGATGACATTCCTATTCGACTTCAGCGCTATGTGGTCGCAGTCCCAGGACCTTTTAGGAGGTTCCTGTGTAGGGTAGCGCGGGCAGTGGTCTCGTATAGAGAGCACCACCAGTGATTGGCTAGTCACTTTTGTAGACACGTATGACATTTTTGGTTTTTTGTACTTATCATTTTTGCCGATCATAAGGTGTTTTTCAACCTATGATCGAAGACGACGTATATTTTTGACACACTCCTATCTATATATATATATCATTATTACCGGCTTATCTTGTTTTAACATATGTGATGAAATGTTTTTTAAATTTACTTGCATGATTATCGCAAATATCTGTCCAACATTCAAGAAGCAATTGCATCTGCTAATGTATTTAAAGACCTTGGAATATGCTGATATTCAATGTAATCAAATTCACGTTCCAAGAGGCGCACTCTCAAAAACAACCTTAATAACACAGGATTTCTAATGGCATATATTCTATTAAGCTGTAATACAACGAGTTCAGAATCTAACCTCACTATCAAACGTCGAATTCCAAATGAAATAGATTCATACAATAATTCAACCACTGCACTGTATTCTGCAATGTTGTTCGTTGTTTGACCGAGGCTCACCCCATGCATAGAAACTAACTCGTCAGAGGGCGAATAGATAACCCAAGCTGCGGAAGAGATATTCCGTGTACTACGACAAGCACCATCGGAAAATCCAATGTACGTTTGGAGAGGCGTCGACATCTGCAATATCAAGAGTAAAACCAAGATAAGCCAGAATAACGATGAAAAACACACTTTCTAAGCTAAGCACACTATCTAAACTAACAAACATACTAGCTAGAAAGAAAATCTAACCTAACTAAAAATTCTCCATACCCAGCATTTAAGCATAATACCTCTTTAGGTAAAGTCCATTTCTGGGTTTACCCAAAGAGTCCCCATCAAAATCTACCAGCTCATAGGCTCCTTTTGCTAGCTTTCGCTTTACAATGTAGGGTCCATGCCACATAGGAACGAATTTTCCAGCACCTAGCTTATCATTAGCTTGATCATATAATAGCACTAGGTCTCCCTCTGAAAAACTTCGAGGGGTCACATTTCTATCATACTGAGCTTTCATTCGCTTCGCGTGAGTCTCGTTTGCCAATGCAGCGTCACGTCGAGTCTCATCTAATTGAGCTAAGTATAATAAACGTTTCTCCTCTTCGGAAGTAGCTGGGAGTAATTCGACAGCCATTTGAAGTGATGGGATTTTGCATTCAATGGGTAACACAGCTTCCAAGCCATAAACTAGCTGGAAAGGAGTGAACCCTGTTGAAGTTTTCACTGAAGTTCGGTATGCCCATAGCGCTGAAAATAACATGTTGTGCCAATTCGACCGATGAATACCAATGATTCGTCGGATCATGATAACCAGAACTTTGTTGATAGATTCAACCAAACCGTTGGCTTGCGGATAATAAGGAGTAGAGCTATCGTGGCGTAAACCAAGCTGGCTTGTAAGCTCAGTCATCATGATGTTTCGAAAATGGCTCCCATGGTCAGTGATGATTGCTTGTGGGACACCAAACCTAGTTATAATGTGATTGAATACGAAAACTGCAGCTGTTCTGCCGCTTGCGTCGAATGTAGGCATCGCCTCGGCCCATTTAGTAAAATAATCAACCGCGAGGATGATATACGCATGCCCCCCGGCCGAGTGAGGGTTACAAGTAATAAAATCGATACCCCATTTGGCGAAACGACCAACGACAATTATAGGATGGAGAGGAGCAGGTGGTGCGCGCATCTTGCGATCAAACACTTGACAGTTGTGGCATTTTCGGACCGCAATGATACAATCTTTAAACATGGACGGCCAGAAATAGCCAGCGCGCAACACCTTCTGAGCTGTGGCATACCCAGACATATGACCGCCACATGCTCCAGAGTGACAATCATTCAAAACCCTCTCAGCCTCTTCGTGAGTTAAACAACGTTAAACAACGTCGAAAAACTAAGTCTGCCCCCGGCGATAAAGTGTATCTCCAATAATTCTGTATTGTTGGGATTGAAACTGAATTTTTCGACGTTCCGACTTTGAAGCTTCAGGCCGAAAGGTTTGGGTTTGGAGATATATGATTATATCCCCATACCACGGATCTAAAGTACTGATAAGAAACAGAGATTCGTCCGCAATGGGTTCCTCTACCACAGTCTCTGTGTCAGCACGCGGGAAGTCACACATCAATTCCGCAAAAACTAAGGATTTCTTAGACTTGGACTTCTCGAACTCCAAGTCGAACTCTTGTAGGATAACGATCCATTTAGAGTACTTGCCCCCTAGCAGTTGTTTAGTCAAAATATAAATCATAGGGTTGCAATCCAAAATAACTGTAGTTTTACGGAGAAGAATGTAGTGACGAAAACGCTGGACAGCTTGAACGGCTGCCAGGGCCAATTTCTCCACATGCGAATATTTTAGCTCAGTGGGGTTTAACGTCCTACTAAGATAATATATCACATGTTCCGTTCCGAATTCATCTTCTTTGACTAACACCATTCCAATAGTGGAATGCGAAGCTGTGAGGTATAAGAAGTAGTCCTGGTTGTAGTTGGGAGGATGCAACAACGGTGCATGGGTCAACGCGTGCTTAAGTGCATCAAAAGGTTGTTGGGCAATCTCGTCCCAAAAGAATTGAGCGTTCTGTTTCAACAACCGTGTAAAACCCTTAGTGACCTCTGCGTAGTTTGGAATGAATCGGCGTAAAAAGTTTGCTTTCCCTTGCAAACTTTGGAGTTGGCGCAAACTCGAAGGAGGAGGCAATTTGATGATAGCTTTGACCTTCGAGGGATCGACGCGAATGCCGACTTTTGAAACAACAAATCCCAGCAATCGACCCGTTTCTATACAGAATACACACTTGTGGGGTTTCAACCGAATACGATAATGCCTACACCTCATAAAGATTGCTCGTAAGTGGACAAGGTGATCAGCTCGATGTAAAGAATGAGCAAGCAAATCATCGAGGTACGGTTGCACAATGTGCTTGATGTCATGAAATGCATAAGACATTGCCCGTTGAAAAGTGGCTCTGGCATTCTTAAGCCCAAAAGGTAATTTGCAGTAAGAAAATGTCAACCATGGACAAATGAATGCCGTTTTTGGTTGATCGGCAGGTAGAATATTGATTTGATTATAGCCCGAAAAACCATTCATAAAGGAAAACATTTCACTTCCAGCACAATCATCAATGATTTGATCGATATAAGGCGTAGGATAGTTGTCTTTTGGACAAGCTCGATTTATATCCCTATAGTCGATACATATTCTTATTGTTCCTTGTTTCTTGTTAACCGGAACAATATTCGATACCCAATCCGTTAACGGGATTGGATAAATGAAACCTGCTTTCAACAACTTCTCGACTTCTGCTTTAATCGCAGCCGCTTTTCGAGGGTGAATCTGACGCAACCGTTGCCGGACGGGTTTAGCGTCCGGGTAGGTCTTTATTTCATGAACAACAATGGCAGGATCGATCCCTGGCATTTCCTCATAAGACCAGGCAAACACATCGCGGAATTCTTGGAATAGGGCCTTGCAAGTTTGAATTTCATTTTCTGTACATGAGGCACCTATATGAATGTTTTCTTCAATTCCGGGCTTCACTGAAATGTCAATGGGAATAGTGCGAGAAATATTCCCTAAATTCAACTCTGAATCAGAATGTTTCGTTGGATTCTGAGCGTCTTTGACATATTCAGCGGTAAAAATAGATGAAAAATCGTTTTCAAAAGCATCATCCTTAGGTAAAAACGGAGATCTATGATGGAGATCTTCCCATGGTAGATCGTCTACATTTAGGATTTCGCGAAGTCGCTCGTCAGATGACACGACTTCGGGAAACGCTATCCGTTCTGAGGTTGATGTGAAAAGTGATTCCTCACTGACCACATTCATTTGGTCGATTTGGGTTGAACGCGAGTCGGTAAAAGACACGACGGCTTCATAAGCAATTTCATATGGACTCAAAGGCATAGCGTCACCGAATGAGTCTATCTCAGATTCAGATGGGACAATCCAAGGATCGTCGTAAATAATGGTGTCTGATGTAATCATATGAATTGATGCAAATGAAGGGTCTGCGTTGATTGGAGGGAAAGGAAAAGTTCCCAGTAAACCGGAATCTTTAACTAAACCTACGCCAACGTCCCTATAAGGGATTGTCGTCTTACCGACATGCTGGATACTCTCTGAAGAGGCTGGGTCGGATGAAAAATATGTCAGCTGATCAATTGTCACGATCTTGCCGTTATGTGGAAACTTTATTACTCTGAAGACCGATGAAACAACCGCTGTCATAGCATATGACCAACTTCGACCCAAAAGAAGGTTGTAGTCTAGAGGGGCATCAACCACCTCCACATCCAGACTAACGGTTTTACCTTCTACCCCTATAGGCAGTTCCTGTAGAATACCAAACGGACGGAACCCACGGCCATCAAAGGCCTTAAGGATGGTCGGGGATTGGTTCAGCGAAGGAGAACCAAGCGATCTCCAACACTGAATCGACATAATACATGTGGAAGCTCCCTCATCAATTATAGTCCGATGAATAGGCCTGTTTTTGACTATCACTGGTATCTGGAAAGCCATTTGATGGGGAAGGCGCGTTGTACTATTTTCTAGATCGAAGATTATCAGATTCGGGTCCTGAACATCAACAGCTCCGATAGCCGACAAAAGTAACTTTCGTTGTGCTGGGCATGATTGCAGCACTTCTAAAGCCGACATTGCTGAGGGTGAAACAGCTAAGTCCTCAACAATGTTGTAATTCTGGGCTGCTCTCGCATGTGGATTGAAAGCAGACCTTCGAAGAACACCCTTGGCGGGCGGTTTGATTACTAAGTCCGGGTTAGGTTTTTCGATCTGTAGTGGATCGGAACCAGGAGCTGAGGTTGATGGATTAGAATGAGAAGATTCTGCTTCCTTACCATCAACAGGATTCTTACTACCATAATCTTGCGATCGAGTCGCAATCCTCACATGAGACAGCATCAAAATGGGTTCTTCACTGGCAGTCGAGGAAGAACCTATCATCTTACTCTCCTGCTTTGGAAATGGATCTTTCAACACAGTAGGAGTGGGAGAACCTTTGACTATTTTCACAACCTCGGCCTGATGAGGGCAATCTCTTGTAAAATGATCCTCTTCACAAATAAGACAAGGATATCGAGGTTTGCGCTTTTCGTCATTGGTTTCCGACTTTTCTGTTTTCTCCTTCGGAGCCTTGTCTGCTTTAGCCTTCTTCTTTCCTTTCTTCTTTCCACCGTTTTTTGATTTGGCCGTAGATGACTCTACAGCGTGAATATCGGCGGAAAGTTCAGGAGAAGACTCTCCTGTCGGGGAATCAGGCAAGGTGATTATAGGAGTAGTAGAATTCTTGGAAGATTTCTTCTTGCTCTTTGTGTTCACCGTACCAATCATACCATCAGCGGCATGAGATCCCGAAGGAGCAGCAACGATTTGATTCGATTTTGGAAGATCTGGGATCTTCTCGTGTAACGTACCCGACTGAGTATAAACTAAGTCAAGGTACTACGCCTGAGCAATGACTTGCTCCTCAGTAACTAGTCTGGCCTTAGCTACATCTTCAGTAATCTTCGGTATAATGATTTAACAAACCATTCAGCTAAGATTTGGTCCGGAATAAAAACTTTCACTAACCTTCTTCGACGTCTCCACTCATGAATGTGGTCAGAAATATACGTGGACGTCGATTGTTTTAGTGAAGTTAATAACTCCGTGCCGTTATCGTATCTGACCGGCAACTGAAAATGAGTTAAGAACGAGGTAGCTAACTAGCTAAAATTGTAAAAAGAGGCCCGTGGTAACTCAATGTACCACTTGGCCGCGAGACCAATGAGTGTACGCTGGAAAAGACGTAAGCGGATCGAATCATCCGAGATAGAATTTGAAGCACACCAGAGGTGGTAAGTCATCACGTGATTGGACGGATCCTCTCCAGACTTACCTTCGAACTTGGGTATATCACTGGGCAACTTATTTGGTATTGGCGGCCAGAACGGAAGATATTGAATTGGATCGTTCGTTAGGCGCGTCAAGTCTGGTAAATCCAAAGTTGCGATAAACGGTAATTGCCGGTTAGGATCTCTAAAACTCTGGGTCACAAGACCAGTCCCAGGAGGAGGATATCCAGGATAACTAGGAACAGGAATCGCATTAGGGATATTATATCCTCCTGGAAAACCAGGATTAACCGGACCGTACTGGGGTTGTTGAGGTTGTTGATAAGTGTACCCAGGATACGGTTGATACTGGTAAACCGGCTGTTGGACAGCTTGCCCATATTGGTACTATCCCTGGTACGATTGACGAACAAATTGTGGTTGAGTAGTAACAACCGTACTTATACCAGGCTGACCTACAGGCATCTGAACCGTAGTTTGAATCGTAGATCCAGATAAGGGTAAAGATGTCTGAGGAGTAGTTACAGAGACAGTAGAAATAGGAGCTGTCGATACTCCAGAAGTAAGTGCGGCAGATGTTGCGGTAGTTGCAGCAGCCGTTTGAGATGGAGTACTAGGTGCAATTGGCGGCTGAGTAACTACCGAAGTTACAGAAGTTTGAACATTTGACTGGACAGGTTGTGGTTGCTGGGGTGAACCAGAAACTACGGGTTGTCCGGTTTGAGGTAACAACTGTATACTTGGCTGCAACACCTGTTGACCTTGTGATGGATCCCACACTATCATTCCAGGGTATTGACCCGTAACAGGTTGAGGATACTGAGATCCATAACCGGATTGAGGATAGGATTGATAACTGAAAGGTACAGTTCCCATACCTTGAACATATGACTGACCTTGAGGTGGTTGATAACCTTGACTCGAGTATTGACCTTGAGGTTGATAACCTTGGGGTAAATACTGATACTGGGGTTGACCTTGACCTTGAGGTTGATACCCTTGAGGTAAATATTGATACTGAGGTTGACCTTGGGGTACATATTGAGGCTGGGGTTGACCTTGAGGCATGTATTGTACCATAGGTACATATTGACCTTGAGGCTGCCCCCCAGACACAATTTGTGTACCTTGAGGTTGCCCCCCAGGCGTTAATTGAGGCTGCCCCCCAGGCGGTAACTGACCACCTTGAGGTTGAGAAACGGGAACTGAACCTGACATCATGTAAATGTCCCCTACACCCAATGGTTTATTACCATTGTTTCCAGCTAATAACCCATGATCAACGGGTTGAGGAGATGCCCCCACAAAGATACCAGAAAGTGACTGATACCCGGTGGGAACAGAAGGTCCGCCGTGTAAGAAAGATTCAGGAGATTGAGTGAACACGGACGACTGACCAGACATATTTACAGGAGTATAAATACCTCCAGGTGGAAAAGGAGTACGAGGTGGAGAAAAACCTACCCCTGAGTTGTCTAAATAATTGGTTAACGAAAGGTACCAAGTAGTACTTCTAGGAGGACTGTAAAAGATAGATTCACGCTCCCTTAGATCAATAGTAGGTCGATCTTCAAGGTTAGAGACGCCTATTTCTTCCTCTGGAGCAAGTTCTTCAATAGCAATCAAACCAGTAGGAAGATTTTCGGTGATAACTCGTTCTACTCTTGGTGAATCTGGAACACTAGAAGTTGGAGTAACAGGTTCAGATATTTCAGGTTCCTCACCTAAATCACTAGTAGATGAAAAGCTACCAGCAAGCCCGGAAACTGTAACAGCTTCGGGATTATAACCTGTCTCTAGACTTTGGTAATCTGGATGGACTACCAAGGAAGACTCTCCTTCTTCAGGTGAACCTACTCTACTGCCACTAGGAGGAGTTACAAGGACCTTTAAACTTTCGTAATGACCCGGGACGTCTTCAGGAGGTCCACCCCGTGATCTACGGAGTTTCCTCAACAAATCAGTTCTGGTAACAATCTCAGGTGACTTGCCTCGAAGTCTACGGGACTGTCTCGGTAATTCCGCCACAACTAAAAACTTTTAACTACTACACACGAAAACAAAGTAAAATCTCAAATCAAACCACCTAAAGTCTCTAAAGAACCAAACAAATTTGAATCATACGCCTAAAGAATCTAGGGCGTCAAACCAAACACAAACAGTAGCCTTCCAGACCGAAAACGCTAGTTGGAGATGAAACCCAACATCGCTGGATTCAGTACAGAAGTGGCGGGTGGAACAGTTACCCCGGCAACCTGCTTAATGAATAGACCGGCACAAGTTCCTCCACTTTAACCGTCTCGAGTGAAGTGAACCCCCCAGAAAATCCAAGTGAGTCTAGCCGACATCTGCTCCAGGTACAGTGGGATCTTCCCTCCACCGTCACCTCGGTAGAATCCTAAAGATAATGGTCACTAAGGTTACCAACCGTAACAAATGCACCTGGGGGAACAGTCTACACTCCGACAGCACGCAAGGGCAGAGTATCAAGCTCAATCCCCTTGCCGATTCCTTGACAATAATCCAAGGTTTACCGACAAGTGACCCCTGGCTCCTTGACAATGGTTAATCCGAGGTTTACCGTTTGTAATACGTGCGTGTCTGGCGTCGTTCCCAACGAGGGAGGATTGATCCCCTCACTGGTTCGGACACGAGCTCGTGCTTCTCCTTTAAGAGGAGCTTTCCCAGAGTACAAATGAGACAATTGGATTTATTCTATCACAAGATAAGCTACTTGTTTGGTTTTGTTGTCTTGGAGAGTTAATTACTCTCCTACTCCAAGACACTAGCCTGATCTAAATTGGTGTTTCAGAGCCCTAGTAAATAAAAGTTACTAAGTTGATTTTACTTTAAGCGTTAATTTTATGGTTTTTCTTAAAGACAAAAGGTAGCGGAAATGAAACCAATGGTGTGTAGACTCGACTCGCAACCACTACAAAGATGCACCTAAGATGATTTATGCTACTTTTCTTTTTCAATGAAATTCTTAGCTAAGAAAGTTTAGAGAATGCAAATTTATATAAAAACAACTCTCTTGGCAACGAAAATCAAGGAAATAAAACTCTTTATCTTTCCAAGCATACAAACATGACCACTCATTACGTGCACGAAAAATCCTTTCTCTTTCAAAACAAAACTTTTCAAAGGAGAAGTTTTTGTATTTTTCCTTATTTAATAAAGCATATAAATCTATTTTAACGAAAATCAATCTCAAAATCTATAAAATCTATGAAAAATTGACTCACAAGCAAATCAAAAAGAAATTTACTCTAAAGCAAACCTAACGAGGCAAAAGCCTACAAGGATGATTCTAGGTTGTTTTACTTGACCACAATCAAGTCAAGGACCAGCTAATGCAGAATCAAAAAACCAGTCAAAACAAAACTCAAATCTTTTTGTTCTTTTTGTAAAATGGAATTCAATACTCAATCAACAAGCACTTCGAAATTCGCCAAAGAGACAACTCAAAGGTAAGTTGCTCTCACAGGTAGACTTTATGACAGGTCCGACTCCTAAGAAGGCTGACAAAACCAGAGAGATCTAAGGCTTGACAACTTCTACCGCCAAAGTCACTACAGGACCTACTCAAAAATCAAACCCTAGGGCTTAAACTTCTATGAAATCCACTAAAACACTCGATGCTATCGAAACAAGTTCAGGTGAAGATCTTTGACAGGAGACTAATGGATCTGGGCAGTAAAAACTAAGAAAAAGTAAAATCTAAGAGGAAAAAAGTAAAAAATGGAAATTTCTTAATTTTAAGCAAGGTACGCAGGCAACCTGTTAAGATAGGTGCGGGCCCGCTCTGTGCACACAGCAACAGTGCGTACAGGTACGCACTGTGCAATACTCAGAGGGTGCGTACTACTGGAAAAACCAAGAAAAACTAAATCTAATTTAACCCTAAGCTAGCCCACCCAAATACAAAGTCATAGAGCCAAAAACCAGAAAATAAATGACTTTTCTCAGATCAAAGTTGCATACAAAGGAAAAAAATTTCACATCAATGGAGTCCCCAGCGGAGTCGCCATTTTGTCAGGCGGAAAGAGTCGATAGTGCGGACACAACCAACCTCCCTAGGAGCCTAAGACTCTCTAGTGACAAACAAGACAAACAAGAGCAATCCTTCTCTAAACATGCATTTACCATACGAGAAATCAAGTGTTTAGATCCTACCTGTGGTCCAATGCTGTTGTAGCAGTCCAGCCTCGCTGATCCGGATGAGCTCCTCCTTCACTTCGAAACCTGCATTCACTAACAATCAAACGATTAAATAGCACTTGATAATCTCATAAAATAAAACATATTTAACATATAGACCAAGGAGTACATGAAACAACTCATAAATAACAAGTTATTGAGAAGAATGGACTCATTTGCATTAATAGGAAACAAAAGGAACAATTACAACCTGAGCCTTGGTGTTGTGCAAGTCCCTCCCAGGGTCCATCAAGAGTTCTCCTTTACTTTGACAAAGCTCACCCACTTCCAAATGAAACAAGAAAGGATGGGAATCTCTCCTCACAAGCTTCTAAATGGGAGTCCTAATTCCAGCAGCATCTACCCTTAGAAATGTTTAGCTTTCAACCTCTCCTCCTTCTGGCCCAATGCCTGTATTTATAGTGCTCAAGAGGAAGTTAATCAGGTCAACCATCAATGGGATAATCCCATCTTTGGATGGGATAGCTCCTCTCTTGATGGGATAAATTCCTCTTTCATAGGGGTACATGAACCATCTGGAGGCGATCAATACACGTCGAACAACCTTCTAGAATGCTCTAGAAATGACCACAAGTAACTTTTTAAAGATGAAACTCACGCCTTTTGACCTTTACAGGGGTACGCACTTGCCCCTTTACATACAGAGCGTACAAGTACGCAGTTTTTGTGAACATCAGGTGCGTATACGCAGGTAAGGCCGAGAGAATCTGCGTACCCAGAGATAAACACATTTACTAAGACTTTCTCTCTTTTTGGAGTTTGACATGGAGAGCAGAGGCACAAGACTTGCCCAGGAGGATAGCATGATTATTGATAGAGCCATACTAACTATAAATAGCCATGGTGACATTTTTTAGTGTAACACCTGGAATGTGATCTTGGCTCATGGGAGCGTATCTTCTTACAACCCGATCCATCTTGAAAACCTTACCGCTACTGATCTCTCTGCAGTGGAGTCACCATGAAGGATTGATTGCTGGATTCTTTAGTGAATGGAGTCGCCGAGTGAATGTTTTCAGCCGTCTTCTTATGTCTGATCGTTGTTCACCATCAACAATCAACTCTGAACTTGAGATATGTACTGGGGCAACACAATCTTCAAGCAAACCATTTTCGTCCCCAGTGGAGTCACCACTATGTTAGCACCTAAATCTGCCCTAGGCTGAAGGAAGGAAAAATTCAGGGTAACCACAAACCACGCTCAGTATGGTAGCTAGCCCTACCAGAACAGGAGAGGGCTCTCTCTGAGTCACGCTCAATGAATAGGTAAGCAAGAACAATCTGAGATGACTTACAGTGAAATATGTATCTTAGGCTAGTAAGTGAAAATGGATACAAGAAACAATTTTCATGAATGACTGAGCTTCTGGGACAGTATGGGACCAACGGTCAGCAAAGAACAGAGAGTTTAATACAAAGGCACAGATTACTTCGTGAGGAAAGGCAGGCGGAAAGTGTAGCAATTTAGTTTGGAATAACGCGGAACGAAGAGATTGCTGAGGAGTGTGTAAAGGGCATAGGAACATGAATCCTTTTCAACAGAAGAAGAACACTGAACATGAAATTTTCCCACAGGCAGAGCAATAAAATTGAATTCTACCTAATCTCACTCAGAAACTTTCACTGGAAATGAACATGACTTGAATTATGAAACATAACCAAATACATATGAAAACATAAGAGACACATTTGCTACACTCACAACCACAAGAATCTCATGAAACAGAGCCGCTGCCTTTTATTAATTCTCTGTCAAAATATACAATGCAGAAACAAAGTTTCTTTCCCACAGTCTCCCAGAAGTTACAAGCCAACCAACCCTTTGCAAATAACTTGCATACAATATATAGAATGTGTGAGGAAGAGATAGAACGCCCAGGGGTTGTGGATTTACTCAAATCATTACAAAATGGAGATGAAGAGCCAACCATCAGCTACAGGTGCAGCGCTACAAACATGACATTTGGCTTGGGTGACCGTTTGCCTTCCTTCGCCACTTGGATAGAAGCCAATCTGGAGAAAAAATCTTTAAATGCCGCCTTTGATGCCAAAAAACCGAAGTGTAGATGAGCGGGCCCACTTGGAGAAGTCGCGAACCAAAATTTCGTGAAACGGAAGCAAATTGGCAATTTTTTCCTCTGTGTGCCGTGCCATTTTCTTTGTTCGTCGAGATACTTTGGGGCCTATTTTGGGGCAGTTGCAGGTGTCCAAAATGTGCCCAAGTGGGCTTCCTGGAAAGCCTGTCCTATCTACTTTCTAAACCAACTAAAATTTTCAAATTTGGTGCTCATTTGCTCCTCCAAATCTCCATTCTCCCAAGACTGCTTTCTGTGTGTCAAAAAAGTGGCAGAGAGGCCATTTTTGGGTGTTTTTTGACCTTTAGGAGACCCAGATCTTGCCCAAATTTCTTGCCCGGACACCAGTAGTCGTAATTTTCCATGCTGAATCCAAAACTGCAAGCCATTCCTCATTTGGAGCTCTAGAAGGAGAAAATCCCTGTTTTTTGCCCAAAAAATTACCATGTGACCAAAAAATCCCTAAATTTCTTGAAATTTGGGCTGGAGGTTCCCTATGGGGTGTTATGATGTGCCAAGGAAGCCTTAGCCAAGATTCGAAGCCGATATTGCTCTTTTGCCCTTTTTTCCTTTCTCGTTTCTTTCCTCAATTTCGCCTTCAAACTCCTTATCCGGGCCCTAGCACTCATATTTCATGTCCTGTAATGATAAGCCATGTGTCTCAGCAAGGCCAGGTCCTGATCGGCCTTGTCCAGCAGCCTCTCCAAGTGCATGTTCCTGATCTCGAGATGGGCCTCCCGATCCTCATTGATCTCCTGCTCCAATGATGTGGGCTGAACTCTTCTCCTTGGAGTAGCTTGGTGATGCTCACGAATGTTTTGCAGCTCCATGATCACCTGCTAATCCTCTAGCTGCTTGTTTCTCTGTTCCAGGTACTTCATGTTCCATTTGGCCCTCTCCAAGTCAAGGGATAAGGCATCAATCTCTGATTGCTGCTCCTGGATGATCTCTTTGAGCTCTGCATGTGTTGGCTCTGTGTCTGTCTCATCATCATGAAGGAGAACGAATTCAGTCTCTCATTCACCTGATGGCCCTCTCGTCATGCATAGGTTTCTTGTCCTTGTCCTGTATTGCTCTGAGGGAAGCATCAGCAAGCAAATCCAACTTAACCTTCTCTTTTTGCCTGATTAGGGTTTCCTGGAGTATTTTCTTCAACTGCTTGATTTTGACTTTGGAGACCTGATTCCTTGTGTAGCAATGAGTAGCCATGTGTCTTTGAAATTTTTTGTCTCTTTTGGCCCTCTTAAGAAGATTGTTTAAATGGAAATTTACTTTGTCAAGCCAAAACTCCCTATTTTCATTGATTTCTCCTGCAATTAGGTCAACTGAAGACATCTGCTCCCTTTGTTGCTGAAGTTCCCTTTTGAGTCCTCTATTCTTTGGATTCTTCCTTGTCATCTGCTCTTGATGCTCATCTGAATCATCTGTGTCAACTAATTATTTTCCCTTTACATCTTCTTTGCTAACATCAACCTTATGCTTATTCAAGAGTAGTTGATTTACCTTCAATTGCTTATTATCCTACTCTAGGAATAAAACCATGAAATTGGCCTTAGAAAAATTGTCCCTAAGCTCTTTGATCGTAGCATCTTTCTGCATGATGACCTAATCTACTATCCTATGCTATTCATTAACATTCAAGTTTACTATATCAGTGTAAAGATGGAATTGCTCCTCATCTTGCAAAGGTGCCTTATGTTGTGATGGTGATCCCTGTTCTGCTGATGTAGGCTTGGACACTTGCAATTTGATGGGCTTCACAAAATATTTGAGGCAATTTGGCACAATTTCAGGCCTTTTAGCCCTGTGCGCCGCGCTAGTGTAAATTTACACTGGAAATTTTCTCCCAGTGCGCTGCGCTCCCTCTGTGCACCGCGCCTTTTTGCAGGAACATTTTGGAGGCCTTCTCGGTGTCCAAATTGGGTGTAGGATAGCTCCTCAGAAATTTCTTTGAGTCTTCTTTCCAACCCAACCGGAATTTTTCAATTTGGAGTTCATTTTCCCTGTCAAAAGTCAAATCTCCCAAGACTGGTCAAAATGTGCCAAATGAGGCTGCCTCAAGGTAGAGTGCTGTTGTAGTCAAATTTTGAATGCCTTCCTCAACCCCAAATTGAGCTCATGATAGCTCATTAGAAATCTCTTTGTGTCTAGTTATCATTTGACTCATCAAGCAAGTCATTTGGCCAACTAACCTAGGAGAAAACGTTATTTTTCCAAGGTCACTTCAGAGGTGCATCAATTCTCCCGAGGCAATTGTATTTTTGACATTTCTCTAAAACCATGACACCTGTGTAACAAGTGAAGTTGGTTTTTCTTTCTTGGCCTGTTTTTGACAAAAACCTCTCTCAATTTTTCCAAATTCATCTTTCCTTGCTCAGAAACATCATTTGAGTAAAACCGACCCCGATGTGTGGAACCAGAGATTTGTCGAAATGAAGCGAAATGAAGGGGATAGGGAGCTTCTAAATTCTTGAGGAAATTTTTGGAAGTAGGGATGGATGTTAGGAAGTAGGGGAAAGTGGAATCTCTGAAATTGAGTGAGGGGAAGGGGTTCAAAAAGGCAAAACACAGGTCCAACCTAGAAAATTGCCAGGTTGTAGCAAGAAACTAGGGTTTGTGCGAAAATGAGGAATTTGGGGGATCTCAGTGATGGGAATTGTTTGATAAGGTACTTTAAGGATAATGGAAGGTGTATGAACATTAGGATACAAGTTTTGCTGATGATTTGACCGTCCAAGAGAAATTGCCTTCAAAACCCTAGGAGAGGGAAATGACCTTGCCTAGGCGCAACTAAAGCATGAACAAGGTGTAAAATGACCCAGTGGAACTTTACATGATGATAATAACCCTTTGAATGATGGTACACTCAATTGAATGGTGACATGGAACGTCATTTGGACAACTTTGACAAGGGTAAAATCAAAGCCTAGACCTAATGCCTAGTGACCAAATTTTGCTTGAAGACTCACTGAAATGACAAAATTTGACCTTGACACCTTAAAATCACTTTGTAAGAGCATGTTTGATCACTAGAAGAAGGCTGCAAAGACTGAATCTAACACATACAATCCTTCATTTGTTTTAAAAACAATTTTTCATTCATCCCCTTCTCTAATACTTATTTGATGATACCCACTCTTTAAATCTAGCTTTGTAAAATATCTTGCTTCACCCAAACAATCCATCAAATCTTCAATTCTAGGTAAATGAAATCTATACCTGATTGTTATTTTATTGAATGCTCTTGAATCAATGCACATTCTCCAACCTCCATCTTTCTTTAGGCTCAACACTGTTGGCACTTCACAAGGACTCAAACTCTGTCTAATCAGTCCTTTATCTAACAGTTCCTGAACCTGGTTTCTAATTTTTTCATTCTCTGTGGGAGTCATCCTGTAAGCTGCTTTATTTGGTATATTTGCTCCTGGAATCAAATCTATGTGATGACTGATTTTTCTAATGGGTGGTAACTCATCAAGAAAATCATCTACAATAATATCACAATAGTTTTCCAGCATCTCTTGTATTTCAATTGGTAAATCAGAAACTTTAGTGGAAGTAATTATTACCTTAGGTTTGCAAAGCAACGCAAAATTCACCTCATTTTCTTCAATCTATGGTAAGTACTCCTTTCCACTCAGCAAAAGGGCCTTTGGTTTAGGGTTCTTCGATGTATCTTCTTCTTCTATTGGCAGCGATGTATGATTGACACCATTTTTGCTGAATTTGTAGGTGTTCTTTTTTCCATCATGCATAGCTCCTCTATCATACTGCCATGGTCTACCGAACAATATATGACACACATCCATAGGCATCACATCACACAAAATTTTATCTTTATACTTTCCCAACTGTAAATCCACTTCACATTGTTCATTTACTAACAACTGATGTCCCTTTTGTAGCCATGACACCTTGTAAGGTGTTGGATGTTTCTTTGTCTTCAATTTCAACTTCTCCACCACTTCTGTAGAGACCAAATTATCAGTGCTGCCACTATCAATTATCATCTGACAACATTTTCCTTGAACCTTGCACACAGTCCTGAACAAAGCCTTCCTTTGTGTTGGTTCAACAACTTCCTTTGTTGGCTTTAGCAATACCTTGTTAACTACCAAAGATTCTCCTCTCTCTGGTATATTTTCTTCTTCTGTCACCGTTGTTGCTTCCTCTTCAGTCTGAGCAACAATTGCATTTCTCTGAGGTGTTCCTGCATTTTCTGGGCACTCATAGGCTCTGTGTCCCAGCTTGTTACATCTGTAACATCTAACTTCTCTTCCTCTACCTCTTCCTCCTCTTCCTCTGGAAAAACTCCCTCTGCCACTTGTATCACCTCCTGTGGGTGTGTGCTAACTTGAGATGCTACTAGCTCCATCTCTAGGTGATGTAGACCTTCCTCTACCACCTTGACTTCCCGTTCCTCGGAAAGTACTTCTATTTCTAGCAGAATTCTTCCTCATGAGTTTTTCTTCAGCCTTCAGTACCATCTGATAAGCCTCTTCTACTGTTTTAGGAGACAGTACACTTATCTCATCTTGAATGTCCATTCTAAGACCATTCACATATCTTGCCACCTTCTCATCTGTATCTTGAATTTGTCTAGCTCTTATGCTCACCTTGTAGAACTCCTCTGTGTATTCTTTCACTGTCAAAGACCTCTGTCTAAGATTCTGCATCTGTCTAAATAAGGTCTATTGATAATTACTTGGCAAAAACTTACTCCTCAACTTTGCCACCATTCTGTTCCAATTTTTAATTGGTTGTTTACCAATTCTCTTCCTTTCTGCCTACACTCCATCCCACCAAAGTGCTGCATGTCCTTTCAACTTTGTGACAACAAACTTCACCTTCTTTTCATCCTCTGTTTCTTCATAATCGAAGAATTTCTCCATGTCATTAATCCAGTCTATCAACTCCTCAAGATTTAATCCTCCTACTTAAATTGAAACCTCAGTCTCGGGTCTAGATGTGGATCTCAACACTAACTTAAAGAATCTCATCTCAAGAGTAACTTCTACAGGTTCCTCCTCTTCTGCAGCTTCAGCTTCAGGCTCACTGACATCTCCAGCATCTGCATCTCTCCCTGTTTCCATTTCTTCTAATCTAGCTTGCATCTGTTGCATACCTTCCATCACTTCAGCATTGGCAACTGGTCTTCCTCTTCTACCACGTCCTCTTCCAACTCTGAAAGCCATGTTAGATTTCTTTCTTTGATCCTTGAGATCCTGTTCAGTGTCTTTAACCTGCTCTAATACCACTAATGGTGACCGGGGTGCAGGTGTAAGGAAAAAACGTTCAAACCCGAAAACGATTACTTCTAATTCTGGCAGAATTACTTCTTGGATTTCCCTCCAAGTCTCGGTCATTTACCTCTAGAGTTAGATACTCTGCTAAATTAGTAGAACGGCTAATTTAGCCGTAACCGCCAAATGCCTTACCAACCGTCTAACCATCTCATATCGCAATCGCAAGCTCACCAACAAGTTTCCTTTATTTGTTAACGTTGCGATGCTATATTTATCAGCATGCTTATATCGCATGTCACATTTCGCAACTCCGCCAGGCCAAAACATTCACCTTGAACTTTGCGATGCGATATTAACCAACAATCCAACGGTCAATATCCATCAGTGATCTGACGGTCACTATGATATCATACAAAGATTTGCACGACGTTACCGCCTCATGGAGCCAATAGGCTTATAAACCCCAATCTATAACACTTTAGGTCCGGACTTGAGATTAACGCCAATGACAGAGGGTTTTTAGAATCTACGGCTCGCGGGACTTTGATTAACACAAGGGTTAATAATCGGCCCAACCCCCGTTGTTGACTCTGCCACAATGCGTTGAAAATGAAATCCACGGTTAATAATGAGTGTAGGACTTCAATCCTAGATCAAGAATTCATGCACTTCTAACCCTGCAGTTACCATTAAACGACAAAAAGTGATTAAATGCGATCACACAAAACTCTAAGTTCTTAGGGCAAAACTGGAATTTTAATAATACACAGTGATATTACGGAGGGATACAACACCTCCAAGATTGACCAAATATACACGCAAATACACAGAGATATAATTCCTGCAACTAAATCGTATATGGCAAACAAGCTGAATCAATCAAAATCCCCTTACAATGATCCAGAACTTACAAAAGTACTGGTTCATTTAACAACCAGATCCTAAATCAAAGGATCGAATTAACTAACCCTATCTAATCTGCATAATAATCCTCGAGAATCTCCACTACATCTAACTATTTGAATTTATTACATGATAATCCAAATCCTAGATTCTAGTTTAAATCCTAGCTAGAAATCTTTGTAAATTGACAGCTAAAGGACCCCACTCCTTTGCTTGTAACTTTTTTTGTATTTTTGGAATAAGTTCGAAGCCTTTTGCCTTTAAGCCTCATGCTTCTGCATCAAGCATGGAGCTCAGGAGCATCTCAAATAAGCTATTGGAACAGGTATTATCAGTCATTTATTTTATTTATGTAAGTTATTACAAGTTATACATTGCAGATAAATTGTTACAAGTTATACATGTTGTAGATTAAATTAATTTATGTTCATGCTTTGTTATAGACATATTTGGGCACTGCAACCCCAATCACATATGTCAATAAACCAAGGGCTCTAAAACCCCTAAAAGTGTTGTTTCATACCCTAAAGGATCAAGGTCAACTGATTACATCATTTCCCATAAGTTCTCCCTGAAAAACTGCTCAGAACTGGTTAAAACTAGACCATACAGACTGCTCTATGCTGAGGGTGTGATGCATCTCACCTGCTACACACAAAGGGTGCGATGCATACTGAAAATCCCTTCTGTAGGGTGCGATGAGCGAGAGCAGACAAATGGAAAAAGCAGTTTGCTAGGTGGAAACTCAAAGAATCTTCTAGAAACTGCTCATATGACACTTGCCTCTCTGAATTCGCCTAGGGATGAGTAAGAGATCATGAAATTTCCAAGTGGAACCAAGAACTATTAGTGAAATGACACTAATCAAAATCCCATAAGCTGACTCACTCTCCTGCAAACATCTATATATGGATCCCTCATCCTAGAGATCCAGAGGCTTGAATTTTGTAATTTGTAAGGAAGTGTTGTTGGTTTCTCTTTGAGACATTGTATTGTTGGGTGATCTTGCTTTTTATGAGGTGAAGAGGGCTTTCATGCTGGGAGGATGGCGCTGGATCAGACAGCTTGGTTGTAATCCTCTCTTTTACTACTTCTATCAATAAATCTATTTGAGTTTTCCTCCATATACTTGTATATATCTGAATCTTGTATTTGTATATGCATTTGTATGGTTAATGTACATCTGATCCTATATTGTTTATGGTTATAGATCTCTATGCTTTGATGGTATTTCGCTGCTTTGACTCTATAGGTGTTCTTTGAAGCTGGACAAGTGAGAAAGGAGTGGTGAAAGCTCTATCAAGGGAGAGAGGAAACAAACAAGGAGAGTAGCGAAAGACTGAGGTTGGTACTCTCTGCTTCTCTCTCATCTATCTCCCATAAAGGAAAACACAAGTAACTTTGGTTTGTTTGTTTCTAATATAGCTACCCGTCTTAGTGGGACTAGCAGCTCTGAATGGACACTTGTTTTCCTGATAACAAAATGGCAACCCCACTGGGGAACGAATAGTTTGTTTGTTTTGTTATTGTTGTTTGCTTTATAAACTATAGACAGATCCTGAAGTTAAGCCAGCTAGCCTTCGAACTGCTTTTGTTATGCAACTGCAAAGTAGATCAACGCTGCTTCAGTCAATCTCTAGATTGGTTTATGAACTGAACATCTGACTTGCAAACATCCTAAGTGCCCTGGTGGTAGCTCAAATAACCTCATTAGATCAGCCCCTATACTTTGTGTTTACTGTCTATCATTAGCTCAGCCTAAATACCCGAACTTAGCTGCAAACTGTGAGTGAAAACCAAGCTCAGTCTCGTCCCTGGACCATCGCACTGTCTCTCATTGGCAATCTGGATGCATCGCACCTCCTGTGTGTTGCAGGTGAGATGCATCCCTGTTTCCCTGCGTTACAGGTGCAATGATTGAGTAAGACTGTTTCTGCCTCCATATTTTGTTTTTTTCTTCATTGTCTTCAGCTTTATTCAGTGGTTTTGTTGTCTCTGATCAGTATGTCACTGTTGAAGCCTTATTCCTTTGCATTATTCAGCCTCCATTGATAAAGAATTGTGAATGTTTTTTTATGTATTTTTCATCATTTACAGCTCTCCTTTGCAAATAGTAGCTTAATCAAACTATCGTCTTTTGATTTGAAAGTGTCGCAATTGTCATTTTCAGTCAAGAAAAAGAGTGTCGTAAAGTCTTCCCCTTTTAGATAGTCGATTAAACTTTTGCTATTATACTTGATTTTATAATTATTAGTATTTCAAGTGTCGAAAGCAGTTTTAAATTCGAAATCACAAAGTGTCGTCTTAGTCTTCCTTTCGTTTCGAAAAGAGAAAATTGTTAGTACTGTTGCTTTGAAAGAAAATAGTTCAGATCTGTACTTAGTTTTCTTTTTGTCATTCTCACATTAAGGGAACTGAAAAACAAATACATGCATGTGCATTTGCATTTAGACTGCATGCGGAAATTGATTTAGGAAAAGTGCATCTAGTGTGTGCTCTCTGCTCTATGTTGAAAGATTTTTATTTCTCTTTCCTTAGTAGCTAGGATTTTCATTGCTAAAAGAAAGTAAACGACTGTTTATCATCTTATATTGCATGTTTAGGAATTGTATATCTACATCACGTGGTGAACCTTAAAGGCAAGCTTCTTAATAAAGATCAACTATAAAATAAACCTCAATGAACATAAAAATTCTTTGGGACCTAACGCACAACATTTAGAAGTCTAGGCTAGAGACGTATTCCGGCATCGTAAAGCCTGATAACTATCATTTTCATCATAGGTTGGGTGGTTCCTCCTCTTTGATACGACAAGTGCCAGTACGGACTTGTGCTCCCACGTACCATCAAGTATATATTGGGAGACCACAATAAGCTGATATCCTTTATCCTTAGGAAGCCGTGTCTGCCGCCCTATCGATCGCAATGCACCAAACACAACATTCGAGAAGATTGACTGTTGTACCGTAAAAAGTATTCTGCAGTTTTGCGATTGGTTTGGTAATCCCTCTATCTAGATTTCTAGAGTAGTCACTTTCATTCCTTTTCATACTCCTTAAAAGAAAAGGTCCATCTGAGCACTTGTCACTTCAGGCTCATTAAAAATCAAAGGCGACTAGAGTCATCTTTAGCTTTTTCTCGACTCTTAAAAATTGAAAAAGCAAGTTGTGTCAAAGCGTCATAAAATTTATTTTAATCAGAATAACATCATTGTTCCCTCATTGGTCTTAGGTTGAGAAAATGGAGTCCACCAATCAAGGATTTCCCCTTGGGGGAATCCTAGTCCTTTCTCTTCTTGGGGAGATGTTGGTGCTCCACACATGGCTACATTGTCCCTTCCAGGACTCACAATTGGCCTGCCAGTATGGATTTTCTCGACCTCTGTCGTTCAAAACACGCAAATCCTCAGCAATCAAATCAGCAACCAGATGATACTGAAGTCTTTCCCGCACCTTCGACTTTGTTTGTTTCTCCCTCTCCTTCTTCCTCTTCGCTTGGTGAAGCTTGTAATGCTAAAAACCAAGTGACTGAGAAGAAGAAGAAAGTTAAGGAGAAGAAGAAGAAGAAGCCAACAGCCAAAGAGGGCAACCATGCATCATCTGGCGAAAATACAGACACTGCACCTTCCAAACCTAAATCTCCATGTGTCATTTGCAAAGGAGACCACTATCATCGAGATTGTCCTTGCATCCCACGGATCTTAAGAGACTAGTCTCCCCGCTTGAACAATCCGGTGTCTTCAACCTCTGACGATCATGTTGAGAGCACACCGTCAACTAGTGAAAACGAAGTCAATGGGCATAAAGGAAGATCTAAATTTCCTTGTAGACTGTGTGAAGGCAATCATGCCCTCCACCGTTTTCCTTTCCTGGACAAAGCTAAAAGAGTCTTGGATAACCGTCCTGCTTCACTGCAGCAACTTCCTCCTGGATACAAGAAACTCTTGCCGATTCCATCGCTAGTTGAAAATCTGACTGACACACCTTTGTTGTCGGTCGAAGCACCAATCATTGAAGATAAACCCTCTGAGTGCACACCGGACCAAAGTCAACAGGTCGAGACGACAGTCGACCCAGTCTTGTCTTCAGAAGGTCCACCTTCAGATGATACAGTCACCAAAGAGAGTGAGAACGACATCGTTCAAATTCTTTTTGTTAACACAAAATCTGATGAACGCGGGGGAAATCTACCCATTCCTTTACCACAGGAAGGAAGTTCGTCAGATATTCATCCGGCCGTTTATTCGGTCCCTCCTCCAAGCAATCTAGTCATTTCCTTTGATTGGAATCTACTAGGGAGAGCTTTCCTACCATCTAATGTACCATTCTGAATAATAGTACAAGCTTACAGAATGATCATGGTTGATACTATCATAGATGAAGGGGCTTCTGTGAGTATCCTTTCCTCAACTACTTGGAAAGCGCTTGGTTTGCCATCGATTCTGCCTGAGATTCGAAATCTGTCAAGCTTCAACAAAGAAACCAGTCAACCGTTAGGGATCCTTCCAAATTTGCCTATAACTTTGAGAAGGAAAACCGTTCATCTAAACGTGATGGTAGTCCAAGGGCTGCTAGATTACAATCTACTCCTTGGTCATGACTACATTTACAACATGGGAGCTATCGTTTCCTCACTCTTTCGAGTGATGTGTTTTCTGTATGAAGGCAGAATGGTCCAACTATTTGACCAGATTTAATTCCCTGGTTCAAACACAGCTACTAGTCAAATTCCATCCCTAAATGGTATTTTTTCCCAAGGAATGTCTCATCAACCTCCGGTCCGTCCACCTGATGCTTGCAAGTGATTCAATGAATGTGACTAACCCAGGGGGCATGCGCCCCGATTTGCTTCGGCAGGAAAACCCCAGATATAAGATGTGTTTCCTCATAGGATATATGACCAATCTGACACACCCGTCCATTTAGGAAAATGGGATTAGACTGGAAAAGGATTCCTCCATCAAAGGTTATGTGATTGGAAATTCCCACCATTCACCTTTGTCTATTTCAGACAGAGCCAAGGAAGTGTTTTGTCTGCAAATGCGGACAAAACAATCTTGCTAATGCAAGAACTTTCGTATGGTAACCTGGAAACTTTACTCTTCTTTATACCTGGGGGCATGCAAACCTTTTGTATGCAAGTGAAAAGCGACCAGCGTAACTCTAACCCCGTATTTTTTACTAACTTCAACTACTTAAGTTAGGTGATTGGTCTGATCAACCATTCACCTTTGCAAGGGCCAAATGGCACTGACAAAGTAAAGGAGATTGTTTCCCACCGAGAAACTATCCTACCTAACCTCAGTAGTTCTTTAACCCCTAGGACAGTAGTTGGTTGTTCCTAGCTTGCATACAAAAGGCTCCGGAGAAAAGTTTCGCATGGGGAAAGCTCCCTAAAAAATGAACCTACCAATGAGAGACATCCTTATTATACGACTGGCACGAGCAGGTTTATGCGAAGTTCAAGCTCGTTAAAAAATAAACCTAGCAATGAGCATATGTTCCCCCAGAGTTCAAGCTCATTAAAAAATGAACCCACCTTCGGTAAATAACCTTTGCGATCACACAACTATCAACTTTTGAACCTTGGTCGTGTTCTTACCGTCACCTCCATTCTCTTTTTAGCCGATCATATGCCTCCATTTGATTGTTTACCCTTTTGAGGAACAGCTGCGACGAGTGATTCTATTAGCCACCTTCTTTACACTACCGTGATTGAAAAGTTCCAAACCTTACCTGGAACCAGTTGCTATCCAAAAACATCACTCATTCCTCAAAAACGAGTCTCCTTTAAGCTCTTTTTATCTGACTCGTAAAATATGAAAATATTGCCGAGCAATTGGCCTCTCCAGCTCGTTAAAGTGATTGGAAGTGCCATCCCTCCTCTATATTTTAATCTTTTTGGACCTGAGGGATCATTACACAAAAAGATCGAGCGCTTGTCTTGTTCGGCTCATTAAAACTATCGAAAAGTCATCCCTTTCGTATTATTTTATACTTTTTCAGACTTAAGGGATTATATTACGAAAAAGGACTACTGGAGTTTCCTTTCTGTCTCTTTTCAGACTCTCTAAAATTGAAAAGGACCGAGTTATCTTTGTCGTTAAACTCGTTAAAACAATAGCGACAAACTTGTCCATGCAGACAAGAGCGAGTTTCACTGTCGCTAGGCTCGTTAAAACATAGCGACAGGTTTGCCCAAAGGGAAAATTATAGAACAAGCATATGTTATCCTCCTCAAGCTTGACAAAAATAAAGAGGTACTGGTCAGCAATGACTGGGGAAAAAGGGAAGAAAACTTGAATAACTTCATTGGTAGCAGGTCACTCTTGAACATGACACTTTCCCTCCATCACCATGATTGAGTCGGGTTGGGTTATTCCGTTCACCGGTCATATCACCATTGGTCCTCCATACCATCCATTTTGGGGTTAACACTACCAATCCATTCCAGTGTCGCCGATATGTTCAAGAGAATTTGCTCAGAGAATTCACCAACCCAGCTAATGCCTCATCCGCTGCAATACCTTAACGCTCCATTCTTTCATGACCGCCACCCTAAACCTTGTATCATCAGATCGTTTTCACCTCCACAAAATCATTTGCTCCGTTCCGTGTCGTAGATGTGGGATTCATTAAGGCCCTCCTACGATGGGTCACTTATTATCGAAATCAGCTCATTATCCAAGAAGTTGACTTAGGAACAACCCTTTCAGTACTTTGAAGCTTGCATGCCTCAATGGCAAGTTTCTCACTTCCGGCGAAAGGTTTACATCAATGGCCTTCGGCCGAAAGATTTTGCGTGGTGTTCGACGTCAAGTCCCATATTCACACCACGTGAATTGTACTGCAGTACCTTGAGGGTCATTATCATTATCAGTGATTCCTCTCGTGCCTATTAATATCTTACATCATTGGCTGGAAATCAAGCGTTGTCTTTCCATGTTCGACACCAGAACATCTTTTCACATGGATCAACTTGTACTTTGGGCGAAGATTGAACGAGTTTGAAGACTCCGGATCTAGTTTCATCTATCCGGGCTGCGATATATTCAGGAAAATAAAGACATCAAATGTACATCATAGCTGCACAGATAATCATCCAAACTAAGGGATGATGGCTCTACCAGCATCATCAGTCCGCCACACAGACGATTGTCTGTCTTATGTACATGAAAATGAATTTATAAAGTTGAGCATGGGAATGCCCGCCTCAGCTAGATCATGAAAATATTATGAAGATAATGTATTGTATTGTATCTTATTACAAGTCACCTTCCAGTTCGAAAAAACCTCGGATCCTCATGATAAAGCATTTCACCCGACATCAGAAGATTTACGACCTCATGCTTTAGAGGGAAACTGTTATAGACATATTTGGGCACTGAAACCCCAATCACATATGTCAATAAACCAAGGGCTCTAAAACCCCTAAAATTATTGTTTCATACCCTAAAGGATCAAGGTCAACTAATTACATCATTTCCCAAAAGTTCTCCCTGAAAAACTACTCAGAACTGGTCAAAACTAGACCATACAGACTGCTCCATGCTGAGGGTGCGATGCATCTCACCTGCTACACACAAAGGGTGCGATGCATACTGAAAAGCCCTTCTGTAGGGTGCGATGAGCGAGAGCAGACAAATGGCAGAAGCATTTTGCTAGGTGGAAACTCAAAGAATCTTCTAGAAACTGCTCATATGACACTTTCCTCTCTGAATTCGCCTAGGGATGAGTAAGAGATCATGAAATCTCCAAGTGGAACCAAGAACTATCAGTGAAATGACACTAATCAAAATCCCAGAAGCTAACTCACTCTCCTGCAAACATCTATATATGGATCCCTCATCCTAGAGATCCAGAGGCTGGAATTTTGTAATTTGTAAGGAAGTGTTGTTGGTTTCTCTTTGAGACATTGTATTGTTGGGTGATCTTGCTTTTTATGAGGTGAAGAGGGCTTTCATGCTGGGAGGATGGTGCTGGATCAGACAGCTTGGTTGTAATCCTCTCTTCTACTACTTCTATCAATAAAGCTATTTGAGTTTTCCTCCATATACTTGTATATCTCTTAATCTTGTATTTGTATATGCATTTGTATGGTTAATGTACGTTTGATCCTATATTGTTTATGGTTATAGATCTCTATGCTTTGATGGTATTTGCTGCTTTGACTCTATAGGTGTTCTTTGAAGCGGGACAAGTGAGAAAGGAGTGGTGAAAGCTCTATCAAGGGAGAGAGGAAACAAGCAAGAAGACTAGCGAAAGAACGAGGTTGGTACTCTCTGCTTCTCTCTCATCTATCTCCCATAAAGCAAAACACAAGTAACTTTGGTTTGTTTGTTTCTAAGATAGCTACCCATCTTAGTGGGACTAGCAGCTCTGAGTGGACACTAGTTTTCCCGATAACATGCTTATGATGTTTTATAAACTTGAAATTTTCCTAGTTATGAAAATTAGTGAAATTTATTTAAATGAGTGTAGTAGTAGTTAGAGGACCTATAATCAGGTCCTCACAAGAAGACAGTCGCAACAACACAATAGGACCTTGGATCAGATTTCGGTGACGAGACATTGATCACAGTCGTGGTGAGAGAGGTACTCTTTCTGTTAGTAATAATTATGATTCAATTGCAAGTACTAGTTATTTGAATGAGCTTGTAAGTAATGAGTGAAAGAGAATTGAATTATTCCACATTAGGGTTATTATAAAACACACAAAGGTGGAAACTTTGTTTGATTCAGGTTCCCAAGCAAATTTAATCTCAGATTCCTTAGTGAAAAAGTTAGGCCTCAGAACTGAGCCTCATCTGAGTCCATAGCCGCTTGGTTGGGTAAGCAATAAAGCAAAATTACAAGTAACCAAGAAGTGTAGGGCCAGATTTGTTATTGCTTCCAAATTGGTTGATGAGGTAGAGTTAGATGTTGTGCCTTTGGATATTTGTGGAATTATCTTGGGAAGTCTGTATCTATATGACATAAAGGTAGTTTTCTTTCGACATGAAAATAAATACCACCTCACAAAGGATGGGGTAGAATATATAGTTAGAGCTCATCATACGAAAGTCAGTGCTAGACTTGTAAGTGTAGGACATATTAAATCACTGGTTAATTCCAGCAAATGGTGCATGCTCATGGTGGTGAGAGTGAAAGATACCGAGGCAGCTGACGCTTTCAAAGGTTGTGATCCTGATCATAAGAAAGAATGGATTGTTTCAGGAATTGAGAGGATTGCCCAAAAAATGGGAAATCCAACATGAGACCCATTTACAACAGGATGCTCCTTTACCGAATATTGGCAAGTACAGGATGGCTTCTATCGAGATGGAGGAGATCAAGAAACAAGTGCAGGAATTGTTAAATCAAGGGGTCATCAGACCAATTTGTTCTCCATGTAGCTCACCGACCGTGTTGGTTCCAAAGAAAGACGACACATGGAGAATGTGTGTAGACTACAGGGTGCTAAACAAAATTATGGTGAAGAATCGATACCCTCTCCCTCGCATTGATGCATTATTAGATCAGTTGAAAAATGTTGTCTATTTTACAAAACTGGATTTGCGTAATGTATATCACCAGGTTAGAGTTGCAGAACAAGACATTTGAAAGAATGCATTCAAAACCAAGCACGGGTTGTTCGAATGGATGGTGATTCTATTCAGACTGTGCAATGCTCTAGCCACATTTATGAAGGTAATGAATGATCTGCTCAGGCCTTTTCTTGATAATTTTGTGCTTGTATATCTGGACAATATTCTTGTTTATAGTAGGACATGGGATGAACGTGTATGTCATGTGAAGAAAGTGCTTGATGTTCTGAAAAAACAAAAATTGTTTGTAAAATTGTCAAAATGTGAGTTTGGGAAGACCTCTCTGGTTTATTTAGTTCACATAGTCGGTAATGGGCAATTGAAAATAGATCCCTATAAAGTAGATGCGATTATGAAGTGGCTTGAGCCCACAAATGTTACAGAGGTCCGAAGCTTTTTGGGTGTAGTACAATATTGGAGAAGGTTCATTACAAACTTATCTATTATCGCAGCCCCCTTACACACATTGACAAGTGTGAAGCAGGCCTTTCAGTGGGGAGGAAAGCAGCAAAAATCCTTCTACACGCTGAAAGAGAAGATCAGAACAACACCAGTGCTAGCCTTACCATACCTTCAACAGCCTTTTGAGATTGAAATGGATGCCAGAGGATATGCCATGGGTGTTGTATTGATGCAGGAAAGGAAGCCTGTGTGTTACCATTCAGAGACTTTCTCCCAGGCTGTTGTGAATTATCCCACGTACAACATGGAGTTGTACACCTTGGTTCAGAGTGTAAAGAAGTGGAAACACTACCTAATCGGTAAGGACACCATCATCCATACAGATCATCATCCCTTGCAGCAGCTTCAGTCACAAACCAAGCTTCAACAAGCCCGTCATTTCAAATGGATGGGATTCCTCCAACAGTTTCATCTGGTAATAAAATACAAGAAGGGCGCCAACAACAAAGTAGCAGATATGCTTTCTCGCCCTCCTATTTCTGCATCTGTATTTTTGCAAAATTCTTCTTTATCATTAGAAAGTTATGTTGAAAAATATGCTAACGATAATGATTTTAAAGAGATTTATGCAAAACTGACTCGTGGATCGCAGGTGGACAATTATTATTTGCAGGAAAAACTATTGTACCACCTTGGAAAACTATGCATACCCATTGATGAAAGGGTACATGTAATCCAAGAGGCTCATACCTCTCTTGTGTCTGGTCATTTTGGGGTTGAAAAAAATTTATGTCATTTACAGAGGTTTTGTTTTTGGCCTCATATGAAAAACATTGTGACTCGCTTTGTAAAGGGTTGTGTGTTGTGTTCTGTTTCAAATCCCTCTAATAGAAAACTTGGGCTCTACACACCACTCCCTATTTCGAGTCAACCATGGGAAAGTGTGTGCATGGACTTTGTAGGTGGTTTTCCTATGTGTAGGAAAGGTCATGACTATTTGTATGTCGTCATGGATAGTTTTAGCAAAATGTGTATTTTAATGCCTTGTAAAAAGTAGGTCACTACTGAGCAAACTGCTTATCTTTTATTTCAGCGTGTTTGGGTCCATTTTGGGTTGCCCACATCTATTGTGTCAGATTGAGACTCTCGCTTTCTTGGAGATTTCTAGACCAACTTGTGGAGAATGATGGACACTAAGCTGAAAAGAAGTATGACATTTCATCCACAGACCGATCGGTAGACAAAGGTCATCAACAGCATCATGGTACACTTGTTAAGAGGCTATTGTGGAAAACATCCCAAGTTGTGGGATGAACAACTTCCTTATGTGAAACATGCATACAATCGAGCAGCACATTCATCCACACAGAGTTCACTGTTTGAGACATGTTTTGGTTTTCTACCAAGGGATCCCTTAAACATGGTCTTTGGGAAATATGAGGATGGAAATGGACGAGATGATAGGGATAAACCACAAAATTTTATTCAGCTGATACAGGTGATTCATTAGGCAGTATAATAGAAGTTGGAGAAGAGTGAGGCTCGGTATAAGGCTCGACATGATAAGCACCGAGTTGACCATCAGTTTCAAGTTGGGGACAAGGTATGGCTCCACATTAGCAAGGATAGAATGAAGGGAGAAGAGAAGAAATTGAGACCCATTCGATATGGTCCCTTCACCATATTGGAAAAGATTGGAGACAATTATTTTCGTCTTGAATGTCCCGCTTATATGCAAATGTACTCAGTAGTGAATGTTGAAAACCTAAAGCTTTATGAACCTCCATTGATTATGGATATCGAAGAGGTTGCACAGATTCCTATAGTGGACGATTTTGCACAAGATTATCTAGACAAGTTTCCTGAAGATATCATACTCGATAAGAAAACCAGAACTTCACGACAGGGAGATGTGGAGTACATTCGTGTGGGGTTCAAATGGATGCATATAAGTAAATCTCGGTGGATGGAGAAAGAAAAAGTAAGGGAGAAATTTCCTCACTTTCCAATTGACTGAAAAAGCTTTTGGTGGTCCAAAAGCTCTTAGTGGGGAGTGTTATAGCTCCAAATATCACTCTTGATGTTTGTGATGCTGCACTCATGGCCTAGGGCAACCCCTCCTTCCAGACCTAGTCCAAAATTAAAAAAAAACAGTGTTTTATCCCCTATACGCGACATTTCCCTGAGCTAAACGCATGTATACGCGGGTCTGTGTATACCCAACCCGCGTATATGTATTAAAAGACTTAAAAAACTTAAAACTCCTTAATTTCGGGCGGAGATCGTAGATTTTACCTGCTGATCACCTGTTAGTGCCCGTGGCCCAACTGTTCCCAACGAATTCCCAACTAAACAACTACCTTGGGAGAAGTATAAAAGGCTTCCATGGGAAGGCCTAAGGGAGGAGAGAATAGAGAGAAAGATCATGCTGCTGAGATAGTCCCTGTACCAGGTCTGAAGTCCCTTGTGCTTCCAGCACTTCCCCCATTTGCAAGAAACCCTCTTTTCCTTGTGTGTTGATGTCTATCTACCATTTGAGATATCATGGAGTAAGTCATGGAAGGAATTTGTTAAAGGCTTGAGACTGGACGAATCCGGAGGACGGTTCCGCTTGGAGCCTGCGAAAGGACGAATCAGGTGAAATTATTCCTTTCTGTACTTTAGTTATTTATAATAAAAGAAAAGCTTGTATTGTTCCTGATATAAATCTTCTTCATGTTTATGATATCAATGTTATGATTCACATGTGAATGGTTGTTTTTAATTACATAACTAACTACCTTTCTATATGCAATGAAGATGATTTCTTTATGATGCTTGGTCCATATACTACTGTACTTTCTGGAATTAGTGGTTTTGCTGGTTGAAGGACTCAAAGGAACTCAAAGAGGGTCTGAACCCTAATTGGATCTTCTCAAACGAAGGACCTAAGGTGCACCCCTTCTTCCTATAGTTTGTTTATATTAACATCATGGCTGTGTGGAATGTGTGTTTCTTTGTTTAAATAACCCCTGATCTGCTAGGGTACCAACCCAAGACCCTAGGGGAAGATTTACCTTAACAGGGAGGATTGATCAAGGTGGATCTCTAAAAGGTACCAATGGCATGGTAAAAAAAAGGCTCAAAACTCAAAGTGCTAGAAACTCTATTAACTTAGAATCACATTGAAGTTCTTGTCATCCTGATTCCAATGACGTGAATGCCACTCAAATCCGAGCTCATATGAAGAAGTTAGAGCAAGTCAAAGTTCAAGTTTGACTTGGACAGGTGGCATGAGAAGATGACGTGGCATAACTCTCAACAAATGGGGAAGCACCAAGTGGCAGGCCACCATTTGTCCTGGATTTCGCATATCATAGAAGGAAGAGATCCACAGTTAAGGAAATCAGCCCCAAGATTACCGAGTTGCGATTTGCGATATCGCAATTGTAGATCGGAGGCGGGTTGGTGGTAAGAATCAGCGCCCGATAGGATCAAGTTGCGATGCAATAAATCGCATATCGCACATTGCAAGGAATGGTATTAAAGAATCAGCTCTCGGCAGGATTAGGTTACAATGCGATAAATTTCATATCGCACATTGCACTGTGCAGTATCTCGATAACAAGTACCACCCAGGTTCTGCTGATTACGATTTGTGATGGGGTTTGCGGATCCGATATATATTATATTGTAGTTGATAATTTTCGACGGGTCCGCCTTTATTGCTTTTTTCTCATCGCTTAATGTAAAGGCACAGGACTATCCGCTGATTTAAATAAAAAATGCTAGTTCTCTATATGAAAGCCATCGGGTTAAGGATTAATGTGAGATTAAGAGGTTTTTCTATGTTTAAATAGGTTATTACCTGCATACTGTTCCAGGTCCGAGATCCTCTATGTGGAAAACCACCCACCTGCGGGGATTGAGGAACTACGGGGATTGAGGAGTTAGTTGATTCATCATATATATAATGGATTGTCCGCACAATAAAAAAGAGGAGACTGGCATAGAAGTTCAAAACCTCATCTTGAGCAGTAGGGAGGTTCCAAGAAGGTGTAGATAACCCGATTATCTGAATTGGGTGTTCAGATAGGCGATTCTGCACAATTTCTCACTAGGATTTCAGTGGTACTGCCTGTTTCTGAAGTTGGGCTCTCCATTCTTCATCCATCTTCTAGCTTGGAGGTATAAGAATTGTAAAGGAATGTTGCTTGTACTTTTATCTCTTTTTATTCCACTTAATGAATGAAGGCCTCCCCACTATTGAGCAAGGCCTGGAGACATAGTCCAAATTGGATGAACTTCATAATCAAATATTTGTGTTATGGTTTCATGCTTATCTTGTTATTTCCGCATTGTTTTATGTGCTTTTAAGTTCCATGGTAAGAGGCTCTATTTCATGTAATTTTGATGCATCTATAAGTAAAATATCTTGGATCAAGATACAACCAATCCATGCCTAACAACATATTGTATGATCCCAATGGTAGTACATTTAGATGTGTTGCGGTAGGCATACCATTTAAATCAAATGCACAAGCTCTTACCCAATGATGAACTCACTTCTTTGTACCTGTAGCCAACTGCACTAACGAAGACTTTGCATGAAATTCCTTGCTCAAACCACACTTATCCACCAAGTCAGGACTAACATAGCTATAATTAGATCCATGGTCAATCAAAATATAAATAACTTGATCACAAAGCTTACCATCCATCTCAATGATAGATGCTTGGTGCTCTCCCTGCCTGTTGTCCACGACTGCATAAATACGAGGAATACTTTGTCCCACATCTCCAACAGTCTGCGCCTCCTGTGCATTGTATATCTTAGGCCTACCACCTTGACTCTGTGGACAATCTCTCCTAGGGTGTTCCTCTCCACATGTCCAACACTCCAACTGACCAGTGCCCTCACCTATATGTTTCTATTGTGACCCATGTCCCTATCTAGTTGCATTAAACTTCTTTTGTGGTGCCATATTTTCTTTCCCATCTGCATTCTGAGGCCTTGCTCTCTTGGGCTACCATTTACCCTTACCTTTGTCTTTCCCTTTCCATCCTTGCTGAGATTCATTATTACACTTTGATTGTTGATAAAATGCTTCAATTTTCCAATGACTTATTCAAGTGATCGAGGCTCATCATACTCAATCTGATCTCTAATTGCTAATGGAAAACCACTAGAAAATTGTTGAACTTTAGCCTTCTCATCAGTAAGGTAAGGTACATACCTCGATAGCTCTGAAAACTTGGTCGTATACTCTTCGTTTGTCATTGACCCCATCTTTAGCTCATATAATTCTTTAGCCTTATTGTTGTAGTACCTTTATGAAAAGTACTTCTTCCTAAAAAGCCTCTTGAACTCCTGCCAACTTAATTCATCCGTCTTGATGTCTCTGACCTGCTTCACATCTTCCCCCCAAATTTCTGCTTTACCTTTCAAGCTGAAGATAGCTATTTTGGCCTTCATGTTATCTGTGTACTCATGCAACTCAAAGAATTTGTTCATCCCAAGTATCCAAGCCTCTGCATCTTCTGGCTTATTCACATTTCCATCAAAAGTAGGTGGCTTCGCTTTCTTAAACTCACGTGGCAAGTGTCCTCTATCATTCCTCCTATAAGGATGATAAGGATGATGATCATGATGTCTAGAACTAGAACTAGAATAGTACATGTACTCATGACCCCTCTTATCCAGAGTGCCCACCAACGTGCCATCTCTCACCGTATCATATCTATTTGACTTGTGTCTACCAGGAAACCTACTTCCATATGCTCCATTAGTTCTATCCTCCTGTCCATGACTGATTCAGAGTGGCCCTTATCACTGCAATTCTGACAAACTCTCAAGTAGTATTGCATTGACCTCTGCTTATTTCTCTTGTGCCTGTATGACCATGTCATTATCCACCTTACAACTCATTATTTATTCCTTCAAGCTTCTAAATGTATCCACCAAATCAGAAGAGTGCCTTGCACCATGCTGCTCATCTCATTCATAGGGAGATTCTACATAGTCTACCACCTTTCTAGCCATTTGATCTCTTTCCTGCAAGGCATAATATGTCAGATAAAGCAAATCATAACAAACCAACGTACCTTAGTATAATTTGGGGAGGTTACCTCATCTGCAAGATCATCCAAATCAGTGTGATACATGTATAACATAAACATGATAGCATATAAACATACACAAATAAATGCATCAACACATAAGCATCATTCTAGTTAAGGTCCAGTCATCAATTCAAGGACATATCAATAATGCATGTTATGACCTCATGCATGACATCAACCATTACTCCATTATACACATTTCCACATGCAACCGTCAACATGCATAAGCAATGCCTAATCAACTACACATACACATGAATGCATGTAGTCGAGCATAAGCGATCAATTCTTGTAACCAACCTACAAGGTTTATACATGTAATCAAACACACAAGAATGCAACCTAATATACAAGGATGTAGTCAAGTGACATATAACAATATGTAAGTGACATATAACAACATGTAACCAGTCGTATACTCATGATGATGCACTCTACAACATCAAGTTCATCATGTCAACATTACTACAACCATGATCAACATTATGCAATACAACACACACATGGAATGCAAGTGTATGAGACACACATGCAACTGACATGCATGCATGACCAACACACACCACCCATCCAATCTGAGGGGTGAACCATGCTTTGATACCACTCTGTAACATCCTCCTACCACATCTACCCAAGCAACCGACCAGCCAGGGTAAACATGCGACGAGAGGCCCCTAGGATATGATTAGACATCTTAAGTCACGTTAAGGAAGTGGAGCCGATGGAAACACACCATATAGACATTCAACATCAGCTTCAAGACCCTTGTGAACCAATCCAACACTTTAGACAACTTTCCCTTGGGCCCTACTGAAATTTTGGACAACTTAACCCCCAGTTGCTCTCATGTTATAGGCATGACAACATCCATAAACCTCCAGCCGCTCTCACAGGCTTGCCTGCTAGTGTGTAAAGACTCTTTTTGTCAGTGTTGTGCTAGTGTCCCTAGGATTTGAGCCACTTTTTCAGGCCCAGATCCCAGGTCACTACCCAGAATTGAACCATCTCTTCAGAACAATAAAATAACATGGAAATGACAGTACTAAAGCAAATACTTGTTTAATACCTTGACTGGAACCTTACTAGCCATGACAGGAATTTCGTCAAACATATCACGATTATGTAATCTATAGGTGTAAATAATAGATCTGAGCATAGGGGTCTCATACTTAGCTGATAATCACTAAGGACCATTGATGCCTCAACACATCAACTTCCATTCCATCCAGTAGGTCATAGATACATTAACCATTCAATTACAAGTAAAAAGATGGTGAAATCCATACACAGTTGTTGTCATAAAACACATACATAACCAACATAACAGCAACAGAAATACTCATGAAAGTATAGCCATATAGACCACATATAATCCATCAAAATGCTCATAGAGATACAAGGAGAAACAACCTTTCATTAATGATGCAAAATCCAAACCTGGGATGGGACTTCCACGTTCCAACCGACCATAGAATGCATGAACCAAATCTCTCTTCAGCCATTCACCCTCATGCCATATTACAAGCATGAATGTGGGATCTCATAGAACACATCGATCAAAACTCGTTCAGGGATTCCAAAGGCCATCCACCTCAACCCATCAAACAATGATTCCACCTCACGGTCAGACATCACCAAACCATCATTAGATTGGTCTCTATCCAAGCCTTCCAGGGCTTCTAGAGCGTTTGTTCCAACCAAGGCTTCCATGAATAGTAACTCCACCCACAACTATCACTAGGCTTCCAGAGCATTTTCCCAACCAAGGCTTCCAGGACTAGTAACTCAACCCACCAAGGGCTTCCTAAGCATTTGTCCAAACAAGGCTTCCAAGACTAGTAACTCAACCCAAGTTGTTAAAGGGCTTCACGAGAGTTTGTCCAACCAGGGCTTCCAAGAACTAATAACTCAACCTAAGCTAAGGAAACATGAGAACCAACCAAAACAAAACAATGAAAGTAAACCCACAATCTCCATGGTTATCCACAATGGCCAAGAATCCACATGCATATGCCATGCATGCCAAAACTAGTGAAGAAATCATACATGAAACTCGGTACCTGCAAGAAAATTTGATGTAGCTGTTGATCCCGATGCCCTCTTGTGCTTTCCTACTCTTCCTTTGCCTTCTTTCTCCAAGAATCCAAGTATGCCACACCCATCAAGAGTGCTCCAAGAAAAATCTGTCTCCAAGATTATGAGAGGGAGAGAGAATAATGAGAGAGCCCCAAAACTGAACTGAAAAAAGGTTACCAACTGATCCTCAAAATCCTCTTTATTAATGAGGCCTCTATTTTCTTCATTTTGCATTATTTTCCTTCATTTTCCTCCTCACATGCAACTTGTGAACTTTCACCTCCTTTTTCTCCTAATTTCCATTATTTTCATAAATAAATGTGCCAAAATCCCTTTTTGCCTTTCCAAAGCCTTAGCCATTTCCTTTGCCGATTTCCTTAGCCATAAACAATCACAAGTGATCCCCATCACTAGGATTTTTTCCCAAAATCCAACTTGGAATAAGTGTCCCATCATCCATGGTTATTATTTTGCCTTTATTAAATTTTATTACATGGAATTTTCACCAGGGTTGTTACAGCCAGCCCCGGGCCACATGTGCCCCCATGAGACCATGCCACAACAGAAAAGGGGTTGATGCAGGAGCATCCAGGGCTAGTCATCAATGTGGAGGATTGTCCACATGTTGTGGCTAGTCGCAGTAGAATTCATTAACTGTCGGTCAAAATTAGATTCACTGAGGAGGTTGGATTCCTCAAATAGTTTGTTATTGTAATAAATAAGAGATTATCTTATTTAAATGTAGAGATAATAGTTGTTAGTCTAGGTGTGCTTGAAAGCAACAAAATAGAAGATTTTTGTTTGATTTTTAATGATATGAGATTACATTATCTGTTGTTAGAGGAATTAGTGGATAAAATATAGTGAAAATTGTAATAAGGAAGAGACTCTTCGTAGAGGTTTGGAGGAGAGAGGAGCGAAAGCTTAGGTTTTAGTGTGAATGTAACTGTGTATTAAAATTGTTAATTCTGGAATAATTTAGAAAAAAAGTGAGGTACTATTTTATTTTGGGTATTATGTATTCTGCCCAAATCGAATGACAATTGATGAAATTGTGTGTTAATATCTGCGTAATTGATTGAAGAACTTCGATCTGTGTTTGTTTTGGAAATTGTATGCATTGTTATATACGAGCCTGTGTGATTCGATAATTGGTTTCTTTGGGTAATTGCTTGAAATGATAGTTGTCCATGTGTTATTTTGTTTATAAAAGCCCTGTGATTAAGACAAACGTGGCATAGATTGAAGCTGCGAGCTGTAAAAGTTGTTCATACGGAAACTTGGCGCAAAGACACTTGGTGAACCTCTAAGTGGATTTGAAAACGTATCTGTTGTTTTGTATTGCATATTCGGTACGATAACACCGTTGGATCGGATCAGAGAGAGGATTCAATTATCACATTCAGTTATCAAAGGGCGTGGACGCAAGGTTCATAAAATTGTTTTGAATTGAAGTCGGATCCATTTGTAATCATCGCCTCGGCACTGGAGTAGCAATTGACAGTTGTAGTGGGCTACAAATCGTGATTTATGAACGCCGATTGATATCATTTTTCTGCCACAGATTGCTGATTGATATCATTTTTCTGCCACAGATTGCTTATGATGCTGTGAAAGAAGCATTGGGGTCATTGATTCATGTCCAATGGGCCGATGGTTCTAGCGTTGGCCTGGACTTCTGCTTTCACGACAAATTCTCTTTGAATTCGACCTTTTCTGTTCTGACATTCCATTTCAAGGAAGGAGATTACATTGTGATTGAATGTAACTACTTATTGGATATTGGTAATGGCATAATTTTCCTGGCCATGGCACCAAATGTGAAACCAGATGTTTGGGAGCTGGAAGGGCTGCATGACTAAAAAGCACGAATTCTTTGGCCTAGAATTAGAGAGATCAAATAATATTGATCGTTTACTTAAAAATCCATTGTTGTTGATTGAGTCTGGCAATCCTGCGTTCATTTGGTAGACTGATATATGCGCAGAAAACCTTGGAGCAATCAATTTATAGAATTGTTGGAAGGGATGTTCAATCTTGAATCGAATTTATTGAGGTCGAATGCAGAAAGACCATTCCGATTCTGTGGTGAATTTGTAGAACTCTGTTTCTGCGCAGAGCCAGAGAACGATGAAGATGATACAAAGGTCAATGTGTGGATGTTGACAGAGCGAATGGTAAGTTAATGGGTGCGCAATTATTGATGATTTCCAAAACTGAATGGGTGTGGGAATTAAAATGTAATTGATATTCAGTCCGATCAAGAGAAGGGTGTTGCATTTAAATTTATATATGCGTGTTGGAAATTACACTATGGCTTTCAATTAAAGGTGTGTCGATTGCTGAGTTGTAGTTTGAACCAGAGTTTTTGAGAGGAACTAAAATTACTAACTTTTGAAATTGTGAATCAATATCACATACTTCCGCAAATTGAAGTGTATGCAATTGCCAGCAATATGAAATTTTATATGGACAGTTTTGATGTATTCATTGTGTGCATGAATAGATTGTGATTCTGGGTATCGCAGGGGTTTTCCCTGCATCATTTGGTATCAGAGCTTGGCTCTGTGGAAATCAAAGAGAATGTTTGCTGATGAAGATTTAAAACTACAGAGGTATGGAAACAGTAGCATGTTGAAAGAGTCAAGACTGCAGCAGTATAAATCAAGAGAAGTTGTGAGAGAAGAACCAGATAGAAGTGGCAGTGAACCTGAAGAATCCAACAAGATATTGGATAGAGAGGACAATTGAGGTGTCCTTGAAAGAAAGAGTGAGAGATTGCAGAAGCCTAGAGGGAGAAAAGGTGTTTCTCAAGAGAAGATTCCGGATAGGGGATCGTGCTTACCAAAAGACTGAGTGAGGAGAGCTTAGTGAGGTAAGGTTGCAGTAAGAAGGACTTGCTATGCAGAGGCTTGTTGCAAAGGTGCGAAGAGCTCATGGAAAGAGAGGAGCAGAAAATGACTACAGATAGTCATAGCGGAAGTTCACAAAGAAGCCACAGTAGAAGGGAAGATGCCAAAGCAAAAGGCATGAGGATGAGTCAAGAAGAGTTTGACCGAGAGAAAGATGAGATAGATTTCCAGATTGGAATATTGATGAAGACGCTGCAGAAGAGTGTTTGGACCATGAGGAAAAGAGTAAAGTGGCCAAGGCTACGAGAAAAAAGAAATCAGCAAGTGAAGTCAGAGATAGTAGAAGAATTGAGAAAGATTGAGCAGATATTGAGTGCTCAAGAGGAATCAGAGAAACTCAGAGAAGCAGAGCTAGAATTGGAAGTTTCCATTTGTAGACCAGAACAAGGTGAAATGTTAGGGGAAGAGGATAATGAGAGGTCAGCTGAAGATCTCATGGACTATTGGCAGAGTTCAGAACAATTCGAAGATATGTTGACAAAGGAAGTAGATGAGGCAATGAAGCCTTGTGATTTTGATTCTTACAGTTTGTGTATGTTTGCAGGATATGTAGAGGATGATGGACAGTCGATTGAAATTGTCACAACCAAGAATGAAGCTCTTGAGGTAAAGTATGATGGTGAATCCCTTTTAGAGGAAGAAGGCGTTGATCTATTGCAACAGAAGGAGTTCATAGATGAAATCTTGTTTGGTATGAAACAGTTAGATGAGGTTGATATAGACCAGCAGTCTAAAGACAATTCGATAGTGGGACTACAAAAAGGTAAACCGATGAATTTGTTTAATGGAATTAATGAAAGATGCTTGCAATATGATGATGTAGAAAATAGGTCAACTCAGGAGGATTGCCAAGAAAAGAATGAAGCTGAGAAGGAAAATTGTGATGATCTGCTGGAGAGATTTCACAAGGAGATAGAATTCTTGGAAAGATTACTCGAGGAACCCAAAGGAGAAAAAAACTTACAGAACCTGATGGAGGAAAAGGTGTAGAAAACAGCATTAATAAATATGATGATGAAATTAGAGAAATTGAGCAGCGATTATTTGAAGGTGAGATGAAAGATCAGGAGCAACAAGGGAGTTATGTCCTCAGAGGCATGAAGGAGACAGAAATATTAACTCAGCAAGATGGAAGTAACCAGAAATTTAGAAGGAATGATCAGCTACATGAGAGTGAATTTGAGGAAGGCATTAAATTGCAGAAGTATAGAAGCTGGCAGCAGAATGAAGAACCAGAAATTGGTCTGGCAGTACAAAGAAAGATAAGTGAAGATCGAAGATACAGATGGAGACCGAAGAAAAGGGTGAAATGGAAGTTATTGCAACGGAGGTTGAATGGAAAACTGATGAACGAGTTCAGGAAACTAGAACAAATTCATATTGATTTGAAGTCACCGCAAGAAGGATCAGCTGAAATCCAAAAGATCTATGATGGAGGAATGGTGCTTGAAGCATCAAAAGAAAATGGAAGGTATTGTATTTTGAAAACTAAAGGTTGTTGTGTGTTTGCAGGTCATATCGATTTGAGGAAAGACAAATAGTTATTGAAGACTGTTGAAGAAATGGCTACTCATAGTCATATGCAGAATAAGGAGGATGGCAAAAGAATTTTTGAATTCAAAGGATACACTGAGTCATTGAAGATCATTGATCTTGAAGAAAGCCAGAATGAAGGAGGATTAAAGACAGATATTGCGGACAATGCAGTTAGTAAAGATGGTGCAGAACTTTTGAGAGAACTTCCAGATGAGATGGCAGATTTGTATAAGTCGAATCTTTTGATGAGGAAGCCAGGTAAAACATTTGTGTTTATTGAGTTGATTAATTTTGATGAAGATTTATATGCAGGAAAAGGACAGTGTGAAGTCGATTTGAACCAAGAAGAACAGATCGGATTAATGGAAGGTATGCTGGAATTTGAAGCAAGAAATGATGAAGTCATGAATGAGAAACCAGAAGAAGAACCTGGGAAAAGGCATTTGTACATTTCAGAAATGTATATGGAAGATTATTGGCACAAAGATTATGATGTTCTAATTCAAGAACACAATCAGTTGCAGCAGAATAGTATTCAGCACATGAGAAGTGAAATGGACAAAGAATTGGATGAGTTGTGGAAACTCATGCCACAGCATTCTAGTAAAACAAATACATGAGAAAAGAAGAAAAGAAGATTGGCAGGAAGAAATGGTACAGGTGAAGGAAATGAAGAATTGCAAGTTAGAGTGAGCAAAACAACAGTGAGGTATGTGAAAAGGATAGTAGCAGATGGTGATGCATTACAACATAGTGGAAAGAGACTTGAGGGGCAAACAACAACAGCAGTAACCAAGGACAGACTATCAAACCAAGTATGGGATCCATGAGGACACAGACATGAAATACATGATCAGGAGATCATGGTTAATTTAAACTTTGGGAGTCTGATGCAGGAGCATCCAGGGCTAGTTAGAAATGTGGAGGATTGTCCACATGTTGTGGCTAGTTGCAGTAGAATTCATTAACTGTCAGTCAAAATTAGATTCACTGAGGAGGTTGGATTCCTCAAATAGTTTGTTATTGTAATAAATAAGAAATTATCTTATTTAAATGTAGAGATAATAGTTGTTAGTCTAGGTGTGCTTGAAAGCAACAAAATAGAAGATTTCTGTTTGATTTTTAATGATATGAGATTACATTATCTGTTGTTAGAGGAATTAGTGGATAAAATATAGTGAAAATTGTAATAAGGAAGAGACTCTTCGTAGAGGTTTGGAGGAGAGAGGAGCAAAAGCTCAGGTTTTAGTGTGAATGTAACTGTGTATTAAAATTGTTAATTCTGGAATAATTTAGAAAAAAAGTGAGGTACTGTTTTATTTTGGGTATTATGAGTGCACTGGTATTCTGCCCAAATCGAATGACAATTGAAGAAATTGTGTGTTAATGTCTGCGTAATTGATTGAAGAACTTCGATCTGTGTTTGTTTTGGAAATCGTATGCATTGTTATATACGAGCCTGTGTGATTCGATAATTGGCTTCTTTGGGTAATTGCTTGAAATGATAGTTGTCCATGTGTTATTTTGTTTATAAAATCCCCGTGATTAAGACAAACATGGCATAGATTGAAGCTGCGAGCTGTAAAAGTTGTTAATACGGAAACTTGGTGCAAAGACACTTGGTGAACCTTTGAGCTGATTTGAAAACCTATCTATTGTTTTGTATTGCATATTCGGTCCGATAACACCGTTGGATCGGATCGGAGAGAGGATTCACTTATCACATTCAATTATCAAATGGCGTGGACGCAAGGTTCATAAAATTGTTTTGAATTGAAGTCAGATCCTTTTGTAATCATCGCCTCAGCGCTGGAGTAGCAATTGACAGTTGTAGTGGGCCGCAAATCGTGATTTATGAAAGCCGATTGATATCATTTTTCTGCCACAAATTATATCATTTTTCTGCCACAGATTGTTGATTGATATCATTTTTCTACCATAGATTGCTTATGATGTTGTGAAAGAAGCATTGGGGTCATTGATTCATGTCCAATGGGCCGATGGTTCTAGCGTTGGCCTGGACTTCTGCTTTCACGACAAACGCTCTTTGAATTCGACCTTTTCTGCTCTGACATTCCATTTCAAGGAAGGAGATTACATTGTGATCGAATGTAACTACTTATTGGATATTGGTAATGGCATAATTTTCCTGGCCATGGCACCAAATATGAAACCAGATGTTTGGGAGCTGGAAGGGCTGCATGACTAAAAAGCACGAATTCTCTGGCCTAGAATTAGAGAGATCAAATAATACTGATCGTTTACTTAAAAATCCATTGTTGTTGATTGAGTCTGGCAATCCTGCATTCATTTGGTTGACTAATATATGCGCAGAAAGCTTTGGAGCAATCAATTTGTAGAATGGTTGGAAGGGATGTTCAATCTTGAATCGAATTTATTGAGGTCGAATGCAGAAAGACCATTCCGATTCTGTGGTGAATTTGCAGAACTCTGTTTCTGCGCAGAGCCAGAGAACGATGAAGATGATCCAAAGGTCGATGTGTGGATGTTGACAGAGCGAATGGTAAGTTAATGGGTGCGCAATTATTGATGATTTCCAAAACTGAATGGGTGTGGGAATTAAAATGTAATTGATATTCAGTCCGATCAAGAGAAGGGTGTTGCATTTAAATTTATATATGGGTGTTGGCAATTACACTATGGCTTTCGATTAAAGGTGTGTCGATTGCTGAGTTGTAGTTTGAACCAGAGTTTTTGAGAGGAACTGAAATTACTAACTTTTGAAATTGTGAATCAATATCACATACTTCCGCAAATTGAAGTGTATGCAATTGCCAGCAATCTGAAATTTTATATGGACAGTTTTGATGTATTCGTTGTGTGCATGAATAGATTGTGATTCTGGGTATCGCAGGGGTTTTCCCTGCGTCAGGGGTGCGCCTTTAGCCCATGACCCCAAGAATAAAGGCCTACAACTCGGTCCTATGCGCAACCACATGACTGAAATTTTAGGAACTAGGTGTTAATGGGCAGTTTAACTGTCCTACAGTTTCACCCGTTGGGCGAGATTGTAGGCCATAATTGCACGTCGGTTCCAAGTTTGGGGTGCTCATTATAGGTTTGTGCGAATTTGTGGGATGACTAGCCATGTACTTGAAAAACAACTTGTAACATGCATAAATTTTTTACTTTTTGGCCAAATGAGGTACAAAAAGAACCCATATGGGGGTTTTTTATAGTTCTAGATCCATTGGAGACATTTTATTTGCATTCTAAGAACTGAAAATTCATGTAAACACATATTTTTTAGCATACTTGAAGAGTCCCTGCATTGGAAGTTGGACCATGAGATGTAGCCCAGGAGAGGGGTGAACTCCTTTATCATGCTTTGTTGTTATGTGTTTCTGAAATGGTTTACTGTTTCTGTTTGGCTGTTAATTGTGTTTAAAAATCACTTGTTAATGTGTTTAGTAACTTGATCCATTGCCCAAAACACATATAAAATTTCACTTGCAATTTGTATATCACCTTCAGTTTTCAATTTTAGATCAATCATAAGTGGCAAAGAAAGTGAATCTTAACAACAATGTTAATATGATAAACATATGAGGTATGAGCTAAATTTTCTATTCAGTTTGTACTTGAATTATATCTTGAATATTGAGGTAAAAATTTCAGAAAAAATCCTCTGACAGCTTAACAATTTGACATATGTTGACATTACACTATTGGGCATATATCAGCAGAGACAATAGTAAGGGTTTGTTTGAATATCATTTTAAGTGGGTCATTGTCTCTGGTATGGGAGCCCTCACTTTATTCTTCTATATTTTATTTTTAAGGTGGTTGGGTGGTGCAAGGTGGATAGTGAAGTCTACTTCAGGTTGGATCCAGAAAATACTTCAGAGTGGCAGGGTGGTGCTTGGGAAAGTTGGAGCTTGCAAGGTGTTGGAGCATCCTTTCAGTTGGAGCCTCCTTCCAGTGTTTACTAGAGAATCTTGGAAGATGGAGCTTCCTATTGATGTACTTTTCAAGACAAATATTACAAGCATTTAGTGGTTTCCCCCCGGAAGGGTTTCCACCTAAAAATTTCTTGTGTATTGTTCATGTGATGTGATGTGTTTTTTATTATCTTATTTGATTTGTGGTAACGATATTTAATGCTCTGAAAAATCGAAATTAAGTGAAATACTAATTCACCCCCTCCCCCCCTCTCAGTATTTACAACAAATAGAATCATAGCAGGTTCCTTCATAAGAAATCTAACCACTGGAAGGGAGATCATGGATTGCACCATGAATAGAAATCCATTATTTGATGGACCAAACTACGCTTCTTGTTTTCTTTTCAAGAAGCCCTAACCTTCGAACTTCTTCAAAACTTGGAAGTTTTTCAAACTATCATATGTCATTGGAAAGGTCTTTCTGAGGACCATCCAACCATGTAGTATGTCGGGGAATTTGACTTGATCTTCGACAGGAAAAGTTCCTTCAACCAATAAGACATTGAACCATTCATCCACCAACCATAGTTATAATATTTTTAAGGATTCTTCAATTATTTTGTTACTATGATGGTTCTCTATCAATGACTTAAACAACCAGCTTGATGTTGCTCTTGAAAACAATGATTGTACATCAATATCCAATATCAACCACATGTGCCAAACAATGACAACATTTTGTCCAACAATCTACAACATTGTTTCCAACAATATCAATTCCTATTTATTTCATGGTACACTTGTATCTAACAGTTTAGTTATAGATCGATAGGTTAAGAGGGTTTTTTTCTTTCTTAACTTACATTTTCAACCACCATAAACAAGTTCTACAGACCTACAAATAAGTATACTACACTAGAACCTGATATATTCATATGTGAATTAATTTATAGTGACATTATTATTGTTAGATTTTATTTCCTTTCACTTTCTAGTTTTTTAATGAATAAATAATTTTCTAGAAATTTTATGGGTTAATAAACATAACCCATAATCAAAAATCAATTTCTAGCTAGTTGGAAATTCAATTTTCAATCTAAATTTAGTAAAGGGGAGGCCCCAAAACGACTATACTCCTCTATCCATTCCACACTTTAGGAGTACTCCCTCGAGATGTTTTCACACATTGGATTGGTTGATTATAAAAAAAAAGGTTTATTTTCCCTACATTTACGAATAGGTTTTTACAGGGTTTCATACAAGAAAATAAGTTATTTTCACTTGTAACTCCTTAAATAGACATCAAAATAAATAAATAATTAAATTTATGGTTATGATAAATTTATTAGACCAAAATCCATAGGTGACATGCCATATCTTTGAGTTATTTTGGCTACTAACGTCTATTGTTATAAATATGAATTGTTTTTTACGAGGGACAACATATTGATCAAGAACACCTCAACCTGATCAACTCCACATAAGGAAATGGACATAAGTTGGAGTTGTTGGGGGATATTTGTTAATTTTTCTTAGGGAAGTATTGTTCTTTATTTTAGATAATTGCATTAACAAACTTTTCTTCATTTATATATTGAATTCACCCTATATCATCATAACATCAATAGCAATTATGTAGAAAGAACAATAAGATCAACTATGCAGTGAAAAAATAATAAAAGGAACATTGGAAGAAAAGCATGCATAAATAGAGACACCATGATTTGGTCAGAGACTAGGGAAAAACCCCACAAGGGGGAAAACCCTTCCAAATTCTCCTTCTTATTAGATTGTCATAAAATGTTCAGCAAAGAGAGAGTATATTGATCCAATTCACCAATAACAAGATTATCCATCAAAACCAACCAAACAATGAGACCAATATATAGATTTGAACCAGAACAAAATTTCCAAGCCCGCGGTCTACGGTCAAAATCTGTGATCAACTATCAACTATCAACAAAAACCTAAACCCTAGTCACATGAAGCTAGTAACCATGTGTGTGAATGAATCTCTCCATTCATAAGGAGCATCATGTCATGTGTGCAGCTTTGGCGTAAATTTTTGTGATTCAACCCTGTGACTACAAACAAAATTATTTCTTCACACGTGTGAGCTCAAACCCTACAATTTCGAACATGTATGAACAGATTTCACGAATCAATATCAAACCTGTGCAAGCCAATCCAAATAAGAGAGAAGAAGAATTATTTATAATGATGTGAAAATGAGGTTCACTTGACTTGTATTTACAAGCTTCCAAGGGTGTCCAATTTCTCTTTAGGGTCGACCTGTCCTTTTGTGCACATGTGGGTTTTCATATTAAAAATACATTTTTCCTTAACCAAAATAAATTCTTCCAAGGGCTAGGAGGGGTCTTTCTTGGTGAGGAAGGTTGTCCAAAGAAAGGAATTTTTCCTTGAGCTGCAAAATTAACACTCCCTCTCAGCTAGGGAGAAATTATCGACAGCAACATGTGTCCTATCTCAAATATCAAATCAAATGTTATCTCTACCCATCTGCTAAACACCCTTGAATCTTAAAGAAGAAGGATTTGAAATCATAGGGAAACTCGAGCTACCACCCTCTATCTAATGGGGAGCCACTTCTACCACCTAGAATGACTGCTAGTGGGAAGCTACTTCTACCACCCAATAATCATCTTCCAACGGGGAGCCAATTCTACTACCCGGGAATCATCTACCAACAGGGAGCCAATGCTACTACCCGAGAATCCATGGACAAAAGGAGGGATGCCACTTACCTTATGAGGTAAAGATAATGCCTATCCCACTATCTGGCGATAATAGGAGGGATACCACAAATCATAAATGGTAAGGATCACACATATCCTATTATGTGTTGATCTTCCCAACTTGACCCTCAAGAGTCAGTGGTAGAATGCCTACATCTCTAGCATGAGTGGGATTTCACTTACCATAAATGGTCAGGATCATGCCTAACTCAAGCAGCCAACACCCATTGGCCAGATGGGTGGGAAAATCATATGCCAACTAGGGTACACCCTGTCAAATCTATAGGTCCCTCAACCCAAAGAGTTTTAAGGCTCAATTCCTCACCCTAGGAGCTCGAACAAGGGGGAAGAGCATAGCTTAGTGTCTTTGATAAGCTCGGACCCTTATCCAAGACGGTCACATCCATCAATCGATGTTTCTCTCTAAATATCATAAACATATCAAAGTGCTCAAATCTAGTACCGACTTAAACAACTCATTGAAGAGCTCAATTGCATTGCCTCATGCATTACCAAGACCAGTAGTCCTCTATTTTCCTATTCATACAGGACATCAAATCAAATATTATGTTAGAAAAAATACATGTCATAAAAGGATACCTTATTCATCCTTTCTCCCTCTCACGGAGGCAGCAACCACAAGCCTAAGCTTGTCTCATACAACAACATTGTCTCAATACATGAAGATATCTATGTCCCGGCTATATATGGGATTATCTACCAATCAAATCCCAATATTGTTGTTTCAATATACCACTATTGTATCAAGAACCTTCTCAAACATCTCTCCAAAGAGCTTCTTTAACCAAACTATATCATAGCTAGCTATGCTAGCAACAATGTACTCTACCTTAGTTGTGCTTAAATCTATAGACTTATATTTCCTACTCATCCAAGATGCCATCACAGATGCCAAACTAAAACAAAACCCTGATGTGCTTTTCCTATCAATAATGTTTCCAACCCAATAAACATCGGTGTATCCATGCAGTCTCACATCTACAGAAGTATATCTCATACCAAGATTGATCGCCCCATGCAAATACCTCATAATGTGTTTAGCAACAACCTAATGTACATCAAGCGGCTCGATCATGATTTTACTCAAGGTATTCACAACAAAGCATATATCCGGATGGGTGTTCACAAGGAACATCAATGATCCAATCAATTGATGATACTCTGAAGGGTTAGCCAAGTCAAGTCCCACAACATCTCTGCATAAATTCTTAAAATTCATCTCCATTGGGGTGGCCAAGGATTTGCATTCTGTCATTCCAAATATTTCCAATAGCTTTACAACATATTTTCCTTGAGAAAGGAAAAATCTATCTAGGTCTCTGACAAACTTCTAGTCCCAAGAACTAGTGCATCATACCAATATCCTTCATCTCAAACTCAAAGATCAACTCCCTTTTACACTTGATCATTAAAGGCTCACTATATGTCAAGAATATATCATCAACATATAAAGCCAAAATCAAAGGCATACCTTGGACCACTTTGAAGTAGAGATTGGAGTCAACACCATTTCTTGTGAATCCAAGCTTCATCAGGTAACTATCAATGCAAGCATACTAGGCTCTCGGGACATGTTTCAAACCATATAATTCCTTCTTCAATCTGCAAAAATTATTTTTCCTATCTTGTACTTCAAATCCCAGAGGTTGCTCAACATATACTTCTTCATGTACATACTATGAACAAATGTCGACTTTACATCCATCTGGTGAAGGGTCCATCCTTGACTACCAGCAAGGGAAATAATTGATCTAATGGTGGTGTAGCGGGAATGTGGTGCAAAGATGTTATCATAATATTCTCTCTGTTAGGATATTCCGACACATAGGAAATAATTAAGTATAACCTGGTCTAGTGTATAGTTAGGTAAAGTGTGTTTCTTTAGTATGTACTTTTTGTAACTTACAATCCGACGATCACAATATGTTCTAGACATGTAGTTATTTGATGGTTCATTCTCTCCTCGGTATTACTGACACTTGATCCATGTCTTAACACTCGATTGGTCCATGATCTCTATTTAAAGAGCATGGAGGGTCATTTTTTAGGTGACTGTTCATGAGAGAAGCTTATGTAAATTTTCTTTCTTTTACACTAATAAATTTCCTAAAGTGGCCGCATTGGCTCAGGTCATGGATTGTTTCCCTCTTTGAGGGTTTTAACCACATCAAGACAACTGGTGTACTAATTTGTGATCTGTTTGTGAGTGGTGTCCTTTGATGTTCTATCCAAGGAACTTACCCTATAAATTCCTACACTCTCTCTTTCTGGGAGAATCCACGGGCCATGAACCTTACCTTATACTTCTTGATGCTTCCATCAGCTCCATGTTTGATTTTCACTAGTCACTTATAAGTCACCACTGATTTCCCTTTTGCTCTCGAAACGACATCCCATCATTCTTCATTATTGATTCATATTCTTTGGCCATGACATCCTTCCAAACTAGTTCTTTCACATCCTCTTCAAAGGTAGGTGGCTCATCTTGAATGATCGTACTCATCGCTACAACATATCCTTGATATCGGCATGGCTTCTTATTTTCTGAGCGTTTGAAGATTTTTGTTGTGAGAATCTTGAGAATGATAAGTATTCAAAATATTAACCACGATATCCATTTTTGTGTCAAACTTTCTTATTTTCTTTAAAGGTTCTTTTTGCAGGAACATATCTCTCAACATCTTGTAAAGTAACTATGATATGTTCCTTCAACAACATCAGATGATCATCTATTCATGTCTAGAAGACTTGCTTTATTCTACAATCATCCATCACAAATAATAATAGGTGTTGGGATCTCATGGAGAGTCTCTCCCTCTAAATGAGAAGCCTCTTCAATCATCATCAATCAAGACATCAACTTGTCTATCATAATATTTTCATGCATCATCAAAACTTTCAACCACGGAGTCAAACTATATCAGGTTCTCAGACATATATACATCATATTCATGACAAGTCATCATTAGTTGCTTCATTGTCACATATGAACATGTCATCAAACATTCATAAAAGGTTAGTGTCATATAATTAGGGTAGCTGACAAGTGTGTCTTCATACTGTAGGAATTTACAGGGTAAGTTCCTCAGAAAGAACACCAAAAGGACACCGCTCACAACCAGATCTCAAATCAATACACCAGTATTTTTGACGTGGTTAAAACCCTCAAAGAGGGAAACAGTCCATGGCCTGAGCCAACGTGGCCACTTCAGGCAATTTATTAATCAAAGAATGAAAATTTACATAAGATTTCTCTCATAGACGGATTACCCGAACAATGACCCTCCATGCGCTTTAAATAGAATTCATGGACCAATCGGGTGTCAAGCCACGGATCAAGTGTCGGTAATACCGAGGAGAGAGTGAACCGTCGGATCACTACATATCGTGACCGTCGGATTGTAAGTTACAAAATGTACAACGGTAAAGAAACACACTTTACCTAACTCTATACTAGACCAAGTTGAACTTAACTATTTCCTATGTGTCGGAATATCCTAACATCCCCCCTTAAGAACAACTTGGGATAGGATTGAAGGATTTACAAATATGACACAATAGGAGAAGGAAGGAGGCACTAGAGCCTATCCCCCCTTAGTGACAACTTCTTGAACTCCAAGCATATATCGAAGTTTAGTGAACTTCGCCTCTGTGAGAGCCTTTGTGAAGATGTCTGCAACCTGATCATCTGTTGAACAATATTGCACTTCAAGAACATGGTCATGAATGAGATTTCTGATGAAGTGCATGTGTAGTTCAATGTGTTTGCTGCGCTGATGCTGGACTGGATCTTTGCATAGCTGAATGGCACTTTGATTATCACACCAAAGTGTGGTTGGATGCTGCTGCTCAAAGCCACACTCTGTTAGATCTGACGAAGCCACAAGGCTTCCTTACTAGCTTCCACGGCACCACGATACTCTGCTTCTGCTGACGAAAGAGAAATGGCAGCCTGTTTCTTACAAGCCCATGTAATAGGTCCTGAACCAAGAGTGAAGACATAACCGGCAGTAGACTTCCGATCATCAGGGTCACCAGCCCAATCAGAATCAGTGAAACCAACTAATAGAGGAGCTGCTTTGGCACTGTAATGAATCCCAAACTGTACTGTACCTCGAACATAACGAAGTATTCTTTTAGCTGCTTTCCAATGACTTTCACGGGGGTTTTGCATAAAACGAGCAACAAGGCCAACAACAAAGGAAAGGTCAGGACGAGTATGGGTTAAATACAAGAGTTTTCCTACAAGTTGTCGGTATAAGGTAGCATCAACTTCAGGAGAAGTACAAGAGACTGAAAGTTTGACTCCAGACTGAAAGGGAGAAGGGGCTGGCTTACAGTCTTCCATGTGAAAATGACGAAGAATATCACAAGCATACTTGGACTGGGAAAGGGAAATACCCTCCTTGGATTGCAAGACTTGAAGACCGAGAAAATAGTGTAAGTGTCCTAAGTCTGTCATTTCAAATTTCTTTTTAAGGTTGGACTTCACATGGTTTATAAGGTTGGGATCACTACCAGTAAGAATAAGATCATCAACATAAAGAACAAGGATGATAAGAGAGTTGCCCACTTTCTTGGTGTAGACAGTATTGTCAGAATAACACCTAGAAAAGCCAGATTCTAAAAGAAAGCTATCCATTTTGGCATACCAAGCTCGAGGAGCTTGCTTGAGACCATAAAGAGATTTCTTAAGTCTACATACAAGGCTGGAGTCTGTTTGGATGAAGCCAATGGGTTGCTCCATATAGATTTCTTCATGCAAGTCCCCATGCAAGAAGGCAGATTTAACATCCATCTAATGGACTTCCCATTTTAAAGAGGCAGCAAGGGAAAGAACAAGGCGGATAGAGTTCATTTTGGCAACAGGGGAGAAGGTTTCAGTGTAGTCAATGCCTTCAACCTGTGAAAAGCCCTTAGCAACAAGACGAGCTTTATGTTTATCAACTTTCCCATCTGGTCCATACTTGGTTCTGTAAACCCATTTACATCTAACAAGTTTGCATCCCTTTGGTAGAGGAACAAGATCCCATGTATCATTTGCCAACAATGAATGATATTCTTCATTCATAGCTACTTCCCAATGTGGATGGCCTGAAGCTTCTGCAAAAGTGTCAGGATCATGATTTACTGGAGCTTGAGCCAGTAAAGAAGAGGCTCTTTCAAACTGAGAACGTGTACGTCGCTGATCTGTAGGATCACCGGCAAGATCACCTGCTGCATCCCGAGTAGCACGGACCCATCTTGGAAGTTGAGGATCCTGAGAAGGTGGGGGAGGATTGTCATCCTCACTTTCATCATCTGAAGAAGAAATGTTTTCAAAAGTAGAAGAGATAGGAAGAGGTGGCACATCCGCCGGACTAGGCTCGCAGGCCGATTTATTTACATCTCTTCTAAGGATAACATTTTTGGACTTAAATGGAATAAGTCTATAACCTTTTACATCTTCAGAATATCCAACAAAAGTACATTTCTCACTCTTAGGTTCTAAAGCTTTATGCTTTTCATCTGGAATATGGGCCCATGCTTCACTTCCAAAAACACGAAAGTGACTTACATCTGGTTTAATGGAACTCCAAGCTTCTTCTGGAGTGATATTCTTTAGAAACTTAGTAGGAGTGCGATTTATTATATAATTTGCATAATTAATTGCTTCGGCCCAAAAACTAAGACTGAGTCCTTTAGATTGCAGCATACAATTAGCCATTTCCTTTAAGGTGTGATTTTTCCTTTCAGCTACACCATTTTGTTGTGGAGTGTATGGAACAGTATGTTGCATGTGAATTCCATTTTCGGTGCAAAAGTTGATGAATGTTTTTTTAACATATTCTCCACCATTATCAGTTCTTAGCTTAAGAATTTGATGTCCAGATTGTTTTTCAACAAAGGCTTTGAAGGCCAAAAAGGTGTTAAATACTTCGCTCTTGAGTTTTAAGAAGTATACCCAAGTGCGTCTGGAGAAATCATCAATGAAAGTTAAGAAATACTTACAGCCAGAGAATGAAGCAACAGGAAGTGGACCACATAAATCATTGTGCACAAGCTGTAAAGGGGCTGAGGCGTGCCAAGAGGCACGTTTTTCAAAACTGTCCCGATGATGTTTTCCGAGTACACATCCGGAACAAACACCATCTCTGCAAGATACCATAGGAAGACCTGTCACCATATTTTCTTTACATAGATGCTGAAGGGAGCGATAGTTTAAGTGACCAAATCGCTCATGCCAAAGTTTGCTCACTTCATCATTATGAGCAACAAATACTGAGGGAAGATTTGATAACCCAAAGTTGTGAAACTTATACAACCTTGTGGAATCATCAGCAATACCAGTAGCTAGAATCTGTTTAGGATCTCTTAGATCCTTGATTACAACATCATGAGGTGAAAACTCAACAATTTTACCTTCACCTGAATGAGTTATCTGATATACAGATAGAAGGTTGCAGGATAAGGTTGGAACACATAATACATCATTAAACTGACCATTGTCTAGATGAACAGTTCCAGTCCCTACAACATTAAGAGATCTATCATCACCAACATATATATTTTTGGTGTTACAATCATTTAAAGAAGAAAACATGGCTTTGTTTTTGGCCATGTGATAAGAGGCTCCAGAATCAATGAGCCACTCATGAGAATGAGAAGAAGAAGATACATTTAATGCATAACCAGACTGAGATGATTGACAACGACATGCAGAAAGTGCCATTCCGGAAGATGAAGTTGAAGTTGAAGTTGAAGAATGCTCCACATGGATGTTATGTTTCTTCATTGCGGCTTCCAAGGCTTCCATCTTCTTAAAGCATTTAGATTCTAAGTGGCCATCTCGATTACAAAAGTTACAATGTCTATCAGTCTTCTTCCATTTGTTTTTATTGGTCTTATCATTTTGCTGAAATGATCTTTCATTTTGAGGGTGAGTTTGCTTAGGACCCTTGTTTGGTTTAGGACCATTCTTTTTAGGATATGACTTCTTAGGATTCTTTGAATTTGGTTGCTGCTGGGCGGCTAACGCTTTCTTGAAGAGTTTCCAAGATTAAGAAGACCAAGGTGTAAGAGTTTTTCTTGTTCTCTTATTAAAGAATCACAAAAAGAGTCAAAGGAAGGGGCCTTGTAGTCTTTTCCTTGACAAATGAAAGCTTCCCTTGTAGAATGGAAGGTGGAAACAAATACAGAGTAAGCTGGTCCCAACTTAGTAAGGATGGAATAAATAAGGTTACTATCTTCTTTCTTAACCTTAACACCTTCCAAGAGATATCTAAGGGTCTTGAATTTGGACAAGAAATCTTCAATGCAAGAAAAATTATTAGGATCCAATGTAAGCAACTCATTTTCAAGTTGATGGGCTCTAATTTCATTTTTAATCCCAAAAACTTTAGTGATTTGTTCCAATGCTTCATGAGGAGTATCAAGTTCTGCAATATGGAATCTAAGATCAGGAGAAATAGACATCCCTATCAAACCACGTGCTTGATCTTGTCTATTTTCCCATTTTGCAGCCTTGTCTTCATCTTTTGGTTTCTTCTCTTGGCCTGTGACTATTCTGTAGATACCTTTACTTCTAAGTAAATCTTCCATGTAGGATATCCATTGGAAGTAGATAGTGCTGTCAAGAATGACTTGGCATGGACTTTCCATTTTTTTAAAAAACTGAAGCTGAAGATGCTGAAAGTAAGTGTTCCAATGGATAGATCTCAAAAAATTAAGCTGTTTTAAAAAAAACAGCTCTGAAAAAGGCTTCCGGATGAAGAAGTTATGGCTTTTTGAAAAAAAATTGTTGAAGTGCCGGCAAAGTGCGCGAATGTGCGGGAATGAAAAAAAAACACCCCCACAAAATGGAGATTTGAACCCAAGACCTCTACTCTCTTAAAATAGCTTTGAACCAATTGAGCTATACAAAAAATTTGAGAGAGAGAGAGAGAGAGAGAGGGGGGGGGGGGGGAGAGGGGCCTTGGGTTGCATGCTTGCCTTGAGAAAGCTCTTTTTTCCTACAAAACAAAAACACAAAACCCAACACGAATATGCATAGAAAAACGAACCTTACGGCTCGAAGTTAGCTTTAGCCGGAAACTAAATATTTTTCTCAATGTTTCTGATTTTCCAAGATCACACTAAGGTGCAGGGAAAAGAGCATACGCATGAGAAAAAAAACTTCCTTTCTGTTTCTGATTTGCCCAGATCGCACAGAGTCGCAGGGCAAAGAGCATACGCAGAAATGAAAGGTATAGATCCGGTAATAAAAAAAGCTAAATAAACAGAAACCGAAATAACCAGAGAGAAAATAACAGTAAACTGCAGATAAACACTGTATACCTCCAGATCTTAAAAATGACGCAGATAGGGCTACCGAAAACCTTTTCGCGTGAAACGAAAGGGGTTCCTCACTGGAACAGATGCTCCGAACACAACAGAGCAGTCCTCTCAGCCCGAAAGCAGTCAGAAACAATAGATCTAGGAAACGACAGCCGCATGCAGTTCTACCGGCTTCAGATTTGGATCACCAACGGACGCGGCCCTCAAATAGCTCTGATACCATGTAGGAATTTACAGGGTAAGTTCCTCAAAAAGAACACCAAAAGGACACCGCTCACAACCAGATCTCAAATAAATACACCAGTATTTTTGACGTGGTTAAAACCCTCAAAGAGGGAAACAGTCCACGGCCTAAGCCAACGTGGCCACTTCAGGCAATTTATTAATCAAAGAATGAAAATTTACATAAGCTTTCTCTCATAGACGGATTACCCGAACAATGACCCTCCATGCGCTTTAAATAGAATTCATGGACCAATCGGGTGTCAAGCCACGGATCAAGTGTCGGTAATACCGAGGAGAGAGTGAACCGTCGGATCACTACATATCGTGACCGTCGGATTGTAAGTTACAAAATGTACAACGGTAAAGAAACACACTTTACCTAACTCTATACCTAACTCTATACTAGACCAAGTTGAACTTAACTATTTCCTATGTGTCGGAATATCCTAACACATACTTCAAGGACCGTTTTCACAACATCACTTCTTTATCATATTAATCAACCATTTTTCTTCATAATCCTAACATCATTAAGTGGTGGCATCCATTTTTTCACATTATCAAATTTACTATGTTGTTAAGTTATCATAGTAGTTACAACTTATCAAAACCTTATCAAGATCAGTAAGAAGATAGCCAGAAAACCCTGAGTATCAATATTATTGCCACATTATTACCATCAAGGTTACCATGCTTATCACAAGCATTGACAATGGAATCAAGTTACCATATATCAAAATCAATGTTTCTAGCCTGCTTTATAAAATCAGGAAATCCACCACATAAAATGAAAGATATCTTCCAAATATCAAGTGCATCAAAATTAATTTCATATGTATGTGGCTAGCATGCATGATTCATCTATGAATGTGATATTCTCGTCATACCTCAGGACTTAACTTGCCATCCAATATTGCATCTAAATCATAATACTGAAACAATATATTATGCATACCTTGTAACGTTTGTATACCTTGGCAACTTGTAGCACTTGTTTTTCATTGGAAACTATAGCATTTGCATATTGTAGTTTTCGGATTATATGCTTTATTGCAAAAACTTTCATCAGGTACCTCTTCCTATTCCAGAACCAACTCTTCTCTGCCTACACTAGCTTTGTTCTCCTGCATCTTAGATGATCCTCAAGAAGGATCTACTTCTCACATATCATTTGAAGGTTAGAAGTATTCAATATTCATGCAAGAAGGATAAGCAATAATAAAAAACAATAGTTTCATCAAGAACACTTAGTGTCATCAAGAACACTTAGTGTCTAAAGGGTACTTATCTTTAACGAGAGGTGATCGTCTCCCTCTTGAACCAAGATTCAAGAGTTATTATTGTCCATTATCCATCTAACAATGTTTCCTTCAATATTTCAAATCGTCTTCATCAACAACCATGCCTAATTGGGACTAGCGCGTCTAGGGTCACACTGAATATATAAATTCTCATTAATCATGCTAGGGTTTAAAGACTGTATAGCTCAAGCCTATTTCATATTCCAGGGTTTCTTCCAAACTCTAACCTCATGTTATCCATCAAACACTAATAACCAGATTGCCCAAGGTTTCCTTCAAACCCTATAATTATTTTAGATCTCTTCCATCTTCACTTTCTTCCATCGATGGTATCTTCACAAAGGTTATCTTCAATGACTTTTCTTCAGCTCAACTCTGAAACCGTGTTAATTTTTCTTAGGGAAGTATTGTTCTTTACTTTAGATAATTGCATTAGCAAACTTTTCTTCATCTATATATTGCATGCAACCCATATCATCATAACATCAATAGAAATTATGTAGAAAGAATAATAACATCAACTATGCGGTGGAATAATAATAAAAGGAATATAAGAAAAAAACATGCACAAATAGAGACACCATGATTTGGTCGGAGACTAGGGAAAAACCACACAAGGGGGAAACCCTTCCAAATTATTCTTCTTATTAGATTGTCATAAAATGTTCAACAAAGAGAGAGTACAATGTTCTAATTCACCAATCACAATATTATCCAGCAAAACCAACCAAACAATGAGCCCAATATATATATCTGAACTAGAACAAAATTTCCAAGCTTGCGGTCTACGGCCAAAATCTTCAATCAAATATCAACAAAACCCTAAACCCTAACCGCATGGATCTAGTGACCATGTGTGTAGTTGAATCTCTCCACCCACAAGGGGCATCATGTCATGCGTCTGTCTTTGATCAAGATTTATGTGATTTAACGCTATGGCTACAGACAAAATTCCTTCTTCACATGTGCAAGCTCAAACCCTGCAAGTTTGGACCTGTACAAACAAATTTCTCAAATCAAACTTAGACTAGTGAGAGCCAATCTAAAGAAGAGATAAGAAAAATGATTGATAATGATGTCCAAATGAGGTTCACTTCACTTGTATTTATAGGCTTCCAAGGGTGTCCAATTTCTCTTTAGGGTCGAACTATCCTTTTGTGCACATGTGGGTTTTCATATTATAAATACATTTTTCCTTAACAAAATTAAATTCTTCCAAGGGCTAGGAGGGGAATTTCTTGATAAGGAAGGTTGTCAAAAGGAAGTAATTTGTCCCTAAGCTACCAAATTAACAATATTTAGGGACTCCTCTTTTATTTTTTATGGGGTTTTGGGCCTTAATAGTGTGGGATTTCATCGAGGTAATAGTGGGTCCCTTCCCTTTGTGTGACAATGTAGAAAGGCTATTAAGACCTTAGCAACCTTTCCAAAAATATCAGTTACAGGTCCCTTCATCATTCTAGAATGAATGTTGAACTTAGTCTAGACCTAAGACTAATGCATTCATCTTACATCAACATACTTCAATGTCTCAGTATCTCTCATCATCCTTACATCATACTCTATTTAAATGCATAGGAAAACCCTAATTCGAAGCATCTTAAATCAATACAAGTGGTTGAATATCATTGGTAAAATCCTAAGAATATCAGGATTCATAATCATTTCCCAACAATAGTCAATTATATTTCAACTACTAGTCTAATTCGATTGTGAGTTTACACCCAACTATAATGCCTTAGACTATTCCGATTGGTTATCGATTTTCGTCAGCTGCTCAACTACCTGTCAAATTTGACTACCCATCGAATTCAACTGAGATAAATTCTCTTTAATTTACTATTGACTTATCAACTCAAACATCAACTTATCTTCCCTAGTCGACCAACTAAACTCTAGCTTACTAAGATTAGCTACAAAGAGTAAAACACCTCAACATTCTTCAACTTGTTGTATTCTTTGTGAGAAATATCAATATTGTTCTTCTAATGAACTATGGTTCCTAAGTCCGCCTTCTATATGCACCAAGATGTTAAACACATAATCCTCAAGATTGGTAAAAAATATATAAATGTGTAAATAGAGTAATACGAATAGTTAGAACAAACCTTGGAATTGAAATCCCAAAGGTCAACACTCTTATGTATATAAGCATGTTCCAATTAATGGAAATATACTCTTGGGAGTTACCTTCATAGCTTGACATGGTATTATAGCATAAGTCTCAAATTTAGGCACTCTTCTACCCCTTGTAACTCCTCTTTACTGCTCTTTCTATTACCTCTGTAAATTCCCTTCCTTGGCATAAATGCCTCGACAACTCTGTCTCTCTCTCTTACTGTGGTAATTGTGCACTCATTCTCCTATTTGTGGGTCAATACATACATGTCCAGTGTTACTTCCTCAACCGTAACGTATATCCTGGACTTATCCATCATCTTGTCTATAATTTGTCTATGCCATGCTGACAGAAAGTTTATATTCTCACACATCTCTAAACATTGTAGAAACTTTGGTTCCTTCAGACATTTCCTAGTTGCTTCGTTGCTCAAGTAGTTGTGGGTTTAGGTTATTTGATGTATGATCTTATATGTCCTTCCATTTCTTTTGACCTGGTGAAAATCATGACATGTCAAATAATTAAAGGACTTTAGAGAGCTCCCTGGAAAGAATTAATTTTATAGCATTATGGACTTTGCAAGAGGAAATGTTGTGCTTCTACTGTAGTGTGACAAGGATGCACATTCCTACCACCTTGGGTAGACCTGGCTCAAACTTTCTTTGTAAGTGCACTGAAGCTTCTTGTACCCTATGTTCAATTTATCCTTTAAGATTTTATCCTTCCCAAGTTTGTTCAAACTCAATTTTCTTATCTTTGGATTGACTCCAAGCATTAAAAGTGGTATAGATTTGAGCATTACAATGCTACTATTGGTATTTTATGTCGTCCTCTCAAGTTGCTTACCACTTGCAAGGTAACCGAGGCACTGGTGATGGTGGTCATCCGGAGGTAATCGAGGAAGCTAAAATTGGCCTGAAATTAGCCACTAACTTCGTGAATGGATTGGGTAGTGTGTCAATGTTTTCTATCTTCAAGTTCATTTTCACAGTCTAATTTAATCTATTATAAATTATTCATGTCTTACTAGGTTCCTAAGCATAGTTATAGCATGGAATATTGATGAACTATTGTGCTTTGCAGCATATTTTTCCTTTTGTGGGATAAACAGAATAATATTTTCCCTTGACATAGTTTATTTTAAATTTTTATGTCCATTGTTGTTTATAAAATGGTTCTTCCTCTTTCAAGTGAGATATTTAGCATAAGATTTAAGATTTCCTTTTTATACTATATAGAATGAGAGAAATCTTACATTGTAAACATTTGAAGAAAAATAGATTATTATTGCATCATTTTTTTCAACCTCAGCTTAAATCTTTATTAAATATGCATTTTATCATCTCCATTGTAAGTGTTGTGATCACTGAGAAATAAAACTACCATGAATGGTTGATAAATATTAGGCACACCTTTATATTTAATGACTTATGGAAAGGTGTTTGTGAAGGAGAAGGTGAATATTCACATGCCAAGCCCACTTCAAATAAAGATCTTGCAATATGGGAGAAAAAGGATAACAAGGTTCGTGCTTTAATTGCTACTTATATAGGTGAATAGTTGAGTTGTCATATTATTCCAATTAAAAATGCTTATGATGCATTAAAGAAGGTGATAAATTTATATGACTCACATTCATAATTGGGAGTAGTTCAATTGATGATCTAGCTATTCAACCTAGTGTTGAAGGACGATGACCCCCTGTCCCTAGCCTCAGAAATTAGAGGCATCAAGCATGATGTAGAAGCCATTAGAATTAAAATGGACATCCCTCTTTCAACCTTTGTAAAGGCCCTCTATAGTACTCTTGAATCCTTACAAGCTAATGTCCAACTCAAGGACATAAATTTTGAAACTCTTGTGGAGAAGTTTACAGGAAAAAAGAAATATTTTAGGAACATGAATATAGCTTCTTAGTCCCTAATCCAGGGGATCAAAAATATGCTAAAAAATAAAACTGCTCAAAGTATCCAGAAACCAACGCCAAATCGTAGATTTTGTCATTCTAAATCAAACAATGCTTGAATTTCCTCAATATGACACCGTATGAGGAAGTGATCATGTTCTAAAATTTTTGGCAAACAAAAAAAAAGTCAAAGTACAGGGTTGACTATGTAGTCCATACGCTAACACTGACGTGGTGCTGACGTTAGCAAGATGACTGTGTTAGGTCCCTATACTACTAGTGTAGCCCCTTACTGTTATTAGTGAAACCCCCTTATTGTATTTTGTGCTCATGTAGTCCCCATATTGTTATTATTGTGCCCCATAGAAGCCCACTATTGTTATTTTTGTGCACTTACAATATTATTTTTATGTAGGCTCTGATTATATTGTGACCCCTTAGAATCCTACATATAGAAATGAGGTCTTGTCATTTGTATCATCCAAGAATTATTAATTTGTGTAATGTAAATGAGGTTTCCCCCTCGAAGAGGTTTATTTTGAAGGTGTTGATCTATCTTTTCTTCTATTTTTTGAGCTAGTTTCATATCATTTGGTATTAGAGCTTTGGATTCTAGGGTTTCACTGCTTCAAACAGGTCATCATGGAATTTTCGCTATAACATTATTTCTGTGAAGATTCAGAATCTTAAATTAAAACCCATTTGAGCCTACATCTAGATGAACCTCGTGACTGAATTTCAGGTATTGGTTCACTATATTTTAGGAGATGTGAACTGAGGAAGTTAGGGTTTTTGCAGCTCCCGAATTCCATCTTAAACAGGCGACCTTGGGAAAATCGTCATAACTTTCTCTCTAATCATATGATTCAAACTTTGTAAAAATTGACAGAAAGAGGAAGGAATTTAGTTTGTTGGATATCGTTTTCAGGGCCGAAGGTTGAAACAATGACACGTGGCACATTGTACAAGTTCTCTATACTGAACTAGTCTATAATTAGGTCATCGTGGGATTGGGCATAACTCTTTCTTGGAGAATCCAATCTCGATCAGACTTGTGGGGTTGAAAAGTGGACTCAGAGGGATAATATAGGACGATATTTGAGACCTTGGGGATCCAAAATTATAGAGATACAATAGATTCAATATGGAGCTCCTAAAAGGAAGAAAATGAATGACTCAAATAAAAAAAATAGAAACACCTAGTAAGAAAAAATGGAGGGATGATTTGAAGAATACGATTGAAGATATGATCAATAAGATCAATGGTATATAACAAAAAATTAATAGCAACATGTAATATCTGAAGAAATACATGGAAGGTTTGAAGGAAGGTGGGACAAAGTCGCTACAAGAAAGGCTTCCTAATGGCAAAAAGGTAGCAGAGGAAACTCATGATGAGAACAAAAGAAATGTTAATCATGATTTCATAGACTCTAACATTGGATTGAAGACCCACCATATTCCAAAAATAGATATTAGGAAGTTTGATGGCAAGGATGTGGTAACTTGGATACTACAGATGGAGCAATATTTTGATATACATGATGTGCAACCACCAAAAAAGGTACGTATTGCATCTTTATATTTAGAACCGAATCAGTTTGTATCGTATAGAGGGATTTGTTCTCGTAAATCACTTGTCACCTAGTCAATTTTCACGAAAGAAATGATAGCACATTATGAGGATACAAATAGAAACACCTTCTTTAGCCAATTGATAAATCTCAAACAAAAGGGTTCAAGAGCAGAGCACATTGAGGACTTCCAAAAATTGAATATAAGGGTAAATGATATTCCAGAGGAGCATAGGATTGATTTCTTCATAGGGACTTTAAAAGATAACATCCAACATGAGGTTCTTCTTTGGGAACCTGATTCATTGGAGAAGGCATCCAGGTTGGCAAGAAAAATTGAAATCAAAATTATGGCAACAAGGAATACTACCACTCAAAACTATAAAGACGAAAGTATTGTTGCTCCTAGCCTTCCACAACCTACAAGGTTGACACCACAACGATTGGAATAAAAAGGAGAAAAATGTATCTGTTATAGTTTTAATAGCAAATACACTAAAGGTCATAAGTGTGTTGAGAAGAAATTAATGACCATAGATTGGGAAGAGGAGGAAGAAAAGGAACAAGAAACATCAAAAGAAGAGGATATACACCAAGAACCAACCCCAGAGAAAGAAGAAATGAATCTGAACATATCTTGTAATGCATTGACAAGAATTACCACTCCTCAAACTCCTAATATAGAAGGACATATCAAAAATAAAAAGGTAATAGTGTTGATTGATTCAGGTAGTACCCATAATTTTATTCATTGTAAGATAGCCAAGGAATTGAATTGCTTCCTATATCCAGCACCAAAGTGTCAAGCGATGGTTGCAAATGGAGGAACCATAAATTGCTTTGGAAAGTATTATAATATCAAGCTATCCGTGGGAGAATATGCATTGAATAGTCCAATGCTTTCCATTCTAATGAGTGGTGTTGATGTTGTACTAGGAGTCTAATGGTTACAACCTTTGGGTACGATAGCTTTTAACTTTCAAGAAATTTTCTTGAAATTTGTTTGGGAAGGAAAGGAAGTTGAATTAAGGGGTATCATAGGGAAACTAGGAAATATAATTAGATCTAATGACATGACAAAGCTTCTAAAGAAAGAAAAATGGGGTGTAATTGCACAATTATGTTAACTAGAGGTTCAAAAAATGAAATCATCTATTTCTACAGATCTCCAAAAAGTCTTGGACAATAATTCTAAGGGTCAAGTAGTGGAAGACCACATCAAGCATCAAAAACAAGTTCTCCAACTCTTAAAGGATAACCTCACTTTGGCTTAGAATCGAAGGAAACAACAGGCAGATCAACATCCCAACAAAAGAAGTTTTGATGAAGGCAACCGGGTATTTTTACGGCTACAACCATACAAACAAATGTCCCTCAAGAAAGCTAAGAAGGATAATAAATTATCACCAAAGTATTATGGTCCTTACAAGGTGTTGCAAAAGATTGGTACAATGACATACAATTTGGAGCTTCCTACATCTTCCCAAGTGCACCCATTTCTCATTTCATGCTTAAAGAAGGTTATAGGTGACAAGCTCCCAGTTCAAACAATATTGCCAGAACTTGACGAGGAAGTCAAAGTCATGTTGGAACCTGAAGTAGTCACGGAAACAAGAACTCGCCAACTACGAAATTGATCAATTTCAGAGTATCTCGTCAAGTGGAAGAACTTACCCACTAAAGATTCCACATGGGAGGATGAGAATTTTATGCAGAAGCATCCAAAACTACTCAAGTGTTGAGGACAACAATTTTTTTGAAGGAGAGGGGCATGTCAGGTCCCTATACTACTAGTGTAGCCCCTTATTGTATTGTTGTGCCCATGTAGCCCCCATATTTTTATTATTGTGTCCCATAGAAGCCCACTATTGTTATTGTTGTGCCCTTACAATATTATTGTTATGTAGGCTCTCATTATATTGTGACCCCTTAGACTCCTATATATGATGAGCCCCAGAAATGGGTAATTATATGGGCTCATTTAGCCTCCTAATTTGACTTAATCCACCACTCTCATTAGTTTATTGCATGTTTTTTATTATATTTATGCTAATAGAGTGAATTAGGTTAGTCATCATGCCAAAAAGTCTAATGTGTGCTTTATGCAGATTTTTCATCAATTTTGAGACAAAATCAAAGGTTTAATGAGCACTTGGCAGCCAAATTCGTGGAAGACCAAGGGAGAGGATTTGTAGAAAGGTGTCCCCTTCATTTATGGGCCCTTACCTCGAATTCTCCATCAAAAACTCGGAGCACAAGGGGCAACCAAGCAAGTCAAGTAGGACTGTTGTTAACTGCAAGTTTTGGTAGCCGAGTTCCTAAAGTTTAGGAGGGCTATTGGGGTCCTCAATTTGTATAAATAAGAAGGCTTAGGGCCTCAGCTCAGTTAGTCATTTTTAGTCAGATTTTAGTCAGATGTTAGTTAGATTTTAGTCAGTAGGTTAGCTCTGCATTTCAGCACATTTTCGAGCTTTTTCTTGTAGACAATTTTTTGGGATGTAACTATTATTTTTTGATCAATAAAGATGAATCCAGCTTTGCACCAGCTCTGATCTTCCTTAGGAGGCTGTAGCTCTTGGGGTTGGGCCCAACTCAAGTCCCAATACCTCCTTTGTGTACTTTTATGTGTCTTTGTTGCATTCATAGAATAATTTCTGTTATTTAGGTTAATATCTTGCTTTGTTACTTAGGTTGTTTTTGATGATTAAATTAGTTTTTCATGTTCAGGTTGATTTGATAGGTTGGTAACAGAAAATATCTTCAAAAAATGCCATCAAGCAACCCTTGATCTCACCTCTCCCTCCTCGGGACCATGAGCTGAGACCAAGGTGTCCTTGCTGCCACAAAAACGTTGTTCTTGCTTCTTCATGCAATTGCTAGTGTTAGATTCTTAGTGCAGAAGTTGATACCAGTTGTGATTACATGCCTAGATCTGTTCTCACTTCGTTTTCATAGTTATATTACATGATTTTCTACCATTAAAGTTATGTTCATCATGATTGTAGGGTTTCTAGGTCAAATTAGGTCAAGATAGCTAGATCTTTGGTTTGCATAGTCCTTGTTTGATTAGTTTTAAGAAATAGTGTGCAGATCACCTGTAATACATCCATGCCTATCCTTCCTTCATCATACAACCTGCTCCAACCCCAACTCCCAGATTTCTTCCCTCCATTTGCCACACTTTCCCAACTAACCCTAATTTCTACGTTTTTGTGCAAAATCGCTTTCTTAGCCTTTGAACCAATCCAGCCATCACCTTCATGTTTGATCTTCATTGACAGAGTCCTAGACCCTATAACACCCTCATCCAACCTTCATTTCCTTTTTCCCACCATTTTTCCTCCTCCAAACCTTCAAAAATCACTTTCAGCTTGTTCTTGTAGAACATCCTGTAGAACCCCTGCAGACTTCCTGTAGAAGATCACGTGAGCAATTTCTCAAGATCTGATCACTGTGAAACTCTTTGGAAGGGTGCTAGGTACCCCTTAGGCCCTCTTCTCACCTTCCCAACCTCCAGCAAGCACCTACTCCATTTCCTTTCACCAATCAACCTTTACACAGTCAAAAACAGTTATAGCACATGCATAATAATTCTGACAACTTACTCACAAATACAAAAAGATGTTTTTTCCATATTTTATTGTAGAAGTAGCTTAGTCACATGCATTTTACCTTTCTAAAAGTCAATGGCATCCATTTCCACCGCTTTCATCTCTTTTCTTGCACCAGTAGGGTTAGTCGGTAAAACTAGGGTTTGTTAGGGTTTGCATTTCCTTTCAGCTTTCAGCTTCTTTCTGCAAGTAGACTAGCCTCTTTTGAGTTAGCTTTCATCCATCACAGTTAAAAGCTTCTTCTAAGAGCTCATATAATTTGGCTTAAGCTCCTAGCAAACTTGTGCCAGCTGATCAAGTGACAGCCGCGGCAAGAGCTAGTACTTGTGCATATAGCACCGTCGCTTCCAAGTTTGTTACGAACTACCGGGTTGATAAAAGTAAAGAGGGGAGCCCTAGGAGTTGCAGCATTATTGCTGCAATACTAGAGCCCACCATCTTTTTGGCGTCGTTGCCGGGGAAGCATCAGAGTATTGGTGGTTGCTGCTTTTCTTCTATTTTCTACTACAACCTTCTGCTATGTAGTTTATTTCAGCAAGCGTAGAGTAGATTGTTTCATTTCCATTCTACAATTTCATTTCCGCAAAAATAGATTAGACATTTCCTGCTTTCATAGATTAGCATTTCAATTCCGCAATTTCATTTATGAAAGCATAGATTAGCATTTCAATTCTGGAAAGCGTAGATTAGCATTTCAATTCTGCAAACGTAGCTTAGCATTTCATTCCTGCAATTTCACTTCAGCAAAATAGATTAGTCCTTTCCTGCTTTCATTTCAATTCTGCATTTTCATTTCAGCAAGATAGATTTTAGTTAGTTGCAATTTGTTGTTCAATCAACTTCAATTTTGCAGGTACAAGCAGAAAAAAACAAAAATCAACCAAAAAGATTTCCTTTCATGCCTTGTAGGAGTAGAGATAAGTCAGAAAAATGTTTGCACAACACCCCCACTGCTTCACACAGCCAACCTTCTCTCTTCTTCGATGGCTGCAATCAAGAAGAACCCCTAGGTGGACAGCAAGACATATTTTGAAGAACCTCTAGGGGAGAAGAAGAAGAAAACATTCCTCTGGAGCAAATGGCTACAAACAGAAATGTTGGGAGCAGTACCTTATCCAAAAACGAATTTGCAAATCAGATGGAAGATTTCAAGAGCGAGGTGAGGCATTTTCTTGCCATGCAATTGGATACCTTGCGGATCCAAAGGAAGCAAGAGGAAGCTGAGAGGGATTTAGCCACCTTTTGTCCTATGTGCACTAGAAAGCATCCTAGGAACAAATGTCCATTGCACTCTATAGGATTGTGTTTTGTCTGTGAAGAAGACCATCTTACGAACCAGTGCCCTTCCTTACCCAGACCCAAAGTTGCATATCAAAGGGCCAAAGGAGCCACTGAACCACTCTATTATATGAACCAAAGGAGGCCACATGGACCCATACCTTACCAGCAGGGAATGCAAGGGACATCCCAGACCTATTACAACCCCTATCAAGCCACTTTGTCATGCGGAAAGAGTCGTTAGTGCAGACACAACCGACCTCCCTAGAAGCCTAAGACTTTCTAGTGACAAACACGACAAATAAGAGCAATCCTTCACTAAATATGCATTTACAATATGAGAAATCAAGTGTTTAAATCCTACCTGTAACCCAACGCTGTTGTAGTAGTCCAGCTTCGTTGATCCGGATGAGCTCCTCCTTCTCTTCGAAACCTGCATTCACTAACAATCAAACGATTAAATAGCACCTGAATATCACATAAAATAAAACATATTTAACATATAGACCAAGGAGTATATGAAACAACTCATAAATAACAAATTGTTGAGAAGAATGGACTTATTTGAATTAAAAGGTAACAAAAGGAACCATTACAACCTGAGCCTTGGTGTTGTGCAATTCCCTCCCAGGGTCCACAAGAGTTCTCCTTTACTCTGATCAGCTCACCCACTTCCAAATGAAACAAGCAAAGATGGTAATCTCTCCTCACAAGCTTCTATAAGGAAGTCCTAATTCCAGCAGCATCTACCCTTAGGAATGTTCAGCTTTCAACCTCCCCTCCCTTTGGCCCAATGCCTGTATTTATAGTGTTCTAGAGGAAGTTATTCAGGTCCACCATCAATGGGATAAGCCCCTCTTTGGATGGGATAGCTCCCCTCTTGATGGGATAAGTTCCTCTTTGGTAGGGATACATGAACCATCTGGAGGCGCTTCATACACGTCAAACAAGCTTCTAGAAGACTCTAGAAATGACCACAAGTAACTTTTTAAAGATGAAACTCGCGCCTTTTGACCCTTACAGGGGTACGCACCCACCCCTTTACATACAAAGCGTACAAGTACGCAGGTATTGTGAACTTGGGTTGCGTACACGCAGGTAAGGCTAAGAGAAACTGCGTACCAGAGATAATTGACTTTAAATGACTTTTCTCTCTTTCTTGAAGTTTGACATGAAGAGCAGAGGTATGAGGCTTGCCAAGGAGGATAGTATGACAGTTGATGGAGCCATACTAACTGCAAATAGTCATGGTGACAAATTTTAGTGTAACAGATTGCCCCCTAAAGTGCGAAGCCTCTAGTAGATAAGGGTTTTATATGATCTAGGAAGGGTGAAGTACTTTATCATTTCAAGGAGTATCTTGCGGAGAGCCCGGTCAGAACCTGCAAATATTCAACACAAAATACATACATAAGATGATATCATCGCTGAGGTAGGCATTCCCATACTCAGATTGACAACTTTAACTAACAATCTAACTACTGCTCTGATACAAGAATGATTTTGCAGTACATCACAATCATAGACTTTTGTAGACACAGTATGGACACAGCCATCTGTTTATGATTAGTCTACTATATAATGAATACAAAACTCCTCGCAGCCTGGATGGTGGAAACTAGATCCAAGGTCTTCATCTCTACTTCCTGAATTGGTACGATTCTATCCATGCGAATAAATGAGTTGATGTCGAACATGGTAGAAACCACTTGATTACCAGTTGATGATGTAAATTGTTAACAAGTGTGAGAGAGACCACCAGTGATGTCAATGGTTCTCAAAGTACCCAGTACAATCCATGAAATGTGAATGAATGGGTTGATGTCGAACACGTCACGAAATCCTTTGATCGAAAGTCAATGATGTAAACTGTCGTCAAAGGCGAGAAACCTGCCATTGATGCATGCAGCCTTCAAGGTACTGACGATTTCTAAGTCATCTTTCTAGATAATGTGCTGATGTCGATAGAAAGCGACCCGTTGCAGGCAAGCCCACAACACGAAATCATTGTTCAAGTTGAAGAAATGTTGCTGTAAGGACTGACTCAGGGATGGTCAAATGGATGACAAGTATTTTGCATATGAATGGTTTATTTGCAGAAACCTCTTGAACACATAACGACACGACAGATGGCTTGGTGACGATTGACCCAAAGTTAATACCCAGGAACGGTTGAAGACTTTCAAAGTGGTTTTATCAGCTTTAAGGCAAAGGATTTCCCAACCCAGGTGAATGAAAAGTGTCGTGTTCAAGAGCGGTGATAAGGTTCTTCTGTAACAAAGGATAACAAATAGGTTTATTCTTCTCTCTTTTCCCCCACCATTTCTGGCAAGTACCTCTTTATTTTTTACAAGCTTGAGGAGGATAACATATGCTTGATTATAAGCTCATCCTTCGGATGAGTCCAACTTAGTTTAGATTTGGACCCTAAGAAGGAGTGGTCCGTTCCTGTTTGTAATCGAACAGGTCCTTTACTGTGAAATTTTAACGAGTCCAGTATAGGAGAAACTCGGCGTTTTTCAATTTTAGAGAGTCTGAAAAAACTAAAGAAGACTCCAAGGTGAACTTTTTCGTAAGTTTGTGTCTCCCAAGCCCGAAAAGGTATAAAATAATACCTGAGAGAACCGCTTGATCTTGCGACCAAGGAGTACTTTCATGATTAATGCCTTTGACCTGAAAAGTAAAAAGTGATCAAAGGCATGTCGTTTTATTTCCAGTATCGAATTTGAAACGACAAAAATCCGGCAATCTTTTCGTGTTTTTTACTGTCAGAAAAGGGTTGTAAGAGGACCGTCTTTTAATTCCATTTTAACGAGTGTAAAAGAAACGCTCGGCAATCTTTTCATATTTTAGGAGTCAGAAAATGGCTTAAAAGATGACTCTGATGTCTTGGTTCATGAAAAATGATGATTTTACCCTAAAGTCCTTTTGTCCTGCACAAAAACAACACATTACTCATACCTGTTTAAGATGGGCAAAAATACATTGAAAAATATCCTTTCATGGTGAAAAATAAACAAACTTAGCATTAATTTATCCAAAAAAACCTATAAAAAGACTTTTTACCATGTCATTTTTACCATTTTACTGTTGAGGGTGAGAAAAGGGCTTTTAACAAGAAACTTCCCGTGGATTTTGCGGAGAATCCGACCGTCGGAATCGAGCGCCGTCTCTTTCAGGTATTTCACAACATCCTCCTCTTCAATTTCATCTGTTTAGAATTCCATTTTAAGTTTTAGTTTGATTTTTTGGAGGGTTTGGGGTTTTAGGGTCCGCTTTTCGGGGGACGCAGGTGCCCCATGGGTGACCTGCGTACCCCGACATTTTCGTATATGGGAAAATGGTCGGAGTACGCAGCCCACCTTCAGAACAACTGCGTACCCACGCTCTGTTTTCTGAACGCGGGGTGCGTACTCCGCGCAAAGCGGATTTTCAAAACCCAAACTCAAAACCTAACCATCAAAATTTGATTTAATGAATTCTAATCAATGTTTTTTGGTGTGTAGATTGCCCACCATGCTAGATTGGCGTGAAAGAGAACACGAAGATGTCGATTTGGCCGCAATAGGTCATCAACCTTCCATTGATGCTTTAAAGGCATGCGGTCTCTACAAGTACTGGGCCATACCTGGCATGAGGGCCCAGGTGCCATTCTTAGAGTGGCTGGTTGAAAGGTGGAATATTCAGGATCAATGTTTCTACATCGGAGAACACCAGCTCGAGATAGAGCCCTCCGACATATATTTTCTCACTGGCTTGCCTAACAGGGGCGAGCAACTCTCTCTATTCGGGACTAGGCCGGGTGGCCAATCCCTTGCTAGTCTCCGGCTAGAGTGGTGCAACAATCAAAACCAGGAGAAGGGGATAGAAATCAAATACATATCCCGACCTGAACTTATGGTAATTGCCTTTACAGTTACCAGACTTTGCGGTGCTGCCGCTTTGCACATAGCCACTGGTTCCCAAATGCGGATGGCTATAGATTGCTTCCGAGGCACCATTTTCAACTGGTGCGATGCTGTGTTGGCCAATATGAAGGGCCAACTGACTAGGGCAAAGAACGGACAATTGAAGACCTTTGGATATGGGCCTTTAGTTGTGAGCTTTGCCCTAGAGAGAGTTCCAATGCTGATCCCCCAGCATCTTACTGTTCCAGTTGGGCCTCCTCGGGAGCCTAAGTTGACGCAGTGGGTTTCGGTAATGGCCCGGCATCCTGATGAGGGAGCAGGAGTTGTCCGATTTCCTGCGGGTTACTTTCACTGGTTGGAGAGCCAGGTCTTTGCGATTCAGGATTTTCCTTATGCCAGAATGGTTTTTCGCAATGATCCGGACATGGTTCTTCCACAGGGCGAACAATGGGATGACAGAGGTATTTCATTTTTCACAAGTTTTTAAATTATCTATTTTTTTTTGTTTTTTATATATCGTCTCAAAACTGACAGCAAAAATTTTCAAAATGCAGATGTAGGCCCACGGCGTCCGGCCAATCTCTGGGCTTTTGAGAGAAGAGTACCAGTTGCACCAGCACGAGCCCCACAGGATGCGGCCACAGAGACCTTAGCCGAGCTGGAACAGGACCTAGAGCGTCTCACGGTGGACATACTAGAGACGACTATAGACGATATTCCTATCCGACTTCAGCGCTATGTGGTCGCAGTCCCAGGACCTTTCAGGAGGTTCCTGTGTAGGGTAGCGCGTGCAGTGGTCTCATATAGAGAGCACCACCAGTGATTGGCTAGTCACTTTTGTAGACACATGTGACATTTTTGGTTTTTTGTACTTATCATTTTTGTCGATCATAAGGTGTTTTTCAACCTATGATCGAAGACGATGTATATTTTTGACACACTCCTATCTATATATATCATTATTACCGGCTTATTTTGTTAAACATGTGTGATGAAATGTTTATAAATTTACATTTATGATTGTGACAAATGTCTATTTAACATTCGAGACGCCATTGCATCTACTAATGTATTTAAAGACCTTGGAATATGCTGATATTCAATGTAATCAAATTCACGTTCCAAGAGACGCACCCTCAAAAACCATCTTAATAACACTGGATTTCTAATGGCATAGACTCTATTAAGCTGTAGTACAACGAGTTCAGAATCTAACCTCACTATCAAACTCCGAATCCCAAATGAAATAGATTCAGATAATAATTCAATCACTGCACTGTATTCTGCAATGTTGTTTGTTGTTTGACCGAGGCTCACCCCATGCATAGAAAATAACTCGTCAGAGGGCGAATAGATAACCCAAGCTGCGGAAGAGATATTCCGTGTACTACGACAAGCACCATCAGCAAATCCAATGTACGTTTGGAGAGGCGTCGACATCTGCAATATCAAGAGTAAAACCAAGATAAGCCAGAATAACGACGAAAAACACACTCTCTAAGCTAAGCACATTGTCTAAACTAACAAAACACACCAGCTAGAAAGAAAAATTAACCTAACTAACCTAACTGAATCTCCATACCCACCATTTAAGCATAATACCTCTTTAGGTAAAGTCCATTTCTGGGCTTACCCAAAGAGTCCCCATCAAAATCTACCAGCTCATAGGCCCCTTTTGCTAGCTTTCGCTTGACAATGTAGGGCCCATGCCACATGGGAACGAATTTTCCAGCACCTAATTTATCATTAGCTTGATCATATAATAGCACTAGGTCTCCTTCCGAAAAATTACGAGGGGTCACGTTACGATCATACTGAGCTTTCATCCTTTTTGCGTGAGTCTCGATTGCTAAAGCAGCATTACGTCGAGTCTCATCTAATTTAGCTAAGTATAACAGACGCTTCTCCTCTTCGGAAGTGGCTGGGAGTAATTCGATAGCCATTTGAAGTGATGGGATTTCGCATTCAATGGGCAACACTGCTTCCAAACCATAAACTAGTTGGAAAGGAGTGAACCTTGTTGATGTTTTCACTGAGTTTCGGTACGCCTGTTAGTGTCGATCTTGAAAGCCCTCCATCAGCGATCAAAACTCTTTGCATTTGCATTAGTAGGTGTCTCATCAATGTCAAATTTTGCATCCCATTAGGCATGCCATAACCCTGATGGAGGAGCTGGTCTATTTATACCCCTCTTGGCTTTGTTGGATCAGGTTATATCAGTCATTAAGCTTTTTCAAGATCGTCTTGTTTTGTCTTGAGGTCAAAGTCCTAGGTCTAGGGTTTTGGTCATTTATCTCTGCAAGGTCATGTTTTTGAAAATCCATGAGTGCTCAGCAAGCCAGAGGGAGGATTGTAAACATGTTTCTTCGATATTTTTTATCTTGTACAGTGAACTTTCACCTTGGATTTAAAAACTCCGTTTTTAAAGCCAAGGTCATTTTCTTAGTTTTTGTAATAAGTGATGAAATTTCAAAAATCTTCAGCGGACAAAATGCAACCCTGGTCCCCTTGCCAAGGTCCCTCAGATGATCTACCTGCAAAAAGAACCAAGTCAAAGCACTCAATGAGTCAAATTCAGGATAAAGGAAACCAAAAATCAGTGTTATAAAAGTGTCAAAAATAAACTTTAGAAAGTGGGTTTATGAATGAAATTTTTTTCAAATGGAGTTTATAAAAGTTCAAATTCCCTCCTTTCACTCTCATTGTGCATCCTAACGCTTGCAAGAGAGGTTTGAGAGAGTGATTGAGAGAAAGGAGCAAAGGCACAACGATTTTGGGCAGCAGAGAGGGGCGCGACCCGTTGGGTGGTGCGCGACCCGTCAGAAGCTCTTTCGCAGTTCAGAAAAACAACGTGCGCGACCCATTGGGAGGGGCGCGACCCGTTGGGCGGTCTGCGCGACCCGTTGAACCGGCTTGCTGCAAACTTCAAAGAAATTTTCCAATCTCCCTCCAAATCATCTAATTTGTTCGAGGTAGGCTCTTTACACATTATTTTTGTGGTTGGTGATAAATGAAGCCCTCATGCTTGTATTATAACCTCAAATCATGTAAGTGAAAGGACATTATATGGCTGCAATGTTAATGAGCAAACTGTGCTAGGGTTTGTGTTGTTTCAAGCTATTTTTCCCTTTGGTTTGTTTCCCTCCTTTCCCTTTCACTCACACTTATATGTTCATCTCTTTTCCCATATTATTTTGTAAATGAAATGCAAATCTTTCCCCATCCCTAGTCACTAAAAATGAAAACCCTATCCCTCTCCCAAAGCATCAAAAAACAAAATTCAAAACCCTAATCCCCCTCTACCATATGCATGTGTAAATAAAAATGTTGGTAAAATATGTCAGCATGTTTTGTGCATGGTTTCCCTTTTTTCCCCTATTAAACATGTACACATATTCCCATGTTCACTTTCATACATGTTTTTCCCATATGCAATAATCTTTGCAAATGATTTCCCAATTACAAATATGTGTTCCTATATGCATAATGATTTGCAACATTTCCCTTAAAAATTCCCTGTCATATTATTATATTCCCATTCCTTGTTAAAAGATCCCTCCCCTAACATTTCCCTCATGTCTTTTTCCCCTTGAAACAGCATAGAGTTCAGCACTTTTTGCAGGCAGAGACAGCAGTTCAGTTTGTCCACTTTGCTCCTAAACCATGTCAGAAACCGAAACTTATGAGCAAAGTGATGACCATTCATCATCTACAGAGGTTGAGGTACAGAGGAGGCCTCGAAAAGGGGGTAAGGGTGGACATCATAAGCGAGAGGAGCCCACCTCTTTGGCAGAATTACAGGCCTGTCCTATGGCAGTCACTTGTTTTCAGTACATGTCTTGTTATCAGTTTTGTGAGAGGATCTCTCGGATTCAACATCACAGAGAGTTGGCTCGCCTCTTTGTTTTACATTTGCATGATGGACATGTCAACCTAGCAGGGGTAGATTTTACATTGACACCCGAGGTGATCTCACATGCTACAGGGATACCGAATGTGGGTGAGGTGTGGCCTAAGCGCAGGTTGCTAGATTTTGTTCACTTTGAGCCTTATGTCCGGCCACCATTCATGAGACATTTGGCGGGTGTTTTTCCATTCAGATTTCTCCAGAGCGAGTATGCTCCCATCATGAGGCTTATTATGCACTATTTTACTTGTGAGGGCAGATTTTCACAGGTGTACTCATATCACATTTGCCTTTTGATGCATTTCACCCGAGTGAGGATGATGAACATCCCGGTCTTCTTCTTTCATAACATTCAGAGGATGGTGCCCATGTTGCAGATGAAGACCCCGGCCCAGCAGTACAGGAGCTTATGTCATTATGGTTTGATTCAGCTCATAGTCTTGCATCAGTTGACTCAGCAGGGCATCTCATGGGAGGAGTTCATTTCGCGTGAGTTTTTCACAGCAACACCCCAGCCACATCCAGAGGTCATTCAGGAGGAGGGAGGACCATCTCAGCAGCCTGATATTCCGGTCACTCGACATGTTAGTTCTTCACCTCAGCTCACTTATCAGAGAGGCCCAAGGGCCTTATTTGCAGCAGCCAGGCGAGTACTATCTCCACAGCAGGTGGAAGGGGTCTCGCCTTTATCATCAGCACAGCAAGTGTTATCTCCACATCAGGTGGAAGGGGCCTCGCTTTCTTCACCAGCACAGGTACCACAGAGGGGCAAACAGCCCATGATTCATGAGGGTCCATCAGGAGTTCCAGACACTGAGATGATTGATCTTGAGGCCAGTTCTCCTAGCCGAGAGGCAAAGGAGATCATTCAGCATCTCAGGGCTGAAAATGATGCTTTGCAGAGGAGACTTGAGGGTGCCCAATGGACTATCACTTACCTTGAGCAGCGGAACAAACAGCTGGAGGAGGAGAAAGCACTTGATGAGCTATGGAGGATTCGTAGTGACCGAGTCTTGAACCGAAGAAGACCCGGTGATCCATTGCCTGCAGACCGAGTCAATGCTCATCCAGGTGAACGCACACTTAGAGAGGCTGTTTGCTAAGGCCAACCAAGAGAAAAAGCTGCTGAGGAATATGAAAAATCATTATTGGGCAAGGATGCATGTATGCAAAGCCAAAATGAAAGTGTTTCAAAGGAGGTTGACCGAGGCTCAAAAACGGAGAAAGAAGCCAAATCCCCTCTGTATCTTGGCTGAGGCTTCACTCAAGGATCATGGCACTCATTAGCCTAGTCACAGCTCAAATCCCAAAAAATTCTGAAAATTTTGGGTAATTTTGGCAATTTTTGGAAATTTACAGGTTTTGGCTCCTCAACGGGTCTCACCCCCGGTGAGACCCTTTGTCATGGCAGCTCCTTTTTGCAAAAACTCAGCATTTCTAGATTTTTCATGCAAAGTTACATATGCCTATGGATGGACTTGAGTTTTTATGGAGTTTTGGGCCTCCAAAAGGTCAAAATACATGCAAAATTTGACTTTCTGCCCCTTTTTTGAGTTGCAGAAACCAGTCTTGAGAGAATTAAGTTTTGACATGGCAAATGACCTCCAAATCCAAAAATTCCAGTTGGGTTGGAAAGTAGACTCATAGACCTTTCCAACGAGCTATCCTAAACCCAATTCTGACACATTCAAGTGCCTCAAACAGAGCTCCAAAGGGGCGCGACCCGTTGAGCAGATTTTGCCAGAATTGACTTGTTCAGCCCAAAAAACGCAGATTTGACTCTTTTTGACTTTTTGAGGTTAATGATGGTCCTCTTGGATGTAATTGTGACACTTTTTAGATACTTTTACTCTTGTTTAACACTTCTAGAAGATTCATTTATGTAAAGGGTAAAAATTGAATGTATGAACTGGTTTCCAAGTTTATAGAGGCAAGTTGTTTTGACTGCCTATTTTCTAGTGTCTAGTTTAGAAGTTGTTGAAACAGCTCCTAGGATAGTGAGCTCGACCCATGGAGGCAGGGAAAGAGGTTAGATCATCTATATTATGTACTTTCTTGCTCATTTTCATGGTTGGACTCTTGAGGGAGAAGCTATCATTGTATTATTTCACTTGTATCTCTGCAATTTTTGGCTAAGGAAGACCAGGGTTTTGCAGTCATCTTTGGGATTCTTGTGGACTCATGTATTGATGGTGTGTTTCTAAATGTTCTTGTAAGCTTTGTTATGTGATTTATTTCCTTTCTTTACTTCTGCATATTAAACAAATGAAGTGTTAAAGTAAGAATTCATGCTTGCCATGCTCTGCTTTTAAGTTTGTTTAATTTCAATGTTTTCTACTGTTTAAGGAGGATTCAAAGTTATTGTTTGCCCTCCTTAGCTCCTCACCTGTCTTTCTCATCCATTCACCTCAGTTTAAGGCATCAATACTGTCTCCTACCTCGCCCCAAAGAACCCCCTGCAGAAACTGTGTCAAATCCCCGCACCCAAAATTGCAATTCCTCAATTTGCCACCAAAAACCCAAAAAACCCCAAATCAACCTTTTTAATCAGTTTACTAGCCTAATATCAGTGTTACCTTGTTGGTCATCTCATCCCATTGAAGATCTGCCGAGATTGACCGGAGAGAGCCTTCTCCTGCCCCGTAGGGCTAGCTACGAGGCTAAATGGTTTGATGTAGCCTTGAGGTTTACCTTTCTCAGCCTGAGGTGAAATTTCAAGCGCTAACATACTTGGATTCAAAGTTATTGTTTTCCCTCCTTAGCTCCTCACCTGTCTTTCTCATCCATTCACCTCAGTTTAAGGCATCAATATTGTCTCCTACCTCGCCCCAAAGAACCCCCTGCAGAAACTGTGTCAAATCCCCGCACCCAAAATTGCAATTCCTCAATTTGCCACCAAAAACCCAAAAAACCCCAAATCAACCTTTTTAATCAGTTTACTAGCCTAATATCAGTGTTACCTTGTTGGTCATCTCATCCCATTGAAGATCTGCCGAGATTGACCGGAGAGAGCCTTCTCCTGCCCCATAGGGCTAGCTACGAGGTTAAATGGTTTGATGTAGCCTTGAGGTTTACCTTTCTCAGCCTGAGGTGAAATTTCAAGCGCTAACAACGCCCACAGCGCTAAAAATAACATGTTATGCCAATTCGACCGATGAATACCAATGATTCGTCGGATCATGATAACTAGAACTTTGTTGATGGATTCAACCAAACCGTTTGCTTGGGGATAATAAGGAGTAGAACTATCATGATGCAAACCAAGCTGGCTTGTAAGTTCTGTCATCGTAATGTTTCGAAAATGGCGCCCATGGTCAGTGATTATCGCTTGTGGGACACCAAACCTAGCAATAATATGATTGAATACGAAAATCGCAGCTGTCTTGCCATCTGCCTCGAATGTAGGCATCGCCTCGGCCCACTTAGTAAAATAATCAACCGCAAGGATGATATACGCATGCCCCCCGGCCGAGTGAGGGTTACATGTAATAAAATCGATACCCCATTTAGCAAAAGGACCAACGGCAATTATAGGGTGGAGAGGAGCAAGTGGTGCGCGCGTCTTGCGATCAAACACTTGACAGTTGTGGCATTTTCGGACCTCAATGATACAATCTTTAAACATGGACGGCCAGAAATAGCCAGCACGCAACACCTTCTGAGCTGTGGCATACCCAAACATATGACCGCCACATGCTCCAAAATGACAGTCATTCAGAACCCTTTCTGCCTCTTCATGAGTTAAGCAACGACGAAAAACCAAGTCCGCCCCACGACGATAAAGAGTATCTCCAATAATTTTGTACTGTTGGGACTGGAATCGAATTTTCCGACGTTCTGACTTTGAAGCTTCGGGCCGAAAGGATTGGGTTTGGAGATAGACGATTATATCCCCATACCACGGATCTAAAGTGCTGATAAGAAACAAAGATTCATCCGCAATGGGCTCTTCTGCCACTGTTTCTGTGTCAGCACGCGGGAAATCACACATTAACTCGACAAAAACTAAGGATTTCTTAGATTTGGACTTCTCGAACTCCAAATCGAACTCTTGCAGGATAACAACCCATTTGGAATACTTGCCCCCTAGCAATTGTTTAGTCAAAATATAGATCATAGGGTTGCAATCCGAAATCACTGTAGTTTTACAAAGAAGAATGTAATGACGAAAACGTTGGACAACCTGAACAGCTGCCAGGGCCAATTTCTCCACATGCGAATATTTTAGCTCAGTGGGATTTAACGTCCTACTAAGATAATATATCACATGTTCCGTTCCGAATTCGTCTTCCTGAAGTAAGACCATTCCAATGGTGGAGTGGGAGGCGGCGAGATACAAAAAGTAGTCCTGGTTGTAGTTGGGAGGATGCAGCAACGGTGCATGGGTCAACGCGTGCTTAAGTGCATCAAAAGATTTCTGAGCTATCTCATCCCAAGAGAATTGAGCGTTTTGTTTCAACAACCAGGTGAAACCCTTTGTAACCTCGGCGTAGTTAGGAATGAATCGACGTAAAAAGTTTGCTTTCCCCTGCAAACTTTGGAGTTGGCGCAAACTCGAAGGAGGAGGAAATTTGATGATAGCTTCGACCTTCGAGGGATCGACGTGGATGTCGGCTTTTGAAACGACAAATCCTACCAATCGTCCCACTTCTATACAGAAGACACATTTGTGTGGGTTCAACCGAATTCGATAATGCCGACACCTCATAAAAATAGCGCGTAAGTGAACAAGGTGATCAGCTCGATGTAAAGAATGAGCAGGCAAATCATCGAGATACGGTTGCACAATGTGCTTGATGTCATGAAACGCGTAAGAAATTGCCCGTTGGAAAGTGGCTCCGGCATTCTTAAGTCCAAAAGGTAATTTGCAGTAAGCAAATGTCCCCCAGGGACAAATGAAAGCCGTTTTTGGTTGGTTGGCAGGTAGAATATTGATTTGGTTGTAACCGAAAAAACCGTCCATAAAGGAAAATATTTCACTGCCGGCACAATCATCAATTATTTGATCGATATAGGGCGTAGGATAGTTGTCTTTTGGACAAGCACGATTTATATCCCTATAGTCGATGCATATTCTTATTGTTCCTTATTTTTTGTTAACCAGAACAATATTCGATACCCAATCCGTTAACGGGATCGGATAAATGAAACCTGCTTTCAACAGCTTCTCGACTTCTGCTTTAATCACAGCCGCTTTCCTAGGGTGTATCTGACGCAGACGTTGCCGAACGGGTTTAGCGTCTGGGTAAGTCTTGATCTCATGAACAACAATGGAGGGATCAATTCCTGGCATTTCCTCATAGGACCAGGCAAACACGTCGCGGAATTCTTGAAATAGGACCTTGTATGTTTGAATTTCGTCATCTGTACACGAGGCACCTATATGAATGTTCTCAATAATTCCGGTTTTGACTGAAATGTCAATGGCAATAGTTTGGGAAATGTTTCCCAAATTCAATTCTGAATCAGGATGTTTCATGGGATTCTGAGCGTCCTTGACATATTCAGCTGTAAAAATTGATGAAAAATCATTTTCAAAGTCATCACCCTCAGGTAAAAACGAAGATCTATGATGAAGATCTTCCCATGGTAGATCGTCTACAGCTAGGATTTCGCGAAGTTGTTCGTCAGATGACACAACTTCAGGAAACGTTATCCATTTTGAGGTTGATGTGAAAAGTGATTCCTCACGGACCACATTCATTTGGTCGATTTGGGTTGAACGCGAGTCGGTAAAAGACTGCACGGCTTCATAAGCAATTTCATATGGACTCAAAGGCATGGCATCACCGAATGAGTCTATCTCAGATTCAGATGGGACAATCCAAGGATCATCATAAATAATAGTGTCTGAAGTAATCATATGAATGAAAGCAAATGAAGGGTCTGCGTTGATTGGAGGGAAAGGAAAAGTTCCCAGTAAACCATAATCTTTAACTAATCCTACACCAACATCCTTGTAAGGGATAGTCGTTTTACCGACATGCTGGATACTCTCTGAAGAGGTTGGGTTGGATGAAAAGTAATCCAGCTGGTCTATCGTCATGATTTTACCATTGTGTGGAAACTTTATAACTCTGAAGACTGATGACACGACCGCTGTCATAGCGTAAGACCAACTGCGACCCAAAAGAAGGTTGTAGTCTAGAGGGGCATCAACCACCTCCACATCTAGACTAACGGTTTTTCCTTCAACCCCTATAGGCAAATCCTGTAGAATGCCAAACGGATGGAACCCATGGCCATCAAAGGCCTTAAGAATCGTCGGGGATTGGTTCAGTGAAGGAGAACCAAGCGATCTCCAACACTGAATCGACATAATACACGTAGAAGCTCCTTCATCAATTACAGTCTGATGAATAGGCCTGTCTTTTACTATCACTGGAATCTGGAAAGCCATCTGATGAGGGAGACGCGGTGTACTATTTTCTAGATCAAAGATTATCAGGTTCGGGTCCTGAATATCAACAGCTCCTATAGCCGACAAAAGTAATTTTCGTTGTGCTGGACATGATTGCAGCACTTCCAAAGCCGACATTGCTGAGGGTGAAACAGCTAAATCCTCAACAATGTTATAATTCTGAGCTGCTCTCGCATGTGGATTGAAAGCAGACTTTCGAAGTATACCCTTGGCGGGCGGTTTGATTACCAAGTCCGGGTTAGGTTTCTCGATCTATAGTGGATCGGAACCGAGAGCTGAGGTTGATGGATTAGAATGAGAAGATTCTGCTTCTTTGCCATCAACAGGACTCTTACTACCATAATCTTGCGATCGAGTCGCAATCCGCACATGAGACATCATCAATATGGGTTCTTCACTGGCACTCGAGGAAGAACCTATCATTTTACTCTCCTGCTTTGGAAATGGATCTTTCAAAACAGCAGGAGTTGGGGAACCTTTAACGATTTTCACAACCTTTGCCCGATGAGGGCAATCTCTTGTGAAATGATCTTCTTCACAAATTAAACAAGGATAGCGAGGTTTGCGCTTTTCGTCGTTAGATTCCGACTTCTCTTTTTTCTCCTTTGGAGCCTTGTCTGCTTTATCCTTCTTCTTGCCTTTCTTCTTACCACCGTTTTTTGATTTAGCCGCAGATGGCTCTACAGCGTGAATGTCGGCGGTAATTTCAGGAGAAGACTCTCCTGTTGGGGAGTCTGGTAAGGTTATTATTGGAGAAGAATTCTTTGAGGATTTCTTCTTACTTTTAATATTCACCGTACCAATCATGCCATCAGCCGCATGAGACCCCGAAGGAGCAGCAGCGATTTGATTCGACTTAGGAAGATCTGGGATCTTCTCGTGCAACGTACCCGACTGAGTGTAAACTAAGTCAAGGTATTGGGCTTGAGCAATGACTTGCTCCTCAGTAACTACTCCGGCCTTAGCTACGTCTTCAGTAATCTTCGGTAATAATGATTTTACAAACCATTCAGCTAAGATTTGGTCCGGGATAAGAACTTTCACTAAACGTCTTCGACGTCTCCATTCATGAATATGATTTGAAATATAAGTGGACGTCGATTGTTTTAATGAAGTTAGTAACTCAGTACCATTATCGTATCTGACCGGCAACTGAAAATGAGTTAGGAACGAGGTAGCTAACTGGCTGAAATTGTAAAAAGAGGCCCGTGGTAACTCAATTTACCACTTGGGCGCGAGACCAATGAGCGTACGCTGGAAAAGACGTAAGTGGATCGAATCATCCGAGATGGAATTTGAGGCACACCAGAGGTGATAAGTCATCACATGATTTGACGGATCCTCTCCAGAGTTACCTTCGAACTTGGGTATATCACTGGGCAACTTATTAGGCATTGGCGGCCAGAACGGAACATAATTGATTGGATCGTTCGTTAGGCGCGTCAAGTCGGGTAAATCCAAAGTTGCGATAAACAGTAATTTCCGGTTAGGATCTCTAAAACTCTGGGTCACAATACCAGTTCCAGGAGGAGGATATCCAGGATAACTAGGAATAGGAATCGCGTTCGGGATATTGTATCCTCCTGGAAAACCAGGATTAACCGGACCGTACTGGGGTTGTTGAGGTTGTTGATAAGTGTACCCAGGATACGGTTGATACTGGTAAACTGGTTGTTGGATAGCAGGACTGAATTGGTACTGTCCCTGGTACTGTTGATAGGTAAATTGAGGTTGACTTGTTACAACAGTACTTAAACCAGGCTGCCCTACAGGCATCTGAACCGTGGTTTGAATCGTAGATCCGGACAACGGTAAAGATGTCTGAGTGGTTACAGAGACAGTAGAAACCAGAGCTGTCGATACTCCAGAAGTAAGTGCGGTAGATGTTGCGGTAGTTGCAGCAGTCATTTGAGATGGAGTACTAGGTGCAATTGGCGGCTGAGTAACTACCAAAGTTACAGAAGTTTGAATATTTGACTGGACAGGTTGCGGTTGCTGGGGTGAACCAGAAACTACGGGTTGTCCAGTTTGAGGTAATAACTGTATACTTGGCTGCAACATCTGTTGACCTTGTGATGGATCCCACACTATCATTCCGGGGTATTGACCCGTAACAGGTTGAGGATACTGAGATCCGTAACCAGGTTGAGGGTAAGATTGATAATTGACAGGTACATTTCCCATACTTTGAGCATAAGCTTGACCTTGAGGTGGTAGATAACCTTGAGTCAAGTACTGACCCTGAGGTTGATAACCTTGAGGTAAATACTGATACTGGGGTTGACCTTGACCTTGAGGTTGATACCCTTGAGGTAAATACTGATACTGAGGTTGATAACCTTGGGGTACATATTGAGGCTGGGGTTGACCTTGAGGCATGTATTGTACTATGGGTACATACTGTCCTTGAGGTTGCCCCCCAGACGCAATTTGTGTACCTTGAGGCTGCCCCCCAGGCGTTAATTGAGGCTGCCCCCCAGGCGGTAATTGGCCACCTTGAGGTTGAGAACTAGGAGTTGAACTTGACATCATATAAATGTCTCCTACGCCCAACGGCTTATTACCAGTGTTTCCAGCTAATAACCCATGTTCAATGGGTTGAGGAGATGCTCCCGCAAAAGTACCAGAAAGTGACTGATACCCGGAGGGAACAGAAGGACCGCCGTACAAGTAAGATTCAGGAGATTGAGTGAACACGGACGACTAACCAGACATATTTACAAGAGTATAAATACCTCCAGGTGGAAAAGGAGTTCGAGGTGGAGAAAAACTTATCCCTGAGTTGTCTAAATAATTGGTTAACGAAAGGTACCAAGTAGTACTTCTAGGAGGACTGTAAAAGATAGATTCACGCTCCCTTAGATCAATAGTAGGTTGTTCTTTAAGGATAGATACGCCTAATTCTTCCTCTGGAGCAAGTTCTTCAATAGCTATCAAACCAGTAGGAAGATTTTCGGTGATGACTCTTTCTACCCTAGGTGAATCAGGTGCACTAGAAGTTGGAGTAACAGGTTCAGATACTTCAGGTTCTTCGCCTATATCACTAGTAGATGAAAAACTACCAGCAAGCTCAGAAACTGCAACAGCTTCGGGATTATAACCTGTTTCTAGACCTTGGTAATCTGGATGGACTACCAACGACGATTCTCCTTCTTCAGGTGAACCTACTTTACTGCCACTAGGAGTTACAAGGACCTTTAAACCTTCGTAATGACTCGAGACGTCTTGAGGAGGCTCACCCCGAAGTCTACGGGATTTCCTCAACAATTCGGCCACGGAAACAACCTCAAGAGACTTGCCCCAAAGTCGACGGGACTGTCTCGGTAATTCTGTCACAGTTAAAAACTTTTAACTACTGCACACGCAAACAAAGTAAAATCTCAAAGCAAACCACCTAAAGTCTCTAAAGAACCAAACAAATTTGAACCACACGCCTAAAGAATCTAGGGCGTTAAACCAAGCACAAACAGTAGCTTTCCGGACCAAAAACGCTAGTTGGAGATGAAACCCAACATCGCCGGATTCAGTACAGAAGTGGCAGGTGGAACAGTTACCCCGGAAACCTGCTTAATGAATAGACCGGCACAAGTTCCTCCATATTAACCGTCTCGAGTGAAGTGAACCCCCCGGAAAATCCAAGTGAGTCTAGCCGACGTCTGCTCCAGGTACAGTGGGATCTTCCCTCCACCATCACCTCGGTAGAATCCTAAAGATAATGGTCACTAAGGTTACCAACAACAACAAATGCACCTGGGGGAACAGTCTACACTCTGACAGCACGCAAGGGCAGAGTATCAAGCTCAATCCCCTTGCCGGCTCCTTGACAATAATCCAAGGTTTACCGACAAGTGACCCCTGGCTCCTCGACAATGGTTAATCCGAGGTTTACCGTTTGTAATACGTGCGTGTCTGGCGTCGTTCCCAACGAGGGAGGATTGATCCCCTCACTGGTTCGGACACGAGCTCGTGCTTCTCCTTTAAGAGGAGCTTTCCCAGAGTACAAATGAAACAATTGGATTTATTCTATCACAAGATAAGCTACTTGTTTGGTTTTGTTGTCTTGGAGAGTTAATTACTCTCCTACTCCAAGACACTAGCCTGATCTATATTGGTGTTTCAGAGCCCTAGTAAATAAAAGTTACTAAGTTGATTTTACTTTAAGCGTTAATTTTATGGTTTTTCTTAAAGACAAAAAGGTAGTGGAGATGAAACTGGTGGTGTGTAGACTCGACTCGCAACCACTACAAAGATGCACCTAAGATGATTTACACTACTTTTCTTTTTCAATGAATCTCCTAGCTAAGAGAGTTGGAAAATGCAAATTTTATAGAAAACAACTTTCTTGGCAAAGACAATCAAAGAAACAATTTCTTTATCTTTTCAAAACATATAACTCATGACCACTAATTACTTCACGAAATTTTCTTTTCTCTCCCAAAAGACTACAAATGCTACCAAAGCAAACTTTTTCCAAAAGAATTTTTGTGTTTTTTCTATATTAATAAAGCATGTAAAACTATTTATCAAATCAAATTTAACAAATCTAAGACAATCAAATCAAATTCACTCAAAAGCAAATTAAAAGGAAATTTACCTAAAAGCAAAAAATAATGAGGACAAAAGCCTACAAGGATAATTCCCGGATGTTTTACTCAGTCAAAATGCAACTAAGGATCAGTTCATGCAGAATCATAAACTAATCAAAAAACAAAATCGAAATCTTTTTGTTCTTTTTTCTCAAGAATGAAATTCAAAGCTTTAACAAACAAACTTTTCGAGATTCGCAAAGAGAAGACACAAAGGTAGGTCTCTCACAAGGGTGACTTTTATGACAGGCCCAACTCCTAAGAGGACTGATCAAAACCAAGGAGATCCAAAGTTTGACAACCTCTAACACCAAAGTCATTACAGGACCAGTTAAAAATCAAACCCTAAGGCAAAATCCCTATGAATTCCACCAAAACCCTCGACACTAACGGGACAAGTTCAGGTGAAGATCTCTGACAGTAAACCAATGGATCTGGGCAGTAAAAACAAATTAAAAACAAAATCTAAAGAGCAGAAAGAGGAAAAATGAAATTTTCTCAAATTTGACAGGGGTACGCAGGTGATCTGTTGACACAGGCGCGGGTACGCCCTGTGCACAAAGACGCAGTGCGTACAAGTACGCACTGTGCCTAACTCAGAGGCTGCGTACTGCTGGCAAAGCTAAGAAAAATAAAAATCTAATTTGAATCTAAGCTAACCCACCCAAATACACAGTTAGACAGTCAAAAATAAAAATAAAAAGCGATTTTTCTCAGACCAGAATATCAAATCAAAAAGAACTCAAACACATTCATGGATTCCCTAGTGGAGTCGCCATTTTGTCATGCGGAAAGAGTCGTTAGTGCGGACACAACCGACCTCCCTAGAAGCCTAAGACTTTCTAGTGACAAACAAGACAAATAAGAGCAATCCTTCACTAAATATGCATTTACAATATGAGAAATCAAGTGTTTAGATCCTACCTGTAACCCAACGCTGTTGTTGTAGTCCAGCTTCGTTGATCCGGATGAGCTCCTCCTTCTCTTCGAAACCTGCATTCACTAACAATCAAATGATTAAATAGCACCTGAATATCACATAAAATAAAACATATTTAACATATAGACCAAGAAGTATATGAAACAACTCATAAATAACAAATTGTTGAGAAGAATGGACTTATTTGTATTAAAAGGTAACAAAAGGAACCATTACAACCTGAGCCTTGGTGTTGTGCAAGTCCCTCCCAGGGTCCACAAGAGTTCTCCTTTACTCTGATCAGCTCACCCACTTCCAAATGAAACAAGCAAAGATGGTAATCTCTCCTCACAAGCTTCTATAAGGAAGTCCTAATTCTAGCAGCATCTACCCTTAGGAATGTTCAGCTTTTAACCTCTCCTCCCTTTGGCCCAATGCCTGTATTTATAGTGTTCTAGAGGAATTTATTCAGGTCCACCATCAATGGGATAAGCCCCTCTTTGGATGGGATAGCTCCCCTCTTGATGGGATAAGTTCCTCTTTGGTAGGGATACATGAACCATCTGGAGGCGCTTCATACACGTCAAACAAGCTTCTAGAAGACTCTAGAAATGACCACAAGTAACTTTTTAAAGATGAAACTCGCGCCTTTTGACCTTTACAGGAGTACGCACCCACCCCTTTACATACAGAGCGTACAAGTACGCAGGTATTGTGAACTTGGGTTGCGTACACGCAGGTAAGGCTAAGAGAAACTGTGTACCAGAGATAATTGACTTTAAATGACTTTTCTCTCTTTCTTGAAGTTTGACATGAAGAGCAGAGGCATGAGACTTGCCAAGGAGGATAGTATGACAGTGGATGGAGCCATACTAACTGCAAATAGTCATGGTGACATTTTTTAGTGTAACACACTTCCATGCCTTCTTGGGGTTCCCCCACTCATCCTTCCTAGTCCACACCTCCTCCTTTGTCCTTCACATCTCCATATTATGCCCAACCAGTTGCTCATCCATTTCACCCCTACGCTTAGCCACAGCCTCAGTGGAATGCACCTCATCAGGGGTGGAGGCCCCAGTACAACTCTCCTCCCACTCTTTTGCCTCCACCACCTACCCAACCACAACCCCATCCACATCCATCTCAAATATACACCCCCACTCAACTACTCATACCACCATTTCCAAACCCTCACATTGGAGTAGCTCAACCCAATTGCAATGCTGAGGCACAACATGTCCAAACAACTCCTCTTGAGCTCAATGATATTCACCATAGCTCAAGAAGAGTATTGCAAAACAGAGATTATATTGACGGCATTGAACCACATCCAGCAAAAGAAGATTCAAAAGAGGAGATCAAAGCACCATGGGATGCACTTGATGAAGAGAAGACATCAGAATCAGAGATCGAGAGAGCTCCCTCATGGTTACCACCAAATCCTCCATGTAGTCAAGAGAAAAATCAGCAAAAAGAGGAAGATGTGAAGGTCATAATAGAAGGTGACATGAAGAATGATCCAGATCAGCAAAAGGACCAAGGATATCAGAGCTATATTGAGATATGGTTCCAGATGGTCACTAAGTTGCAGCAGTACTCTCTTCCTCAGCTATGTTTGATCCCTTCTAATTCAAATCATTTGGTCTCTGAAATTCGGATACCTGTCAAAGCATGCATCTTAAGCCTCTAATCTCGATGTGCACATGGCTCCATTGGAAGTATTCTTATACTTGAAAATGATTTTGTTTTTCAAGTAGGGGAGGGTAGAAAAAAAAAAGAAAAAAGAAAAAAAATGAAAATAAGAGAAAAATAAAAATCTAAGGTGAAAACCTCCTCGAAGGCGCCTCAGATTGGCTCATTGATTGAAAAACTTCATGAGGCAGCCAATGGGTTGGAAAGAAGGGAAAAGAAAAAGGAATAAGATCCCTGGGTGAAAACCTCCCTTGGAGGCGCCCAGGGTAGGAAATTAGGGTGAAAACCTCCATGAGGCACCCTAGTTGTTTTCAAAAAAAAAAGAGAAAAAGAAAAATAAACCTAATTTTTGTTGAATAATTGCAGGTTGCAGGAAGGACATTGCAGGTTAGGAGGATCGAGGAAGTTTTGTGCCTTCTACAGGAAGTTTTGTGTCTTCTACAGGAAAATCCTGTAGAGCCTACAAACAAGCCAAAATCAATCTCAAAAGAGGACTCGAAGGTTGAGAATCTATCTATGAGGCCTGTAAACATCCCTGTTTCCTTCCCTCACCCTTCTCCATCATTTTTTCCACCTCATTGTTCTTCTTTTATGAAAACTGTGTTTTCTACAGGAAGTTCCTGTAGAAATTACAGAAAGCTAGAAATGGATTTTAAAAAGCAGTTTGGCGAACATGGAAGCTTCATAAAGGGTTCATAAATCCTCTTACAATCTTCAAACCTCTCTCCCATCAATTCCAAGTCTGCATTATAGCCCAAGCTCATTCTTTCTTATTGTGCAAAAAACTGCAGAATGCTTTGAAACAAAAATACATAGAGTAGAAATTTGTTTTTTCCCTAACTTGGAAACCATGCATCCATTTAAAAAACTATTTTATGGGGAGTTGTATAGGGATGATGGAAACATGCCCGAGCAATTTCAGCCAATTCCAGTGCACGGTTTCCAAGAAATCAGCCTCCATCACCTTCAGCCATTTTTGCATTTTCTCCATATCCATGCATCCATTTCAAAACATGTTTCATGGGGAGATGCATATAGGTGATAGTAACCTGCCCAAGCAGTTTCAGCCAATTCCAGTGCACGGTTTTCGAGAAATTGACCTCTGTCATCTTCAGTCATTTTCAATTTTCTCGATATCTGTTCATCCATTGACCACAATTTTGCTATGGGAGGTGCATAACAATGATAGAAGCATGCTCAAAAAGTTTCAAGCCAATCTAATCTATCGTTTGGGAGCTATGGAGAAAACAAGTCGTCCTGCAGAAATCCAGCATCAGCAGCATGAGGGTGCAAATCTGAAGGATGAAACAGACTTCTGCAGCTTAGAGCCAGCCAGAGGATGCATGCCTAAGAAAAATAGCCACACATCAGACAACAAAAAGCATATAGCATAATGGATCTAGGCATGTAGCAATGGAATATGAGCATGCAGCAGCAAAAAGAACCAAGCAGCACATCGACTTACAGGTAAGTGTCTAAACCAGTTCCTCTATTTGCATCTGTATGATTCGAAAGTTCATGAACGAATGAAATGGTTGGATTAAGCCAGAAAGCTAGCCAGTTAACCCGACACCCTCAGCTAGTTCGATTGCACTCATCCAGAGATCACCCAGTGCACGTGTCTAGTCAACTCACGAGAAATTTAAAAAAACAGGTAGTGGCAGATGTTTTGAACTCCAGCGCACATGATGTCAAGTGATTAACAGGTAGAAAACATGAAGTTTCGTGACAGCACTACAGTCTGCATGGGGCCAATGCACATTTCTGCCACCTCATCTCCTCACCACGAATCACGCCAGCAGTTAAAAGACAGCTCAGTTAACGCATTCACCACTCTTTGTTCACTGTGCCTTCATGACGTCCCCAACTGGAGTACGCGTCCACCACTTCCAGAGCAGCTAACCAATGGTCCTCTACAAGATTTCTGCCTGATTTTTCGAGATTTCTGCCTGTTTTTTTAAATCTCCCGCCTATCGGGCTCTACAGGAAGCACAGTTTCGTTCTACAGGAAACGAGAGCCTTCTACAGGAAGGCTTCTACAGGAAAGGCAGAAAACAGCCCTGCAGAAAGAAAACTCGGGATTTTCAGCAAATTTCAAGCTCAAAACAAGGTAGGCTTGAAAAAACTCTGTGCATGATTTGTTTGTGCAAGGTGGTGAATTAAACACGACATTAGAATGAAAAAGAGAGTGAAAGTCTACCTATGTATTGAACAAACCGTGAAAGATTGCCAGCATATTTCACTGAATTTACCTAGTTCTTTCTCTGCATTCCAAAATCTCCTCATCAGTTTTAAAAAAAATTCTCCTGTAAGGAAGATACATGCTGCAGTAGAGGCCACCCTGTGTGCATGAAAAAACTCAATTTACATATCTATATATGTGTTGAGAAGAGAATTTGTGCCATTGTGCTCTGCCTGTAAAAACAAAATTCTTCCTTTCATAAGAAAACAGTCAAATTCTAGGTGACAGCAGTTTAAACAGAGGAATTACTTCCATTTGATGTTGTAAGGAGCACATGAAAAATTCCTTCTTGGGTTCAGAAAAAAAAATGAATTCAACTATCCTCTGTTTTAGGGATTGACTGTGTTTTTTTCCCACCTGAGCATTTTCTTTCCTAGTTAAAACACAAACTCAACACCATGCCAATTCAATAAATTGAGAAGAACATTGATGAGGGAGCACAGGACATTCAAGCAGAGGGCAAAACAGAGGAAGAACAGAGGGAAAAAAGAGGAATTTGACAAGACCGCTGAGCATGAGACAGAAAAGGATACAAAAGCAAAAACAAAGAAGGCGAAAAAGGAAAAAGGTTGGGAAGAAAAAAGAAAAAGGTTGGGAAGAAAAAAGCCAAGAAAGCCCAAATGAAGGTTGCCACAGCCAAAGCAGGCACACCAAAACAAAAGGAAAAGACACACCCTAAGATCTCAGCAACACACACAGAAACAGTTGACACAGGGATTTCTACAGGAAGCAAGGAAAAAGAATAGCAAGAGGAGAAATCACCTGAGATATGGGAAAGGGAGGCAGTAGTTGTGCTTGCTGCCTTAAGCACACCTCCAAAACAAAAAGGAAAGCGGAAGAGGAAAACCTCCATGTACTTTAAAGCAAGGAGGAGCACACGGATCAAAGTGAGTAGACCCCAGCCATAGTGAAAAGAGCCAATTATCATTGAGGACACCACAACTAAACAAAAGGAGGAGTCTCCTTCAAAGATATCCATCACCTATGAACGAGGAAGCCCAAAAACCTCCACCTGGAGAGAGAGAATTAGGATGATGGACTCAAAGACAGCTCTACAGGAAGCTGAGACGGTTCTACAGGAAACTCTGGCTAAGTTAAAAGAGACCGAGAAATTGGAGGAAAAGGCAGCCAAACCATCACAGGAAGAAGAAAAGGCTGAGGAAATATTGGAACCAAGCCCTCAGCCTAGCTTGGGCTCATACTACAACCTGTTAGAAGCCGGGAAGATAATTCCTCAGAAATTTGCGGTACCACTCTTCTTTGCACTAGAACAAGAAAGGGTTAGGACTCACACTTGGATGAGGATTGCCAAATCCAAGGGTGTGGCAGACATAGGCCACCTGGAAGAACAACTCAAGGAATCAAGAAAAGAATCGACCATGGTGAGGTGTGTGGAAAGCAGTCAAAGGGCCAAACTACAGGAGGAGAATGAGCTGCTGAAATAGCTGTTACAGCTAAAGGGAAGTCATAACGAAGATAGGCCCTCCATTTTGGGAGAATAGCAGCAGTAAGAAGGGCCTCCAACAGACAAGGAAACATCTGATGAACAGCAGAGAGAGGACAAGCTGCAGGCTGAGGTTGAGGCGCTAACAAAACTGCTATAGGAAAAGGAGTCACAGGCAGTAGAGGAAATACAGTTTCTAAAGCAACAGGTGCAAGAGAAAGAAGCCCAACTGGCCTGCATGGCCAGCTGGGCAGTAGAAGCCTTACAATGTAGGCAACCTGCTAAGTCATATGCCTTATATCTCAAAGATCAATGGTTGCAATTCCAAATTAACACCGTGGCACAAAGGGCCACCATTCCATTTCAGAATTACCATCAATTCATGGCTTTGTGTGACAGTATCTCAACAGAAAATAAGGCCAAGTTATCAGAATTCTATTTACACAACTTGGCCCTTCCAAACATGAATCTGTGGGACCCCAATGCTGCATTGGGAGATGTGCAACTTATGGCCATGGCCTCTTGGTTAAATCATGAGGAAAAGAGGGCAGCAGAGATTCAGAATATTATGAATAGGGAGCTAAGTGAGCCACTCACGATCAGAGAAAAACCAGAGGATCCCTCAGCTTTAATATATTCCCATCAGCACTTGGCCAACAACCATCAGGTTCTCCTAGATTACATTGAAAAACAAGCTCAGGTCATTTCCCACTTTGAGGACATGGAAAGATTGTTGGGGGATAACTGCATTCATGCTTGCACAAGGAGGTGGAGCACACTGTCCCACAGTCTGAAAATAAGAGAATACCACTCCCCAACAAGGATGAGGGAGGCCTTGGCAAGAGTACCACTCTATGAATAGTCAATGCAAAATCTGCAGGCCAACTAGATCGGCCTAAAGTTCAGTCCTCCCTTGCTTTTAGGACTGCTGGAAGGGGTCAAAGAAGAAGAGGAGAACAGGCAGTGGGAGGAAGTAGAGAGAAAAATAGGGTTTCATGACCGAGAAGAGGACATCACCTCGAAAGCCTGGGATGTGAGAGAGGCAGTCAAAGCAATCAAAGATGAAGAGATAGATTAATTGCTCAGAGGATGAACAACACTTTCAGTAGGGGGGTGATGATGAGCCCCAGAAATGGGTAATTATATGGGCTAATTTAGCCTCCTAATTTGACTTAATCCACCGTTATCATTAGTTTATTGCATTTTTTTTATTATATTTATGCTAATAGAGTGAATTGGGTTAGTCATCATGCCAAAAAGTCTAATGTGTGCTTTATGCAGATTTTTGGTCAATTTTGAGACAAAATCAAAGGTTTAATGAGCACTTGGTAGCCAAATTTGTGGAAGAACAAGGGAGAGGATTTGTAGGAAGGTGTCCCCTTCATTTATGAGCCCTTACCTCGAATTCTCCATCAAAAACTCAGAGCACAAGGGGCAGCCAAGCAAGTCAAGTAGGACTGTTGTTAACTGCAAGTTTTGGCAGCCGAGTTCCTAAAGTTTAGGAGGGTTGTTGGGGTCCTCAATTTGTATAAATAAGAAGGCTTAGGGCCTCAGCTCAGTTAGTCATTTTTTAGTCAGATTTTAGTCAGATGTTAGTTAGATTTTAGTCAGTAGGTTAGCTCTGCATTTCAACACATTTTCGAGCTTTTTCTTGTAGACAATTTTTGGGATGTAACTATTTTTTTTTATTAATAAAGATGAATCCAGCTTTGCACCAGCTCTGATCTTCCTTAGGAGGTTGTAGCTCTTGGGGTTGGGCCCAACTCAAGTCCCAATACCTCCTTTGTGTACTTTTATGTGTCTTTGCTGCATTCATAGAATAATTTATGTTATTTAGGTTAAGATCTTGCTTTGTTACTTAGGTTGTTTTTGATGATTAAATTAGCTTTTCATGTTCAGGTTGATTTGATAGGTTGGTAACAGAAAATATCTTTGAAAAAGGCCATCAAGCAACCCTTGATCTCACCTCTCCCTCCTCGGGACCATGAGTTGAGACCAAGGTGTCCTTGCTGCCACAAAAACGTTGTTCTTTCTTCTTCATGCAATTGCTAGTGTTAGATTCTTAGTGCAGAAGTTGATACCAGTTGTGATTACATGCCTAGATCTGTTCTCGCTTCGTTTTCATAGTTATCTTACATGATTTTCTACCAATAAAGTTCTGTTCATCATGATTGTTGGGTTTCTAGGTCAAATTAGGTCAAGATAGCTAGATCTTTGGTTTGCATAGTCCTTGTTTGATTAGTTTTAAGAAATAATGTGAAGATCACCTGTAATACATCCCTGCCTAACCTTACTTCATCATACAACCTGCTCCAACCCCAACTCGCTTTCTTATCCTTTGAACCAATCCAGCCATCACCTTCATGTTTGATCTTCATTGACAGAGTCCTAGACCCTCTAACACCCTCATCCAACCTTCATTTCCTTTTTCCCACCATTTTTCCTCCTCCAAACCTTCAAAAATCACTTTCAGCCTGTTCCTGTAGAACTTCCTGTAGAACCCCTGCAGACTTCCTGTAGAAGATCACGTGAGCAGTTTCTCGAGATCTGATCACTGTGAAACTCTCTGGAAGGGTGCTAGGGACCCCTTAGGCCCTCTTCTCACCTTCCCAACCTCCAGCAAGTACCTACTCCATTTCCTTTCACTAATCAACCTCTGCACAGCCAAAAATAGTTAAAGCACATGCATAATAATTCTGACAACTTACTCAAAAATACAAAAAGATGTTTTTTCCATATTTTATTGTAGAAGTAGCTTAGTCACATGCATTTTACCTTTCTAAAAGTCAATGGCATCCATTTCCACCGCTTTCATCTCTTTTCTTGCACCAGTAGGGTTAGTCGGTAAAACTAGGGTTTGTTAGGGTTTGCATTTCCTTTCAGCTTTCAGCTTCTTTCTGCAAGTAGACTAGCCTCTTTTGAGTTAGCTTTCATCCATCACAGTTAAAATCTTCTTCTAAGAGCTCATAGAAGTTGGCTTAAGCTCCTAGCGGACTTGTGCCAGCTGATCAAGTGACAGTCGTGGCAAGAGCTAGTACTTGTGCATATAGCACCGTCGCTTCCAAGTTTGTTACGAACTACCGGGTTGATAAAAGTAAAGAGGGGAGCCCTAGGAGTTGCAACATTATTGCTGCAATACTGGAGCCCACCAATATATAGAAAGGAGGTCTTGTCATTTGTATCATCCAAGAATTGTTCATTTGTGTAATAGAAAGGAGGTTGCCCCCTTGAAGAGGCTTATTTTGAAGTTGTTGATCTATCTTTTCTTCTATTTTGTGTGTTGGTTGCATAATAGACTGGGTTGTATGAATTGGCACATGGGTCAATCGAGTGAGGACACTTGGTGGACAAGTTTGTGTTTGGGTCAATCACAGGCCACCACATCGGCCAATTAGAGGGTGCCTCATGGACCTATGAGAGGCTTCCACGTGGCCTTAAGATTCGTGCCAAAATTTTTGTGTATTGACCGACAGCCTCTGCAGGGTTTGACCCCATGACCTCCAACAAATAAACCATCCGCCCAACCAATCGGTATACCGTGACTCTTGTTTATACAATGTGGGCACATTTTACTTATTCTAATACAACGGAGAGGTTGGAGGAATGGGTGGGCTAGCATGTGTGCCCACCGACCCGACCCTTAGTTTCTAGCATGGCATATGACCATGGCAGAGAAGAGAGGGGTGGGGCACGTGGCAACCTTCCATACACAAGCTCAGGGCACATGTTATATAATGAAACGGGGAGCGGGCCAGGGGAGGGTGCATGGCCTATGGCCCATGAACCTGGATCACTTGAACCCATACGACCAGTGTCGCAAGTTTCAGAGGATGTTATGACCCATTAAATAATATTAATTAAAAATGTGCCAAATTTGCCTACACCGTCATATCTAACCTGAGACCTTCGGGTTCCCAATCGAAGCGCTTGACCAATACACCACAGTCAGTTTTGTTGCTAGGTTAAGAGTGCCAAACCCTTTTGCAGAGAATTTGTAGACCAGATTGGAGAAATTGTCATATCTTGCTCATTTTTTATCCTTTTTTAGATCAAGAAGAGCCAAAATAGGGGTTATTTTAGCATTCTAGACATGATGGCAGTGTTATTTTTACAGATTGAAGCTTGTATGTTAATGTATTGATCATTTGAGCATATAATGAAAAGGCCACCATTAGAATATGGACCCGGAGACGTAGCCCAAGAGGGGTGAAATCTGTTATTAATTTGCTTGTGTTTGATGTTGCATGTTTGTCTATTTTTAACTGTTAAAATTTTGCAAAATTTACTTAAGTTTGTGTGATTTTGTAATCACGATTAATTGCCTAAAAGACATAAAATAGCTTGCAAATTATTTCATGAAACCTTCACTTTTTAATTTTGGATCAATTTGGTATCAGAGCATGGTTTTTGTGAAGGTTTGACAGAATTTGCAAGGTTTTTGAATGCTTACAAGGTCTAAATTGAGAAGAGGAGAAGGAGAACTTGAAGAACCTAACCCTAAAATTGGCTCAAGGAGGCCACAAAATCCACAAGTAATGGTACATGAATAAGGACAAGGAAAATAATTGATGTCTGAGGATGAGAGAGATTTTAGAAAAGCTTTCTTTGATATGACTGAGATGGTGAAAGTGTTGTACAATGAGAGAACAACACGGTTGCAAGGAGAAAGTTCTAATCAACCAAAAGGTGATGGTGGTAATGGGAGAAAGCCTCCACCTCCTCCTCCTCCTTCACCTCCATCTTCACCTCCATCCTCACCTCCTTCTCATAGACCTACTCCTCTTACTTCTCCAAGAGGAAATGTTAAGTCTCCTTTGCTTAATCTTGATGTCAACTTGGAATTGCCAATATATATTGGAGAAGTGAATGTTGAAAAGTTGGATAATTGGGTTCGTCAAATTGAAGTCTATTGCAGTATTCAAAATATTGATGATGATGTTACAAAGATCCAACTTTCTTCTCTTCGCTTGGAAGGTGCAACCCTCATCTGGTGGGAGGCCACTCAATAAGATTTGAAGAAAAGTGGTAAAACTATCTCTTCTTGGAATGATTTCATAGTTGCATTAAGAAGGAAATTTTATCCATTAGATTACATGAAAAAAGCAATTATGGATTGGAAAATTTTAGACAAGATAAAGGTTAGAGTGTCCAAAGTCACACACAAGAATTTAGAAAAAGAGCTTTATTAATCTCGAGTGTTGATTTGACCTCAAAAGATACTCTCCTTAAATATATAGGTGGATTGCATAGTTATTTGAGACATACTATATTTATGCTTAATCCCACCAATCTAGATTAAGTATGTGTTCATGTAACTCATTTAGAATCAGGAGGCAAGAATGTTCCTCAAGATTCCAACAAGAAATCTTTTAATTCTGGAGACAAAGGAAAGGGGAAATTTAAAGGCAAATGTAAGAAGAATGCTACCATCAAGAAAGAGGGAGAGAAACTTACTTGTAAACATTGTTCAAAATATGGCCATGATGAATACCATTGTTGGAAATTACATCCAGAATTGAGACCAAAGACATTCAATAACAAGGGGAAACAAAATACCACTGCTACAACTTGACAAGATCTAGGATCTGATTCAGGTGATGATACCAAAATCACAACCATGGGAATGAAAGGTATAGCTTCTTATGCAAGCAATAGTTCTTCTAACAAGCCTGTTGAATCTCAAAATGATAAAGAAAGAAGTGAGTTTTTCATATCAGGTTCATTACAAAACATACAAAGGTTGATACATTATTTGACAATGGATCTCAAGTCAAGCTTATCTCTAAAGAAATTGCCAAGAAACTTAATTTAGAGACTACACCTCATGCAAAACCTTACCGTTTCGGTTGGGTATGTGATGATGCCAAATTGCAAGTGAGAAGAAAATGTAAACTCAAATTTTCCATCACTGCTAATTCTATAAATGAGAGAGAGCTTGATGTTGTACCAATTGATATTTGTGGGATTGTCTTAGGGATTCCATATTTATATGACCAAAAAGCCATATTCTATCGTCATGAGAACAAATATCATACTTTAAAACACGGAGTTGAGTATATTTTTAGAGCACATCACAAGAAGATGAACTTATCTCTTGTTAGTGCAGGTCAAATGAAAAGGCTTGTGAATGCTAGTAAGAATTTTATGTTGTTGATGATTAAAGCTAAAGATATTGTTGAATCTGAAGCTTTCTCAAGATGTGATTATAAACTCAAGCATGATTTGGTTAAAGTTGTTAACACTTATGACAATATGTTTCGGGAACCTGAAGGGATACCTCCAAAAAAAGGAATCCAACATGAGATTCAATTGCAGTAGGATGCACCACTTGCGAATATTGGCATGTATAGAATGTCAGTTTTGGAGAATCCATAGATTAAGAAGCAAATCCAAGAGTTGTTTACCAAAGGGGTCATCAGACCTAGTACATCTCCTTGTGGGTCTCCTATTATTTTGGTTCCAAATTTTATCACCGAAAAATTGATCATCTAGCCCAATTTACTAGATGGATCGAAGTACACCATGTAAAGCCAATTTTACAATAGTAAAATTGCTTTCACTATGAGAAATTACTTAATAAACCACCTTTGTTAAGCAATTTATAGTTAAACCCATGAAGAATAATTAAATAAATCACTATTTATTTGATTTTCTTCTAGGAATAATTAATTAAACCATTGTTTTATTATTATTCCTTGTCAAATTTGACCCAATCATGAAAAATAAACAAATAAATCATTATTTATCTTATTTTTCCCTAAGAATAATTAATTAATCACTAATTAATTATTATTATTTGTTAAATTTGACTAAATCCCTTAGGAATAATTAAATAAATCCTTATTTGTTTATTATTCCTTAGCTAATTCCTTGAGATGATAAATAAATCATTTATTTATTTATTATTTCTAAATAAAAGTTTAAATACTTTTTCCCTCCTAACCAAATATAATAAAATATGCCAAGTGGTTACTCCAAGAATGAGATCAATAATATTTTATTATTGCTCATTATTCGAGGATAACTCAATATTTTGTTATAAATAGACGAGTTTTCCATTCATTATTCACTTTTAATTATTTTCATTGTTGCACTCATTGTTGTAACTCTGATTATTTTTGTTGTCGCACACCATATTTTTGCTGGGTTTATATATTATAGAGGAGAGAGACTCTACACAAGCTAAAGACGTTTGATGATAGCAAGAACCCATCCCATAGAGGGGGACTGGTAACATCTATTTGTTCCCTTCACAGGTGTTATAATAAAATTATTCTTTACATATCCGGTTTCCATTGGATGATTGGAGTTATTACTCTTTCTTTTTGCAGTTTAACTATGATTGTGGCATAGATCCAGACTTTGGCAGGTTTTTTTTCTATCATTTGCTGCAGATCTACAATGCTTAACAGCCATTTATATTGTTGAGATTGTTTGTCATCAACAATCTTAAGTGGACTCTTTTCGTACATCTTTGAGAAGAAAACACTACAACAAAATTGGCGACTCCACTAGGTTTTATACTTAAGATCCAGAAACCTAGGTGACCTTTGGTTTTCAGCTTAGGGTTTCCTCTTTTTTCAATTCTATTAATGTTTCCTAGTTTTTTAACCCTAGATCTGATAAAATTCTGACTTCTGCAAGCTTTCTCGCCATTTCCACAAGTCATAGGAACCAGTCGCAACAAAGGTGGCACTTTTTTCTGAGATTTACCTACCGAGATCCACAGAGCATAAATCACACTTTTTGGCCCAAAAAGTGTGATCTGGAGGCCAGAACGCACTAAACAACCCAAAAAGTGTGATCCCTACAGAGAAACAGGTCAGTACCTGCGATTTCTGGGTTTTAGGGTTTTTCTCATATCGGTTTCTGGGTTTTACATAGAGTTGTCTGTTGGCTTTTCTGACCTCTATCTCATCCCTCTTAGGCCTTGATCCACTATGATTTACTCATCTAAGTCGAGATTAGCCTCCCCCAGGGCTTCTAGTACGCTTCCACCTTTCTAGGAGGAGTTTAGCTATGTGAGTAGTCTGAGTTTCTGCAGCGCTTTCAACCACATTTTTTAGATTTGTACCTTTCTATTTCAGATATGATAAGATAGGTTGCTACCATCCATAGTTTCACATTTAAATTTGTTTGGTCATTTTCTTTTGGGTCATATTGGTTTCCCTAGGTATTTCACCCATCTCCCTATCTTTTTGCAGCAATATTCCCCTCTGGTTTTTTTTTGTTGCTACACTACTTTCCAGCAGCTTAGTGTCACTTTATCCCAATCACACTGACATTTAGATATCTTGACTATTTTAGTGCATTTTCCATCAGTTTAGCCACCAAGCAGTACAGTGTTTGCAAACTCAGTTTGGGTGGGGTTTAGTTAATTGTTTTGCTGTTCATTTTCTGTTATTTATTTCAATTTATTTTCAGCAAGATTTTTTATTTTTTACAAACACAATTTGGGTTTAATCAATTAATACACTTGCACACACAAGAACACCTTAAGCGAAGGGCACTTGGTTTACCCTGCCAAGCCAAGAATTAACATAATAAATTTATCTCCCCGCATCAAGACAAAGATATATTGTTGATCTCCGTTCACCATTTCCATGTCACATGTGTCTTATCATCATTGCGCCACCAAGGCGTTTGTCGCAGAGACTTTTTGGCCTTCATCCCCAGTTTCCGCTTGGGCATATTACCCCTCCCCATACACCATGATGTTGGTTGGCCCTCTATGCCAACTAAGCTTCCTTCAGACATCTCGAAGTTTGAGGGTAATTCTGGAGAGGATCCTACCAACCATGTTTGATCCTTCCACATGTGGTGTTCGTCCAACTCCACAACCGATGACTCCATTCGTCTTCGTCTATTCCAGTGCACACTCACTGGAGATGTTGCAAAACGGTATGTAGACCACCCCTCCGCATCTCATTTCATTTTCGCAACACTTGCTAAAGGGTTCCTTTCATATTTCCAGTTACCTCTCCGGTATGACACTGGTACAGAGCTATTGACCACATTCCTTCAGTCCTCCACCACTCGCCTTTCTGACCGTGTTCAAGAGTGGCGTCGAAGGAGGATCACATGTCGTGACCCCCCTTTCGAAGACCGTGTCTATCTATATTGGTTTCTTAGGAGCCTTTTATCTCCCATTGGAAAATATGTCGCGTCCCATTTTCCTCAAACTAAGGAAGAATCTCTCCAAACCGCTCTGAGATATGATCTGATTTATGCACAATCCGGTTATGTCTATATTGTCATTCCAGACCTCCCTCGTCCTGGAAGTGCCAATGCACCGGGGGCATCTCACGCCGCTGACGGTATCGTTGGATCCTTTTCACGCTCTTCACCATATACTCAGTAAAGTTATGGATACCCGTAGGGAGGCACCAGTTCCTTCAACACTTATGCCCCTCCTTCTAGCAACATGTTTCCAGGGCCCAACCCGTCTACGAAACTGTTGCTCCTCCTTATGCACAACTGAGCACTCCATCCCATCAAGCATTAGCGCCACAACCTCCCATGCATCCTCAACCCCAACAGCCACCGCCCCCTCAGGGCGAGGTGTTTTCACAACAGAGTGCTACCAATCCCCCAAATTTGAAGAAAAAAAATAAGGGGAAGGGTAACAAGGGTAACCAGGGTAATCAAGGTAACCAACCTAGTGAACCCCAAGGGAACCAGCCTAACACCAACAACCAACAACAGGGCAGCCAGCCCAAGCAAAACAAGGCTATTCGTACGAACAAGCCTTATGCATGTTGTGGTGTACATGGCCATTATACACATGAGTGCCCTCTTTTACCCAGATGCACCAAATGTGGGAAGCTCAAGCAGATTATAGAGGTCAATAATCACCTCAGAATCCTGCGCCAACCCAACCGACAGTGCTCACAAATTCTTTCCCTCAACAAGGATTTGTTGCTGCTCAACCTCAACCAGGTCAAGTAGCCCATCTTCCCCAACCTTTTGGTCCCGATGACTACCAGATCCTTATGATGAACTTTGATGAGATTAACCCCTCCAATATCAACCTACAAACTCGGCCGCGTCAATATGAAAAGCCCTCGACTTCGTCTGCTACCAAGTCAAAAACCAAAGTATTTTCTAAGCCTCTTATGACACCTAATAGTTCTTTACAGATCCCTCAACCTAAGTGATCCAGGTGGCTCCAGAGACACAAACAAGACAAAGAGGGCTTATGGAAGCTCGAAAATCAAAGTGTTTGGATTATTCTTGAACTAGGTTCATGTTAAATATCTCGTCAGCGTGATCATGGTGGTGTGAACGTTTCATCAATCCGAGTCCGTATGAAGAAGATAGAAGCAGTAAAAGTTGTGGGTTGACTTACCCGTGTGGTAGGCTTAAGGAGGGCGCAATTTGGCAAGAATGCGGCACTGGAATCCGGCCAGTTTTCCGAGTGAATTTGTGGGTCCGTTAATTTGTCTCCTAACGCCTAGGTTAAAGAAAATCCCCAAAGGGGCAGTGGTTATAAGAAATTAATAAAAATATATATATAAGGGTGAGCGGCCATGACCCTGCCACCCCGGAACCGCCATAACAAAATGATAAGGGGTGAACAGCCATGACCCCGCCGCCCTCGGAACCTCACTAAAATATCGCATTAAAAATAGGGGCGGGCGGCCATGACCCCACCACCCCCAGTACCCACTATAAACATCAATATATATTGGGGGGCGGGCTATCAACCCCGCCTCCCCTCCACGCCACTCCAAGCCACTTAAAAGTCAGCAGAATATTAGGGAGCGGGCCACCAGACCAGTGGACCCACCTCCCATTTCAAACCTTTAACCACTATGCAATAAAAAAAGGGAGGGGTGGGATTTGATCCCCCGACCCCTCCTCAACAACCTTGTTATCTTAACCATCGTGCCAAACTGTCCACTTTGGACTTTCCACCCAAAATTTTCTATTTAAACTTAGTTTTTCAGTACGCCCAGGCAGAGGGTAGCACACACAAAAACCAAGATGAGATTTTTTAATGCAGGTGGAACCATGGCTCAGCGAAATTTCCAGGAGGGTGAAATTTTTGCAGTGTCCAAATTGGACAAATTTTACGTTGATCTTACACCTCTCAGCGACACGAACCCGATGGCACAGTTAGTTTCCTGATCTGAGCAGCCGATTTGCAGGAGGGAATCTTTGAGGAATCTAAGGGGAATCTAAAAGATTCCTTGAGCCCCAGATTTCCACTTTCTCAGAATTTAGAAATTTGACAGTCGATTTTGTACTATTCGACACCACAAATCTGATGGTGTGTTCAGATTTTCCATTTTCTCATTTCATTTTTTGGCCACTTTTCTAAGTGGAGCGCAGGTGTCAGTATTCATGTGCAAGCAACCATTTCCATGAGATGCGACGCCACGAGATTGATGGTGCGACCAGCTTCAGCAGTTTGACATCCACTTCTTCAGTTGGCCCCTAGATGTGAGAACATCTCTCGGAGCCACTCCTGCATGAGGGCATTTTCCTTGTATGATAGCGACATCATCACTTATGTACATCATCAATATTGACAACACTTAATGCAGCAGCCTACACCATCTTGACACCAGAGCCCGGAGACGTAGTCCCTCTTGGACGAACTCCGTTATCAACGGCTTATGTTTTCATGTGTTAATGATTGACATGTTCCTCTTCTTTACAGCATGCATATGTATTCATTTATGTTCTTTTAAAAATTCAATTTAACACATCGCAAAAGTAAAAGGTCTTGGAAGGGTCCTTCGTCACACCCAAACCTGGATCAAGTGGTATCAGAGTAGTCTTTGCATGGATGTGAATTACAAGCTTGAACAATGGAGCGTGCAGCGACAGAGGATGAAAAATCGATGTATAAGACCATGCTCAAATTTTCCAAAAGGGTGGAAATAATGTATGAAACTCTACAGAAAGAGACAGAGGAAAAGGAGCGATTATAGCTTCAGTTGCAAGCCACGGAAGAGGCCCTGGAAGAACTAAAGCACAACAACCAAAATATTCAAACAGAGAACGCTGAATTGAAGATGTCTCTACAAGAAGAGAAAGAGGAAAAACATAGTTTGCTACGACAGCTGCAAGAAAAGGACGAGGCCTTGGAAAAGTTGCAGCGTGACCCATGTGAGGTAAAAATTAGTTCTCCAAATTCATGTATGTGTCCTGATGATGATTTCGCTGTTTTTGAAAATCATACCACAAGAATTGGCTCCAAACTGTTGAAGAAAATGGGGTATGAAGGGAAAGTCTTGGGCGTTAATGGCCAAGGCATTGTCAACCCCATCAAAGTAGAAGAATTACCCCATCAGGTAGGACTTGGGTATGTCAGAAAGGAAGTTTGGGAATGCGCCGAGACAGCTAGCGAAACACCAAAAACAGATGATGAGAGGCCCTCATCAGTTTTGTCCAAATCAATAGAGGAGGTAAAAGATGTTGATTTCCTTTCGGTTTCATTTTCACATAGTATGTTGTCTATTGGATATTTGGAGATCCCAATTACAGGGACAAACATGAGGCTCCTTACCAAGACAAGGCATGAGAAGGAAAAATAACTTGGTGTTAATAACCAAGGCATAACTCAACCATTGAAGCTTAAGCAGAGACCTCAATTTGCAGGCTTGAGATACACTGAGGGCGAATGCTCGAAGGTGTCAGAATCTTCCGATACATCGTCGAATTCGTCGAGGAAAGAGAATGATAGGAACACATCCCCATCATCCCATGGCAGGGAAAGAGCTAAGGCAAGCTCTCATCACCATACTTACACCAAAGATAGCAAGGAAAGGTATAACCACTCTCGACATTCGAATGTTCATTTCGATTGTAATCATGTTGTTAATGATGAACGTAAAACATGGAATCGAAAGACATGTAACTTTTGTGGATTACATAACCATACATTTTCTAAGTGTTGGAAAAGAATGGAAGCACACAAAAGGACGTGAAAGTGCCTCTCAACAGCAGGTAAAGAAACATGTTAAGCAGATCTGGAGAAAGAAAACCTATTGCAGTCATTGCGATAGAAGTGGCCATCAAAGAGCCACTTGTTGGAGGCTCCATCCAGAGCAGCACCTTAAAGACAAAGTGTCGGTGCATGAACCTGATGAAGCAGTTGTTCGACAAGAAAAACTGCCACAAGGAGGCGACCCATTCACCTTGATAAGTGAAAACTGGTTTCTAGATATGTTAGTGTTTCATGGTCATCCTTTTGTAAATCATTTGTTTCATTTTAAAATGTAAAAATGATGATATGGTTTCATCACTTGTTCAACAACAATGATGTTTGATATTATTTTGGGTTGCATGTTAAAAGTGATGATGTGTTTTCCATCACTCGTTCCGCAACAATGATGTCTGGTATTATTTTGAGTTGCATGATGAACTGTGAAAGTGATGTCGTGTTTCCATCACTTGTCAAAACAAATAGTGTTTGGCCTTATCTTTGTAAATCATGTGTTGCAGTGATGATGTGTTTTCCATCACTTATTGAAGCAACAATGATATGTTGGCCTTGTTGTTGTAGCTGAGGTCTTGCGTCCATATTGATGTAAACTTAACCACCGAGTATGTGTTATAAACTCGTGGCAAGTGTGGGACGTTTGGGTCATTAGTTGGTCATGAAAGTCAAGCATGTAATTTGCAAAACAATGTACTACAAGTTGCAGAGGTAGCAGGTGTCGGCTCGTCGCTTAAGGCTCCGAAGAACAAAGGTGAAGGGGATGGAAGCAAGACCTTTTTCAGGACGCTTGTGATGTAGACAAGGTACAGAGAAGTTGCAGATTATTTTTCATGCTTTTGGAGGACCAAAAGCTCCTCGGTGGGGAGGATTGATCCAGGTGGCTCCAGAGACACACACAGGACAAAGAGGGCTTATGGAAGCTCGAAAATCAAAGTGTTTGGATTATGCTCGAACTAGGTTCATGTTAAATATCTCATCGTCATGATTGTGGTGGTGTGAACAGTTCATCAATCCGAGTTCATATGAAGAAGATAGAAGCATTCAAAGTTGTGGTTGACTTACCCATGTGGCAGGCTTAAGGAGGGTGCAATTTGGCAAGAATCTGGCACCGGAATCTGGCCAGTTTTCCAGGCAAATTTGTGGGTCCTTTAAATTGTCTCCTAATACCTAGGTTCTAGAAAATCCCCAAAGGGGTGGTGGTTATAAGAAATTAATATATATATATATATATATATATATATATATATATAGGGGTGAGCGGCCAAGACCCCGCCACCCCTGAACCGCCATAACAAAATGATAAGGGGCGGACGGCCATGACCCCGCCGCCCCCGAAACCTCACTAAAATATCACATTAAAAATAGGGGTGGGCGGCCATGACCCCGCCACCCTAAGTACCCACTATAAACATCAATATATATTAGGGGGCGGGTTATCAACCCCGCCTCCCCTCCACGCCACTCCAAGCCACGTAAAATCCGGCAGAATATTAGGGAGCCTGCCACCAGACCGGTGGACCCACCTCCCATTTCAAACCTTTAACCACTATGCAATTAAAAAAGGGAGGGGTGGGATTTGATCCCCCGACCCCTCCTCAACAACCTTGCTATCTTAACCATCGTGCCAAAATTGTCCACTTTGGACTTTCTGCCCACAATTTTTTATTTAAAATTAGTTCGTCAGTGCACCCAGGCAGAGGGAGAGCATCCACAGAAATCGAGACGGGAATTTTTTAATGTAGGTGGAACCATGACTGAGCGAAATTTCCAGGAGGGTGAAATTTTTGCAGTGTCCAAATTGGACAAATTTTATGTCGATCTTACACCTCTCAGTGACACAAACCCGATGGTGCAGTCAGCTTCCTAATCTGGGTAGCCGATTTGCAGAGGACCCAGAGGAGGGAATCTTTGAGGAATCTAAGGGGAATCTAAAAGATTCCTTGAGCCCCAGATTTCCACTTTCTCAGAATTCAGAAATTTGACAGTCGATTTTGTACTATTCGATGTCACAAATCTGATGGTGTGTTCAGATTTTCCATTTTCTCATTTCATTTTTTGGCCACTTTTCTAAGTGGAGTGCAGGTGTCAGCATTCATGTGCAAGTATCCATTTCCATGAGATGCGATGCCGCGAGATTGATGGTGCGACCAGCTTCAACAGTTTGACATCCACTTCTTCAGATGGCCCCTGGATGTGAGAACATCTCTCGGAGCCACTCCTGCATGAGGGCATTTTCCTTGTATGATAGCGACATCATCTCTTATGTACATCATCACTATTTACAGCACTTAATGCAGCGGCCTACACCATCTTGACACCGGGGCCCAGAGACGTAGTCCCTCCTGGACGAACTATGTTATCAACGACTTATGTTTTCATGTGTTGATGATTGACATGTTCCTCTTCTTTACAGCATGCATATGTATTCATTTATGTTCTTTTAAAAATGCAATTTAACACATCACGAAAGTAAAAGGTCTTGGAAGAGTCCTTCGTCACACCTGGACCTGGATCACTAAGGTTGAGGCCATCCCTAAGATCCCAAAAAGACCATTATGTCGTAATTCGGCGTCTAACAGAGCTGCCCATACATACAGTATAGTAGATGACTTGGCACAATCACCTGCTGCCATGTCGACGCTGGAAGTCCTCCAGTCGTGCCCATCCCAAAAGAAAGCTCTACTAACTACCTTGGGTGCAGTAGATCCTTCTGACGATCGTTTGATTTTCTTCCCGGTTGATACATCAGAGCATCCCCCATTGCCTTCATATGTTGCTTTCCAGATACCAGTTAGATTCTGTAATGCACTCATCTCTAGATGCATTATTGATGAAGGCGCATCCACCTGTGTGATGTCCGCTGCTGTTTGGAAATAGCTCAAGTCACCTGAATTGTCCCCCTCCACCATCACTTTGCGTGCTTGGGATGGACACCCCTCCCAACCGCTTGGCATGTACAACAACTGTCTAGTGATCCTTGCGGGCAATACTGTCCATGTCGACATTGAAGTCATTGATGCCCCTTTAGATTACAACATTCTCTTAGGTCGTAGTTACACATATGCTATGTCAGCCATCGCATCTGCGGTGTTCTGTAAGATGTGCTTCCCCCATGAAGGGAAGATCGTTACCATCAATCAGTTGACATACTACGAGCCAGCATCAGTGACCTCCCCTGAGTCCATTATCTCGTCGATGTCCGATAAACAATATTCAACTCCTTCCACCAGTGTTTCACCTAGAGTCTATAAATACTCCTCATTGTTGGGTTCTTTCCCTAGCCCTCCCCCTCCCATCTCAGATCCTAACTCTATGAGTGTTTACATGTTACAAGCATCACAGGCTACCCTTAGACAGTCTGGTACACCTGATCAACAGTCAGCTCCTCAGCACCCTGTTGTTTCTCTTCCAGTTGAACCCTTTGGACCCACTCCCCCAGGACCTCCTCCATTTTTGGGTGCCTCTCCTATGTTCCCACCATGAACTATTCCTCCAGGTCTCAACCATCCATGAGCTCTTCCGTCGGGACATTATCTTGTCGACCATATACCTTTCCTATTTCTGATCAGGAGCTCAAGTCCAATCCATGGAAAAGGCTCAAAAATTGCAAGTGTTCAAAAACACTTGCAACTTGAATGACCTGATAGGCCTCATCGATATGATCCTACTGCCACAAACGACACTCAAATCCGGCACCGTATGGAGAAGTTATTGCATTTTGAAAATTCCCAATAAAATGCAAAATTTGAATTTAAAAAAAAAAAATTAAAAATTAAAAAAGAATATTCTGAGGAATATTCGCGGAAATATTCTATTTTGGATGACCAATCGGGAGCTGACATGTGGCCCCAAGTCTACAAAGTTTTTTGGTGCAAAATTATATGCACTTGGCAGGAATCAACCCCGGGTCAAGTGATCGCCAGCCCACAGTCCCGACCGGCCCACCTACACGATGACTCTTAACATTCAATGGTCTCATTACATATTCAAAGTTTGTATGAATTTTGGTTGGGCGTAGAAAGGGGCCAACCCCTAACCATATGACCAGAACGCAGGAACCAAAGTCTTAAACTCGGCGGCAACAGTAAACCCCGACGGTTAAGGGCACATGGTCACATGCGCGAGGTTAGCGCCAACGGTTGCGGTCATACTGGCAGTTAAGTTGGTGGACCGCACCATTTTTGGCAGATTTTCCATTTTTAGCGGGCCTAACTCCAGTTCATCCACATTTAGTGGAGTTTTTTTAGGCCAAACTGGAGAAAACTTCAGTTGGTCATAACTTTGGCAGGGGAGAACCTTTTTGGACGATTTTTTTTTTGATTTCATATCTTATCATCATTATGGAGCAATTGGTATAGGTTTCAGGGCCATTGGAGTTCATCTTCAGCCCCGTTTTCTTCAGGGAAGCCAAGAGAGCCATCAGGGCCAAGAGGGAGTTGGAGTTGTGTTAGGCTATGCTTAACCATTTGAAGTGAACCAATAGTCATTTTCAGCTATTTTCAGCATTCCAGAGCTATTGGGATAGGTTCTAGAGGTATTAGAGGTGTTCTACAGCCATTTTAGCTTCAAGGAAGCTTTTTGAGCCATCAGGGCCATTGGGAAAATGGATTTATCTGGAGTTGTACCTCACTGCTTGAGGTGAACCAAAAACCATTTTCTGTTATTTTCGACCTTCTGAACCTAATGGAAGAGGTTTTAGAACTTTTTGAGTAATTCTACATCCCAAAAAGCTTCAGAGGAGTTCAAAGAGCCATCAGGGCCCAATGAAGAAGGCACTATATTTGGTAATTTTTCATTGTTTAGTGAATATGGAAAGGCATTTTTAGCATTTTCATGTCTTTTGAAGCTGTATTTGCATTCAAATTTGCCTATTGAGGCACTTTTAAACTTGTATTGCATTTGAGAGCATTATAATACAAGAGGACAAGCTCATTTTGGGAGGCTTGATCTAGCAGACGTAGCCCAGGAGGGGTGAACTGCTCACCAAACATCTATGTCATGTTATGTTGAAGTTATCTTGCTGTGTATTTCTGATTTAATATGTTAAAAAGAAAATTAAATTAACTTTCCTTCACACATAAACTCATAAACAGCTACCAAAAGCACTTTGTTTAATTAGCAAGACATGGAAAACTTTGCATACATTTAATTTAATGGAAATGGATACCTTGCACACATTTTCAAGTACTTCCTTTTTCAGTTCAATTTCCCCCTCCGAGAATTTTTTTTGTACCTTTCATGGCTTCATTGGTCCTTCCTAACATGATTTTGGGGATCCTAGTATGGTACATCAATCCCTCGACAAACATTCCACCTGGTCATCCAAGACCATACCATGCTTTGACCCCGGTTCAACCGATCCCCATGACCCCTGCCGCTACTTCACTTCCATCACAACCTCAATAGGAACCACCTCATGTTGCAAAGGCATCTAACCAGAGGTGCAAAGCAAAAAGTAAAGATTCGAAGGAAAATGCTCCCCAAGCTCCTCCAGACCCTAAGGCCCCAAAGCCAACACCCCTATGCGCTTTGTGTCAAGTTGTTGGGCACGCCACCAATAATTGTCCTAAACTTCCTCAACTTAAACCTTTGGTTCATGAAGCATTCCCTGAGTTGACTCTTCTGAAAGTCCATGTTAACTTACCAATCCCACCTAATAAACTCAAAATGTTGTGCATAAACCACCCTTATGCCCTGTGTGATCTTCATGGTCACTATTCCCATTCTTACCCTCGTCTCGATGATTTCGCGATTGCCTTGGGGCGATCTGCGAATACAATGCCACTTGTAGTGGAGCCTCTATTCCTCTACCTGTGGATTCTGGTACCACAAGCCAACCAGAACAAGGAGACTCTAGCTCCACTATTGTGATCCCTCCCCCCGATGTCGAGATGACGGACACCGCAGGCCCCACTTTACCTGTCGTCATCCTTGAGTTCCTCGCAGTCAAACCTTTCTAAGGTTTCTGCGCACGCTTCTATCAAACCTCTTTCGATAGAATCCCAAGGCTCAACATCCGTAGATCCTCCATCTACTAGTTCATCGTCTACCATTTCAGATGGTGTGTATGTGAACCTTCTTTCTCACGTTGATGCACCAGGTAACGCTGCCGCATCATGAAGCTAGTCTTTCGCACGTCTGCCCGTCTTCCATTCCGATGAGGACATCATGGAAGCTATGTCTACCCTTGACTACCCTTGGGATGATATGCACCACCGTGCATACTTCCTGCCATAGCAGTCCCATGACTAGTATGTTGTGGAATCAAAAGACTTCATCCACGGTGAAGTCGATTGGTTTCGAAATCCCATACCTGCCCCAGATGCTTTCGAAGAAGGGAACATGGCCAACATCTCTCCTACTATCAAAATCAACATTTCAGATCAACCAGGGGTCGAAGAAAACATTACCTTGGGGGCACAGTGCACCCCAAAAGAAATTGAAGCTTACACCAAGCTCTTCAAAGAATTCTGTGATGTTTTCACCTGGTCCTATTATGAGATGCTCGGACTTGATCTCACCATTGTTGAACACCATATCGACACATGGCCCAACGCCAATATTGTCCAGCAGAAGTTGAGACCCATCCACCCTTCTCGACATGAGGCCATAAAAGTCGAAATCGACAAGCTCAAACAGGCTAATTTCATCTATCCCATTGAGTATACCACACGGGTATCCAACCTCGTTCTTATTCTCAAGAAGCAAGGCACCATTCGTTTCTGCATGGATTTTCGCGACCTGAACAAAGCTTGTCCCAAAGGAAACTTTCCCACACCCTTTATTGACCAGATCATTGATGAGTGTGAAGGGCACGAGGTTCTATCCTTTATGGATGGATTCTCCAGGTACAACCAAATCAGTATCTGTCATGTCGATCAATTAAAGACAACGTTCATTAGTCCGTGGGGAGACTTTGCATATCGGGTCATGCCATTCGGTTTAAAAAACATTGGAGCCACATTTAAGCGAGCCATGTGATACTGCTTTAATGACTTGGCGCACCTTATCCTTACTTACATTGACAATCTCACCGCTCGTTTGAGGTTTCAGGTGCAACATATTCACAATTTGTGCACCATTTGTCTCCAATGTCGCAAGTATAACATTCATCTTAATCCATTGAAATCTGTCTTTTGTGTTCCTGTTAGTCGTTTGTTAGGCTTCATTGTGTCAAAATATGGTATCACTCTTGACCTCTTGAACGTTCAATCCATTCTTGAACTGACACCTCCCCATACCTTGCACCAATTACAAAGCCTTCAAGGCAAATCCAACTTCCTTCGCAGGTTCGTGCCTGACTATGCGACCACCACGCATGGGTTTCTCAGACTCCTTCGCTCCACCATTCCATTTGTTTGGGATGACCATACTCAATAGTCTTTTGATGCCCCTAAACATGCTCTCACTTCTGCACCCTTGATCAGTCCCCCTGATTTCACCAAGGACTTCATCTTATACATCTCAGCTTCCACCCATTCAGTCGTTGGGGTCCTTATTCAAGAAGATGAGGATTGGAATGAGCATGTTATCTATTATGTCAGTAAGAACTTAGTAGGTCCCCTGGTGAACTACTCCTAGGAAGAGAAGTTGGCACTGGCTGTCATGTTTTTCATCCAAAAGCTTTGTCACTATATCCTCACGGGTACTATTAGCTCTGCTATAAACTTCACTGCTTAAAGGGTCGAATTCAGGACTGGTGGTCGGTTTGTGCCGAGAAAGATGCTGGCAGCGGTCTTTTCTTCCTTCCTCCATTTCTTTTACACCCCCATAATCGTTGTTATCTCTGTTTTTCCATAAAACTCTTTCATTTTCGTTTAAAGCGCCTAAACCCTTCTTTTCCCTGTTCCCAGGCGTTTTTGTTTATACAACTATAGACATTGATCACCCATTTAAACCCTATTTAAATCCATTCGGTGTTTAGCCCCTGGGCGCTAAAGTCATAACACATATGACCACGTGCCTTAACCATGTACTCTTCATCGTTCAATCGTAGCCGTTGATCGTCCACGATGCGACGGTCTTCGCCATGTCTACGACATGTTTAAACCTCGTGCGCCTTCCCCTTAATCTGGTCGTCCATCACAGATCTGATGGCTGACGCATTCCCCGATCCCGCGACCTACGCACGCGATAACCCGCGGGGGCGGTGGTTTTGGGCTGCCACGCATCACGAATCTGTTGGATCGCGCCCCCATGTACGTAAACTGCCTTCTCCCGAAAAGCGGTGCGGGGAAACTGCTTACCGCCTTTTCGGTACAGTCCCTGCCCATTAATTATTGTGCATCTCCCACTTGCGATCACCGTTGGATCTGGCGCGTCCAGATCCGACGGCCCTTGTTGCTCCCATGCATATGTCTCCCGATAGCTCCTTCTAACGTGATCTCCATCGTCCGATTGTTTAATCCAACGACTGAGATTTATTCCCGGCCTTCTCATTCTTCCGCCATGAAACCTTAACTCCCGACTGCTCTCTGCTGCCCGAGGAAGGACGAAACAACCAGCTACTTGTACCCTGCATAATGAAGTCTCAACAACTGCAATTAATCAGCAACATGGCCGAGGACAAATAGGACTGCCTCGAGCAGTTAAAAGCAGTCAAAGGTTATGGTTTCATTCATATTTTACTGCATCTGCCCGAGAAGGACCACAGAGCACCCGAGAATGTCTAGATCATCCATTAAAGCAGTCTAGTTGCAGCAACGACCCATATCTAAATTGTAAATGTGGTTGGTGGTCCATTAAGACACCTCCACGCTTAGCATAGTAGAGATATTTTGTAATGAAACACTAGATATACCCAGAACAAAGATGTAATCAGGGTTGATGATGTTATCTTGTTGTAAGGTTCAACTTCTGGAGACTGTAACTACTGTGATACCTGCAATGTATGGTCTTCATTTTCAGCTAATACAAGCTTCTTTTGCTGTTAATTGCTCACTTTCCACTTCTTCTTCTTTGTTCCAGGTTGTGCCTGTTTTGCGTTTATTCATGTGTTGTTAATGTTTAGCATTAGAGGGGTTGTCATCCCACCTCTGTGTTAGGATTTAGCATGTATCATTGAATGTGTATGCAGGTTTCTGTTATTTTAATGCCAGAGATCTGTCATCCTGTCTGTGCATTAGGAAATAGATTTACATACCTTTTAACTGGTTGCAGTTGGCCATCACAGGGTCCTGTGCATCTACTGGTGTGGTCAGTCTTCTCCATCATCACATTTTCTTTAAACTGTGAGTAATTGGTAGTTAAAAGCCTTGTAGTCTGGGGGTGTTCACCCATGTCTAGGGTCAAGCATAGTAGAAGTGGTTATCTGGGTTGAATATGCAGCATTACTTTCATTCATCCACCATTTTTCCAACATTTTTGTTGAGTTTGTAATTTTCCCGAGCATCTCCGATATACAACCTAGGAGAGTTTCTTGGGGTGATAACAGGTACCACTAGGGTCATAACAAACTCCAACCCCATGACCTTCCTATTGATTCGACAGATCATCAATGGGAAGTATGCACATTGGATCGTCATCCTCTAGGAATTCGATTTCGAATTTGTTACGCCTAAGAGTAAGAAAGGTTTGGCCCTCGCCGAACTTATTTCTGAACTACCCACTGGTGCACGTGATCTGCCAGCTAACGATGAACTCCCGGATGAACACTTGTTTGTCATCACTTCTGACAATCCTTGGTACGGAGATATTATCACATATTTGCGAACCCAAAAGCTCGATCCCCATATTACCCATGATGATCGGCGACACATTCAATACCAGGCCCCTGGCTACCTCCTCATTGGTGATGACCTTTATTGTCATGGTGTGGATTCTATCCTCCGTCCTTGTCTCACCCATCCTGAAGCAGAGCAAGTGCTTCAGGATGTCTCAGATAATTTCACGAATCAAGTTGGAAAGCTCGACTAGGGAAATCGAACTAATTTTTCCGATTTCTGTCTATTTCTTAAGACTACAGATGAAGTCTGAATGTCAACCAGGAAGCCTTTGAAACTGTTCTTGCTTTGCATTTACAGGATTAAATAAAAGCTGCTTCAGTCAATCTTCATTCTAGTTTTAAGCTCTAAGCAGCTGTCTCAAAAATTTAATCAATTCCTTCCTAAACTACAAACATTCCCAGGAAAATACCAAAAACAAAATTCGGAAGCTGGCTCCAAAGAGGAAAACTCGTTATACTAGGTCAAATCCCGACCCAGACCCTCCAGCTGTTTTTGACAATCCCAACTTAATCCCAAAGATTCTTAGGAAACACCAAGATTTTGCTGATAATAGTCCTAAAGCAGTTCACCCAATCAGTGTTCCAACCCCTGTCAAAGTTTTATTTCGATCAACCCCTACTTCCCCTTGTTCATCGTCCACCTCTCAAAGCACTCCTTCCACACCTCCATTCACTGCACATACTCCCATTACCACTACTGCTGTCCCAGTTGTTCCAATTATCCCTGTTGTTCCAGTCGTCCCGGTTGTTCCACTTATCCCTGTAAACATGGCCAATAGATATGCACCCCTGCAACTACCTGCTAACCCTGGGTCTATGCCTCAGGATTATCAAACTAAAATCACATATTTTGATGGAACGGGTACTTGCACAGCCCTTCAGCATACAAAGAAAATGCAAGACTATTTCGAGAACTACGAGATAGATGATGATAGTGTGAGAATGAAAATTTTCATCCAAAGTCTGACAGGTGATGTCAGGACTTGGTTCAGAGCACCTGCTGCAAATTCCATAACCAATCCGGATGAGATTTATCAATCCTTTATCAACAGATGGGAGAAAAAGAAAGACCCCTTGCACATACTAGCTGAATATGATACAATAAAAAGAGGCCCTCAAGAGTCTGTCTTGGATTATTGTGCAAGATTCAATAATGTTTATAATGCAATACCACAGAACTTAAGACCTCCACCTGACCTTGCCTTGTATAAATTCCCTGATGGATTCGACCCGGATATGGCCTATCAGTTAAAAGAAAGAGCCCCTCAAACCCTTGCAGACATGCAAAATGTTGCTATCAGCGTAGAAACCAACCTAATTGCCAAAAGAAACAGAGCTAGAATGGAAGGAAGAATCACCTTTAAAGAGGAACCCCCAGCCTTAGATCAAAAGCTTGATGCTATCATCAGTGGCATGCACAGGCTAGGAGACAGAGTAGAAAGTGTTGAGAGGAAGTCTTCATGGGAAGCACAACAACCTAATGCCATAAGGAACCCAAATTTCAGGCAAACTCAAAACACAAATGCTGGCAGGTCTAGCCCAGAACATGATGTAAGGCCCCCTTTTCATGAAAATTATGCGGAAGCCTCTACATCTAGTGAACCCCCAGAGGACACTCACATGAACTTGGTGGATTCAAGGGCTGAGCAAAAAAATTTCCTAACTCAACAAGACCAAGATGAGCATGAATTTAATCAGTTTCAGACCAAGTCTGGTGAGTCTTTTGATTTTAAACAAGGCTATGATACTGCGGTGTATGAGGTCCACAAACAATATAAGCTGAGAACTAGGACCATTGACATTTCTGAACCTAGCAAACCCAACGATGGCAAACAGCCCAACAAGATTAATGGCAAGGCTGTCATAACAGAACCAGCTGATATACCTGTCCCAAACCCGCATCAAGTGACTGTAGAGGACATAACAGAAATGCAGCCTTCTATTGATCAGCCTCTGCCACCTCCTTCCTCAGAAAAGAACTCGAACAGTGTTCCAAAAAGCCCTCCTAAAACTGAAAAACCGCAAGCAGTCACTTCCCATAACACTGATAAACAAGACCAAATTGTTGATACTCCAATGGAAAAAGGGAAGCTTGCCTCTCAAAATACTAAGACCCAATCTGAAAAATCATTTGACTTAGAGGCAGAAATAGGTAAACTGAAGATATCCATCCCCTTATCCGAACTTGCCAAACATGATGTGTATAGGCAACAAATTCAAAGATCACTTCAAATGCCAGAGGTTAAGGATGATGTGAATGTTCTTGATGATCAACCTGAGCTGTTGTTCGGTCCAGAAGTTAATGGAAAATCAACATATGGATCTGTTCTACCTTTTTATGTCAGTTTGCACATACATGACAAAGTCTTGCACAATGCCATGTTTGACTCAGGTGCCTCACACAACCTTATGCCCAAAGCTGTAATGGAAAAGCTGAACCTTGATGTTACAAGACCCTACAAAGATCTATTCTCCTTTGACTCAATTCAAGTCAAGTGTTTAGGCCTCATCAAAGACTTGTGTGTCTCCTTAGTCCAATATCCCAACAAGACAATCCTCATGGATGTGGTGGTTGTTGACATTCCACCAAAGTACAACATGATATTGTCAAGATCTTGGGGAGAAAAACTCCAAGGGTCCCTCCAATTAGACCTCTCTTATGCCACTATATCTGTCTTTGGGCAACCAAAGAGACTATATAGAGAAACATTGATGAAGTATGTCGTAACTAGTGAGGACAAGCCCCAAAATTTTCCTATTCACTCAATCCATTCTGATATGGATTCTTTTATTTTATTTAATGATGAAACAAATCCTCTTATTGATGACAAGCCGTTGGCTTTAGAACTGAACACACACACCAAAGAAGAATCGGTTTCCCATACTGATGAAATGGTCAAAACAACTGATGCAACCCGCATACAAGAAGAACCTCCCCAAACAGAAAGTTCAAATCTGTCCACTGCAAGAATGACTGAAACTCTTGATATTAACCACAAGCAAGAAATCACATGGTATTTAGAGTTTGATGGCTCTGTTAACAAGTTAGGAGTAGGAGCAGGTGTCTGGATTCACAATACACATAACAATCATGCAGAAGGCCATGCCTACAGACTGAACTTTAAATGCCCCAACAACATGGCAGAATATGAGGCTCTCATGTTAGGCCTTAAACTGCTCAAAGCTCTAGGAGCTGCAAAAGTGTCCATTCTAGGTGACTCTGATTTAATCATACAACAAATGAAGGTTAACTTTGTTACCAATGAGAATAGAATGAGGACCTATAGGACTGCTGCCACTAATATACTCAATGCATTCACTGAATCCAAGCATGCTAAGATTTCAAGAAATCATAACATTCATGCACACAGCCTAGCCACTTTTGCTAGCACATGCAAGCTTCCCTTTAAGCCAAGTCACTACTTTACTGCTGAGATAAAACATAGGCCCGCTGTCCCTAATAACGTTAAAGACTGGAAAGTATTTGACGATGATGCCCAGATTAACAATTTCCTCACTCTTGAGCATGAGTTTTCAAATATTAACATTGACATGGATGCCATGACAGATGAGCAACAGCAAACAAATGAAAATCAGCAGGCTGTAGCAGCTGTAACAGTCAAACAAATCCTGAACCCAACCATTTTTGACAAAACCAACATAAGAGAGCTGAGACAAATGCATTTGGAGGAAATAGCCAAAACAGAGGCCGAGATCATTGACTTAAAGGATAACTTTTTGCCTGCTGGGCTAACTCCATTAGAAGATATGTTTGATGCAAATGATGTTCCCAAAAAACCAAAAATGCAGCCCTTAAACACTGATATAGAAGAGCACAACATTGGAACAGCAGAGCAGCCCAAAATGATCAAACTATCTCAATCTTTTCCACCCGATCAAAAACCAAAATATGTTGATTTGTTCAAAGAATTCCAAGATGTATTTGCTTGGAGTTATGAGGATTTGAAGTCCTATGACACCTCAGTGATTCAACACACCATTCCTCTAAAACCAAACCAAAAGCCCTTCAAACAGAAACTGAGGAGAATCAATCCTATGCTTCTCCCTTTGATTGAAAAGGAAGTGAAAAGAATGTTTGAAGCAGGTATCATAGCACCCATCAGATTTTCGGAATGGGTATCCAATCTTGTTCCCACAAGAAAAAAGACAGGTGAGATTAGGCTATGTGTAGACCTAAGAAATTTAAATCAAGTCTCCCTAAAAGACCACTACCCCTTTCCAAAAATGGACCACATCCTACAAAGGGTAGTGGGGTCATCTAGAATCTCTTTGCTAGATGGCTTTTCAGGTTTTAATCAAATATTGGTTCACCCGGATGACCAAGACAAGACAGCCTTTACCACACCGTGGGGAACATTTAAGTATGTGAAGATGCCTTTCAGACTTAAAAATATCGGTGCTACCTTTCAAAGGGCAATGGATATTGCATTTGCCAAGGAAATACATGATTTCCTAGTTGTCTGCCTTGATGACTTAACCCCTTTCTCTAAATCTGATCAAGAGCACCTAAAACATTTGAGGCAAATATTCATGACATGTAGGAAATATGGCATTTCCTTGAACCCCAAGAAATCCCTCTTCGGCCTTGAAGAAGGCAAACTCCTTGGCCATATCATATCAAAGGACGGGATTAGAATTGATCCTGAAAGAATCCAAGCCATCCTCCAAATCCCATATCCAAGAAACATAAAAGAGTTACAAGCATTCCTAGGAAAAATCAACTTCCTAAGAAGATTTATTCCAAATCTAGCTGAGCTAATAAGATTGTTAAGTCACATGTTAAAAAAGCATGCCAAGGTAAAATGGTCTCTTGAAACCAAGCAAGCCTTTGAGGGCATAAAATCTGGCTTGATCCAAGCCCCTGCCCTCACAAGTCCACAATTTGACAAAGATTTCATCATATTTTCATTTGCATCGGAGCACTCCATAGCTGCTGTCCTTTTGCAAAAGGATGATCAGGGAGCTGAAAAGCCAATTGCATTTTTTAGCTGAGCCTTAAGAGATGCCCCTTTGAAGTACCCAATCATGGAGAAGCAGGCCTATGCCCTGGTCAAAGCAATCAAAGATTTCTGAGTCTACATTTTATATTCACATGTGATTGCTTATGTGCCAAACGCTGTTGTAAAAGACATATTAACCCAAGAGGGGTTAGAGGGCAAAAGAGGCAAGTGGATTGCTAACATCCTTGAGTATGACATAGAAATAAAACCAACCAAACTGATAAAGGGACAAGGTTTAGCCAAACTGATGTCTGAAACAAACTTTCAAGCCTTAGACATTAACCAATTGGACAATGAACAGGAGCTGGCGACTCCACAGATTAGTGAAACCTTTTTGCAATCCCCATGGTATGTTGATATATGCTTTGTATTGTTAAACCTGTTTGCTCCCCCACGATTGTCCAGAAATAAGAAAATATTTTTAAGAATGAAGGCTTCAAAGTTTTGTGTCATAGATGGTGCTTTATTTTGGAAAAATCATGAAGGTATATTGCTTAATCGTTTAACCATGAATGAAACTAACAATGTCATGAAAGAATTCCATGCAGGTGACTGTGGAGGACATCTATATTGGAAGTCCACAGCTGATAAAATTCTAAGGGCTGGTTTCTATTGGCCCTCTCTTTTTTGTGGATGTAAAGAAATTTTCCATTTCATGTCACAAATGCCAAATCTTTGAGGGCAAAAGAAAGTTGTTGCCCCTGCCCCTTAAACCCATCTCAACTGAAAAGCCTTTCCAACAATGGGGTCTTGACTTCATTGGAGAAATCCATCCCTCCTCCTCAGGCCAGCACAAGTGGATTCTAACAGCCACCGACTATTTCACCAAGTGGGTTGAAGCCATTCCATGCAGACAGGTCAATGACTCCATCATTATCCAGTTCCTTGAGTGCAACATCCTTTCTAGATTTGGCTGCCCTGAGAAGATCATTACTGACAATGCCGCTGCTTTCAAATCCAAAAGGATGATCAATTTTTGCCATAAATTTCACATCACCTTGGGGTATTCCACAGCCTATTACCCCCAAGGTAATGGCTTGGCTGAGTCATCTAATAAGAGCCTGATTAATATCATAAAGAAAGTGCTAGAAGAAAACAAGAAGAACTGGCATAGCAAGCTCACAAATGCCCTATTGGCAGACATAATTTCAACAAAGAAATCCATTGGGATGAGCCCTTATGAGCTAGTATATGGCATGGAGGCCAGATTTCCTTCATCCTTGGGCATCCCTACTATCAAACTGTTACAGGAGATTCAGGCTGAACCAAATGACATTCAACGAAGAATCAATCAGACCATTCATCTTCAGCAAACCAGAGAGCAAGTTTATGACAGAGCTCAGATTTTGCAAGAGAAGCTCAAAAAGATGTTTGATAAAAGAGCTAAGGCGGAAGATTTCTGTGTTGGAAACAAAGTTCTAAGGTGGGATTCACGAAGAGAAGACAAGGGAAAACATGCAAAATTTGATTTTTTATGGAAAGGGCCATTCGTTATTTCTGTTGTTCAGGGAAATAACACATATTTTCTCAAATCTGTAGAGGGCAGCACGGCTGAAGAAGGCCCTGTAAATGGCCGAATGTTAAAACATTACCATGATCCCTTTTAAGGGATACCATGCAGCTCTGTATATATCTCTTTGTACATCGATATTTGTATATATCAGCACTTTGTTTTTATTTTTTATAAGCAGTCTAAGTGTTAGAGGAGCAGTAGCAAAGTTTGTGAAGACACAGCCAATGCCAGTATTCCATTTTTAAAGCTCTGTCTCTGCATTAATCTCAAAAAAACAGCAAGAGTAGCGCTGTCATATCACATAAATTCATGGTAAAAAGAAACTGTTTGCAGCTTGCAGTCTTCAGTCAAACAGTATCAATAAGAGAGGAGTTTTTTTTAGTTTCACATCAGCAACTGTTTCCAGATCAGAGCCTAAGGAAATACATCAGTTTTGATCTATGTTTTGGATCTATTTCAAAGGAAATGCTCAAGCAACATTGTATATAATATCAAGCACGCAGAAGAAAGCAGGCAGTGCTTCACTTTTCATAACAATTCAGTTGAGTAGAGGGTTGTTTATATTTCCAAGTTTCACACTTTTAGCAGCCAGCATAAAGAAGTTTTTCAATCCACAGCAACAATAGAAAATCAAGGCAGTCTGACCTGCTGTTATTGGCTTTTCACAAGGAAAAGCCATCCCCAAGTGGAGCCACTGTTAGCCTCATGTTGCAACAGGTGTTCATCTTTCATGATTGACAGTTTTACATGCCAAATATGTCATACTTTGCATGCTGCAATGCTCCATATTTCCAGAAAGAGGTCAAAAAAGAGACCATGAAAGTGTGCCAGTCTAAATGCCACTACTGTATTCCAGTTTTTGATGAGTTAACCATTTTTGAAGAATTTTCTGTTAAGGGAACTCCAAACAGCCTAATCTTGGCCTCCCTAGGTTTCAATTTCTTGTTTTAGAATATAGAGAATGAATATCTGTCCAAACAGCTTGCCCTTGGCAGATTTGTAGATAGGTAGAGAAACAAAGGAGCCCAACTGCTTAATCTGGGCCCTTGGAAGAAATAAGTGTAGATTTAGATAGGAAGGCAGTCAAAAGAAAAATGGTAAAGCAGGGTCTGCAAGTCTAAGTGCACCCAAACCAAAAAGAAGAAAAAATGCTAGGTAAGTAGGCTGGGTAGGTAGTTTTGAGGTTGCAGAATGTGGATCTATGATCAATTTTGTGTTTCAAAGTGATATTGTACTTCAGATCACAGGTACAAGGCAGTTTTCATTTGGAGGAGCTCAAGCGAGGCATGGCTAACTCCCCTTTCTTCTCATTCCCCAAATCACTCACTAATTTCCTGAAGAGGTCAAGATCTGCTTGATACCTCTTAGCTTCATCATTTTTTCATATCATTTGCCTTGGTAAAGATCTGCTTTACTCAAGGAATGTTCATACTTCCTCTATGAATCATTTTCCCCCTAAGTAGCCTAAGATTCACATACTTAGCGCTTTCTTATCACTTCATATTAACTGCTAATTTTACTATGTAGCTCCCTATCTATCTCCCCTTCCCCTACTAAAAATATGTTAATAAATCCCCCTATGTACATATTCCCATCCCCTGGCACTATAGCCCTATAAATATCAGTTTGGGAAATGCCGAGTTCATCTGGGACTTAGCATTAGCGTTCCGCGTCCTAACCCTGGGATTGACTTGACAATCGGTTAAGTTAATAACCTTTTCCCTCACCCCTTAACCCATAACATTTCATTATTCTCACCCTCTCTCGCTTATTGTTTAAATTTTAGTGTTGAAATGTTTGAACAAACATTAAATTTTACCCCCGGCATGCAAACCCGCAAAAAACCCGCTAAACCAAAGTCTAAACCCCCCGCGGCATTGTATAAATTATTCGAATATTCGCGCAGGCCCCGTCCCTAACCCTCCGCCGTCTTGTTTATTCCGTCGGCCATCAGATCTGGCGCACCACAGATCAACAGTGGGCGGGTCTTGTCATCTCCGAAGCCATCGATGGTTAGCGCCCGGGAGATGGGCAGTTTTCCCGTCGTACTCCCGCCACGCGTCACCCTCTCAACTGTGGCAGAGACCCCTCTGCCAAAACCAATCCTGCTCAAAGGCAGTGCGCCCGAAACTAGATACCACCTTCCCCCCTCCTGCGTCAGCGCCACGTCAAGCGAACGTCACCATCCCGCATCGGCCTCCTACTGCCGTGTCCTTGCCATGTCACCTGCCACGTCACCTCCATCACCGTACTGACACATCAGCCGCCGTACTGACACGTCAGCCGCGGTACTGCTGACGTCACCCTACTGACGTCATCCTGCCACGTCACCGCCGTACTGGGACCCACCGCTAACGTCATGCTGACGTCATCGTCAAAAAGCACGAAAGGCGCAAATCGCAGCCTAGGAAGCCCGGAATCAAAATTTAAGGCAGTTTTTCATGCGCGATTAGCGCCTAGCGCTAATCGCGCATGGCTATGGGAAATAGGCCAAAATGGAAAGCCCTTCATGGCTCGGCCTCCAGCAGACCCGAAAGGCGCAAAATGACCAGAATTTCTTCGCACAGCATTCAGAAAGGGGCAAACACAGTTTTTAAAGCAACAGAGGGCCGAACAACAGACATAAAAGGTCAATGAGACAGTCTAAAGCACTCAGAAGACGTTAAAGAGGCCAGGTTCAGCGCCAAAGTGTACCAGAGGAAGCGGCAAAGAGTATCAGTCGAATGTTTTTAATGAAAACTTTTATTCCCAATACAGGTGAACATTAAATGACCTCCAACAAAGTCAAAGAAAACGGTGGAGCTCTAATCAAGGCTCTCCCATCACAGTTAAAAGCATTTAAAGCCATCGAACAGCAATGGATCAAAACCCAAAGCACAGTTATGGCTAAGTGATCAGCACAGAGCCATAAAGGCAATACATTAATTCCTTTTTGTTACAGCTGCACCCAGCGCAGCTCGAGGATATTTTCCCGCATTTATTTCAGACATGTGTTAGGTTTAGGACATTTATTACAGCAGATCTGTCTGAGATCTGATTAGTGTAGATATTTTGCTTATATAAACAACCCTAATTCATTGTTTAAAGGGTTGGTTGGTTGATAATCCTCATGAGAGACTCGCACTGTATATCTGATATGTTTTTCTTAATCAAAGATTGCTGAAATCTTGGAGAATGGATTGTTTGATGTGTTGTTAATGGTTTCTGAAGGATGAATTTGGAATTCTTGTGCTGCAATATGAATCAATAAGTGTTCCTCACCTCTGTTATTTCAATTTCATATATGCTCAAGTTGCAGAACGAAGGATTGGTTTAGAATTTGCTTAGCTGCACTCTATGCTCAGTTTCTGTGGCTTCTTAATGTTTTTCCTCTTGATTTAGGCATAAATATGAATTCTTTTATGGCTCATGTTTGATCTATTTCACATATGAATGACTGTTATCTAGGAATTCTTAGCTGCTCCTAGATAGGGCTCATTTATCTTCCCCCTGCTAACCTGAATGAGAGATTCTTAATTGCCTCTCATTCCTTAGCCTTTCAATCCATCTCTTTGCCTTGGATGATTGTTTCATATGCAGCTGTCTTGCTCCATTTTCCTCTCTTGTGACCAAGAAAACGCACCAGCAGTCTTACTCCATGACTCCATGCCCAATGGTTTGAAACTTATCACACTATGTTTTGCCTCTCTACTTGAAAGCATCAATCTTCCCACCAAAATCAAAACAAAACCCCTTGAACTCAATAACTAGCCTAAAATCATCTTCAACAAAGCTAAATCAGAAAGAGAGAGCCCTCTCTGATTGCAGGTGGGCTAGAACCTGCAGTCCAAAGATTGGTTTGTGGTTACCTCAGCCGTATCCTTTCACGAGCTTCATGACAACCTGAGTGATAACATAATGGCGACTCCACTGGGGACCTCCTCAGATAGTTTCACGAATCAAGTTGGAAAGCTCGACTAGGGAAATCGAACTAATTTTTCTGATTGTTGTCTATTTCTTAAGACTACAGATGAAGTCTGAATGTCAGCTAGGAAGCCTTTGAAACTGTTCTTGCTTTGCATTTACAGGATTAAATAAAAGCTGCTTCAGTCAATCTTCATTCTAGCTTTAAGCTCTAAGCAGCTGTCTCAAAAATTTAATTAATTCCTTCCTAAACTACAAACATTCCCAGGAAAATACCAAAAATAAAATTCGGAAGCTGGCTCCAAAGAGGAAAACTCGTTATACTAGGTCAAATCCCGACCCAAACCCTCCAGTTGTTTTTGACAATCCCAACTTAATCCCAAAGATTCTTAGGAAACACCAAGATTTTGCTATAATAGTCCTAAAGCAGTTCACCCAATTAGTGTTCCAACCCCTGTCAAAGTTTTATTTCGATCAACCCCTACTTCCCCTTTTTCATCGTCCACCTCTTAAAGCACTCCTTCCACACCTCCATTCACTGCACATACTCCCATTACCACTACTGCTGTCCCAGTTGTTCCACTTATCCCTGTTGTTCCAGTCGTCCCGGTTGTTCCACTTATCCCTGTAAACATGGCCAATATATATGCACCCTTGCAACTACCTGCTAACCCTGGGGCTATGCCTCAGGATTATCAAACTAAAATCACATATTTTGATGGAACTGGTACTTGCACAGCCCTTCAGCATACAAAGAAAATGCAAGACTATTTCGAGAACTACGAGATAGATGATGATAGTGTGAGAATGAAAATTTTCGTCCAAAGTCTGACAGGTGATGTCAGGACTTGGATCAGAGCACTTGCTGAAAATTCCATAACCAATCTGGATGAGCTTTATCAATCCTTTATCAACAGATGGGAGAAAAATAAAGACCCCTTGCACATACTAGCTGAATACGATACAACAAAAAGAGGCCCTCAAGAGTCTGTGTTGGATTATTGTGCAAGATTCAATAATGTTTATAATGCAATACCACAGAACTTAAGACCTCCACCTGACCTTGCCTTGTATAAATTCCCTGATGGATTCGACCCGGATATGGCCTATCAGTTTAAAGAAAGAACCCCTCAAACCCTTGCAGACATGCAAAATGTTGCTGTCAGCGTAGAAGCCAACCTAATTGCCAAAAGAAACAGAGCTAGAATGGAAAGAAGAACCACCTTTAAAGAGGAACCCTCAGCCTTAGATCAAAAGCTTGATGCTATCATTCATGCACACAGCCTAGCCACTTTTGCTAGCACATGCAAGCTTCCCTTTGAGCCAAGTCACTACTTTACTGCTGAGATAAAACATAGGCCCGCTGTCCCTAATAACGTTAAAGACTGGCAAGTATTTGAAGATGATGCCCAGATTAACAATTTCCTCACTCTTGAGCATGAGTTTTCAAATATTAACATTGACATGGATGCCATGACAGATGAGCAATAGCAAACAAATGAAAATCAGCAGGTTGTAACAGCTGTAACAGCCAAACAAATCCTGAACCCAACCGTTTTTTACAAAACCAACATAAGAGAGCTCAGACAAATGCATTTGGAGGAAATAGCCAAAACAAAGGCCGAGATCATTGACTTAAAGGATAAATTTTTGCCTACTGGGCTAACTCCATTAGAAGATATGTTTGATGCAAATGATGTTCCCAAAAAACCAAAAATGCAGCCCTTAAACACTGATATAGAAGAGCACAACATTGGAACAGCAGAGCAGCCCAAAATGATCAAACTATCTCAATCTTTGCCACCCGATCAAGAACCAAAATATGTTGATTTGTTCAAAGAATTCCAAGATGTATTTTCTTGGAGTTATGAGGATTTGAAGTCTTATGACACCTCAGTGATTCAACACACCATTCCCCTAAAACCAAACCAAAAACCCTTCAAATAGAAACTGAGGAGAATCAAACCTATGCTTCTCCCTTTAATTGAAAAGGAAGTGAAAAGAATGTTTGAAGCAGGTATCATAGCACCCATCAGATTTTCGGAATGGGTATCCAATCTTGTTCCCACAAGAAAAAAGACAGGTGAGATTAGGCTATGTGTAGACCTAAGAAATTTAAATCAAGTCTCCCTAAAAGACCACTACCCCTTGCCAAAAATGGACCACATCCTACAAAGAGTAGTGGGGTCATCTAGAATCTCTTTGCTAGATGGCTTTTCAGGTTTTAATCAAATACTAGTTCACCCGGATGACCAAGACAAGACAGCCTTTACCACACCGTGGGGAACATTTAAGTATGTGAAGATGCCTTTCGGACTTAAAAACGTTGGTGCTACCTTTCAAAGGGCAATGGATATTGCATTTTCCAAGGAAATACATGATTTCCTAGTTGTCTACCTTGATGACTTAACCCCTTTCTCTAAATCTGATCAAGAGCACCTAAAACATTTGAGGCAAATATTCATGACATGTAGGAAATATGGCATTTCCTTGAACCCCAATAAATCCCTCTTCGGCCTTAAAGAAGGCAAACTCCTTGGCCATATCATATCAAAGGACGGGAGTAGAATTGATCCTGAAAGAATCCAATCCATCCTCCAAATCCCATATCCAAGAAACATAAAAGAGTTACAAGCATTCCTTGGAAAAATCAAATTCCTAAGAAGATTTATTCCAAATCTAGTTGAGCTAATAAGACTGTTAAGTAACATGTTAAAAAAGGATGCCAAGGTAAAATGGTCTCTTGAAACCAAGCAAGCCTTTGAGGGCATAAAATCTGCCTTGACCCAAGCCCCTGTCCTCACAAGTCCACAATTTGACAAAGATTTCATCATATTTTCATTTGCATCGAATCACTCCATAATTGTTGTCCTTTTGCAAAAGGATGATCAGGGAGCTGAAAAGCCAATTGCATTTTTTAGCCGAGCCTTAAGAGATGCCCCTTTGAAGTACCCAATCATGGAGAAGCAGGCCTATGCCCTGGTCAAAGCAATCAAAGATTTCCGAGTCTACATTTTATATTCACATGTGATTGCTTATGTGCCAAACGTTGTTGTAAAAGACATATTAACCCAAGAGGGGTTAGAGGGCAAAAGATGCAAGTGGATTGCTACCATCCTTGAGTATGACATAGAAATAAAACCAACCAAACTGATAAAGGGACAAGGTTTAGCCAAACTGATGTCCGAAACAAACTTTCAAGCCTTAGACATTAACCAATTGGACAATGAACAGGAGCTGGCGACTCCACAGATCAATGAAACCTTTTTGCAATCCCCATGGTATGTTGATATATGCTTTGTATTGTTAAACCTGTTTGCTCCCCCAGGATTGTCCAGAACTAAGAAAAGATTTTTAAGAATGAAGGCTTCAAAGTTTTGTGTCATAGATGGTGCTTTATTTTGGAAAAATCATGAAGGTATATTGCTTAATTGTTTAACCATGAATGAAACTAACAATGTCATGAAAGAATTCCATGCAGGTGACTGTGGAGGACATCTATATTGGAAGTCCACGGCTGATAAAATTCTAAGGGCTGGTTTCTATTGGCCCTCTCTTTTTGCGGATGTAAAGAAATTTTCCATTTCATGTCACAAATGCCAAATCTTTGAGGGCAAAAGAAAGTTGTTGCCCCTGCCCCTTAAACCCATCTCAACTGAAAAGCCTTTTCAACAATGGGGTCTTGACTTCATTGGAGAAATCCATCCCTCCTCCTCAGGCTAGCACAAGTGGATTCTAACAGCCACCGACTATTTCACCAAGTGGGTTGAAGCCATCCCATGCAGACAGGTCAATGACTCCATCATTATCCAGTTCCTTGAGTGCAACATCCTTTCTAGATTTTGCTGCCCTGAGAAGATCATTACTGACAATGCCGCTACTTTCAAATCCAAAAGGATGATCAATTTTTGCCATAAATTTCACATCACCTTGGGGCATTCCACAGCCTATTACCCCCAAGGTAATGGCTTGGCTGAGTCATCTAATAAGAGCCTGATTAATATCATAAAGAAAGTGCTAGAAGAAAACAAGAAGAACTGGCATAGAAAGCTCACAAATGCCCTATGGGCAGACAGACTTTCAACAAAGAAATCCATTGGGATGAGCCCTTATGAGCTAGTATATGTCATGGAGGCCAGATTTCCTTCATCCTTGGGCATCCCTACAATCAAACTGTTACAGGAGATTCAGGCTGAACCACATGACATTCAACGAAGAATCAATCAAACCATTCATCTTCAGCAAACTAGAGAGCAAGTTTATGACAGAGCTCAGATTTTGCAAGAGAAGCTCAAAAAGATGTTTGATAAAAGAGCTAAGGCGGAAGATTTCTGTGTTGGCAACAAAGTTCTAAGGTGGGATTCACGAAGAGAAGACAAGGGAAAACATGCAAAATTTGATTTTTTATGGAAAGGGCCATTCATTATTTCTGTTGTTCAGGGAAATAACACATATTTTCTCAAATATGTAGATGGCAGCACGGCTGAAGAAGGCCCTGTAAATGGCCGAATGTTAAAACATTACCATGATCCCTTTTAAGGGATACCATGCAGCTCTGTATATATCTCTTTGTACATCGATATTTGTATATATCAGCACTTTGTTTTTATTTTTTATAAGCAGTCTGAGTGTTAGAGGAGCAGCAGCAAAGTTTGTGAAGACACAGCCAATGCCAGTATTCCATTTTTAAAGCTCTATCTCTGCATTAATCTCAGCAAAACAGCAAGAGTAGCACTGTCATGTCATAGAAATTCATGGTAAAAAGAAACTGTTTGCAGCTTGCAGTCTTCAGTCAAACAGTATCAATAAGAGAGGAGTTTGTTTTAGTTTCACATCAGCAACTGTTTCCAGATCAGAGCCTAAGGAAATACATCAGTTCTGATTTATGTTTTGGATCTATTTCAAAGGCAATGCTCAAGTGACATTGTATATAATATCAAGCACGCAGAAGAAAGCAGGCAGTGCTTCACTTTTCATAACAATTCAGTTGAGTAGAGGGTTGTTTATATTTCCAAGTTTCACACTTTTAGCAACCATCATAAAGAAGTTTTTCAATCCATAGCAACAATAGAAAATCAAGGCAGTCTGACCTACTGTTCTTGGATTTTCACAAGGAAAAGCCATCCCCAAGTGGAGCCACTGTTACCCTCCTGTTGCAACAGGTGTTCATCTTTCATGATTGACAGTTTTACATGCCAAATATTTCATACTTTGCATGCTGCAATGCTCCATATTTCCAGAAAGAGGTCAAAAAAGAGACCATGAAAGTGTGCCAGTCTAAATGCCACTACTGTATTCCAAATTTTGATGAGTTAACCATTTTTGAAGAATTTTCTATTAAGGGAACTCAAAACAACCTAATCTTGGCTTCCCTATGTTTCAATTTCTTGTTTTAGAATATAGAGAATGAATATATGTCCAAACAGCTTAATCTTGGCAGATTTGTAGATAGGTAGAGAAACAAAGGAGCCCAACTGCTTAATCTGGGCCCTTGGAAGAAATAAGTGTAGATTTAGATAGGAAGGCAGTCAAAAGAAAAATGGTAAAGCAGGGTCTGCAAGTCTAAGTCCACCCAAACCAAAAAGAAGAAAAAATGCTAGGTAAGTAGGCTGGGTAGGTAGTTTTGAGGTTGCAGAATGTGGATCTATGATCAATTTTGTGTTTCAAAGTGATATTGTACTTCAAATCATAGGTACAAGGCAGTTTTCATTTGGAAGAGCTCAAGTGAGGCATGGCTAACTCCCCTTTCTTCTCATTCCCCAAATCACTCACTAATTTCCTGAAGAGGTCAAGATCTGCTTGATACCTCTTAGCTTCATCATTTTTTCATATCATTTGCCTTGGTAAAGATCTGCTTTACTCAAGGAATGTTCATACTTCCTCTATGAATCATTTCCCCCCTAAGTAGCCTAAGATTCACATACTTAGCGCTTTTTTATCGCTTCATATTAACTGCTAATTTTACTATGTAGCTCCCTATCTATCTCCCCTTCCCCTACTAAAAATATGTTAATAAATCCCCCTATGTACATATTCCCATCCCCTGGCACTATAGCCCTATAAATATCAGTTTGGGAAATGCCGAGTTCATCTGGGACTTAGCATTAGCCTTCCGCGTCCTAACCCTGGGATTGACTTGACATTCGGTTAAGTTAATAACCTTTTCCCTCACCCCTTAACCCATAACATTTCATTATTCTCACCCTCTCTCGCTTATTGTTTAAAGTTTAGTGTTGAAATGTTTGAACAAACATTAAATTTTACCCCCGGCGCGCAAACCCGCAAAAAACCCACTAAACCAAAGTCTAAACCCCCCGCGGCATTGTATAAATTATTCGAATATTCGCGCGGGCCCCGTCCCTAACCCTCCGCCGCCTTGTTTATTCCGTCGGCCGTCAGATCTGGCGCGCCACAGATCAATGGTGGGCGGGTCTTGTCATCTCCGAAGCCGTCGATGGTTAGCGCCCGGGAGATGGGTGGTTTTCCCGTCGTACTCCCGCCACACGTCACCCTCTCGACTGTGGCGGAGCCCCCTCTGCCAAAACCTATCCTGCTCAAAGGCGGTGCGCCCGAAACCAGATACCGCCTTCCCCCATCCTGCGTCAGCGCCACGTCAAGCTGACGTCACCATCCCGCGTCGGCCTCCTGCCGCCGTGTCCTTGCCATGTCACCTGCCACGTCACCTCCTCCACCATACTGACACATCACCCGTCATACTTCTGACGTCATCCTGCCACATCACTGCCATACTGGGACCCACCGCTGACGTCATCGTCTAAAAGTGTGAAAGGCGCAAATCGCAGCCTAGGAAGCCCGGAATCAAAATCTGAGGCAGTTTTTCATGCGCGATTACCTACGGGAAATATGCCAAAATGGAAAGCCCTTCATGGCTCAGCCTCCAGCAGACCCGAAAGGCGCAAAATGACCAGAATTTCTTCGCACAGCATTCAGAAAGGGGCAAACATAGTTTTTAAAGCAACAGAGGGCCGAACAGCAGACATAAAAGGTCAATGAGACAGTCTAAAGCACTCAGAAGACGTTAAAGAGGCCAGGTTCAGCGCCAAAGTGTACCAAAGGAAGCGGCAAAGAGTATCAGTCGAATGTTTTTAATGAAAACTTTTATTCCCAATACAGGTGAACATTAAATGACCTCCAACAAAGTCAAAGAAAATGGTGGAGCTCTAATCAAGGCTCTCCCATCACAGTTAAAAGCATTTAAAGCCACCGAACAACAATGGATCAAAACCCAAAGCACAGTTATGGCTAAGTGATCAGCACAGAGCCATAAAGGCAATACATTAATTCCTTTTTGTTACAGCTGCACCCAGCGCAGCTCGAGGATATTTTCCCGCATTTATTTTAGACATGTGTTAGGTTTAGGACATTTATTACAGTAGATCTGTCTGAGATCTGATTAGTGTAGATATTTTGCTTATATAAACAACCCTAATTCACTGTTTAAAGGGTTGGTTGGTTGATAATCCTCATGAGAGACTCGCACTGTATATCTGATATGTTTTTCTTAATCAAAGATTGTTGAAAGCTTGGAGAATGGACTGTTTGATGTGTTGTTAATGGTTTCTGAAGGATGAATTTGGAATTCTTGTGCTGCAATATGAATCAATAAGTGTTCCTCACCTCTGTTATTTCAATTTCATATATGCTCAAGTTGCAGAACGAAGGATTGGTTTAGAATTTGCTTAGCTGCACTCTATGCTCAGTTTTTGTGGCTTCTTAATGTTTTTCCTCTTGATTTAGGCATAAATATGAATTCTTTTATGGCTCATGTTTGCTCTATTTCACATATGAATGACTGTTATCTAGGAATTCTTAGCTGCTCCTAGATATGGCTCATTTTCTTCCCCCTGCTAACCTGAATGAGAGATTCTTAATTGCCTCTCATTCCTTAGCCTTTCAATCCATCTCTTTGCCTTGGATGATTGTTTCATATGCAGTTGTCTTGCTCCATTTTCCTCTCTTGTGACCAAGAAAACACACCAGCAGTCTTACTCCATGACTCCATGCCCAATGGTTTGAAACTTATCACACTATGTTTTGCCTCTCTACTTGAAAGCATCAATCTTCCCACCAAAATCAAAACAAAACCCCTTAAACTCAATAACTAGCCTAAAATCATCTTCAACAAAGCTAAATCAGAAAGAGAGAGCCCTCTCTGATTGCAGGTGGGCTAGAACCTACAGTCCAAAGATTGGTTTGTGGTTACCTCGGTCGTATCCTTTCACAAGCTTAAGGACAACCTGAGTGATAACATAATGGCAACTCCACTGGGGACCTCCTCAGATAATTTCACGAATCAAGTTGGAAAGCTCGACTAGGGAAATCGAACTAATTTTTCTGATTGCTGTCTATTTCTTAAGACTACAGATGAAGTCTGAATGTCAACCAGGAAGCCTTTGAAACTGTTCTTTCTTTGCATTTACAGGATTAAATAAAAGCTGCTTCAGTCAATCTTCATTCTAGTTTTAAGCTCTAAGCAGTTGTCTCAAAATTTTAATCAATTCCTTCCTAAACTACAAATATTCCCAGGAAAATACCAAAATCAAAATTCGGAAGCTGGCTCCAAAGAGGAAAACTTGTTATACTAGGTCAAATCCCGACCCAGACCCTCCAGCTGTTTTTGACAATCCCAACTTAATCCCAAAGATTCTTAGGAAACACCAAGATTTTGTTGATAATAGTCCTAAAGCAGGTCACCCAATCAGTGTTCCAACCCCTGTCAAAGTTTTATTTCGATCAACCCCTACTTCCCCTTGTTCATCGTCCACCTCTCAAAGCACTCCTTCCACACCTCCATTCACTGCACATAGTCCCATTACCACTAATGTTGTCCCAGTTGTTCCACTTATCCCTGTTGTTCCAGTCGTCCCGGTTGTTCCACTTATCCCTGTAAACATGGCCAATAGATATGCACCCCTGCAACTACCTGCTAACCCTGGGTCTATGCCTCAGGATTATCAAACTAAAATCACATATTTTGATGGAACTGGTACTTGCACAGCCCTTCAGCATACAAAGAAAATGAAAGACTATTTCGAGAACTACGAGATAGATGATGATAGTGTGAGAATGAAAATTTTTGTCCAAAGTCTGACAGGTGATGTCAGGACTTGGTTCAGAGCACTTGCTGCAAATTCCATAACCAATCCGGATGAGCTTTATCAATCCTTTATCAACAGATGGGAGAAAAAGAAAGACCCCTTGCACATACTAGCTGAATACGATACAATAAGAAGAGGCCCTCAAGAGTCTGTGTTGGATTATTGTGCAAGATTCAATAATGTTTATAATGCAATACCACAGAACTTAAGACCTCCACCTAACCTTGCCTTGTATAAATTCCCTGATGGATTCGACCCGGATATGGCCTATCAGTTAAAAGAAAGAGCCCCTCAAACCCTTGCAGACATGCAAAATGTTGTTGTCAGCGTAGAAGCCAACCTAATTGCCAAAAGAAACAGAGCTAGAATGGAAAGAAGAACCACCTTTAAAGAGGAACCCTCAGCCTTAGATCAAAAGCTTGATGCTATCATCAGTGGCATGCACAGGCTGGGAGACAGAGTAGAAAGTATTGAGAGGAAGTCTTCATGGGAAGCACAACAACCTAATGCCATAAGGAAACCAAATTTCAGGAAAACTCAAAACAAAAATGTTGGTAGGTCTAGCCCAGACCATGACGTAAGGCCCCCTTTTCATGAAAATTATGCGGAAGCCTTTACATCTAGTGAACCCCCAAAGGACACTCACATGAACTTGGTGGATTCAAGGGTTGAGCAACAAATTTTCCTAACTCAACAAGACCAAGATGAGCATGAATTTAATAAGTTTCAGACCAAGTCTGGTGAGTCTTTTGATTTTAAACAAGGCTATGATACTGCGGTGTATGAGGTCCACAAACAATATAAGCTGAGAACTAGGACCATTGACATTTCTGAACCTAGCAAACCCAAGGATGGCAAACAACCCAACAAGATTAAAGGCAAGGCTGTCATAACAGAACCAGCTGATATACCTGTCCCAAACCCGCATCAAGTGACTGTAGAGGACATAACAGAAATGCAGCCTTCTATTGATCAGCCTCTGCCACCTCCTTCCTCGGAAAAGCACTCGAACAGTGTTCCAAAAATCCCTCCTAAAACTGAAAAACCGCAAGCAGTCACTTCCCATAACACTGATAAACAACACCAAATTGCTGATACTCCAATGGAAAAGGGGAAGCTTGCCTCTCAAAATACTAAGACCCAATCTGAAAAATCATTTTACTTAGAGGCGGAAATAGGTAAACTGAAGATATCCATCCCCTTATCTGAACTTGCCAAACATGATGTGTATAGGAAACAAATTAAAAGATCACTTCAAATGCCGGAGGTTAAGGATGATGTGAATGTTCTTGATGATCAACCTGAGCTGCTGTTCCGTCCAGAAGTTAATGGAAAATCAACATATGGATTTGTTCTACCTTTTTATGTCAGTTTGCACATACATGACAAACTCTTGCACAATGCCATGTTTGACTCAGGTGCCTCACACAACCTTATGCCCAAAGCTGTAATGGAAAAGCTGAACCTTGATGTTACAAGACCCTACAAAGATCTATTCTCCTTTGACTCAAGTCAAGTCAAGTGTTTAGGCCTCATCAAAGACTTGTGTGTCTCCTTAGTCCAATATCCCAGCAAGACAATCCTCATGGATGTGATGGTTTCTGACATTCCACCAAAGTACGGCATGCTATTGTCAAGATCTTGGGGAGCAAAACTCCAAGGGTCCCTCCAATTAGACCTCTCTTATGCCACTATAACTGTCTTTGGGCAACCAAAGAGACTATATAGAGAAACACTGATGAAGTATGTGGTAACTAGTGAGGAAAAGCCCCAAAATTTTCCTATTCACTCAATCCATTCTGATATGGATTCTTTTATTTTATTTAATGATGAAACAAATCCTCTTATTGATGACAAGCCGTTGGCTTTAGAACTGAACACACACACCAAAGAAGAACCGGTTGCCCATACTGATGAAATGGTCAAAACAACTGATGCAACCCGCATACAAGAAGAACCTCCCCAAATAGAAAGTTCAAATCTGTCCACTGCAAGAATGACTGAAACTCTTGATATTAACCACAAGCAAGAAATCACATGGTATTTAGAGTTTGATGGCTCCGTTAACAAGTTAGGAGCAGGGGCAGGTGTCTGGATTCACAATACACATAACAATCATGCAGAAGGCCATGCCTACAGACTGAACTTTAAATGCACCAACAACATGGCAGAATATGAGGCTCTCCTGTTAGGCCTTAAACTGCTCAAAGCTCTAGGAGCTGCAAAAGTGTCCATTCTAGGTGACTCTGATTTAATCATACAACAAATGAAAGGTAACTTTGTTACCAATGAGAATAGAATGAGGGCCTATAGGACTACTGCCACTAATATACTCAATGCATTCATTGAATCCAAGCTTGCTAAGATTTCAAGAAATCATAACATTCATGCACACAGCCTAGCCACTTTTGCTAGCGCATGCAAGCTTCCCTTTGAGCCAAGTCACTACTTTACTACTGAGATAAAACATAGGCCCGCTGTCCCTAATAACGTTAAAGACTGGCAAGTATTTGAAGATGATGCCCAGATTAACAATTTCCTCACTCTTGAGCATGAGTTTTCAGATATTAACATTGACATGGATGCCATGACATATGAGCAACAACAAACAAATGAAAATCAGCAGGTTGTAACAGCTGTAATAGCCAAACAAATCCCGAACCCAACCGTTTTTGACAAAACCAACATAAGAGAGCTGAGACAAATGCATTTGGAGGAAATAGCCAAAACAGAGGCCGAGATCATTGACTTAAAGGATAACTTTTTGCCTGTTGTGCTAACTCCAATAGAAGATATGTTTGATGCAAATGATGTTCCCAAAAAACCAAAAATACAACCCTTAAACATTGATATAGAAGAGCACAACATTGGAACAGCAAAGCAGCCCAAAATGATCAAACTATCTCAATCTTTGCCACCCAATCAAAAACCAAAATATGTTGATTTGTTCAAAGAATTCCAAGATGTATTTTCTTGGAGTTATGAGGATTTGAAGTCTTATAACACCTCAGTGATTCATCACACCATTCCCCTAAAACCAAACCAAAAGCCCTTCAAACAGAAACTGAGGAGAATCAATCCTATGCTTCTCCCTTTGATTGAAAAGGAAGTCAAAAGAATGTTTGAAGCAGGTATCATAGCACCCATCAGATTTTCGGAATGGGTATCCAATCTTGTTCCCACAAGAAAAATGACAGGTGAGATTAGGCTATGTGTAGACCTAAGAAATTTAAATCAAGTCTCCCTAAAAGACCACTACCCCTTGCCCAAAATGGACCACATCCTACAAAGAGTAGTGGGGTCATCTAGAATCTCTTTGCTAGATGGCTTTTCAGGTTTTAATCAAATACTGGTTCACCCGGATGACCAAGACAAGAGAGCCTTTACCACACCGTGGGGAACATTTAAGTATGTGAAGATGCCTTTCGGACTTAAAAACGTTGGTGCTACCTTTCAAAGGGCAATGGATATTGCATTTGCCAAGGAAATACATGATTTCCTAGTTGTCTACCTTGATGACTTAACCCCTTTCTCTAAATCTGATCAAGAGCACCTAAAACATTTTTGGCAAATATTCATGACATGTAGGAAATATGGCATTTCCTTGAAACCCAAGAAATCCCTCTTCGGCCTTGAAGAAGGCAAACTCCTTGGCCATATCATATCAAAGGGCGGGATTAGAATTGATCCTGAAAGAATCCAAGCCATCCTCCAAATCCCATATCCAAGAAACATAAAAGAGTTACAAGCATTCCTTGGAAAAATCAACTTCCTAAGAAGATTTATTCCAAATCTAGCTGAGCTAATAAGACTGTTAAGTAACATGTTAAAAAAGGATGCCAAGGTAAAATGGTCTCTTGAAACCAAGCAAGCCTTTGAGGGCATAAAATCTGCCTTGACCCAAGCCCCTGTCCTCACAAGTCCACAATTTGACAAAGATTTCCTCATATTTTCATTTGCATCAAAGCACTCCATAGCTGCTGTCCTTTTGCAAAAGGATGATCAGGGAGCTAAAAAGCCAATTGCATTTTTTAGCCGAGCCTTAAGAGATGCCCCTTTGAAGTACCTAATCATGGAGAAGCAGGCCTATGCCCTGGTCAAAGAAATCAAAGATTTCTGAGTCTACATTTTATATTCACATGTGATTGCTTATGTGCCAAACGCTGTTGTAAAAGACATATTAACCTAAGAGGGGTTAGAGGGCAAAAGAGGCAAGTGGATTGATAACATCCTTGAGTATGACATAGAAACAAAACCAACCAAACTGATAAAGGGACAAGGTTTAGCCAAACTGATGTCCGAAACAAACTTTCAAGCCTTAGACATTAACCAATTGGACAATGAACGGGAGCTGGCGACTCCACAGATCAGTGAAACCTTTTTGCAATCCCCATGGTATGTTGATATATGCTTTGTATTGTTAAACCTGTTTGCTCCCCCAGGATTGTCCAGAACTAAGAAAAGATTTTTAAGAATGAAGGCTTCAAAGTTTTGTGTCATAGATGGTGCTTTATTTTGGAAAAATCATAAAGGTATATTGCTTAATTGTTTAACCATGAATGAAACTAACAATGTCATGAAAGAATTCCATGCAGGTGACTATGGGGGACATCTATATTGGAAGTCCACGGCCGATAAAATTCTCTGGGATGGTTTCTATTGGCCCTCTCTTTTTTCGGATGTAAAGAAATTTGCCATTTCATGTCACAAATGCCAAATCTTTGAGGGCGAAAGAAAGCTGTTGCCCCTACCCCTTAAAACCATCTCCACTGAAAAGCCTTTTCAACAATGGGGTCTTGACTTCATTGGAGAAATCCATCCCTCCTCCTCAGGCCAGTACAAGTGGATTCTAACAGCCACCGACTATTTCACCAAGTGGGTTGAAGCCATCCCATGCAGACAGGCCAATGACTCCATCATTATCCAGTTCCTTGAGTGCAACATCCTTTCTATATTTGGCTACCCTGAGAAGATCATTACTGACAACGCCGCTGCTTTCAAATCCAAAAGGATGATCAATTTTTGCCATAAATTTCACATCACCTTGGGGCATTCCACAGCATATTACCCCCAAGGTAATGGCTTGGCTGAGTCATCTAATAAGAGCCTGATTAATATCATAAAGAAAGTGCTAGAAGAAAACAAGAAGAACTGGCATAGAAAGCTCACAAATGCCCTATGGGCAGACATACTTTCAACAAAGAAATCCATTGGGATGAGCCCTTATGAGCTAGTATATGGCATGGAGGCCATATTTCCTACATCCTTGGGCATCCCTACTATCAAACTGTTACAGGAGCTTCAGGCTGAACCAAATGACATTCAACGAAGAATCAATCAGACCATTCATCTTCAGCAAACCAGAGAGCAAGTTTATGACAGAGCTCAGATTTTGCAAGAGAAGCTCAAAAAGATGTTTGATAAAAGAGCTAAGGCGGAAGATTTCTATGTTGGAAACAAAGTTCTAAGGTGGGATTCACGAAGAGAAGACAAGGGAAAACATGAAAAATTTGATTTTTTATGGAAAGGGCCATTCGTTATTTCTGTTGTTCAGGGAAATAACACATATTTTCTCAAATCTGTAGAGGGCAGCACAGCTGAAGAAGGCCCTGTAAATGGCCGAATGTTAAAACATTACCATGATCTCTTTTAAGGGATACCATGCAGCTCTGTATATATCTCTTTGTACATCGATATTTGTATATATCAGCACTTTGTTTTTATTTTTTATAAGAAGTCTGAGTGTTAGAGGAGCAGCAGCAAAGTTTGTGAAGACACAGCCAATGCCAGTATTCCATTTTTAAAGCTCTGTCTCTACATTAATCTCAGCAAAATAGCAAGAGTAGCGCTGTCATGTCACAAAAATTCATGGTTAAAAGAAACTGTTTGCAGCTTGCAGTCTTCAGTCAAACAGTATCAATAAGAGAGGAGTTTTTTTAGTTTCACATCAGCAACTGTTTCCAGATCAGAGCCTAAGGAAATACATCAGTTATGATCTATGTTTTGGATCTATTTCAAAGGCAATGGTCAAGCAACATTGTATATAATATCAAGCACGCAGAAGAAAGCAGGCAGTGCTTCACTTTTCATAACAATTCAGTTGAGTAGAGGGCTGTTTATATTTCCAAGTTTCACACTTTTAACAGCCAGCATAAAAAAGTTTTTCAATCCACAGCAACAATAGAAAATCAAGTCAGTCTGACCTGTTGTTCTTGGCTTTTCACAAGGAAAAGCCATCCCCAAGTGGAGCCACTGTTAGCCTCCTGTTGCAACAGGTGTTCATCTTTCATGATTGACAGTTTTACATGCCAAATATGTCATACTTTGCATGCTGCAATGCTCCATATTTCCAGAAAGAGGTCAGAAAAGAGACCATGAAAGTGTGCCAGTCTAAATGCCACTACTGTATTCCAAATTTTGATGAGTTAACCATTTTTGAAGAATTTTCTGTTAAGGGAACTCCAAACAGCCTAATCTTGGCTTCCCTAGGTTTCAATTTCTTGTTTTAGAATATTGAGAATGAATATTTGTCCAAACAGCTTAATCTTGGCAGATTTGTAGATAGGTAGAGAAACAAAGGAGCCCAACTGCTTAATCTGGGCCCTTGGAAGAAATAAGTGTAGATTTGGATAGGAAGGCAGTCAAAAGAAAAATGGTAAAGCAGGTTCTGCAAGTCTAAGTGCACCCAAACCAAAAAGAAGAAAAAATGCTAGGTAAGTAGGCTGGGTAGGTAGTTTTGAGGTTGCAGAATGTGGATCTATGATCAATTTTGTGTTTCAAAGTGATATTGTACTTCAGATCACAGGTACAAGGAAGTTTTCATTTGGAGGAGCTCAAGCGAGGCATGGCTAACTCCCTTTTCTTCTCATTCCCCAAATCACTCACTAATTTCCTGAAGAGGTCAAGATCTGCTTGATACCTCTTAGCTTCATCAATTTTTCATATCATTTGCCTTGGTAAAGATCTGCTTTACTCAAGGAATGTTCATACTTCCTCTATGAATCATTTTCCCCCTAAGTAGCCTAAGATTCACATACTTAGCGCTTTCTTATCACTTCATATTAACTGCTAATTTTACTATGTAGCTCCCTATCTATCTCCCCTTCCCCTACTAAAAATATGTTAATAAATCCCCCTATGTACATATTCCCATCCCCTGGCACTATAGCCCTATAAATATCAGTTTGGGAAATGCCGAGTTTATCTGGGACTTAGCATTAGCCTTCCGTGTCCTAACCCTGGGATTGACTTGACATTCGGTTAAGTTAATAACCTTTTCCCTCACCCCTTAACCCATAACATTTCATTATTCTCACCCTCTCTCGCTTATTGTTTAAAGTTTAGTGTTGAAATGTTTGAACAAACATTAAATTTTACCCCCGGCGCGCAAACCCGCAAAAAACCCACTAAACCAAAGTCTAAACCCCCCGCGGCATTGTATAAATTATTAGAATATTCGCGCGGGCCCCTTCCCTAACACTCCGCCGCCTTGTTTATTCCGTCGGTCGTCAAATCTTGCATGCCACAAATCAACGGTGGGTGGGTCTTGTCATCTCCGAAGCCGTCGATGGTTAGCGCCCGGGAGATGGGCGGTTTTCCCGTCGTACTCCCGCCACGCGTCACCCTCTCGACTGTGGCGGAGCCCCCTCTGCCAAAACCACTTCTGCTCAAAGGCGGTGCACCCGAAACCAGATACCGCCTTCCCCCCTCCTACGTCAGCGCCACGTCAAGCTGACGTCACCATCCCACGTCGGCCTCCTGCCGCCGTGTCCTTGCCATGTCACCTGCCACATCACCTCCTCCACCGTACTGACATGTCACCCGCCGTACTGCTGACGTCACCTTGTTGACGTCATCCTGCCACGTCACCACCGTATTGGGACCCACCGCTGACGTCATCGTCAAAAAGCGCGAAAGGCGTAAATCGCAGCCTAGGAAGCCCAGAATCAAAATCTGAGGAAGTTTTTCAGGCGTGAATCGTGCATGGCTACGGGAAATAGGCCAAAATGGAAAGCCCTACATGGCTCGGCCTCCAACAGACCCGAAAGGCGCAAAATGACCAGAATTTCTTCGCACGGCATTCAGAAAGGGGCAAACACAGTTTTTAAAGCAACAGAGGGCCGAACAACAGACATAAAAGGTCGATGAGACAGTCTAAAGCACTCAGAAGACGTTAAAGAGGCCAGGTTCAGCGCCAAAGTGTACCAGAGGAAGCAGCAAAGAGTATCAGTCGAATGTTTTTAATGAAAACTTTTATTCCCAATACAGGTGAACATTAAATGACCTCCAACAAAGTCAAAGAAAACAGTGGAGCTCTAATCAAGGCTCTCCCATCACATTTAAAAGCATTTAAAGCCACTGAACAGCAATGGATCAAAACCGAAAGCACAGTTATGGTAAGTGATCATCACAGAGCCATATAGGCAATACATTAATTCCTTTCTTTTACAGCTGCACCCAGCGTAGCTCGAGGATATTTTCCCGCATTTATTTCAGACATGTGTTAGGTTTAGGACATTTATTACAGCAGATCTGTCTGAGATCTGATTAGTGTAGATATTTTGCTTATATAAACAACCCTAATTCACTGTTTAAATGGTTGGTTGGTTGATAATCCTCATGAGAGACTTGCACTGTATATCTGGTATGTTTTTCTTAATCAAAGAGTGCTGAAAGCTTGGAGAATGGACTGTTTGATGTGTTTTTAATGGTTTCTGAAGGATGAATTTGGAATTCTTGTGCTGCAATATGAATCAATAAGTGTTCCTCACCTCTGTTATTTCAATTTCATATATGCTCAAGTTGCAGAACGAAGGATTGGTTTAGAATTTGCTTAGCTGCACTCTATGCTCAGTTTCTATGGCTTCTTAATGTTTTTCCTCTTGATTTAGGCATAAATATGAAATCTTTTATGGCTCATGTTTGATCTATTTCACATATGAATGATTTTTATCTAGGAATTCTTAGCTGCTCCTAGATAGGGCTCATTTATCTTCCCCCTGCTAACCTGAATGAGAGATTCTTAATTGCCTCTCATTCCTTAGCCTTTCAATCCATCTCTTTGCCTTGGAGGATTGTTTCATATGCAGCTGTCTTGCTCCATTTTCGTCTCTTGTGACCAAGAAAACGCACCAGCAGTCTTACTCCATGACTCCATGCCCTATGGTTTGAAACTTATCACACTATGTTTTGCCTCTCTACTTGAAAGCATCAATCTTCCCACCAAAATCAAAACAAAACCCTTTGAACTCAATAACTAGCCTAAAATCATCTTCAACAAAGCTAAATCAGAAAGAGAGAGCCCTCTCTGATTGCAGGTGGGCTAGAACTTGCAGTCCAAAGATTGGTTTGTGGTTACCTCGGCCGTATCCTTTCACGAGCTTAAGGACAACCTGAGTGATAACAGGTGACGACCTTTATTGTCGTGGTGTGGATTCTATCTTCCGTCCTTGTCTCACCCATCCTAAAGCAGAGTAAGTGTTGAATACCTGTCACAACGACGCTTGTGGTGATCACCTCTCCCATATGGCCACTACCCAGAAATTCATGTGCGCCAGTTACTTTTGGCCTTCTCTCTTCAGTTATTGCATTGAGGCAGTCAAACACTACCCCAATTGTCAACATTTTTCCCCAAAGGCAAGAGCCCCACTGGCTCCCCTCCATCCTGTCATCGTTGTTGGTCCTTTCTATAAATGGGTCATTGACTTTATGGAGTGTCGACCACCATCTGTTAATAACCATAAGTATATTATCGTGGTGGTTGATTATTTTACCAAATGGGCTGAGGCCATGCCAACGTTCAATAACACAACGGCTATCGCAGCCCTTTTCTTCTTTAACCATGTTATCGCTCGATTTGGGGTTCTGAAACAATTGGTCTCTGACCATGGCTGACATTTTGAAGATGAGGTATGGCATGAAATATCCTCACTATTGGGCTTCCAACACCAGTATTCATTGTCTTATTACCCCCAAGGTAATGGACAAGTTGAAGCAGTCAACAAGATTCTCAAGATGATGCTTCAGCGAATAGTGAATAAGCACAAGACCAACTAGCACCTTATTCTCTTCCCAACTTTGTGGGCCTATAGAACTTCTGTTAAAACCGCCACCAGGTTTACTCCTTTCCACCTTGTCTTCAGTGAGGAGGCAATCTTACCAATCGAGTGTGAGATCCCTTCCCTCCACCTAGCTGTTGAACTTCTCCCCGACACCCAACCATTAGAGCAAAGATTTGTCATGCTTGAATGCGCCTCTGAAGACCGACATGTTGCTTTGCAAACCACTGAAGCAGTCAAAAAGCGCACCAAATCTAAATATGACCGAAAAGTCAACCCTCGTGCCTTTCACGAAGGTGATCTTGTTCTGGTGTATGACCAGGCCCATGATACCCTGGGGCATGGGAAGTTCAAATCATTATGGCTAGGACCTTACATCATTTGTAAGGACTTAGGTAAGGGGGCATATCTCCTAGAGGATTTCGAAGGCCAACTCCTTCCCAATCCTTGTAATGTGCTCTACCTCAAGAAATTTTACTCATAGCATTTCCCATTGATTTGCGCGTATTTATTTCTGTCATGCATTTAGGTAGGTTGCACCACTTCATTTGATGATTTGACACTTCACTAGGAAGCCATTTTTCCAAGAAAGGAAGACAAAGTTCGGAAGCACATGATCAGGAGATCATGATTATTTTAACCTTGGGAGTCTGATGCAGGAGCATACAGCTCAGCAATTTCATTATGTTCTAGTTAACTTAGGGGGTCTTGTGTTTTTAAAAAAGTTGGATTCCTATGTATGTAATTATTAATGTTTTGAGTGATTAGAATAGGAATTAATTAGATATTGTGAGGATATTTGTAAATGCTCTCGAATGTAGGAGAACATAAGTGATGATGAGTGATGACGAGAGAGTTGGAAATCAATTATAATTCTTAGACGAGAAAGTGGTGTCATGATTCGTGGAACTAGAGAGGATTCTTAGGGATTACTGGAGTTAAAAGTGGAATCAGGCTGAGGAAGAAATTCTTGTGTAATGGTTTTTTATTAATACAGATAACTCGATTCTGAGTTTGTTTGATGTGTATTTGAATTATAAGTTGTGTGTGAACTTGAGTAATTTTCCGTAACGTAGGTTGTAGGTGTGCAGAATCAGAGAATAAGTGCAGAGAGGAGTGTTAGGGTTTTACACACATACAGTATTGGAGAAAGCCTTTAATGTTATAGCGAAGGTGAAGGAAGCATAAAGGCGCGAGCCGAGATCGAGATCAGAACAAGTGAAGATCATGAGACGAAGACAGATACACAGGCAGAAAGTCGAATGGGCGATTATACATTAAGAACCAAAAGAACGTAACAATGTTCAGGAACCGTTGGATCCATCAGATCAACGGACGAGGTTGTGTGCAATAGACTGCTAAGATTAAGTCACGTAAAGTAAATTTAAGAAGATGAATGGCGGAAATTAAACCCACGTGATAGAGGAAGGATGAAGAAGTATTTGCAAGGGGTAAGCAGTTTCTCGCACGCCCTAAAGGTGGTAAGCGGTCTTTCAAAATTTCACATGATTACCTTTAGCAGCTTACATGTAGCACACGGTGGAAAGAGAAAACCACTTTTCTCGCATGCTCTCGACCTGATATCGGTCGTGCACGATTCCACACGAGATTGCGCGATAGCAGTTCGATCAAGCGGAATTGATCAATGGTGGAGATCAACCAAGCTGGTTGATTATCGGGTGACGCGATAACCGTCGAATCGAGGGATGAGATCGATGGCGGAGATTTAATGCGCTAAGGAGCATCGATATATGTGCAAAGGTTTGAAGCATGGCGGAAAGGTAAGGTTTAAGTGTGTTTGTGAAATATTTCTATTATACGGAAATTATAATAGAAATAAGCGGGGTTAAGGTATTATGGTTTAAGTTGAGTTTAACCAAAGTCCAAAGACCATGGTATGGTTGATAAGCGCGGGTGTAATCTGATTAAGGTATGATTAAATAGCTTCCGCTTAAGCATTTAATTAAAGAGAGTTAAACCTTGGTTACGGGAAGTTTTATTTAAGGATCCTTAAACCTTGATTAAGAGAATTTTCACTAAGTATGGAAATTTGGAATTACTGGGACATGTACACACATAGTGTGACATGCAAATTTAATTTTCATACTGTGGGTATATGCGGCTTAGGCTGCATCATTGGGTTATTTGCGGCTTAGGTTGGCATCAATTGCCTTAGAGGGCCAGAGGTGCCAGTATCAGAATTTGACAAGTTGATAGTCATTTTTGCATGTTTTCTCGCTACGAGTCCAACCATGTAGTCTGTTTCACCATCCGAGTAGCAGAAATTAAGGTGTCCAGCAGTAAGGAATCTTTGGAGAATCTTGTGGAATCTAAAAGATTCCCTTGGACGCTGATTTTTGACTGAGGGAGAATGATGCCAAATTTATAGTCATTTTTCACAGAATTTCACAAGGAGCGCAGTGGTGTGCTCAGAACCTTCATCCGAGCAGCTTATTTTTTGTACATCTTTAGGAAGGAATCTTTGAGATTCCTGAGGGTCCAAAATTTGATGGTGTCAGAAAGGGGCAAAGTTTATAGTTGTTTGACATAATTTCATGCCACGAATTCAACAGTGATGTCCATTTCAGTAGCTGAGCTTTACATTTTTCAGTCATCCCTGAAAGTGTCGGTATATGATGCAGTTATGTCATGTTTTTCTTTGATTTTCTGAGATGATGTTTTTGTTGTTGAGATCCCTAATTACCATTATGTTGAGGGATACTTGTATGCCACATCTTGTGATATTTTATTAGATTTTCATGTTGAAGGAATGCCCATTTGAGTGAGAGTTCCTATAGGAGGACGTCTCATGGAGAGACATGCCACTCTTATTGAGGGAATTTTCCCATATGAGTGAGAGTTCTTGAGAATGTCTCGTGGAGAGACATGCCACTCTGATTGAGGGTATTTATCATTGTAATGACAAATAACATACCATGTACATCATCATCATTTGCAGCATTTAATGAAGCGGCCTCCCCACTCTTGACACTAGGGCCCGAAGACGTAACCCACACTGGGTGAACTTTGTTATCAATGTGTCTATGTTTTTTGATTTGATGGTTGTCGTTATGTTTCTTATTCTCTGAAGTATGCACATGTGGATTTTTGTACTCTTTCATATACAATTATGCTAACATCACAGAAGTAAAATATCTTGGTTAACTTTGATAGCTGAAGAGATCCGGATCAAGTTTGGTATCAGAGCGGTCTTCTCGTTGAAGTGAATTGTGAGTGTTAATTATTGAATGTGCAAAAAGAAGGAAAATGGAGAACAACAGAGATCTCTACAAGGACCTCCTCAAGATGGCTCGCATGGTGGACATAATTTATGAAGATTATGAGATGAAGATGGAAAGAGAGGAATGGGAGAAAGAAAGAATAGAGGACGATGGTCCATTTACACCCTCGAGTGAAAATTCTTCGTCTTCATCATCTTCGCATCATTCGGATGAGGAGATCAATCGGAGCCTTCAAGCAGAGAATGTTGAATTTAGGAGACTGCAACGAGAAGAGAAAGAGGTGAGGTAGAGATTGCAGCTTCAGTTATGAGCCACAAAAGAGGCCTTGGAAGAATTGAAGCGCAATGAAGGCTTAGCGAAGCCATCATCACCTGTTTCAAAATTGACAATTGAGGTAAACAATGTTGATAGTTCTTCAGTTTCATTTTCACATGCCACTATTTCTATTGGAGAGATGGAGGTACCCATTTTAGGAACTGGCATGAGACTCCTTACCAAGATGGGGTATATAGGAGGAGGACTTGGTGTCAATTGCCAAGGAATTAATCAACCATTGGAGGTTGTACAGAGACCTCGATTCACAGGTTTGGGATACACTGAAGGAGAGTGCTCAAAGGTGTCAAAAGCTTCCAATACATTGTTGAAATAATTGAGGAAAGAGAATGATGGGAACACATCACCATCCTCCCATGACAATGCATATCGCAAAGGGAGAGCTAAGGCAACCTCTCATCGTCAGAATCGTACCAGAGACATTCAAGAGAGATATAAACAGTCTCAATATTCTAGAGCTCATTTTTATTACAAGTATGTTAATGATGAACAAAAATCATGGCATAGAAAAACATGTAGTTTTTGTGGTTTACATAACCATGTGGTTTCTGAGTGCTAGAAGAGAATGGCAGAAAGAAAGAGGATGAGGCGTGAAAGGCCTTCTCCACATCAGGGAAGGAAGTAGGTTAAGAAGGTATGGAGGAAGAATACTTTTTGTAGTCATTGCAACAAAGGTGGTCATCAAATATCCATGTGTTGGACGCTCCATCCAGAACAACGTCTCAAGGAAAAAGCAGTCGCGAAGGAACCAGTTGGAAAAGATGTTCGACAAGTGAATTCACCACATTCATGGTGGTCCACTTTGTTGAGTAAGAGATGGTTTTACTAAAAATATTAGCTTTCCATGGCCTCATTTTGTAAATCATGTGTTGCAAGTAATTGTAAAAGTGATGATGTATTTTCCATCACTTATTAAAGCAACAATGATGTTTTGGCCTTTTATTGATAGCTAGGGTATTGGTTTTTATTCTAATGTAAACTTGACCAAAGAGTGTGTGTTATAAACTCTTGGAAAGTATGGGGAATCTTGGGTCATGGTTGTTCATGTAATTGATCATGTAATTTGTAAATATGTACTACAGGTTTGCAGAGGATGCAGGTGTCGGCTCATCACTTATGGCTCCAAAGGAAAAAGGTGAAGGAGAAGGAAGGGTGACCTGTCAGGAAACTTGTTGTGCAGACAGTGTAACACAATAGTTGCAGATTATGTTCATGCTTTTGGAGGACCAAAAGCTCCACAATGGGGAGGAATGATCCAGGTGGCTCTAGACACGCTCAAAATTTAGCAGTGAGTATAGAAAAGCTCAAAAACAAAATTCCTCGTATTGAAGTGCAACTAGGACCATATTGTAGTGCTCGTCACCCTAATTCCAATGGTGCGAACGACACTCAAATCTAATTTTGTATGCTCAAGTTATAGCTAGTCAAAATTTTGGTTAAACTTGGCCAAGTGATAGTCTTAACAAGGCAACAATTTGGTAGCATCCCGGCGCATGGAATTAAACCACCGAAATGGGTGAATTTGTTGCCTACTTAATTTTTCCAGTGACCCTTATTTTTCAGAGGGAAAATTTGAACTATTTTGCATTTAAAATATATAGATATAGATATATATATTAAACAGGGGTGATGGGTTGTTGCCCCCGCCCAAAGCATCGGTGTTATTATATCATATAAAAACAACAAAAAACATATTACGGTGGTAGGTGGTCAAACCTTGCCACCACATATCCTGAAGGCCCAACACAGTTGGAGCGGCATTCAATATATGCCCATGACCATACACCATGTTACACATGCGGTTAGAAGGGAGTCAGAGGGGGTTGAACCCACCTGACCCATGTGGGCCGACCCCCAACAGGCGACCCCATTTTCAAATGAAACACACATTGTAACATAACCACATACCACCATTTCCAAACAGTTAATACGCCATTTAAAAAACATGCCAACAATTTGTTAAACGCCAAACAAAATTCACCCAAGTGGGGATTTGAACCCAGCATCACCGACCACCTAATCTCGGGCTTTGCCAATGGGCCAAACAACCCATGTTGTAATGTCTTCCCGCCTTTTACTCTTTGAACCCTCACTTAGCCATTCGACAGAGGTCGGTGGTAGAGGAGTGGCAAAACCATGAGCGGGGAGAGATGTGGAACCATGAGCGAGGGATCTACCAAGATGTTAAAAAGATTCCCTTAAAGGGCGAAAGGTGAGATTGTTAGAATTTGACAAGTTGATGTCATTTTTGGATGTTTTCTCGTTGGGATTCCAACCGTGCAGTGTGTTTCACCATCTAGGTACCATAAATTCAGGTGTCCAACAACAAGGAATCTTTGGAGAATCTTTTGGAATATAAAATATTCCCTTGGAGGCTGGTTTTTTATCGAGGCAAAATGTTGCCAACTCTATAGTCATTTTTCACATAATTTCACAGGGAGCACAGTGGTGTGCTTAGAATATTCGTCCGAGCAATGAATTTTTTGGCCATCTTCAGGAAGGAATCTTGGAGGGAATTTTTGAGATTCTTTAGGGTCCAGAATTTGACGGTGTCAGAAAGGGGAAAAGTTTATAGTCGTTTGACACAATTTCACACCACGAATTCAGTGATGATGTCTTTTTCAGCAGTTGAGATTTGCATTTTTTGGCCATCCTTGAAAGTGGAGGTATATGATGCAGTTATGCCATGCTTTTCTTTGATTTATTGAGATGATGTTTTTGTTGTTGAGATCCCTGGTTATCATTATGTTGAGGGATACTTCTATGCCACATCTTGTGAGATTTTATTAGTTTTTCATGATGAAGGAATGCCCATTTGAGTGAGAGTTCTAGGAGGATGTCTCATGGAGAGACATGCCACTCTTGTTGAGGGAATTTTCCCATATGAATGAGAGTTCCTGAGAATGTCTCGTCGAGAGACATGCCACTCTAACTGAGGGTATTCATCCTTGAAATGGAAAATAAAATACCATGTACATCATCATTATTTGCAACGTTTAATGAAGTGGCCTCCCCACTCTTGATACAGGGCTTAGAGACGTAACCCACACTGGGTGAACTCCATTATCAATGTGTTTTTGTTCTTTGATTTGATGGTTTTCATTATGTTTCTTCTTCTTTGAAGTATGCACATGTGGCTTTCCATACTCTTTCATATGAAATTCTATTAACATCATAGAAGTAAAAGATCTTCGTTAATTTCGGTAGCTGAAGAGACCTAAATCACTCCCACACGTGCAAATACAAACTCAACCTCTCCAAACCCTTGCACACTAGAATAATTTCATCCTTCTACAAACAAATCGAACTAGTAAATTTTCCCCTTCTAGATCTCAAAAACTAGAAGAAAGTAATGAATAAATTCTCTTTGGAGATCTTCTACTCAATCACTATTAATTCCTCGTTGCTTGGTGTCCTCCACGCAATCATTGTGCCCTTGCTCTCATTGGAAATTTGTGTCTCTGATGTGTTCTCCAAATGCCCATCAATTTCCTATGATAATCTCTCGTTGAGAAATCAATGACCATGATCTAATCTCAATTAATGGATAAGATCATCTTTACCCCATTAAATGGCTTTTCTAGAAGTCACTATAGGAAAATAAATGTACCTGAATTAATCCCTGATTAGTTAAGCCATTTCCTTAAGTTATACTTAGGAAAATTAATAAATTGGCTAATTAATTCTAATTAAGGTAAATTTTCTTACAAACATTTTCCATGTATTGAAGAAAAGTAATCCATTGTGTTCCTTAGCCTCATAGACACCATTTGAGACTAGAACACCTATGCAAGCTACATAAAATAACACCACCTACTATACCTTAATTCCCAAGGAACAAAGAAGCAATCTTGATGTAAGGATTCGAAAGTGCATCTTCTTGGGGTACTCAAATACCACCAAAGCATATCGTCTCTACAATGAGGTGAATAAGAGGTTTATATTGTCTAGAGATGCCACTTATCTTGAATATTCCAAGACTTACAATACCGTTGAGCGACAACTTGTTGATTTGGACAAATTCAATCATGCAAAAAATTATCAAGAATTTGATAATGAGATTCCACATCTTTAAGGGGGGATCCCTATCCTATATCAATCTATGGAATCTCCTTTTAAATCACTATCTCCCCCTCATGAAGTTCCAACCACTTCTTCAGTTCAAGAAGACCCTTTGAGTGATGTGATTGATAGGATTGGAAGGTCAAATCTTGATGCAACCCCATATCAATCAATAGAGCAGCATGTACCATATCATAAAGGTCCTCTGAAATGGCTCATTAAAACACTTGAAAGTGTTCATCCCAATGAGGTTGGAAAGACAGGAAATAAAAGCTCCCCCAGAAAAAATGGAGGTGATGTAGATGATTCTAATTAAGTTATGATATGGATGCTTCTTATGATTGTTAATTAAATTTGTCTACTAATTTTGGACTAACTTCCTCTAAATAAGCTACCTCTCATGATGAATGGAAATAATTAATACAAAATGAGTTTGATACTCTCATAAAGAATGGAAAATGAAAGTTGGTGGACCCTCCATTTGGAACCAAACCAATTGGTTGCAAGTGGGTCGTCAAGAACAAGTATAAATCGGATGGCTCAACAAGCATAAAGCAAGTATCATGGCAAAGGATTTACATAGAAATAAGGTGTCGATTATGACGAGATCTTTTTCCCCACAAAAATATGGGCCACCATCCAAACTCTCTTTTCCTTGGCAGCTCAAAATGAATGGAAAGTCTATCAAATGGATATAATGATTTATTTCTTGAATAGAGACTTGAAAGAGAATGTTTATATGTCTCAACCAGAAAGTACGAGAACAAAAAGTATGCAAACTCATTAAATCCTTGTATGGCATAAAACAAGCATCACTAGCCCGGTATGAAAAAATGACTAAGCATCTTATGAAATTAAGTTTTAAACAATTTAATCTTGATGATACAACTTTATTTGTCAAGAAAGTTGGAAAAATTGTTGTCTATCTTGTTGTACATGTAGATGATTTGTTGATAACATGGAACAATGAAAACTATATTGCATCCATAAAGAAAAAATTGAAGAAATCATTTGAAATGATAGATTTGGGACACCATCATTACTATTTGGGCACTGAAGTGACCCAACCTCTAGGATATATATTCCTCTCTCAAAAGAAGTACATTGGAGAATTGTTGAACAAGTTTGGCATGGCTAAATTCAATCCTTTGTCCACTCCAATGGAACAAAATCTAAAGCTCATAACTAAAGAAGGAAATGAATTTAAGGATGCAACTAAGTAAATAAAACTTGTGGGAAGCCATATTTTCCTCACCACTACCATACCAGATATTTGATTTGTTGTTAGAATCCTTTCTAAATTTATGCAAAATCCTTGTGAGGGACATTGGTTTGTTGCAAAAAGAGTTCTAAAGTACTTGAAAGGAAATGAATAATTTGGAATCAAATATCATAGGTGGTTGACTTCAGCTTGATTGAATATTCTAATTCAAACTTTGGTGGAGATAAAGAAAATGGATTGTCTAATTCAAGCTATATTATGAGTCTTGGATCAGGACTTGTCTCTTGGAGGTCATGAAAATAGTCAATGCGAGAAGATTCCACAATAGAGGCAAAATATGTAACAGTGGAAAATTCAACCAAGGAGATTTTTTGGGTTGTGAAAGTTCTTGAGGATTTGCAAGAGAAGCAAGCGAAATGTACTCCTCTTCTTATTGAAAATTCTCCTATAATTAAATTGGAAAAGAATCCCAAATTCCATGATCAAACCAAATATATAAACACAAAGTATCATTTGATTTGACATCATATAGAGGCCAAGACCATTCACCTACAACATTTTTACACAAATGAAAAATTGTAGACATTTTCACCAAAGCACTTGGAAGAAAAAAAATTGAAAGATTCATAATGATGCTTGGACTCACAAACACCTCTTCAAATTAAGGAGGAAAATTCTAGACACCTAATCCTCAGGGATTGAGCAAAAATATGTAAATATGTAAATGGATTAATTTGAATAGTTAGAAAATACCTTAGAATTGGAATCCCAAAGGTCACCACTCTGATGTATATAATGATGTTCGTATTAATGGAAATATAAAAATGGGAGTTACCTTCCTAGCCTGACATAAGAGAATATACTATTAGCTTCATACATTAGTACTCTATTGGAATCTAATCTAATCCTTGCATAGTTGCTTCATTATCATCCTCGGATCCTTCATGCTAGTAGATCATATGATCACTTGTGTCATGCAAATACATGAATACTCCTTTGATAGTATACCACTACTCTTTTCCAAGTGTTTTCATGTATTTTTCCAATACTCCCACTGTATGAGTAATATCCTATCAAGTGTAGACCATTGCACACTTCAAAATACATACAACACTTGAATATGAAACATGACCATGTCCTCTCTTTCTTTTTGTGTCTTTGAACATTTTTCAGTAGTTAGTCTGTCCCAACAAGAATTAGTACATGCATCAGTTTACAATATTGTATGTTGAAACATTTCATAATTGTTTCAACATAGTTCCTCTACTTTATCTAGAGTTTCATATTTGTGCAGTCTCTCCTAGTCTACATTATAATAATGAAATGTGCAACATTGAGACTCTTCACCTCTTTGATTGCACCCATGTTTTTTTTTTACCAGCAACATGTCATCGACATATAGCACTATATATATGAAAGATCTACCTTCTAACTTGATCTATACATAATTATCAGCTTGGATTCTCACAAATCCAAATCTGGAGGAGTATATGTCAAACTTTTGGTACTACATCTTGGGAGACTGATTTATACCATAAAGGAATTTGATCAACTTGTAGAAGAAATTCTCCTTTCCCTTTAATAGAAATCCTTTGAGTCGTTTCATGTAGATTTATTCTTCCAAATCACCATGCATAAATGATTTCTTTATATCCATTTGCTCTATTTCCAAATAAAATGTTTTGTTCAAATATTTTAGTGCTCTAATTGAAGTTAATTTTTCAAGAGGGGAAAATATCTCACCAAAGTATACTCCCACCACTTTGGAATAACCTTTCACTATATGTCAATCCTTGTATTTCTTGACTTGACATATTGTGTTCAAATTTTTTCTTGAGAACCCGCTTGAAACCACTAGGATTCCTTCCATCAGTTAATTTAACCAAATTCCATATCTCATTCTTATGCAAAAAATCCATTTCTTCCTTCATTATTGTTGAAATGTGGAGCAAATATGGGATGAATTTTCCCATGAGAAACCCAACTACCCCAAGAAGAAACCATCTTGCCCCAAAAGAGAATTCAAAATTGAATAAAAGAATTATTATTATTGATTTATTAAATGACTCAAAATAATGTTGGGCAAACAAACTTCAAGTCTACCTCTCTTCTAAGCAAAGGGATTAATCATATATGGGTCTTCATCAAGTCGACTTATCATCTTGTTGAGAAAATTCTCAAGTTTTCCTATGGAAAATAATAATTTATTGTGACTCAAGTTCAAGTTGGCTCCATTTTTAATGGCACCCTTGCACCAAACAAATGCCTAATTATATAATAAGCCTCAGTATGGCTCATTTCAAGCATGGAACTCACACATCTAAGGGCTCTCATCTGAGGTACTGAAGAACTAAATGATTCGAGCTAAAAAAGACAAGAGGACGAGTTTGTTTGTCATATTTCTTATGATCTAGATCAGGTCAAATATTAGGAGTTGCATTGGATGAGGTTCTTGGCATGTAAATGATGTTATATATTTGTGACAGGCCAAAGTATGATTTTGGGCATAAAGGCAGGTCAAAACCCTCTTTTTTGTGCACAAGTTACACTGTAAGGCTAGTATAAGGCACCAAAATGAGGGTTGATTTCCTCTAATATATGTGCAGAAGGTTTGAGATCCCAAAGGAGAGAATTGCGGGATTTTGGTGGTATGACATGGACGAGTTAGGGAATCTCTGAAGCAGTCGCAGAAGCCCTAAAAGAGGGCCAAAATTTTCAGTGGGTTAAATGCATAGTGTCGAAATTTCCATGGTTATGTGGAGAGTCTTGAAAGGGTTGTGATTGGGTATGATTGCAGAGGTGGTTGCCTAGTAGATGACTATCCTACGTGGATATTTGGACAACAACTATACAAGGCCTAAGAATAGTGAATAAGGAATAGTCTTGTAACTCAGAGTGATATGATCATGATAGAAATATATGCTACCTTCAATAATGTGGAGGCTTCCCTATGGGAGGACTCCTTGAAAACTTGTGAACTTCCATATAATGAGAATCCTTTATGATCCAAGACTGACCATAGGATGCTTAATGTGATTTATGTGTCTCATTCTTATTGTACTTTGTATCTCATTTAAACTTTTGATGAATATCTAATTGAAGAAGAAGAATTGATTATGGGTTTTCCCCCTTGTGGGGTTTTGCCCTGCTCTCTAACCTAAATCCTAGTGTCTCTATTGTGTATGTTTTTATTTTTTTGTTCCTTACTATTCCATTGCATTTTTATGTTATTTTTCTCTCTATATAATTGTGGATGATGATATGGGATTAATGTAATGTGTAAATTGTTGAAAAAATTTTAAAATGTGATTATCTATAGCAGAGAACAATCAAGCCCTAAAATTATCATGGTATTGGAGTTGGACAAAAGAAAAATCATTGAGATCACCCCACCTATGATGGATTTATTGAACAAACATAGTGAAAGAGATGAAGATGTTGGAGACCTAAAAGAATTCTAGGGTTTGAAGGAAAACCTAGGGAGTCTTTGTTATTACAAATTATGGTTAGGGTTTGGGAGAAACCCTAGGAGTGGCCTTAGATATTAAAAAGGCCTAATTTATACATCATTATAACCCTAGTGTGATTCAATCAGTAAGAAACTATTAAGACTCAAAGTAACCCTAGTTGGGCCTATCTTTGTACAGGAGATGGTGTAATGCATATCTAGTGGTCATCTTAAACATTGATAATTGAGCTTGGATATCAATGAAGGAGATTAAATATGTTGGTGGAGTTCAAGATGAAGCATTTATTCTTCTGCAAATGACATAAAAATATAGGAAGGATAAAGAGGGAGTTGATAGCCTCCTTTAATCGTCATTAAAGATAAGTACTTTTAAGACTTATGTTATTTTGTGACATTGTTTTTGTTTAGATCAATTTATCCTCTTAGATTAACTGTTTATTCTTGTTGCATGAGTAATTGGCTAACCAAATGCTTCTTTCCATGACTTATTGAATTAGAATGTGATCAAGGAAAGCAGATCCATCTTGAGTTCAATCAAGATGTGGAGGAATACAAGAATAGTTGGCTCTAAGGGGAAGCTGGTGTAGGAAAATCAAGGATCCGCTCTCATATCTAGAGAAGAATGATAGTCCTACCTCATCATCAGGTACACTTTCATTATGTTTATTTACATTATTTCTCTCGTTCTAGTGTCAACAAGTACATCTGCAGGATGTGAGGACCAAGTCCTCAATATCGATACTGAGGAGGATATAGAGCCACCCCATGATTAGAGTGGCAATGAACAAGACCTCAGACCTCGAATAAAGGATTACAGTCTCCCAAAATGATGATTATGAATGAAGAGGCTTCTTATTCAAATGGAGTAGAATGTTAGATAAAATGCAACAATTTGATGAGATGTTGGGAGCAATATGTCCTTCATGCAAGGACCTTTCTAGTTGACAAAGTTATTGTAATGTTAGATCCTTCCATGAATATGCTCTCATAGGGAGAGGATTATGATGAGATTCTAGCTCTTGTTGCTAAATGTTCTATTATCAGTTGTATGTGAAGTTGGCTTCCTACATGATGTATTTAAGGTAAAAATCATATTTAGAGCTACCTCAAGGCTTTGAGGCACATGAGAAGGTGACTCATGATTGCAGACTAAAGAAAGTCCCATATGGAGTCAAGCAAGTCCCCTAGTCTTTCCATGCTTGGATTGATGGACATATTATGCAGATACCAACCTCTCTTCAAGGTTGAAGGTATGTCTATGATATTCTGTTTTATATAATAATAACTTAGTACTGATAGGATCATATCAATTCATCAGTTTCAGAGGGAGTTGACCTTCGAGCCCAGGAAATACACTTCTTGAGATTAGAAGTGTAACAGAGAGATGATGAGGACTTCCTTGTCAAGGGAAGTATGTTGTGCGAGACTTGGCATGATGGATTACACTAAAGCAGTTGAGATACTCCTCTTCATATTTAGATTTGATGGATCCCATTATGAGCAGGCAACCAAATGGATCCTTGCTTTGCATCATGTACTCTATGCCAGATAGAGCCTCAGCATGTATATTGGGTTGCTACAAGCTGGTATTTAGATACCTACATGGATTGATACAATGAAGAGATATGTTAGGATTGTTTTGATTAGGAAGAACCCATTGAGGTGTTTCTTCAGTATGGGTCTTGCTTTAATTTCCTAGATGAGCAGGTAGCAGACTTCCATTGCACCCCGTCTTGCAATGGTCGATCATATTCCAAGCAGTATGGCTTAAAAATCTATCCATGGGATTGTCCTAGTGCCACTGATGGAGAGATGAGGCTCCAACACAGAGGGAGTGATGAAGCTTTAGCACAGAGGGAGCAGTGAGGCTTCGACAATGATTTATTGCGGAATTGTAGTGAGGCTTCAACAAATTAGTAGGTTATAGACATTCTTCCAAGAGTAGCTTGGAGTGTAGGAGAATGTATCCTTCCACTAATCATATGCCTTGCCTCGTCTTTATGACTAGCCATGGACTTGGTGAAGGGGGATGTACAGCGAGGCTCTCCATAGCATTTTGTCACTATCCCTGTACTCCCCGTTCCATGATCCTAGAGGACCTCTATAGTGAACCCTACATGCTTCCCCTTCATGAAGAAACTCCCATTGTGTCCCTCTTCATGAGCAGAACAATTCCCTTTTGTATCATTTCCCAAAAATATTCTGTTTTTCCCAGTTTACAAGACCGACGCTAATGACCCGTGTCCTCCTCGCGTCGATATGCAGGGATTATAACTATCCCTAGCGTTGACCAGAGCGACTGAGCCTTGTTCTAGTCGTGTCAATCCTCTTTTGGAAAGTTTTTTAAATAAGGAGCCGAAGCTTCCAGCTCTAGAAGCTTCGTAACGGAAGTCTAGTAAATGGTTGGGCCGGATGGAGTCGAGGATGTCAGTTTGGGCTCCTTTCCCCTATTAGGATGGAACTACCTCAAGAGATAATATCTTCTCCCATGAGAAGAGGAACCATCTCCATCCATTCATATTATATAAACCTCCCTTTTTCCCAAGCACAAGCTAGTGTTAATGTTGGTGTGCTAGTGCTAATTAAGTTTGGAGTAAACAACAAGTTATTCATAGTTGTAGCTCTCTAGTTGTGTGTGAGGGAGAAGTGTGAATTTGGTTTAGTGTGAAGACTAAAGGGAAGAGCCTTAAAACTATCATTGTTGAGGCCATCATGGAATGCTAACGGAAGTGTGTGGGAACCTGGTTTTGTCGGAGGAGAACAACAACGTCAAGACAATGGTTGTAATCTCTTCTTGATTTAATATATATGCAACTATCGATTGATTTCCTACATAATGTGTCATCTCACATGTTTATGGCTTAATGCTTCTTGACTTATTAAGTAGGTTGAATTACAATCTGTCTCTTATCATATCACAGTTGTTGTTTGTTGTTGTTTACTTGTTTCAGGTGTTCGAAGAATGAAACGGCAGATAGCTGGAGCGAGCAAGCAAGGTCATCACCAAACAGGATAAGCATACTAATAGGTACGCCCTCTTAATTGGTTCTAATCTAAGGAAATATTCCATAGAATGTCTTGTTTGTGGCTAGATCCACTATCGGGCTAGAGGAATTGTTTGTGTCAGCACTTAGAATTTTACTTCACCACAAAATGGCAACTCCATTGGGGATCCAATCCTTCTGTTTGTTTGCTTGGAATTTCATGGTTTTGTGTGAACTTTTCTACTTTCGCCATTTCCCTTTAGTTCTGTTTGCTTTGCTTTGTGTACTACTCTGGGTTTGAAATTCACGGTAGCAAGTATGGTCCTAACTTTTGAGATTTTTTATTTTTTTCTTTGCATCCTCGCTCAACGCGCTTATTTCGTTGACAGACACGTCGATCAGCGCGATATGCTGAGAAATAATCGCGTCGACCGCCTTTTGGAGCTTGTTGTCAGTTAGGCAGTCGCGCTGATGCCTGTAAGTGAAGATTAGGGTTCACCCCAGATCTTGGCCAGTGTGTTTTGCTCTCATGATTTATACCCTGTAAGTTGTTTAGACCATCTTCTCCCTGATTAGAAAGTTTCTTTTCATTTGGTTTATTTGCTTGTTTATTCACCATCTTTTCGCTTGATTTCTTGGGTCATTGGATGGTTAGTGACACTAGGGAATCTAGGTTGTCATCCATTCAGTTGATTATGAACTTAGTGAGTCAAGTTGTTGGTGCATTTACTCCTTGTGTTTCGTGTATGGTCCTTCTATGGATTTGAACTCCATTACACAAGTTTGAAGAGTTTCGTTTGCGTGTCTAAACGTGTATTTTCGGGCATAGATCACATTGCTTGTCTTGTTTTTGGTAAAGTCGTTGTGTCATTAGTTTGAAAGAGATTCTCTTTTCATGTTTTTCATTTGCTTGAGAATCGATTGTCTCGAAACTTTTTCATTGAAGTGTTTTATGAGAAATCCATTTTGTCATTTCATGAAAAGTGCAAAATTTTAGTTTGATGCATCAATATGTTACAGTAGTTAGCATCATTGAAGGCTAGGATTGCATTGGCATTTGAAAAGAAAAAGAATTATCTTTGCTTTTGAAAGGACCGTTCAAGTGTACTTGTTAGGAAATTAGGAATTGGAATGTATTTTTCATTAGTTTATTTTCTCGAAAAGTGAAGTACTGAAAAATCATTTTGCTTTCGGTTTCTTGGTTATTTGCATTTGATTATATTTTCTACCCTAGACAATTCATCAAATTGAAAGGGTCTTGTCTCATTTAGCTGCATTTAGGGCTTTTTGAGTCACATCGCTAAGGCCTGAAAACTGAGAAACTTTAAAATGAACTCAATTAACCTAAGGCGCATTTGAAACCTAACGATCACATCTAGAAGGTCTAGGCTAGAGATGTGTTATAGTGTCTTTAAACCTAGCAGATGTTGTTAACTTCAGCACTAGACATCGCTAGTATGGATTTGTGCTCCCCGTACCGTAGAGTATATAACGAGAAACCCCTCTAGGCTGCAAACCTTTATCTAAAGGAAGCCGAGTCTACCGCCCTGCAAATGTGATACACCGAACACAGCATTAGGGGAGATTGCCTGCCCGTACTTCTCAATTTGCTGGGAGGTATTCTACAGTTCAAGGTTGCCTGGTAATCCTTTTTACCTAGATCATACGGAGTAGTCATTTGATCTTTTTGACTCATTAAACTTAAAATATCATTCGATCACTTTTCCTTTCGAGCTCGTTTCTAATCAAAAGTGATAGAATCATCTTTGTTTCTTCTCGACCCTTAAAACATGAAAGAGTAGCAGTTTATTTATGCGTCTTAAAAATTGATTGCCCACGATCTTATAACATCTTATTAGTTTTTCTAGAAAAAATCATGAGTTTTCCCTAAAAGTACATTTTAAAGCCTTGAAATTTATCTCTCTTTTCATGTTAACTAAGACAAGGTCATCATGGCTTAATCGTCTGGTTCACCTAGTTCCTCTTCCTCTCCTCCGTCTGAAAGATTGTCTGAGGAGCCTTTTCCTGAATTACCAGAGTCACTCGAGGACCAAGGTGTTGAACTCGGAATCGTTCTAAGCATTCAGCTTTTGTCATCTCGTCCTCAACCTACTCAGATATTGGGTCACCTACTGATATTGGCCTGGAATCTCTGGAGAATCCCATCTAGACTCCTGAGAGTTCGTCGACCACTGACCGTCAGCTTGGACTGGTTATATATCCTCTGAATCCTTTGTTCAACCCTATTGTGATATCACCGCAGTGTCTGTACAGTCCATACGATCAGCCGAGTGTTCCTTTGGAATTATCCCCTCGTACATCTTCAGTCGTTCGTCGTCGTTTGTTCCCAGCTATGGAACCCGAAGGCAACACTCCAGTTACCTCTCTGGATCAATCAGAATTTTCTATTCCACACACTTTCGAACAGGAAGAACATCGATTTCCTCCTGAAGGTTTCCCCTATACAGGGAGAATTTCCATCAATGTGTATCAGGATTTTCCGCCTAACTATGTGACTTTAGCACAATTGGTCTCAGGTACACCTAGTGCCTCATCACTTTATCACAACCCTGTTTGGGCGTTTGGCACCATGCCTACTACAAGTTCGTTCATTGTGAATCTGACCTCCCAACAGGTTGTTACCTCAATCCCGATGCAGCCCACCATTCCGAACCCTCTTGTCTCATTCGTCCCAGTCACCCATCCGGTTCAACCGGCAATCTTGAAGAATGTTATTTGCAGTTCTTCGATCCCTCCAGTAAGTGGACAAGTTGTGCCACCGCCTGGGGGGAAAAATCTAAGTGTTTCTATGATGTCAAGCACCACCAATGTGAGTAGCTCACAGGCTCACATGGTTGGGATGAACCAGCCTTCTTCTGGTGTTATCCAAAACCCTGCTGGATCAAGCAATGTCCAATATCAACAGGTCCAAAATCCCATTGGTCCATCTGGGTCAAGCAATTTCCAGTATCAGTAGCCTTATGAGGCTCAGGTTCAGTACCAAGCTCCTTACGTTCCATATGGTTCTCAAGGAATGGTCAATCCGCCTTACATCCTTGAGTTTGGGCAATACGTTTAACCTGGCCCATCCACTTTTCAGGGTGGCTATGGCCAGATATAGTTCAGAAATTTCCCAAGAATTTTTCAGGTACCCTTGCAGCAGCAAGGACAGCCTCTGCAGCAACAAGCGCAACCTTTGTTGCAGCAAGGCCCGTCCGTGCAACAACAGGGGTAAATGATAGCATAGCAAGGACAATTGCAAAAACCGTAGGGGGAACCCTCGCAATAGTTGCAGCAAACCATGCAGCAGTAGATGCACTATGCTCTGCAAACCTCCCAGCCTATGTATTTGCAAGGCCAACCTCTGCAGCCGTAGGGACAGCCTTTGCAGCTGCAAGGTCAACCCTTGCAGCAGCAGAGCCAACCCGGGCAGCAGTAACCCTTATATACATATCAACAGGGTCAACCCTTGCAAGGACAAGGCCAAGGTCAAGTCCTGCAGTAGCAGGCCCAAAATCCTAATGTCCTAGGGCAATAGGTACATAATCCTTTTGTCCACGAACAGCAGGTCCAAAATCCTATTGTTCAGGGGTAACAAGTTCAAAACCCGTATGTTCAGGGACAACAGGTGCAATATCCATATGTCCAAGGTCAACATGCTCAACAACCTCTTAAACCGTATGTTGCTTATCAGCAACCTATGACCAGACAGTTCCAAGGTGTTCAAGGTCAAAATCCTCCCTACGGCCAAGGTAACCTACAGTGGGGGCAGAATCAAATGTCATATGGCCAGAACCCTCCACTATGGGGCCAAAATCCTTACCAGCAGGGATGGGCTCCTCCGGTTGGACCCGCTTATCGACCTCCAATGTGTTTCATTACTCAATTGTCGTTCTTGGCCACACTATAGTTTCCAGATGTGTCTCGACTCACGAATGATCCAATTCTTCATTCACCATATTGGCCTCCTGTTCTGCCCAAGATCCAAGCGATTGTCCTAAGTTCGATGGGAAACCAAAAGAAGATCCTCAGGCCCATGTGATGACATATACCTCTGGTGCTCTTCAATTCCTATGTTGATGACTCTATTCATCTCTATCTTTTCCAATGAACCCTCATAGGTGCTACAGCCAAGTGGTACAACGAGCTTCCTCAAAGTACTTATCATGACTTCAACTCTTTAGCCATGGCTTTCCTCACGCATTTCCAGTTTCTGGTTTGCTATGAAATTGGCACCTATTTTCTCACATCGCTTAAGAAAGATACTGCGACACACATCTCCAACCACATCCATGAATAGATACATAGACGTTGCCTGATCAAATTTGAGATTGTTGATCAGTTGCTTACCGAATGGTTTACCAAGTCATTCATCGCTCCAATTGCTCGCGATATAGCTATGGGTGGATGTGTTACTGAAGAACAAGCTATTGCTCGTTCCCAGTACTTAGATCTCGTTTATTCTCAGTCTGGAACTTTGTATGAGTCATTATCCGATGCTCCACATCCATCATCCAATCCCACGACATCGAAGTCACAGGCTACACCTCCTTTTGATGGAGTAATTGGTTCAGTGCCCCAAACCCCTTCCAAATCTTCTTCTAAAGAGAAGTCGGTCTCGAACATTGCTTCCAATAGTTTGTCCCAGAATCCACCCGGCCCTGGTAAAACCTCAGAGGTCCACGTTGTCCAATCTACCACAGTGGACAAATCCTCGAAAGGTAAGAAGAAATTCAAAGGCAAGGTAAAGCCGATGCCCCAAAACAGGGTCCTCCTAAGTCGTCTACTGGTGATTCTTCACAACGAAAGCCTAAGTATTCGTGCCTCATTTGCGAGGAGGATCACTATACTAGGGATTGTCCCCTATGGTTGGAAGTCAGTCGTTTACTCAAAGGGACCCCAGCTGTCCTGAAAGAGTTGTTTCCATATCAGTAGACTCAAATGGTAGACCAACCTCAATCATCTTCTTCCTCAGGATCTCAAGTGTTCATGATGAGTACGCCTATTAATGTGGCTACTAGATCAAAAGATTATCAAACTCCTGCTTCGACATCCGGAAAGAGAAAGAGGCCACCCCTTCTTCTTCTGCCCCGAGTTCTGGCCCTCTTCATATCAAGTGCCCTAACCCTGATTCCGCCATTCGACCTCCCTCTCGAGGTGTGCTAAGGAAGTCCTCGTACAATCCCAACGCTCGAGCCGCTCAGCACTATAATATTGTTGAGGATTTGGCTCAAGTGCCATCCACTATGTCTGCTCTCGAGGTACTCCAAAGTTGTCCGTCTTAGCGGAAATCATTGTTGTCGGCTATTGGGGGCATTGATCCTACCGATTCCAATTTGATATGTTTTCATCTAGAAAACCACGTTCCACGCCTGCCTCATCGGATTTCATTTCTCCTTTAGGTAATCATAAATGAGAAGACCATTCATAGGACCGTCATCGATGAAGGTCCTTCTACCTGCATCATGTCAGTAGCATGCTGGAAGGAAATTGGTTCTCCTACTTTGAACCAATCCCCTAACACTTTGGAAGCTTTCGACGGGCGTGATTCGTGACCCTTCGGTGTCTTACCTAACCTTACCATTACTTTGGAGGGCAAGACAGTACATGTCGAGGTAGAGATTGTTGACACTAATCTCAATTATAATCTTCTACTCAGACGGAGCTGGACCCATGCCATGCATGTTGTAGCCTCCTCCCTATTCCGTGTGATTCGTTTCCCCATCAAGGGAAGATCGTCATAGTCGACCAACTGTCCTTCTTTGCCTCTTCCTCCTCGGATGGCAATGTTCCATATGTCAAGCACACTGGTGCTCCTTATGAGAGTGTGGGGGTAGGTCTTTTTAAAGATTCTGCCTTAATGGGAATTTTTCCGCTCCCACCTCCTCATGTTGCCTCTGTCAACATGATCTTGGTTAAATCTTATCCTTGGGTCATACTTTCACCAGATCTTGTTGATACCTAGGGCGCGGTTATGCCACTTAGTCTTGTTGTTTAACCAATTTAATGTCTTTAAATTGGCAATCATAAATTGTCAACCAGGGTACGTGTATTGATGAAGTACAGGTGCACTATATGTGCTAGAAGTTATTCCTTATGTCGTTATGTTCTTGTTAGGGTCTAAACTTAAGATTAGTATGGAGATGGTGTCGTTTATTATATTAATGTCTCAATCCTTAAAGTTATCAGCTAATTTCTTAGGAGTTATTCTCTATTGAATCAGTTTATGGATGATATGAGAGTGATTCTAAATTCTACTTGTGTTAGATTATTTTGGTCTTGAATCTTTATGTTGCAGCTCTAATTCACTAAGTGCAAGAGAAATCTATTCTATCAAACTATAAAGAAGTACTGTCTGAATTCAATTGTTAAGGAGAAGACTCTCACACTTTTACTTATTCAATTTCATTCAAACAAGATATTCTGAACAACATCTACACTATGAAGTAAACACATTTGGACTACACTAGATAAAAAGCAAATAAAATAACCAAGTTGTATCAGGTAAAAAGAAATTCAAATAGCAGATTAGACTAGGTATAAATAAGATGGAAGTACTCATGCATATAACGATTCATTGGTGAACTCATCATACTGTATTTCTCACACAAAAATAGAGTATTCAAGGAATGAAAAGAAATCTAATTGCAATTGGTTAAAGACCTGTCACTGGTCATAGGGGCCCTCCACATATCAGTCCATAATCTCCAATCAACGCAACGCGCACACACACAAAAACAATTCTATTGCTGGCAAACAAAATTTCACAAACTATTTCAAAATTACATCATCCAGCGCGCACCAAATCACAGTGCGGCCATAATTTTTATAACAAGTCTTTGGCATAACAGCATGAGTATTTTAAGCCTAAATATCTTTATTCTAACTAAACTATATCACTAAACCTTCGATTTTCTATTCCAAAAGCAAATCGATAAGGTTTTGATGAAACTCAGATTCTGTTTCGGCAACAATCCTGTGGTTGACTTCGGGGTTTAACATGATATCCTGCGCTCATCTTGATGAACCGGTTCAAGGGGATAGGAAGGGATCCATGAGGGGACCATTCCTTATCCATCTGTATCCTTCGTTGCTGACCTGGAGCTTCTGAACCTTGCAAACAATGGAGACAGCTACAGAAATCTGGATTAGCTATGGAAACAGACCAATTATGTAGCCAATTGCATTCTTTAATAAAACAATAGGGTATATAGTCAAACATGAAGAAGAAGACATATTATTGCTTACCTTTATCAAAACCTTGTGGATATGGCATTATTTAGGTGGTAAATATAGGAAAAGAGAGGAAACATAGGCAAAAAGGGGTGTCATGGTAAGACAATCTTTGGACTCTACATTCCCCCAGGCTGGAGGTTTTGTATGTCCTCATACACTTCATCATTGTCAGTCACTTGTGCCTTCTGTTCATCACCTCCAAGTTTCACTGTTTTCTTCTTTTTGGCAGCTACTGGCATCCTAGGTTTTCTCATGAGAATTTTGTATTTTAAGCTGATAATATCTCTTTGCATTATCCTATTTTCCTTCTTCAGCTTTTTGTTCTTTTTATACCACAAGCTCAAATGAAGGATGAGATTGTCACTTTTTGCAATCTGGATCTCACTTTGTGCCTTCAATGCTTGATTCTCATTCTTGAGATACATGTTCAATGTTTCTAATTCAAAAATATCCTACTTTAAAATGTTTGAGGCTGAGTGTTCCTATGGTTCATTTAATTGGTTTCTCCCTTCTCCAGGACTTTGAATTGTTTCCTTAGTTGTTGTCTCTTTTCTTTCCAATGACTCTATATAGTCATATATCTCCTGCTGAACAGGGTCAATACCTAGACTATGCACTAGGCTTCTTAGAGGTGAGCTGCAAGGTGGTGGTGATACTCTCGGTGATGATCTTAGTGACTCTTTTGGAGAACGTTCAGGGTTTTCAGTTGGCTTGTTTTCAGTTGGCTCATTCTCAGTTAGCTCGTTTCCCTCGAGATCAATGTACTCTGTAGCTTTCGAGAATATCTGTTGGACTGTGCTCAACCTTTTTCTCCTTCTCAGTCCTGAGGTTTGTAATCCCTGTACTTTCTTTCTTTTAGTCTCCGGTTTTTCTTCTTGAGGAAGGGTCCTGGTTTGTGGTATTTCCTTTTCTCTTTTGCTAAATTTCTTCCTTTTAAGACCCCCCTTCTTCATTCTTTGTAATATGTCTACTATGGGCATCTCTTCTTCTAATAATTCTAGGTGAGTCTGGGGTTCCTACTCTTTTACCCCTTCTATGGTTCTCTTCCTTCCTCTAAGAGTCTGGGGTTCCTATTCTTTTACCCCTCCTATGGTTCTCTTCCTTCCTCTAAGGGTCCTACTGCTGCTAGCCTGTTTTGGGAATCTTTCTTCAAAATGGTTCCTCACCAGGAAACTCTCCTAGTTATAACCTATACTCCGAAGATGGAACTCAACCAATATCTTTATCAGGCCATGATGATACATGGTGTTTTCTATAAACTGAATTCTCTTTTGAACATTTGTAGACATTTTCTTGAGACTATTTAAGAAAAAGTAAGGAAGATTCATCTGGTGATCTTCAAGAAAATTCATCATCATCCTAACATGGTAAAAATACATATACCCAAACCTACCCTCACAGGTGACAAATTTTTGAAGTATAAGTAATAAATTTCTCCATTTTCTCTTAAGGGTTGTGCTGGGAATACCTTTCTTGAAGACAGTGGTGTCCATATTTGGATTTTTTAGGAATACCTTCCAATCTTCTCCATTAATTCCCCTATTCTTGAACCATTTTTCCCTGCTCCTTGGTAATTCAGTAGCCTCTGCGATCATGGGCTCTTTAATGTCTCCTATTTTGGCTTTAGTTCCATCAAATGAGCGCGCAAATGTCTTGGTCACTTCCCTATGAAAACTGTTGAATTTTTCAATGAAATGCAACCATTGTTTCTTTTGCAGCAGCTCCTTGGTGTGAGGGTATCCCTCCAAGAATTTCTTCCCTGCTGTCTCAGTTCGAACAATTATCCCCATTATGGAGGATGCTTTGCCTCAAAGACTGGTTACCTTGACAAGAGAATGGTGTTGGTAGGGTTTTGCTAAGTGGCGGAAGGATGGAGTGGCTATGAAAGTTTAGAGGAGTGTAAGAACAGGTGGATTATAATAAGGGTTATAGGAATGAATCAGACCGTTAGGTGCATTTAAAATGATGATTTGGTAATTACTTCGGCGGATTTGGAATGAGGACGTGACATGACTTTTAAGTGGTGGCTTATGATATTTTGTTAGGCAGCCATCACCCTTAATTTATAATTATTTTGTTTTAATTTTCGGCAGTACTATGTCTTCTTAGTCATATATGCAATATATCAATCCCTGTTGCTAAATTAAAGTAGCACATACCTTTGATCCACTTTTTCTAACCTTGTTTTTTGTTCTGAGATCTCCTGCAGGTACTTTTCATTGTAAGTTGTCTTTCAATTCAAATCACCAAGTGTCCTTGTAGGCTAAAAAAAAAAGGTTATTATGTTGCAGAAACTTGTCCAAGCTGCGGAAAGCTGCTAATTCTGCAGCTGAGAAAGAAATTTTTTTTAATAAAGGAACTTTATTATTTTCTTTTTGAAAGGAAAATTTGAAGTGCCAACAAAAATTGGTTTTCACTCTAAATTTTCTATATAAACCTGCCAACAGCTTGTTGTTTTTCATGTTTATACTTTCTTTTTTCTTTTTTTCTTTTTTTTTATTATTATATGTATATATATTCATATATATACATATAATTTACTTTTTTTTTTACTTTTTATTTTCTTTTAGAGAGTAAACTGAATAAAAATTTCTAAGGTGGAAAAGAAGAAGAATTCTTCTTGATCATTTTCAGTTCTGAATTATCTTGGAACATTTTGACAAGCTCCTCTTTTGTCAATGGTTTCTGGTACAATCTGAGTCGATGTCCATTTACTAATAGAGGAATTTTCTATTCATCAATAATCTTGATTCTAACTACACCATTGTCAAAAACACTTTCAACTTCATAAGGTCCAAGCCAGTGGGTTTGGAATTTCCCTTGAAAATTCTTGAATTTTGAATCAAATAGTAGTGCCCAATCTCCTGGGTGAAATTTTCTTTCCTTAATGTACTTATCATGCCATCTAGATCTCTGTTGTTGAACTAGGCTAGTTCTTTGGAAGGCTTCTTGTCTGATTTCATCAAGTTCATTTAGTTGTCTCATCCTTTGCTTCTGTGCTTCTGATAAGTCAAGATCTAACTGGACTATTGTCTTATAGGTCTAGATCTGGAACTCTATCGGAAGTAAGACTTGCTTCCCATAAACAAGTTCATAGGGAGTATGTCCTGTAGTATTTCTCCATGTAGTTTTGTAGGCCCATAAAGCTTCTGGAAGATTTTCCACCCAGTCCTTCCTGTGTAGATGTACAGTCTTGGTAAGGATAGCTTCAATCACCTTATTTGTGGACTCAACTTGTCCATTGGCTTGTGGATGGTATGGAGTGGACTTCCGATGTTTGATTTTGTATTGATCCACAAGCTTCTGCACTAATCTGGATGTGAACTGTGTTCCTTGATATATTACAGTTTCTCTTGGAACACCAAAACGATTAAAAATATCCTCAAAAAGAAATGAAACTACAGCATCTTCAGTAGCAAAGGGAAGTGCTTTAGCTTCTACCCATTTAGTGACATAATTAGTACATACCATAATATACTTCTTTTTCTTTGAAGGTGGGCTGATTGGTCCAACAAAATCTAGTGCCCACTTCTCAAATGGTTCGATGAGTACCTGTGGTTGCAGTGGAATTTCATTTGAAAGAGTGGGTTTGCCCATTCTTTGACAACTGTCGCATCTTTTAACATATTCTTTGGTGTCCCTGAAAATGGAAGGCCAATAATATCCTAAAAGCAAGATTTTGTAAGCAGTCCTTCTGTCAGAAAAATGTCCCCCACATGGCTCATCATGGCAAGCTTTAAGTATTTCTGGTATTTCATCCTCTCAAACACATCTTCTGATGATGAGATCTGGTCTTGTCTTGTATAACTCTTCATTTATCCATGAATAAGATGTGCTATTGTGGACTATTCTTCTCTTTTCTCTAGGAGATAAATGAAATGGCATTTTTCCTATGGCTAAATAGTTAGCAATATCTACATACCAAGGTGATTTAGTATATACTGCAAAAAGATATTCATTAGGAAATTGATCCTCTACGGGTTGATCATTATTTTCATTTTGTATTCTAGATAAAAATTCGGCAATTGTATTATGTTTTCCTGGCCTATCTAGAATGGTTATGTTGAATTCTTGTAACAGTAAGAGCCATCTGGTTATTCTCCCATTAGTGACTGGTTTATTCATTAGGTATCTAATGGCAGAATGGTCTGTGTGAACAAAAGTTTCATAGCCAGTTATGTAATGTCTGAACTTGTTAATGGCATGAACTACAGCTAGAAACTCTTTTTCAGTCACAATATCATTTAACTCTGCAGGAGTTAAATTTTTACTGGTATAATAGATTGCATAAGGAGTAAGATATTTTGTCCCAACACGGCTCCTAAGGTTGAATCTGAAGCATCTGTTGAGATATGGAAAGGCAATTTCCAGTTAGGTCCTTTTAAGATAGGTGCTTCAGAAATTCTCTTTTTCAAAGTTTCAAACGTAGCTTGACATTTAGAATCCCAGTTGAATTCACAGTCCTTGGTGAGAAATTTAAAGAGTGGAGTTGTAATTTTTGTGAAGTTTTCTATGAATATCCTATAATATCCAATAAAACTGAAAAAACTTCTAATATCTTTTCGACAACTTGGCACTGATAACTTAGAAATGAATTCAACTTTAGATGAGTCTACCTTGATTCCATCTCTTGAAATATGATGACCCAAAACAATTCCTTTGTTAAACATCATGAAACATTTTTCATGGCTTAACGAGAGATTTGTTTCTTTACATCTTATTAATAATTTTTCCAAATTTTTCAGTGCTTCATTGAAATAATCTCCATAAATTGTAAATCATCCATGTACATTTCCACACAATCATGAATAAGATCAGAGAAAATTCTAAGGACTGCTCTTTGGAATGTTGCTGGAGCATTGCATAATCTAAAGGGAAGTACTTGGTAAGCATAAGTTCCCATGGACAAGTGAACATGGTTTTATCTTGATCTTCAAGGGCTACATGAATCTGGTTATATCCACTGAACCCGTCCAAGAAAGAAAAATATTTTTCCCTACTAATGTGTCTAAGACCTGATCTATGAAAGGTAGTGGGAAGTGGTCTTTTAATGTTGCTTTATTTAGTTCCCTGTAATTAATGCATACTCTCCATTTTCCTTTTTTCTTAGGAACGATTACTAGAGGTGAAATGCACTGACTGTCAGATATTGGATAGATGAAATTTACATTTAACAATTTCTACAACTCCTCCTTAACGATTTCTTTTAAATTTGAGTTCATTCCTCGTTGAGGTTGTCTAACCGGTCTTGCATTTTGTTCAATGTAGATATGATGTATGCAAGTTTTAGGATCAATCCCTCTCATGTCAATGTATTCCCATGCAAAAGCAGAAGAATGTTTCTGTAAAATTTCTATCAATTGATTCTTTTGCACTTCTTCCAGGTTTTCATTGACATTCAAGGTTTTTCCTAGAAAGATTTATATTGAGGAATTCCCAAATTTCTCCATGGAGAGCAATGATACATGTTTAGATGAGAGATACTCATTGCGACTACGATCATAATGTGAGGAAGATTCATTATTTTCCAGTAGATTTAGAATTTGGTCTTCCTCTTTTACTTGTTCAGTAGTAAAAATAGGTTGTATATCTTCTTCATCTTCTATCCATTCTTCAGGATCTGTATCTATTGTTATTCTTGGAGGAGGATATAATGTAAATTTATTTGTAGAATTTCCATCTGAGATAAACATGTCGCCTGATCTATAGCCGATGAAAGCATTAGCTATAGTTAACCAAGGTCTTCCTAGAATTAATGGATGTCCTCCTAAATTATTCTTGGGCGTTAAGACCATGAAATCAACAAGATATTCCCAAGAATCCAAGGATACACAAACATCTTTCAACACACCATCAGGTTTAATCACAGGCCTATCTGCTAATTGCAATAAGGTTGGTGTGTATTGAAGGTTAGGAAGCCTAAGTGTGTCCATAACTTGTTTGCTCATTATGTTTATGGTTGCTCCTAGATCAATCAGTGTGTTCGGTATTTCAGTTCCATTAAAGTGAATTTTTACAACAGGGCTTCCTGGATCTAAGTATTTTTGAATTTTCATTTTCCCCATCATAATGTCTGCAATTTTTCCACCTAACTGAATTCTTTTTATGTCTTTTATTTTTCTCCCTGATTTTTGTGTACTTAGTTCCTTAATTGTTTTTGAAAAATTGGTATTTCTTTTATGGCTTGTAATAAACGAATCTTAATACAAACATTTCTCAATTCATCCATCATATTGTAATCAGGCAAGATAATTTGTTTTTGTACTCCTTCATCAATTTTCAACCGTTAAGGGAAAGGCGGTCTAATTGATACCAAGGGTTGTTCCATGATGGGAGTGTTTATCGGAACTTCTTTTGTTTGTTTATTCCCTTCTGAGGGAGAGAGGTCTCCCCTTCTTCTGATTGGTTTTTGTGTTTTTGAAGATCGGTTCTTGTTTCTTGAATGACAATGGGGGGTTTTCTTGGTAATACTTTTCCAGACCTTAATTGGACATTATTTAGGTCTAGTGGAGTTATTACATAAGTTTGAGGATTCTGCCCCTCCATGTTATACACTGGTTGTTGTGGTATTTTATTATTAGGATTCGGAAGTGGTTGAGCGGGTAATTGATTTGGTTTTTGTGGAAATGGTAGGGAGAGTTGTGGGTTTTGATTCTGAACTGGAATTTGTGGTAATTGGTTAGCTTGGGGAATTTGATTAGATGGTGGTAGAAATTGTGGTGGAAGGTAAGATGGCGAGTATTGTTGATATTGAGTATAGGCTCCATAAGGTTTTTTCCATCCTTGATTCCAAGGCTATGACTGTGGCTGAGCTCAAGTTTGCCAGGCTGAATTCCAATTATTTTGTGAAGACTGGGAAAATTATTGTGGTCTAAATCCTTGTGAGGGTCTACTGGCTATAAAGTAGAGAGGGTCTACTGGTTCTGATATTCCTTCATCATTAATAATAGCCTTGAGACCCGGTAAGGATGGACATTCCTTCGTATCATGATTATCTGCACATATGACATAGGTTTCTATGGCTTTTGAATCTAAGGGACATTCTCTTAGAGCATGTTTCTTCTGACATTTGGGACAAAAGATAGATAATGCAGCATTTTCAAAATTTTGCTTGTTTTGTATTTTAAGGGTGTCTATCTGCTCACTTAGGCTCCCTAAAATATATATTTTGAAGGTATCAAGCAAATTTCCTAATTCTGCCATGCTAACTGTCCTAGCTGCAGATTTATTAATTCTTGACAAGAGAGGGTCTCTAGGAATCCTTCCAACTTGTGCTTTACCCCTTGAGATATGTACACATAAATCACAAATATCTGCAAATGGTAATTGAGAAATATCTCCCTTCCCAGTTAGGTTAAGGAGATCGATCCACTCATCTTTAATAGCTCTGAGTAAGAGGGATTTTAAGGTTTCTTCATCCAAATTATCCATTTTTTCTCTTTTAACATTGTAAACAAACCTTTCTACTAAATCTTCAAGATTTTCATCTTCGTATTTAAGGGTACTAGGCATACAATAATCTCTATATTTTCCTAAGAAAGCCTCTTTCATTTGTCCCCATGTTGTTATAGAATGCACTCCTAGACTCATGAACCATTTTAATGCTGAGTCTTTTAATGTAGCAGGGAAAAATTTTAACTTTTGAGCATCATGCAGATAGTCATACGATCTGCATAATACTTCAAATTCGAAGAGAAATGTCTTTGGATCTTCGTTTCTTTTTCCATGGAAATTAGGAAGAATTGAGGGTGATATATTTTTCAATGTGAGGGTTGTATCTTCATCAAGAATAGGAAATCCAGAAGGATCTTGGTTTCCTTTGCCTCTACCCCCTCCTTTATTCCTATCTCCACCTCTACCTCTTCCTCCAATCCTATTTTCCTCGCCATGGACATTGTGTACTTCTCCTTCCCCTTCTTCAGCCATGATAGATTCTTCGGAACTAATATAGTGTTCTTCTAATATTTTTGGTTCCTCTATCAATGGTTGTTCAAAATAAGTTTCTGATTCCTCTTCTTCACTAGGAACTTCTAATTTTTCTCCCAAAATTTGCTCACCAGTGGAGGATAGAAAAATTACTCCTGTAGTTGGGGATGTAGGATTTTCTTCAATTACAGCTTCAGTAGAGGAAGTGGGTGAAGTTCTGGATTGGATTTTTGATCTTGAGATTTCAGGAAGCCTTTGTCGACCTCTAAAAGGAATTCAGGTTTGAGTAGGTGGTGTGGATTCTCGAAATCTAGGTGAAGTGAGTGGATTTGTGGGAATTAAACTTCTTCCTCACCCTACAAATCTACCTCTAGAGTCTCTATCCCTACGCATATCATGTTTTGATTTTTTTGTGTTCTTAACTTCTATTTGTACTTCCCCGGCAATGGCGCCAAAATGTTTGGCCAATTTAATGTCTTTAAATTGTCAATCATAAATTGTCAACCAGGGTACGTGTACTGATGAAGTACAGGTGCATTATATGTGCTAGAAGTTATTCCTTATGTCGTTATGTTCTTGTTAGGGTCCAAACTTAAGATTAGTATGTAGATGGTGTCGTTGATTATATTAATGTCTCAATCCTTAAAGTTATCAGCTAATTTCTTAGGAGTTATTCTCTATTGAATCAGTTTATGGATGATATGAGAGTGATTCTAAATTCTACTTGTGTTAGATTATTTTAGATTTTTGGTCTTCAATCTTTATGTTGCAGCTCTAATTCACTAAGTGCAAAAGAAATCTATTCTATCAAACTGTAGTTTTAAACCCGTACAGAAATTACCTGCATACGAATTCTAAAACACAGAAAATAAACAATGCGAGAGCATAACACATAAAACACATATACACAAAGATTTTCCCCTGGATCCCAAAACAGAACTACCAGCTTGATTTTTCATTATGTTCCTTTCAATGTTACAATACATATTTATACATGCCGAAGCATCCAATACCATGGACCGAAAACCATCGCGTCCAAAACCATGGACCGAAAACCATCGCGTCCAAAACCATAGGTAGGTCCGCCCAACCTAACATAGGGTCCAAAACCAAAATTTTCTGGGGCATTGCACCGGACCCCATAGAGTGGGGTTACCTACACCCCTCAAACCCCTATGACTCCCCCTGCTACGAAATCGACACAACGAAGGGGGGGCTCCGCCCCCCTTCTGAACCCCTGGTTAACTACGTGGGCTAGTCGTGGAAAGAATATAACACAACCCAACATTCTCCCACTCGTTGTTTTCTTTCCACATGGGGCCACAAGAGAACTTAGTCATTTATCCAGCCCTGCAAAGCCCACTATTTCTCTACACCAAGAGAACTTCTCAGAGCTCACAGATTTTGTCAATCCATCTGCAGTATTCTTCAAAGTGTCCACCTTTACCAGAAACACCTTTTTGTCTTCTATCATATCCCTCACAAAGTGATACTGAACATCAATGTGCTTTGTATTTGAATGATATGCAGGGTTCTTTGCCAAGAAAATTGCACTTTGGCTGTCACAGTCTATCCTTATAGCTCCTTGTACTAACCCCATACTTTAACACAATCTCTGCAACCAAACTGCTTTCTTGCTTGCATGAGTGGCTGCCATGTATTCTGCCTCTGTAGTTGATAGTGCCACTACAGATTGTTTCTTACTCATCGAACTGACTGCACCTCCAAATAGGTTAAACACATACCCACTTGTAGATCTTCTCTGATCCAAATCTCCAGCCCAGTCTTCATCAACAAAGCCACGAATATCCAACACTCTGTCCAATCCTGGTCTTCCTTGGTAGCACAAACCATAATCACTAGTGCCACACAAATACCTGAAAACCCACTTCATTGTTGTCTAGTGCTCCTTCCCTGGTTTTGACATAAACTTGCTCAATACTCCCACTGCATGTGCAATGTCTAGTCTAGTATAGACCATCGCATACATTAGGCTACCGACTGCACTTGCATATGGAACAAGGGACATGTCCTCTTCCTCTTCTTGTGTCTTGGGACACTATTCAGCAGATAACTTTACACCTACAGGAATAGGAACCTTCACCGGTTTACTATCTTGCATATTAAACCTATGAAATATTGTCTCGACATACTTCCTCTGGTTTAACCAAAGCTTCCTCTTTGTCCATTCTCTTCTAATTTCCATGCCCAAAATATAGTTTGCATCACCAAGATCTTTCATGTCAAATTTGGAGGACAAATGGGTCTTCAAATCCTGGATAATTTCTTTTTCATTTCCAACCAGCAACATATCATCCACATACAAGACCAGATAAATAACACGGTCACCAATTAATTTAAAATACACACAGTGATCTGCTTTGCTTCTAGTGAAGCCAAGTCCCCGTATAAATGTATCAAATTTCTGATACCACATCCTTGGTGACTGTTTTAACCCATACAGAGACTTCTTTAACTTGCATACCAATTCTTTCTTACCCTTCACCACAAAGCCTTCAGGTTGCTTCATGTAGATCTCCTCTTCCATATCCCCGTGAAGAAATGTTGTCTTCACATCCATCTGTTCTACCTCAAAATCAAAAGCAACGACAATATATAAAAGTAATCTAATAGAAGCTATCTTGGTAACAGGAGAAAAAATATCACCAAAATCAATTCCTGGCACCTGAGAATAACCTTTTGCTACCAACCGAGCTTTGTATTTATCCACCTTTCCTTTTGCATTTGTCTTCTTCTTAAACACCCATTTGCTACCAATGGGTTTCCTTCCAGCCAGCAACTCCACCAGATCCCAAGCCTCATTTTTGTGCAAAGATGCCATTTCATCAACCATGGCCTCTTTCCAGAGTTTTCCATCCTCTAAATCTACTACTTCCTTCACAGTTCTGGGATCATCATTAGTAATAGATAAAGCAAAATTTGAACAGAAAGCAGATGGACTATACCTTTCTAGTTGCCTTCTTTCTCGAACTGATCTTCTCACACCCGGAGTTTGTGGCTCTTCATCTTCTGATTCCTCCTCTGCTGTAGAGTCTGATTCTTCCTCCTTTAGCTCAAACTCTATCTTCTCAGGTTCCTTTGGTTGGACTTCATGTTTAATAACATCTTTTACCTCTTTGAACACCACATCTCAGCTGTACACAACCTTCCTTGTTACTAGGTTCCAAAGCGTATAACCCTTTAAACCATACTTATACCTAATAAAGATGCACTTTTCAGATTTACTATCCAACTTGGTTCGTTTCTCCTTTGGAACATGTACATATGCATCACATCTAAATACCCTCATATGTGAAAGAGAGGGGTTCTTACGAGTCCATACCTCTTATGGAGTCTTATCCTCCAATGCTGATGAAGGTGATCTGTTGACCAGGTAACATGTTGTCTCCACTGCCTCTGCCCAGAATTCCTATCCTAACCGAACACCACTGAGCATGCTTCTTGCCCTTTCCATCAACGTCTTGTTCATTCTTTCTACAACTTCATTTTGGTAAGGTGTATATGTTAGTCTTCTACCATGTTGTACCACACTTCTTACAGAATTCTTCAAATCCCTTACTGCAAAACTCTCCACCGTTATCTGTCCTCAGCACCTTTATCTTCTTCTCTGTCTGGTTTTCCACCAGAGCCTTAAATTCTTTAAACCTATCAAAGACTTCGGATTTCTTCTTAAGGAAATATATCCATGTATTCCTTGAGAAGTCATCTATAAATGATACATAGTACACAGACTTACCCAATGATGGAACCTTCACAGGTCCAAACACATCACTATGCACAAGCTCTAATATTTGTTTCGCCCTCTTACCATCAGAGGGAAAACTCACCCAATTCTGCTTCCCATATACATAATTTTCACAGAAATCAAAATCCAGAGAGCTATTACTCATACCTTCTACCATACCTTTACCATGAAGTATTCGAAGGCCCTTCTCTCCAATATGTCCAAGCCTTTGATGCCACAACATGGTCTTCTCTCCAGATACCACTAGATTTTAAGTATGGGGGATTTACGCAGTGCATTATATTAGATATCATTTTTGGGATTCAACTGCGTTAAGTAAGTCATTCAAACGTATGACCATTTCCATGAGAGGTAGTCGTAACTGACTAATTTCTCATGATTTTTTAATAGTTCACTTAGCACTCATTGCATCGGGTGATGCTCACAGGGGTGAAGAAGTGGGATTGAAACTAGTGAAATGTGGAGAACGAATCACATAGCATCAATCATCACTTCCGGGGCTTGCACCCGGTAACCAGGACTTCCCAGGAGGTCACTTTCAAGAACCACGGAACTGTTGCACCCATCAACAACAGTGCTACCTTGCAGCTTGTACAGAGTTCCAATTCGAACTCCCCGCATCAATACCAGTGCCCCCTGAACCATCTTGCAGGTATCCTTCTCGAACACTGTTTTTACACCTACATCATCCAACTTGCTTACAGAACTCAGATTTCTGGCTAATGTAGGAATATGCAGAACACCTGAAAGTGTTCTAACCCTTCCACCTTGCAACTTCAACTTTAATTTTCCGTGACCAACGATTCTAGCCTTCCTGTCATCCCCTAAGAATACATCACCACCATCATATTTCTCATATTCCATAACCACTCTCTATGGGGAGTGAAGTGAAAGGATGCACCTGAATCAATCAACCATGCCTCATGATCTACATGTGTACTTGAAGAAGCCAAGTACACATCCCCACCTTCATCTGAGGTGGTTTTCACCTCTGGAGAAGGAGCATCATCAAATCCCTTTCCTTTATCAGCAGCTTTAGATTTACAGTCCCTTTTCTAGTGCCCTTCCTTTCCGCATCTCCAGCACACCACCTTTACAGGTTTTCCTGGAGATTTAGATCTCCCACTCGATGACTTATTTTTGTTTCTGTTCTGGGACCGTCCTCGTACAGACAAGGAATCACCATTCTGGCTCTCCATATTTTTCTGTCTCATCTCCTCCGTCAGCAAGGATGAGACTATTTCATCAAACTGCAAGGCAGTTGCATTGCTACCTATTGCAATAACCAAACTATCCCACGAATCTAGTAGAGAACACAACAAACTAATGCACTTATCTTCATATGAAATTTTGATATCAACAAACGATAACTGACTTACCAAAGTATTAAATGCATTCAGATGCTCTGTCATCGAGTCTCCATCTTTCATCCTCAGGTTATACATATTTTTCCGTAGGAACAGTTTATTCACTAGAGACTTAGATTGGTACAAAGTCCCTAACTTGTCCCACAAAGCCTTCGCCGTAGCTTCCCCTGATACATTCAGCAATACTAAATCTGAGACACACAATCGTATTGTGCTCTTTTCCATCCGATCCAACTTCTTCCATTCCTCATCAGACACTCCCGTTGGTTTAGTACCTGGATCTATCACGACCCACTGATCTTTATCCACCAACAGATCCTCCATCTGGAGTTTCCATAACTCAAAATTCTAACCATTAAATTTCTCGATCTCTATCTTTCCACTGCTCGCCATATTTTTTCACCACCAGAATCAATCTCGCAGATCTCCCACTGAACAGGGTCTACCATAGGCCCTAGCGAAACCCCTCAGCAACAAAGGCGTCCCCTTGAAGCCAAAAACAACTCTGATACCAAATGTAGGTTTTAACTCTGTACAGAAATTACCTACATACGAATTCTAAAACACAGAAAATAAAAAATGCGAGAGCATAACACATATACACAAAGATTTTCCCCTGGATCCCAAAACCGGGACTACCAGCTTGATTTTTCGTTATGTTCCTTTCAATATTACAATACATATTTATATATGCCGAAGTATCCAATACCATGGACCGAAAACCATCGCATCCAAAACCATGGACCGAAAACCATCGCGTCCAAAACCATGTGCGAAATTCATGCACAAAACCATAGGTAGGTCCGCCCAACCTAACATAGGGTCCAAAACCAAATTTTTCCAGGGCGCTGCCCTGGACCCCATAGAGTGGGGTTCCCTGCACCCCTCAAACCCCCTGTGACTCCCCCCGCTACGCAATTGGTGCAACGAAGGGGGGGGCTCCGCCCCCCTTCTAACCCCCCGGTTAACTATCTGGGCTAGTCGTGGAAAGAATATAACGCAACCCAACACAAATTGTAAAGTACTGTCTGAATTCAATTGTTAAGGAGAAGACTCTCACACTTTTACTTATTCAATTTCATTCAAACAAGATATTCTGAACAACATCTACATTATGAAGTAAACACAATTGGACTACACTAGATAAAAAGCAAATAAAATAACCATGTTGTACCAGGTAAAAAGCAATTCAAATAGCAAATTAAACTAGGTATAAAGCAGATGGAAGTACTCATGCATATAACGATTCACTGGCGAACTCATCATACTACATTTCTCACACAAAAACAGAGTATTCAAGGAATGAAAAGAAATCTAATTGCAATTGGTTAAAGACATGTCACTGGTCATAGGGGCCCTCCACAGATCAGTCCATAATCTCCAATCAACGCAGCGCATACACACACAAAACCAATTCTATTGCTAGCAAACAAAATTTCACAAACTGTTTCAAAATTACATCATCTGGCGCGCACCAAATCACAGTGCGGCCATAATTTTTATAACAAGTATTTGGCATAACAATATGAGTATTTTAAGCCTAAATGTCTTTATTCTAACTAAACTATATCGCTAAACATTCGATTTTCTATTCTGAAAGCAAATCAATAAGGTTTTGATGAAACTCAGATTCTGTTCTGGCGACAATCCTATGGTTGAATTTGGGGTTTGACCGTGATATCCTGTGCTCATCTTGATGAACTGGTTCAAGGGGATAGGAAGGGATCCACGAGGGGACCATTCCTTATCCATCTGTGTCCTTCATTACTAAGCTGGAGCTTCTAAACCTTGCAAACAATGGAGACAGCTACAAAAATCTGGATTAGCTGCGGAAATAGACCAATTCTGTAGCCAACTGCATTCTTTCACAAAACAATAGGGTATATAGTCAAAAATGAAGAAGAAGACATATTATTGCTTACCTTTATCAAAACCTTGTGGATATGGATTTATTTAGATGGTAAATATAGGAAAAGAGAGGAAACATAGGCAAAAAGGGGTGTCATGGTAAGACAATCTATGGACTCTACACCTACCGAAATCAATTACGTGGAAATTGTTTCAGCCTCAAGTTCTGTATCCTCTGATTTTCTTGTTTCAAAGACTTCTCTCGATACGTATTCTCAATCCCCGTGGCTTGGTGCTTCAAAATCTCTTGATACCTTAGCCGAGACTTTTCTTGCTGACGAGGGTATCATGGAAGTAATGTCTCTAGAGGAACTACCATGGAACGATACTCATTATCATTCCTCATTCCTGCCTCACCTGGCAGTCATGTCTATATGTCTTGAGAGTTTCTCTTCTCCGCTGCCTATGGTCATGTCAGTTTCGCCTGACATTGTCAAGCTCTTTCAACTGAGGGCACCTTTATCCCTTCATGGATTCATGATTTTTCTCCTTCCCCGAGTTTTTACCGATTTCCCAGTATTGCAATGGGGTTTCCATCTATCTGGTAACCCTCCCTCGCCCAAGGGGCATGGCGGTAACGCCTTATATGAGTTCTACTCTATTATTTAGCCGAGTCGATGCTTACTCGTCATGTCAACGGTAAAACTCCGATGTTCATTTATTTTAATTGATTACTCGAGTCCAAGCATGGACTCCCTCAAAAATTACTATGCTTAGGTCATATTGCATGGTTACTTATGTACATTAGTGTGTCATTCATTTTTGTGCAGTGTGGTTTGGTGTGTTAGTTTTCAAACAACTTTCCTATTTACTATGTTTTTCCCTGCTTTGAAGATGTCTGTGACTCGCCACATCGGTTTCGCTGATGGTGCTTACCGTAGTACCCGGAATCTATCCTCCACGACATGGGCCATTTATGACCCTCATGGTGAGTTGATTGATCTTCAAGGTATTTTTTTAGGTCGCACAACTAATAACATTGTTGAATACAACGTAGTCATCGAATTGTTGTCAAAATCCATCGCTCTTGACATTCGAGAGTTGGTTGTCAACCTGGATTCACAACTTGTTGTCCTTCAACTCAACGGGCAATATTCCGTTAGAAACCCTCAGATATTGAGAATGTATCTATGTATTCATCTACTGGAAAGAAATTTTGATTACATTACATATCATCATATTCCTAGACGCATGAATACATTGACAGATGCATTAGCTAATTATGTGTTGGATAGACATTTACGAAACATGTGAAAAGCCAAAACAAATCATTTGTACCATAGTAAGCAAGAAAATACAACATATATATATATATATATATATGGTGAAAATGTTTGATACATCAAAACCCCAAAAAATAATATGTGTTTTCAAATAACACCGGTGGCTCGCAGGCCTCATATATCTATGGCACGCAGGCCTCAAAAATGTAAAATGTTCAACCTAGGAACTAATCAGCATGGTGATCATGGTAGCATGAAACTTCTCGTGCAACACGATTCAACAATCGGCGGATCCGGTCCGATACTCCCACCATATGCCTCTGGTACTTGCGTGGGATGTCTCCCACACGGACATACTCTGGGATACCACGAGTCAACCCCTCAAGGTTCCTCGTGATCTCCTTGCCATTGTCACTCCCCTCTTGAGAAGGAGCGACATAAAACTGGTGAGCAATGCACCTGGCTATCAGGGACATCCCGATAGGACGCTCTGGTCCAACATCTGCATCGATAAAACAGAATGTTATAAACGCATATATATCAAAAACAATTAAAAATCATAAAATTAAAAATTGATTTTTTACCTCCGTCATCGAAATCCTCCCCATCTAAAAGCAAATTGTCCGGATCTCCGTGGAAGTCGGTACTGTTGTATGGTCAGTCCTCCACTACGATCAGTTGTCAATGTAGCCATGAAAAGAAGGTGGGCATGTAGGACATATGATGGCCCCTAGTGATCCTAGGCATCAAACGACTCCAACGGGTCATCCGTGGGTCTCGTGGTATCGACGGATCTACCTCAATCAGCTGGTATTGGAACAGCGACACTCGTTCCAAGAAAAAGCTCACTAGTACAGATCTGAAGCAAAATTGCTTCAGATTCCCCACCTTAGCTTTTGTCAGCTGGCGTTTTATGTTGATCTTCATGGCTTCCGCACAATTGAAGATCGTCGATGATGTACATTGGGTAGCATATAGAAATTTTGACTTGTTAGTCTCATGCACTACTTGGGACCCCTCCATTCTGTTGATAATCAACAGTAGCACTCTCAGTGTCAGATCTCGCACAGTGGCAATCTCAATCTTGCCGCTCTTGGATTTGAGGGCTTCAGGATGAAGTTCATCAAGTAGCATGGATATGCTTGCCCCAATCGGTCATGACCCATATAGGCTGACTGGTTCCCTTCTCCAGAATAGTCCTATGATGAAATAAATGTCTGAAGTTTCTAACTCCAGCTCCTGGTCACCAATAATGAATATTTCCCGATTTATGTCCCAGAGACTAATCAGGTATCGAAGTAGCTCAGGATGAGCCCACATCCCTGGTGTGAGAAAGAACTTGAGGAGCCCAAAGTTCCTTAAGGCGTTCAGGCAATTTAAATCATTCATTTCCTAGGTGTCCACATCTTGGTGCTCACGTTCTTTCCAGTCTACCATTTTCGATGATTCTTTCCTGCAAAAACCATGTATTCAATTCAATAATCATCTTTGGAAAGTAAAATTTGGATTCAAACGGTGGATTTGAGAGGAAAATAGTTTTTTCCTTGTTCACGGTGTCGACGCTCTTGTTTTAAAAATAGTTGCGCTGACAGCGAGGTTGGGCATTTTAATTACCCTCTGCCGGCACGATTTCGTGCCCAGAAATCGCGTCTACCGAGGGTGAAAATTGTCTTCCAAAACCTCCCTCATAAATCCAAAAAATGGATGACAACAGGAATAAATAGTATGGAAATGGAGCCTAGGGACTTGGCTCTTACCTGCAACTAGCGGCTCAGAGAATGACTTCCCAGATCTCCTGCAATCTGCTCCGGAAAAATTAGGGCAAAAGTGGGTGAAAAGTTTTTTACAACAAGTTAAATTCAGAAATGGTAAAAAATATTTACTTTTTCCTCCTTTTATTCAGTTTTTCATGAAATATTAGGGTCTTTTAAGTATTTTGACCTATTTTTCCTCAAGAATTAGATAATGCACTTTACCTTTTTGAGTAGCAACAGGTGATGGATGTTCGACGATGATGCTGAGTCACGTTTCATCTCTTTTCTTGACTCGTAAAACTCAAATGAAAAGATTGCAGAGTATTTTTCCCTTTTGACTGGTAAAAGAGAATAAAATGGGAGGTCCGCTTTCAAGCTCTTTTTCGACCCTTTAAACACGAAAATATAGCTGAGCCTTTGTCGTTTCTAACTCGTTAATGGATGCGAAACATCGTGCACCTTTTTCGGGCTGGGATGCACTATTTACAAAAAAGGTACTACTTGACTGAAATGGTCAAGAGGTTCTCTCAAGTATCGTTTTCTACCTTTTCGGGCTCGAGAGACACAAATGTACGAAAAGGGACCTGGAGTTTTATTTTCCGTGTCTCTTTCAAACTCTCTAAACATGAAAAAGATACCGAGTTACACCTTTGTCGAACTCGTTAAAATACTAAACGACATCGGATTCATCACCATGACGAACATGAGCTTCTCCTTCCTATGGCTTGTTAAACTTCCTAGGTCGAATTCGTCTGAAGGATGAACTTATAGTGCAAGAATATGTTATCCCCTTCAATCTTGTGATTAAAAATAATTGGGGTACCTGTCAGGAATGGTGGGGGGGAATTTGGAAATCTAATCAGTTGTGTCGGCAGCTAACTCTTGAACATGACACTTTCTACTTCGTATCAGGATGGGGTATCCTCCTTTTATCGTTGACCTTCCTGGGTTGGGTTGTTCATTTTCTCCTTCCATTTGATCTCTGCCACGTCATCATGACCACCGATCGTATGGATCCAAAAGCTGCCAAACTTCTAGTCGTGTCGTCGATATGTTCAAGAGTTGTCCTTCTGCAGTTACACTTACCCTTGATTCTCTGTATCATCCAAAATCATTTTGCATCTCTTTGTATCATGTCGATGATGTGGGATACATCATGGCCCTCCTTCGACACGGTCACTTCTTGTCGACTTCAACTCATTATCCTGGAAGTTGACCGAGAGACTCCCTTCCAATACCTTATAGCTTGCATGCCCTAATGGCAAGTTCTTCGCACTCGATGACAAGTTTACATCATTGGCTTTCGATCGGGTGATTTCACGGGTGTTCGACTTTAGTTCCTCTATTCACATTCCATGAATTGTTTTGATAGTACCTTGTGGACCATTGTCATTATTGGTGGTTTCTCTCATGCTTGTTAGCAGTTTACATCATCGGTTGGTAATCAAGCGATTTTCTAGCATGTTCAACATCAGCACATCTATTCACATGTTATAATTTGTACTTTGATTGGGTAATGTTGGAGTGCAAGACCCTGGGCTCAAATTACAAAAGTCTAGGTTGCAAGGTGGTGTGACAAGATTATGTTGATATACATGTCTCTCTCAGATGGATGGTTGCGACCATACCATGAGTTATCATATGTGATCCTTCTCATTATTGGATGGCTGCAACCATACCTTGGTTTCGATATGATCCTCTTTATCGGATGATTGCGCCCATGCTTAAATCCATTTACATGATCATTCTCTAGATGGTTGCATCCATGCCACGATTTATTTCTTGCAGGTTTTCCGACGACAGACTCCGGTTCCCCGCACTGATTCATAAAGCATTTCATCCCTCACTCTAGTTCGGCCTTCACGCTTTAGGGGGCATCTGTTACACAGCATTTTGTCACTATCCCTGTACTCCCTGTTCCATGATCCTAGAGGACCTCTCCAATGAACCACACATGCTTCCCCTTCATGAAGAAACTCCCATTGTGTCCCTCTTCATGAGCAGAACAATTCCCTTTTGCATCATTTCCCAAAAATATTCTGTTTTTCCCAGTTTACAAGACCGACGCTAATGACCCGTGTCCTCCTCGCGTCGATATGCAGGGATTATAACTATCCCTAGCGTTGACCAGAGCGACTGAGCCTTGTTCTAGTCGTGTCAATCCTCTTTTGGAAAGTTTTTTAAATAAGGAGCCGAAGCTTCCAGCTCTAGAAGCTTCGTAACAGAAGTCTAGTAAATGGTTGGGCCGGATGGAGTCGAGGATGTCAGTTTGGGCTCCTTTCCCCTATTAGGATGGAACTACCTCAAGAGATAATACCTTCTCCCATGAGAAGAGGAACCATCTCCCATCCATTCATGCTATATAAACCTCCCTTTTTCCCAAGCACAAGCTAGTGTTAATGTTGGTGTGCTAGTGCTAATTAAGTTTGGAGTAAACAACAAGCTATTCATAGTTGTAGCTCTCTAGTTGTGTGTGAGGGAGAAGTGTGAATTTGGTTTAGTGTGAAGACTAAAGGGAAGAGCCTTAAAACTATCATTGTTGAGGCCATCATGGAATGTTAATGGAAGTGTGTGAACCTGGATTTGTCGAAGGAGAACAACAACGTCAAGACAATGGTTGTAATCTCTTCTTGATTTAATATATATGCAACTATAGATTGATTTCCTACATAATGTTTCATCTCACATGTTTATGGCTTAATGCTTCTTGACTTGTTAAGTAGGTTGAATTACAATTTGTCTATTATCATGGTTGTTGTTTGTTGTTGTTTACTTGTTTCAGGTGTTCGAAGAAGAAAACGAGAGATAGCTGGAGCAAGCAAGCAAGGTCATCACCAAAATGGATAAGCGTACTAAGAGGTAGGCCCTCTTAATTGGTTCTAACCTAAGGAAATAATCATATAATGTCTTGTATGTGGCTCGACCCACTGTTGATTTAGAGGAATTTTTTGTGTCTGCACTTAGAATTTTACTTCACCACACCTCCCTAAGAGGGAACACTGCTAATCGAGAACATTGAGCATAAGCCTTCCCCTGTCTCTATGACTAATCATGCTACCACACTTAGGTGTGTGGGTACTCCTTGAAGCCATAGACTTGGTTGAGTACATGCCCTAGAATTTATCCTAACCACAAGTCACACTCACGTCATTATTGAACAATGGCCACAATGAGCTGGTTAAGCTTGTCGGGAGTTTCACCCATCTAGCCAATGGGTTAGGAGACATAGGTATGTGTGATCTTTACCTAATGGCAGACACGCCTACCATGGACTTGGTTATGGTAAATTGAACTGCCCTAAGTATTGGATACAGGTTTTCTACCACTTGGTCATTGAGGATCAAGTTGGGTGAGAGTTAGTTAGTTGATATAGGGCGTTTGATCTTTACCAAGGTCAATTTTCATTTCCATGGACTTGGTTGTGTTAAATTGATCTCCCCTATTGTCAGTGTGGATCATTCTTCTTCTTCCAATGGATCGAGTCATCATTTTTCATCTAAGATGAGGTCATGGAACTTGACCTCGAGACCAATAGGGTGCATGTGATCTTTACCAAGGTCATTTGTGACTACCATGGACTTGGTTGTGGTAAATCATTCTCCCCTACCATTAGTTGTCGATTATTCTTCTTCTACAAGATGAGATGAGCTTCTCTAATGTTGATACATGTACATCCAAGATGAGATTATGGTGCAGATAGAAATTCCTCCCTATATGAGAGGGAGTGTTGAAATTTGGGGCAGTTATGGGATGAATTTCCCCCGTGATAAACCCAACTACCCCAAGAAGAAACAATCTTGTCCCAAAAGATAATTCAAAATTGAATAAAAGAATTATTATTATTGATTTATTAAATGACTAAAAATAATGTTGGGCAAGAAAACTTCAAGTCGACATCTCTTCCAAGCAAATGGATAAATCATATATGGGTCTTCATTAAGTTGGCTTATCATCTTGTTCAGAAAATTCTCAAGTCGTCCTATGGAAGATAATAATTTATTGTGACTCAAGTTCAAGTCAGATCCATTATTAATGGCACCCTTTCACCCAATGAATGCCTAATACTTTAAGCCTTTTTATGTCACATTTCAAGGATGGAACTCACACATCTAAGCACTATCATCTGAGGTACCACGGTGACTAAAGGAGCTTAGCTAAAGAGAACAAGAGGACAAGTTTGTTTGTTTTATTTATTATGATCTGGATCAAGTCGAATATCAGGAGCTGCTTTGGATGAGGTTTTGGGCATGTAAATGATGTTATACCTCTATGGCAGGCCAAAGTATAATTTTGGGTGTAAAGGCATGCTAAAACCCTCTTTTTTGTGCACAAGTTAGATTGTAAGGATGGTATAAGGCATTGTATTCATGGTTGATTTCCTCTAGTGTATGTGCAGGAGGTTTGAGAGCCCAAAGGAGAGAAAATGGCAAGATTTTGGTGGTCTGACATGGCCGAGTTAGGTCATCTCTGAAGCAATTGCAAAATCCCTAAAAGAGGGCTAAAAATTTCAGCCAGTTAAGTGCACATGCCTAGAATTTCCACGACTTTATGGAGAGCCTTTTAAGGGTTGTGATTGGTTATGGTTGCAAAGGTGGTTTCCTAGTAGATGAATGTCCTACGTGGAGGTTTGGACAAAAAGTGTGCAAGCCTTAAGCACAGTGAATAAGGAACAGTCTTTTCACTCAAAGTGATATGATCGTGATAGAGATATAAGTTACCTTCAGTAATATGGAGGCTGGTCTATCATAGTACTCCTTGAAAGACTTGTGAACTAGCATATTATAAGAATCATATATGATCCAAGAATGGCCCAAGGAGGCCTAATGTGATTGATGTGTCTCATTCTTATTGTACTTTGTATCTCAATTGAAATTTTGATGAATATCTAATAGAAGAAGAAGAATAATTTATTATGGGTTTTGTAGAAATTAGGTTGTATATTCGAAATTGCTCATGAAATTTACTAAATCACAAGACTCGAAGCTACTCTACTACTCTGCAGAATTTAATTCAAAATATAGAACACAAATCATATACATGCAAAAGGAAACATCACACATGCACAAAGATTTATCTACGGGAAAGAAACTGCCCCAAACCCCTTCCTATATGTATTGCATTAATCAAAGAATAGAGATGAATACATATGCTTTCTCAAGCCTGAGCACAAACTGCAAGTGTATAATCTATCTCTCTACCTGACTGACTATCTCTGGCCAACACTTAGTCAATTTTCAATCCCTCCAAGCTCCTATTCCTTGCATTTTTCCTTGAATAAATTATCCCCTATTATTTAGGAAATTCTCTCAATTGGATTGCGTAATTCCTCTAGGCTCGTCCAATGACTGCATGCACCACCTGTACACATCAGAATACTCTACAACTGATAGTACACTACCTTAGAATATCCATCTCACCTAGGTAACTCAAATTCTCTACGGCATCAATTATTTTAGGTTGATTGATTAGTTAACTGGGTGATCACTAAGTGTGGTTAAAGTTACACTTCCACAACTTGACCTTCCACTAGTTCCTCTAAAAGTTAGAACTAGTTTAACTAACCATAACTCAATTTAATTGAAATATATTGCTACAAATTAGCAATCAATCATACTAAACTGAACTTAAGCTTCCCAACTCAAATTAATTGAGTTAACTGAGTGACAAGTGCCATGTCGCCTCAATTAAATACCTCCAAGATTTTTGTTGAAATGCAAATACAAATTTTCTCTAGTTTGACCAAGGCAAGGTCAAACTGAGATTTTCTTGTTGCATTTTCAACACTCACTCTCAACAAGAAAGGGATTACCAACCACCCCTGTCCTACACCTGTGGAACTCAATCTTCCCTCTTGAAAATACCTTTGTCAAAATATCAGCATCTTGTTCCTCTGTTGGAATGCACTACAAATCCATTTCTACATCTGCACACAATCTCGTAAATGGTGATATTGGATATCTATATGCTTGGACCGATCGTGAAAAACAAGATTTTCAGAGAGCTTAATGCAACTCTAATTATCACAGTAGATCACAATTGGATTCATCATCTGACCAAACAATCCAACAAGTATCTTTCTCATCCACATCGCCTCACATGTTGCTTGAATTACAAGCATGTATTCTACTTATGGCGAGCTAAGTGCCACAGATATTTCCTTCCTGCTAAACCAAGAAACCATTGTGGACCCAACACTGAAAATTCCACCTGATTTACTCATTCGGTCTAATGGACTCCCCACCCAATCTGCATTTGTGAAGCCACACATATTCACTCCCTCTATCCGTCTATACCATATTCTAAACTGGGCAGTGCCTCTAAGGTACCATAGAACATTCTTAGCTACCCCCCAAAATAACTTGGTTGGCTTAACCATAACTTGGCTCAGTTGGTTGACTGCATAGCACATATCTGGTCGTGTGTTCACCAACTACTGGTAAATAGTAGCATCCACTTCCTCACCTGAATTAGCATCCTCTTTCCTCCAGGTGGTCGCTAGAGGTGTCTCCATGGGTTTTCAATTGTCCATGCGAGACCTCTAAAGCATCTCATTGGCATACTTTCCCTGAGAGACAAACATTTCCCCATCACCTTGCCATACTTCCTGTTATCACCCCAAGAAACTCACCTAGGTTGCATATCGGTGATGCTCGGGAACATTACAAATTCAACAAAATAGTTGGATAAATGGTGGATGAATGAAACAAATGCTACATATTCAAGCCAGATAACCACTTCTACTATGATTGACCCCAGACATGGGTGAACACCCCCAGACTATAAGGCTTTTAACCACCAATTACTCACAGTTTGAGGATAAGGTGATAATGGAGAAGACTGACCACACCAGCAGATGCACAGGACCCTGTGATGGCCGGTTGCAACCAGTTAAAAGGTTTGTAAATCTAGTTTCTAATACACAGACAAGATGACAGCTCTCTATGCATTAAACAACAGAAACTTGCATACACGTTCAATGATACATGCTAAATCCTAACACAGAGGTGGGATGACAGCCCCTCTAATGCTAAACATTAACAGAACATGAATCAATGCAAACAGGCACATCCTGGAACAAGAAAGAGAAGTGGAAAGTGAGAAATTAACAGCAAAAGAAGCTTGTATTAGCTGGAAATGAAGACCAGATGCTGCAGGTTACAAAGTAGTTACAGTCTCCAGAAGTTGAACCTTACAACAGAGTCACCTTCATCTAACACTCCTCCCTCCCACTACATCGGTTTTTTCAGTATATATGGTGTCTCATTACACAATCTCCCTGTTAGCTATGCGTGGAGGAGCCCATAAATGGCCACCAACCACATTTACATTCAGAAATGGGGCTGTTGATACAACTTTGGCTGTGTTGTAAATGGATTTGACCCTCTATGGTGCTCTGCGGTCCTGCTTGGGCAGGTGGCGTGAAGTACAAATGAAACCATAACCATTGAATGCTCTGAACTCCCCAGGGGTGTCTTGCTTCCTTCTCGGCCATACTGCTGATTAATTTATGTTGCTGATCATTAAAAACGGCTCCATTATGACTGTGCTGCTTTAAAATAGTGAAACGTTGCCCAAACTATTGATTCCCGCCCATCATTGCTTCAATTTTGGCTTTGAAAAGGTTCAGGCATGGTTTATTTACTATCGGGTCCGCCTCTCGGGTCGCAATACATATTTAAACAGGCCAATCCTTTGTTTTTTAATATTTGAGAAATACACGCAAAACTGCTACAAAACCATGAAAAATGGCTTTGGCGGATTTGAATCATATATATATTTTGTTTCTGAACCTTTTCGGATCCGAAAACCCATCGCAATCGGCATTTGCCCAAGGCCTCCTTTGTATTTTCTTTATACATTGAAAATACACAAAAAACATTGAAAACGCGACGGGCGCGGACTTGAAATTTTATAAAATGGAGTGTTGTACATCAATCGGGTCCGGCCCATCGCATCGCAACATAACTTATGTTAAAGCCCCGCCCCTTTGAAATCGTTGATAGCGATACGCCGATGCGATATTGGCGATCGCTGGGGACCTGATAATCTATCAGAAATAACTTATAATGCCATCGGGTCCGGCTTATCGGGTCGGAAATATATATATGCGCGAAAGGCCCTGCCCTCTTTGAAAGCACCGATGCGATATCGGCGATCGCTCATCGGTGAATAATAAAGCCCAACCCTTTTGTAAGTCCTCCATTGCGATACGCCGATGCGATATCGGCGATCGCTCATCGGCAATGTCTAATGTCGCTGTCGCTGCCTCCCCCGACTTGCGATATGCCTATGCGATCTGGACCGTTGATCGGCCAGATCCAACGGCTGAGACTAATGCGGATCCTTAAGCCTATAATTTTGATTTTTACATGGTTTTTGGAGTGTTTTTGCCTCCCGATAGTGTATTTCCGCCCACCCAAGGGATTTCCTCTTGCGATAGTTCTGATCGATAGAAGGCTTTAAGAGGATTTTGAACACTACCATGTATGCTTTGAACCCTTTTTAAGCACCACCAAGCAGGTCAAGCCTGTCTCTAACCATAGGAAATCCTCGTTGCATAGCAGAGCTAACACTTCCAATCAGAGGAAGTAGTGCATGAGCCCCATGTCCTTCATTTCAAACTCTCTTGCAAGGTCCTCCTTGCAAGATCTGATCAGCTGCTCATCACCAGTTAAAATCAAATCATCAAAATATAATACAATAATAAATAATTTACCTTCTACCAATATATGATAGAGGTTTGCATCCGCTTCAATTTTAGTGAAGCCCAAACTGGTGAGATAGTTATAGGTCCTAATGTACCAAGCACAGAGTGTTTACTTGAGACCGTACAACACTCGTTTGAGGCTGCACACATGAGACTCTCGATTAAAAGTCTCAAAGCCTTCTGGTTGCTCGATATACACTTCCTCCTCAATAACTCCATTGAGGAATGTTGTTTTCACATCCATCTGGTGTATCTTTAGCCCCATCTGTGCAGCCAAAGCAAGGATTGATCTAGTGGATGAGTAACTTGCTACAGGAGAAAAGGTATCCTCATAGTCAATCCCTTCAACTTGAGAGTATCCATTGGCCACAAATATGGCCTTGTACTTTTATATGCTTCCATTTACTGCATGCTTTACCTTGAAGATCCATCTCGAACCCACAACTAATTTATTTGTTGGACTTGGAACCACTTCCCAAACATTGTTCTTTACAATGGACTTGTATTCCTCCACCATTGCATTAACCCACATTGGTTTCTCTACTTCTTCCTCAAAAGAGCATGGCTCGGTCTCTTCAATCTCAATCATTAGAGCCATGTAGCCAGTGTACCGATTTGGTGACCTTCTCTACCTGCACTGATTTGAAGGAGCACCCACATTCTCCCTCGCATCCTAAACAAGTATCTCAGCTTCCCTGGTCCTTTTCCTTCCTTCTCTGGATGGTTCTACTTGAGTGGTCGTCTCAACTCTCTTCTCCTTAATTTGTGGTTGCTTCACAACTTCTTGAGGTTCCTCCTTTTGAGCTAAAATCTACTCTTTTGGTGGGATCTGAAGCTCCCTCTCAAGAGAGCATCACATGGCTTTATCTTCGTCAAATTTTACATCCCTTCACACAGCTGTCATTTTTAGGGATGGAAAGTACACATGGTAGTTGTGAGGATTTTCTTTGTAACCCACAAATACCCCCAATTTTGTTGTCGACTCTAGCTTCTTCCTTGATTATTTGGAGACAAGAAAATAAAAAAGGCTGTAAAAATATTGAAGTGTGACACATCCGAATTTCTCCCCAAGAAAGCCTCCTCCAGTGTAATCATGCCAAGAATCCGATGAGGACTCTTGTTTTAGAAATAGATTGTTGTGTTGCGTGCTTTAGCCCACAAATGCAGAGGTAGGCCTTGGTCATGCAACATCACCCTTGCTGCTCCCACAATACTATGGTTCTTCCTCTCAACCATCCCATTCTGTTGTGGGTTGTGGGGTGTTGTCAAATCTCGTCAAATGCCTTCTTTTGCACAAAAAAATTTAAATTCATTCGACACATACTCACCTCCATTCTTGCTCCTAAGAGCCTTCACCTCCTTTCCTAGTTCTTTCTCAACCAATGCCTTGAATTCTACAAAATTTGAGAAAGTCTCATCCTTATTCCACATGAAGAATAGCTAGCACTTCCATGAGAAGTCATCAATAAAAATTGCAAAATATTTGTGTCCGACAGTGGAGGCTATCGAGAAACGTCCACAGACATTAGAGTGGATCCTTTCGAGGACTGCATGTGCTTCGTTGCCTCGATCAAGGACTGTGGATTTTGTGTACTTCCCCAAGGTACATCCTTTTCATACATATTGTTTCTCAAGTGCTCCTTTGGGGAGGCTTGTGGTTATCTATTGCATGATCTTCAAAGTGTCATGATGCAAATGGCCAAGTCTTTTATGCCAAAGTTCACTGACATCGCGACTCTGCACCTTCTCTGCCTTTGTGCTCAATGCAACACAATCCTCCATATCTAGCTTGTACACGTTCTTCACACGAACCCCAATCTGCTTCACATATACCATGGCTAAGTGTCTCAGGAATACCTTCCTTTTCTAAACATCACATCATAACCACGGTCTTCAAAAACTGCAAAAAAGGCGAGATTTTTATTTATGCTCGGAATGAACATGACATCCTTGAGCCTGAGGGGGGAGCTCCACTCCCTCTGAAAGGTGATTGTACCAATCCTGGTCGTGCTATACCTTTTTTCATCCCCCATCTCGATGTGCATATACAAATATTTCTCCTCTGGATCACTAAAAAAATCTCTATTGCCCATCTTATGGAATATGCACCTGAGTCCAAGTACAACACGCTCCCCATCACTGTGTTGGCCATGCATGTAATTAGATTAAATACAAGCTCGAACTATGAAGCCAAAGCTTCACCTGCTGCTCTTCCTAAGGTCTTCTTGTTTTCCTTCTTGTGTGGAAACTTTGTGGCATAGTGCCTAAATTCATGACAATGGAAGCATTTAATTTTTGACAAATATTTCTTCTTGACCCCTTGACTAGATTCTAGTTTGGATTGGGATTTCTTCCCTTTTCCCTTATTTTCCTTTCTAGCCAATGCAAGGTTTTCTTCATCCTCGCCCTTAGATGAAGTCCCATCTCTAGTATTCTGCCTTATTTCCTCTTGTACCAAGTCAGACCATAAGCACTCCCAACTTGATAGTTTCTCCCTCCCATTCAATGAATCTTGATAGCTATTCCAGCTCTTGGGAATGCCCAGAAGAGCTAGAGCTACCAAGTCTTCTTCAAGGACATTAACACCGACCCCTCCAATTTCATCACGACATTGTGTAAACTTGCTCATATACTGCAAAATTGTGATATTCTTCTACATCTTAATACTTTGAAGTTTATCTTTGAGCACCAACTTCCTGTGGTCACTATTATGCTCGAACAATTTTGTCAATGCTTTCCACATAGCAAATGGAGTTTCTTTTCCATGGAGATTTGAGATAATATGATCATGTAATCCCTCCAAGATGATTATCCTTTCCTTGGATACCTACTTCTTCCACTGAGAAAGGCTCTAGGCATCAGATGCTTAAGGTTTTTCCACATATGTCTTGATGTAGTCTAGCAACCCATTGTCATCCACTATTGCCTTCGTGTGGTCCTTCCATGCAACAAAATTTAAGGTGTCTTCCAAGGCATACTCTAGCCTTAGTCCATTTAAGGCCATCTTCTCAGCTCTAAATAAATCCTGCTACATTGATCTTCAAATTTGAACCTCTGAGATCCAACTTCGAATTTCCTGTTCTATTGTGAATCCTGCTCTGATACCATGTAGAAATAAGGTTGCAGATTCAAAAGTTCTCATGACATTTACTAAATCAAAAGACTTGAAGCTACTCTACTGCTTTGCGGAATTCAATTCACTATCTATAACACAAATCAAAGACATGAAAAAGGAAACATCACATATGCATAGAGATTTATCTAGGGGAAAGCAATGCTCAAAAACCCTTCCTATTTGTATTGCATTAATCAAATATAGAGATTAATACATATGATTTCTCAAGCCTTAGCACAACCTGCAAGTGTATAATCTATCTCTCTGCCTGACTGACTCACTCTGGCCAACCCTTAACCAATTTTCAAGCCCTCCAAGCTCCTATTTCCTTGCAATGTTCCTTCAGGAAATTAGCCCCTATTATTTAGGAAATTCGCTCACTTGGATTGCACAATTCCTCTAGGCTCATCCTTTGACTGCATGCACCACATGTGCACATTGGAATAGTCTACAACTGATAGTACACTGCTTTAAATCTCCATCTCAACTAGGTAACTCGAATTCTCTGCATGCATAAATTGTTTTGGTTAATCTCTTAGTTAATTGGTTGATCACTGTGTTATCACTTAGAAAAAACCCTGGTTGTGAAGGGAAAAGACTAAGCTAACCTCCAACCAATTTAGACTTAGAAGCCATCCCTTCTGAGTCAGAGGGAGATCTCTCTTTAAAACTCTACCACTCACTGTTGTCAGGTCCCAGAATTGTTGTACTCAATGCACCTTTTTATTCATATGATTCCCTACTTATTCCCTTGTTTTACCAGTTTATGAACTTTTTCTACATTATTTTAATGCAATAGCGAATATTTGAACTTGGGTTGTATTTTATATAAGAATACCTTCATTATATGCATTTTCAGGATTAATTCTCATTAAAATGTTGTTAATGTAGATTCTCTTGTTCTTGCATTGTATAGGGATCCTGCACTAAGTATATGTGGACCACTTCATCATTCAAGCTTGCTAGGAAGGAAAATGCTAGTTGGTAGTAAAAGCACACGCTTGGAATAATCTCGGATCCTTTTTTACAATGAGAGGTGGACTTATCTTTCATTGACCTGTTCTTGCACTGAAGAGCAGCATTCCTGCACTAGAGAGCAACCAATTTGGGGCTTTCATACATCGGCACATTTTCGGGAAAATACGGGAAAGGTTTTTTCCAAAATGATGTTTTAACACCTCCACATCATTCAAAATGCACCCAAGTCATACAGATCAATTTTTAGAGAATAATTAATAATTCAGCCCAAAATTCGATAGTTTTCAAACTGCCAAAGTTCGCCTCGATTTTCATGCATATGAAGAAGAATCTTGGAAATATGGAACACTATTGTTTCTCCCAATATATCAAATTGACTAAGCCTCAAATGGTTTTCTAAAATTCATCATGGTTTGGGAGATCCAAAGGGGTCTTTGAGGCGGATTTGTAAAAAAATCAGGTAAAACCCAGAATTGCAAAAGTATCCAAACAGTCAACTTTGAGCATGATTTCTGAGCAAATGCCGTTCAATGAAAAAACTCCAAGAGATTTTTTTGTTGAAAACATGACAATTAGGTTTTATCCAAACAAATTTCCAAAATTCGCCATGGTTAGGAAGATATGCAAATATATTTGAGGCCAATTTGTTAAAAGTATATAATTTTCCAGAATTAAGAAAAATGGTTGTTAGAGCCAAAATTCACCTTGTAAATTTTATAAAAGGCTTAGCCATGGCCTATGTGAAGGAGGAGATGTTAGTGTAGCCTAAAATTGCTGGTTTGGAGCTTGATCATATGGATTGGGATGTAAAAGACTGAATTTTCTTAATACGAAGTTTCTAATGTCATGTTCCTCTTTTATTTCTTGTGCATTTGATGATCACTGTAGCATTGTAACTTAAGACTGTATTTAACAAGGGTGAGAGCTGGACTGGTAGGGTCCACCATCCCAGCTCACATCCCTCTAGCTTTGTATTTTTTGTGTATTTTTATATTATTTTACACATCTGCCTCCTTAATTAGGTGAGTTAAATCATAGCAATAGTGTGTTAACAACAAGCTCTTTTTCTTGATTTAATGAACTAGTGAATGCATCTTCTGAATTTTTTTTTCTTATGAAAGTTTGGTTCCTTTCATGTGTCATTGAATGGGTATCTATATCTGGAAGGATTAAGGCTGAAAGCAAGATCCTCTCTTCAAATACTGCATTTATTCTAATTGTGTGATAAAAGATTTATTAGGCTGTAGTGATACCTTGTTTTGAATGCAAAAGGGATTTGTTTATTTAATGATGCAAGTTACTCTATGGTGTTGATGTCATCAAAGATCTGAGGTACTATGAAGCACATCTAAGTCAAGTCTTGAAATCTTTCATCTAGGCTTAAGAAGAATGCAAGCATTTCATTCCTCTGCCATTATATGAATATACCAACTTTAATATCATGTTTGGTTGATGGTGGATGAAAATAAAATAGAATAAGTATGCTTGAATTATCATGACCCAAAGTTGAATTTACAAATACTTGAGGACACTAGGGTGAAAGTATCATCTTATAGATCCTTTGTTTTCCAAATAAATACTTTAACCTGTGAGCCAGAGGTATCTCATTGCTTGAATCATAATTACAGTTTACAAACTACACAATCAAACTTCTAAGAGTATTGGAATCAATTGGTGAGTTTTATTTGAGTTGAGAAGATAATTAACCTTTATCCAAATGTGAAGTTTGTAATCAAAGGGAAAATTAAAACAAAATTTAAAAGTGAGAGTGTTGTTTGGCTCATGGTTAATTGATATAATAACAAGGTTGAATTGGTTGTTTAATTTCTCAACACCTTATCTTTGGTCTTCATAAATGACTTGCATACTTGAATATTGACACAAGTGAACCCTATTGAGATTTTTCACTCATGTACAGAAGACTAAGACTGATATTTGTGGTTTTGTGTGGCAAAGCTTATTGGTTTGATTTGGGGATATCTTGTTGTTAACATTTCTTATGCATGAATTAGGTCACTATGGATTTTAGTTCTTAAGTTTGGTTTGAAGAGATTGCTCGCTATTTCAAGAAAACAATAGTTTGGAGTGGTTGCTTTTGAATTAAATGCACCTAATTGTATTGTTAGTATTGTGAGAAGATTTGTGTCATACCCTCAGTTTCTTGTTTACATACAGAGTGGAGTGATTTTGATTCTTTTTGCTCACACTTAGAATTAAGAGGAAAGAGGATTTACAGCAGGAACTTGAATAGAGGTTTCATTTTGATTTAAGAGTATTGTTTGGCATTAGTAGAGCTTGGATTTCTTAAGGTTTAGATAGTATTTACATTTGCTTGGTTAATAATCATGTTTCCAGTTAATTACTAGTTAGGGTTTGCTTCTTGATTTTCAAACATTTAGGATTTTCTTTTAATTAGGGTTTACTTTTAAAGTTGCTAATACTAGGGTTTAGAGTTTAGGGTTTAGGGTTTAGGGATTAATCTATTCTGATTTTCAGGTGTCTGTTTGAAGTACTGGGCATATGTTTCAGCCTTCGATGCCTCATTCCTCAACTTGATTTCTTGTACTTCACTTTTATATCTTTCTCTTTATCCACTGGTTTACTGGACGAAGAGACTTCAATACTAAGCTATTTTTCAATAATCTGAGTATTTGAGGTGGAAGGTTCATGAGTTTCCTCTGAAACTTCTGGAGCTGTATTATTTTTAACCACTGTGTCAGTATCAATGATTTCAATTGTCTCAATTGCTCATTTACACGATTAAGATTGGGCTTCTTCCTGTACATGATTTCAAACCTATCATCTCTAGTATCCATTTTAGAGCTAGAACCTTCTTCCCTGGTTCTTTTTACATTTCTGTCCTACATGGTTGGAGTCTATAGAATGGGACTAATACCCATCTATTCCTGTAGGGTTGGAACCTGTAGAAAGGAACTAGTATCTATCTGCTTTTCCACATATAATAAGGTATTTTCCACATCTATTAAGGTATTTTCCAACCACTCTGACTCGTTGACATATCTTTCAACTTCTGGCCTGGACTCATGCATAAGAGGGCTTAATTTGAACTTGAGTCTTAACTTGTTTATGACTCCATTAGGGTCGTACTGCCGCATAAAACTGTTGCTGAACTTCATTTGCTGTAAAATATTATCTGCTTCTTGTCCAGCTTCCCTATTATTACAAATAAAAGGGCCCAGTTGGTTTTTGATTTTGAACTGTGTTTTCTTCCTAGCTGATAGGAAATTGACCTCATATGAGTTTATGATCTGCCTGAAATAATCTAATGTAAATATTCTTATGGGGAGATATCTAGGCAGCTTGTAGGGAGTGAGTTGGCATCCATATATCCTAATTTCTGTGTGGTCCTGATATAGATACTAGTCTCCTGCTCTATTGTTCTTAGATAACTGCAAAACTATTTTTATCTCATCACTGATCCTGGGTTGATTGCTACTGGTTAGCATATTTACAACTGGATGCACAAAGGAATCAATGAATTCTTTGTAACTGAAAATAGTGGAATACTTTTGGATTAAGGGTGTCCAAAAGATGACTGATCTAGGATGGCCCTTAGTATCCAACTTCTGGATATTGACTGGAAACCTATCTGACTAAAAATATAAAAACATGTGGAACAACACTGAAGAGTATTTAAATACTCTTTCATTTGGCAACCTGATCAATTGATCATGGATTCTGTCTGCCAAGAACTGGGCAAAATTGAAGACTGTTGCTGGAGGCTTGCCTGGGCAAAAAATAGAAAGGAAAGCAAGTACAAGTTCATCTACAAATTCATCAGTAGTATACCCAAGGATACAAGACAACATGGTTATAATTTGTCTGGCCTTTTCAAAGAAAATGGTGGCAGAGTATGGAGGATTGTCTATAGGAGTATGAGACTCCTCTAGGATGAAAGTCTGAAAGATTTGAGCCCTCTTGGGAAGGTCCATCTTGATGTAAAGTTCAAGTAAGGCTTCAATGGAAAATGGGGTCTCATTTGGGCTTGGCTGGATCTGTAGCATTTGATTTATGGACTCAACAGTGATTGTAAATAAAATCTGTTGGTCAGGAGAGACTATGGCTCTTTGACTTGGGATATAGCAAGCTTGGCAAAAGTGGATGATTTCTGGGAACAAGTATACCTGTGGGAACAAGTATTTGGGAAAATTTGATTCCCATAGATGAATGTCATCATTCTAGTTCAGGAATTTATCTTTACTCCAGTAGTGGAGCTTTAATAGGTGGCTAGAGGTAGATGTGTCTTTAATTTGGAAATCTCTGTCTGCCAATGGGAGGTGGTCAATGTCCAGGTGAGGGGTTTGCAGGGGTTTTTCACTCAGAATGCTTTGGGAAGCCATAATTTGGTTTATTATGTTGAATTATTCTTTCTGTGGCTTAGGGGCTCTAGAACAGTAGGAAGGGCGAATATAATCTGCAGAAAAAGGGCCTTTGGATGCACAGTGGGTTTATTCTAGTTTGGCAAGGTCTTTTAATTAATTTAATCAATTAACCTTTCATTAATTACTGTGCAAAGCTTTAAACAGAGGGTCGTTCTGGTTCTTTCAAGAATACCTGGAAAACGAAGATTTGGTGTGCAATCAGGGTTGTATGGTAGCAGCAGAGGTTTATGAAGCTTGAATTGTCTGTGTGCTACTTCAATTTGGAATCTGCAGGGTCTTTAGGTTGTAAATGGGTTGAAAATGGTTGAATAGGGTTTCCGAGCATTGGAATTGGTTGACAGAGGCATTTGCAATGAAAAATCAGTGAAAAGAGTGAAAAGGGGGCTTTTGTAACAACAATTTATAATCAAACAACAAAACAATAAACAAATATAATTAAATAAAATATAAAATGTTTCTGGGAATTCTTTGGGTGGGCCCTCCCCAAGGTACTTAAGAAAGTAAAGAGGATCACCAACAATCAATTGAACAATATATTTTTTCCATTAGAATGATAGACCAAAATACATGATCTAAGAGGTTTGAAAATGTATAGAGACGAAAAAAAAGAAGAAGAGAGAATTGATAAGCCTTGATGTTCAACTCCCCTACTTATACATGAGCGACGACAAACAATTCCCCTTAATAGGTGGGGTTGACTCCCTCCAAAATCTTGAAATTAGCAGACTCTATATTGTAGATTTAATTGTGCTAGACAAATTTCATCTTCAACTAGTGAAGTATCCCTAGGTAAACTCCAACAACTTCAGTTTGAGTGCTAGTTACCTCGAGAGCAGGATCCCTACTTTCTTGTGGGGCTACTAGTGAAAGATCCTTCATAGTATCTTGCCATATTCAATGCACTTGTACCCACAAAAACAAAATTATGAGCATGACCATGCTAATTGAGCAACTTACTTGACTTCGTAATTTAACATGTAAAATATCATATGCACATTAAATAAGGTCAAAAATGTATATTTTAGGCAAAAATGATATTGTAAATGGGCCCACAAAGTTTCCATTATAGGGCCAATCACTAAGCAAGGAAGGAAATAATGGCATTCTAAATTTTAAGCTTTAAGGAATGATAAAGACTTCAATTCATGAAATCTTGGAATGAAGTTTGTTAAAAATGAGTATTTGGAATATTAATCACAATATTCATTTTTAATGTCGACGTTTCAAGTCTACAACAAGACTCATTGTCGGGACAAATCCACAGAGAAGAGTAAGGAAGAAGGGAATAAATAGAGAAAGGAAGGATGAGTGGAGAGAAATGGCCGACCAGATAACACTAATTTATTAATTATAAGGATATATTGAAAAAGTTTAAAATGTTAAGGGAAATTAATTAGAAATGGAAATTGTTAATGATAATATTAATTATTAATAAAGCTTATATCTAAGATAATGATCAATTAATAAATTTAATAATCATATTATTATTATGAGAATTAATTATCATCATTATTGGTAATAATTATTACTAATAATGAAGTTGAATTAATAATATAATAATTATACTATTAACTAGATTAATAAGCATTATACTAAATTAAGCCTATACTACTAATACTTGCTAAAATTAGAATGGAATATAAATATTAATAATAATGATTTATTTTAAAGGGCTAATAAATGTGGAGTTAGGGATTAATTATTATTATTGTATGTTATTAATATTATTAAGAATTAAAGTTAACAGTTATTATTAAATAAATATTAACTTAATCTTATAATTAGATATTAGTATATTATTATTATAGGGATGAATTGTTCTTATTATTAGTTATGAAAATTTAAGTAAGGAATGGAAGGATTATGTGAAGGGGGTGCAGGGAGAGATTTATGAGGGGACGATGAATATGAAAGGGAAATGGGGAAAATTATATAAGGGCTTAGTCTTGGTTGAGAGTTATGGTGTTTTGAGTAAGTACAAGAATCCAATTTCTGCTTACTTCCAAACCCCCATCTCTACTAAGATTTTGAGGATGCTTTATAATTTCAAGAGCTTCTCGAATTTTTTGTTTATACTGATGCTTCTCTTTAGCGATTATTTTAGAGTCTTCAAGGCATATGTGGTGACATGTCTTATCTGAGTGTTCTGCAAGTGCAAAAGACCTAGTTCTGTTATTTTTTATGTGAGCACCATGCTCTTTGAACCTTTTTTTAAAGGACCTTCTTATCTCTCTATTGTAACAATTCCCACATGAACACATGATTTTGTAAACACCTTTTTGTTGGAGGTGATCCAGACTATCTTTAACAGATCTCATCTTATGTATTATGGTAATTAAGGGTTTAAAAGAGGTTTCAATACCTTTCTTTCTAAGAACCTTGGAAAGTTTATCAGTGACTCCTTGAATGAAAGGTAGATAGGCTTTATTGTTAGAAGCTTGAGAGTTTGTAGCAGGGGGTCTTACTTGATTTTTGGTTCTAACTCTTTTGATGGTCTTAATAATGTCTTTATTTTTATACCCAATGCTTGTAAAGACCTTTCTTAAATACTCAATTTCTTCTTCAACATGATTGGCGTCAGATATTCTTAAAGCTCTAGTGAAGAGGGTTTTGAGCACCCCCATATTTTGAGTTGGGTGATGGTGAGATTCTGCATGAAGGTAGTTATCAGTGTGTGCTTTCTTTCTGAACACCTTGTGTCCAAGTGATCCATCTTTATTTCTAAGGAGGAGAATGTCTAGGAACAGGATGTTGTTGTTTTCTTTTACTTCCATAAACTGTTAAGGTGGTCTAGGAAGTTACTCAACTCCTTGTCCCCATGAGGCCAATTTACACTAGTGTCATCAACAAACTTGATCCAAAATTTAGGTTCAGCGGGAAGGTATCAAGCACATTCTTTTCAAATTTATCCATAAAGAGGTTGGCTACTATAGGGGAAAGTGGAGATCCCATAGCTACTCCCGATGTCTTCTCAAAGAGTTCACCTTGGAAGGTGAAGAAAGTAGAACGGAGACATATTTCTGCAAGCTTCGCAGTCTGGGGGTCCGTGACTTATTTTACCACCTGGACAACTTCATCTAAAGGAATCTTTGTGAAGAGATGGACCACATCAAAACTAACAATCTTATCCCCAGGATCTAATTTTTCTTTCTTCATAAGTTCTATATAATGGTTGGAGTCTTTAATGTAAGAATTGGTCTTGCCAACCAGAGGTGCAAGTTTGCTAGCAACATATTTTTTAATTCATATTCAGGTGCTCCAATAGCGTTGACAATAGGCTTGAGGGGGGCACCTGCTTTATGAATTTTTGGGGCTCCGTAAATCCGCAATATTATTTCACTGTTTTGGGAAAGGCACTTATTTATTATTTCATCAATGTCGGAATTTTTTTATGGCCTTTTTAGTCATCCTAGGAATCTTGGAAATAGGGTTCTCCTTAAGCTTCTTGTAGTTGCCATAGTTGTACAAGTGGTCTCTCATTTTAGTAATGTAATCCTCTTTATCCATTACCACCGTTGCCCCCCTTGTCTGCCTTTAAGATGACAATATTATCGTTATTTATCAAGCTTCTCAGGGCCATTAATTGCCACAATTCAAGTTTTTCTTTGGAGGTTTAGCTTTTCTTAAGATGGCCGCACAATCTTGTCTATTTGAATATTTTCAAATTTTCAATTTTTTTGGTTTTCACCACACAAAGGTTGTATAGAACACAAGTAATATACATAAATAATTTACAAAGAACCAAATAAAACTTATACTAAAATAAAATAAAATACATATATACAAAATACTGGAAAAACATAAGCAAAATTAGAAAACTTAGAAGCATGAATAAATTATAATAATAAAAAGCTTAGTAGATATATATAAGACTGAAAACAATTCACTTAAATTGTGGTAAAGATTCAACAATGAAAGAAACATAATGATCCTTTATTGATTGACTATATATTAGTTTCATAAAAAAATAGCTTCTTCAAGTTCCAGCTAGAACGTGGACCAAACAAATCTTTGGAAACCCTGGATGTAAATAGAATCATACAAAGGCAACCAAGTACCTAAGAAAGAAAAGAGATCACATAATTTGACTTGGACCACTTCAATTAGTGTGATGCACGTAGTTATAATTTGCATAGGGTATCATTGATTAGTACTGAACAAAGTTAGAACTTCTAAAGAGAGAAAACAATATAGAAAAAATAACAACCTAAAGGGAGAAGACTAAATCAATCTCATTTTACATTTCTTTGCCACTTTTAGAGAATTCCCTACTATAAACAAACTATTTACGCCACAAAACTAAGTATGTATGAGAAAGTAATCATTTGCAAAAAATTCTTAAAGCTTTTGGTATAGCTCACTCTACATGAATCCCCCAAATTGATTTCTCCTTCCCCTTTTTGTATCATCCTTTTAATGAGTATTTAATTTCAACAATTTTATTATTTACTCAAAATGTTTATGGGAAATGAAGGAGAAAATGAATCAATTAAGTAATTTTTTAATTAATAAGTAGTTATGATATTATATTTGTGACTTTAATTAAGATAGGAAGATGTCCCATTAGATTCAATATAAAATATAACTTATATCTCCAAATTATATTTATATAACCATTGTAACTCCAAATAGTCATTTTCAAACATCATATAATAAATTACATGCAAATCATGATGAGAACATAAATGAAAAGCTATCATATATAAGCATCAAACTTCATGCATCTCCATATATCAAAATCAACTTAAGACGTAACATTTAATTCTCAAAATTTTATAGGCTTCAAAACTTAATCAACATTTCAATGTCATATCTCGTCTAAATTCAAGTGCATACTGTGATCATATGAAAATAAAAGTAAAATTCAATATTGAGATAACTTATGGGGCATATCCAAGTATGAAAATTTCCTCTTAACTTCTCCCTTTGTTTTTTGGGGATATGCATTTTAGTGAATAGAGATGGATTCATAGGATTCAACATTGAGGATTTAACTAGAGGTCGTTTTCCCTTTTTCTTATCAATTTGCACTTTAGAGAGGAAGACTTGATCTAAGTGGGCTATTGATTTTGATCAAAGGTGTTGGCAAAGGTGGTGATAAGAGTAATGTCTAACATAGGTAATTTTTGTGATTGTTGGGCTAATTTTCATTTATAGAGGTGAGCCTATTCGAGTTTTCTCCCCATTCATCAATTCGAAGATTTGGCCAATGTTATGCAGGAATGTCTACTTTGGATGAGGTTGTAAAGGGGCATTAGTACATATGAGAGGTGATGGTAAATATTGTTGTCCACCCATGAAGAGATTCCTAATTTGTGGTAATTGGTTAGATTCATCACAATTGGCATTAAATGTATGGAGTATCTAATCCTATTATTCATCCCTTCTTACTAGATAACGTTAGGCCTTCTTCTCTATCCTCTTTGGGATCCCATTGAACCTCTATTGAAAAATATTGTCTAAAATCGTATATAAACTATGCCATTCTTTTTCCCACAAACATCCCAACATGCAAAAATTGTTGTTTGCATGCAAATAAAAGAAAAATAGTACTTTCACTTGATGCTCATTAATATAGTTTAATGATGATTTGGGTTGAGAAGATGAACTCAAGAGGATGATATGATGATGAATAGTATGTAGGATTTATAGGTTATGTGCTTGGCTAGTTCTATATAGTGCTTTCTCTTTAGCTTTTTATGACTTATAAGAGTTTACCCAACTTGCTCTGTTTGTAGAATCTTTGCATGCAAATAAAACAATGATCATAAATCCAAGGAAGAAAAGGATAAAAGTACACCTAGGCCCCCAATTTAGTTTTTTTTTTTAATCATAGTATCTCATAGCCTAGAGTCTATGCATTTTGAACCCATCAAGTTTCAACAATATACATAAAATAAATACTCATTGTGTGTAGTTCATTTTCCTTTTGCATAAATTAATTGACATAATCACATATAAATGTGAAACCCAAAATGAATTTATATCATTGCATGTGAATTGCAACAAGATGTAGATATGAAACAACTATGGGAAACACAAAAAGCACGGAGCTTAAGAATAAAAGTTGGGCAATAGCTTTATTTGAATGATTTCCCCTTGGTGACAAAGTATATAGCTTGAAAACTAGAACCCACTATGCCTTTTAATCATAAAAGTCAAGAAGATAATATGGAAGCGCAATATAAGAGGTTTGAGGCCAAGAAAAGATTCATAAACATATTCCTCTAATAGTATTATTTCAACATTTCCCCCTTGGTTATTGGGTATACAACTCATGAACTAAAACTCATTATGCCTTTTAGCCACCAAAGTCAAGAGTAATATGGAAGCATGATATAAGAGATTCAAGGCCAATAAAAGAGTCATAACCATATTCCTCTTTAGTCATTTAATATATGTAAATTGTGTTCAAATATTGAACTAAGAGGTTTATGAAAGGGGATATATGGAGTAATTGGAACTCAAATAGATCCATCAAAAACCACTTAGCGATGACCAATATCTATGATAACCATTTTCAATGTCAATAGCAGTAATAGGGCCACATACCTTCCATGTAAATGTTGATATTCTTTCCTTGCTACATGTTATTTCGACTCAACTCAAAATATTCAAGGCCAATAAAAGATTTATAACCTTATTCCTCTTTAGTCATTGAATATATGTAAACTATGTTCAAATATTGAACTAAGAGATGTATGAAAGGAGAGATATGGAGTAATTAGAACTAAAATAGAGCCATCAAAACCCACTTAAAGATGAACAAGTAGCTATGATAACAATTTCCTATATCAATAGCAGTAATAGGGCTACATACCTTCCATGTAAATGTTGATACTTCTTTCCTTGCTACATGTTATTCTGACTCAACTCCTTAAAAAAAAATTCAAGATCAATTGTAATCTACAAGTATGCATCAAACAACATAAAAATTATATCCTAAAAACAAGGAAATTCCCAACTCCATTATTAGCCCTTGATGGCCCATAAATTGACGTACAATACTCATTAAATAATTGCATACCCTAACACATCCCAAACATTTGCTATGTGCAACACTTTCATCAACTTAAAATACCCTCTGCTAAGATATAAATGCTAGTAGACTTTGAAGCTCTCAAATGAACCATTTCATTCATCTCAACATGCCATCTTTTATCATAAGCTTCATACTACATTGTCGTAGGTCTAATCCGCAAACTTCCAAACTTTGACACAAATATGCCAAATCTTGTATTATAGAGCTATACGTTGGATCATAGTATGTTGTTAGCATAAATCCCATGCAAACCTATACCACACACCTATGAGCCTTACCCTAACATAATAAATATTTAAACTTTAACAATTTTTAATGTAACAACCCTAGTCAAAATTCGATGTAAATAAAGTTAATAAAGGAAAAATAATAACCAAGGTCATGAGACACGTATTCCAAGTTGAGCGTTGGGAAAAACATCCTAGTGTGGGTGTTCATTTCGTTTATTATGGCTAAGGTAATGACAAAGGCTTTGGAAAGGCATGAGGCATTAATTGGAATTTTATTTATGAAAATAATGGAAATTAGGAGAAAAGGAAGGTGAAAGGTCACATGTTGCATGTGAGGAAAATAATGGAAAATTAAAGAAAATAGAGGCCTCATTAATAAAAAGGCTTCTGAGGATCAGTTGGTACATTTTTTTTTTTGGAGCTCTCTCTCTCTCTCTTGGACACTTAGAGCATTCTTGGAGCACTCTAGCATCGGATCAACGAAAGCAAAGGAAGGACAAAGAAGGTAAAGATCAAGCAAGGAAGAGTAGGATCAAGCCACTACAGTGGGATTACTTGCAAGTATCGATTTTCATGTGTGATTTCTTTGCTAGATTTGGCATGCATGGTGCATCCATGTGTGTTCTTGGTTCTCTTGTTGTCATTGGCATGAGTTTTGCTAAGTGTGACAGTGTTCTTCAGCCTTTCCTTTCCATTTCTAGATAGCCATGGTGTGGTGGGTTCTCTTGTATTTGGTTGAGCTGGATTGTCGGATGGACTCGAAGCTAAGTGGGGTGGTGTCAAGATTATTCACAAGGCCTAAGAATCCTGGGATGGGATACACGGTAAAGCCTGGATGTGAACACTTCGATTGAGCCTAGGAATCCCTTGACCGGTGAATGGCGGGATACACGTAAATCTCAATAGTGAATACCCTTGATTGGGCCTAGGAATCCCTTGACCAGTAATGGCAGGATACACGGTAAAACCCAGAGGGTGGAGACCTTGTAGACCTAGGAATCACTTGACCGGTAATGGCAGGATACACGGTAAAGTTGAGAGGTTGAAACGGAAAAATTCATCACGGTTTAGGTGGAGATATCCAGAGGCATCCATGCTTGTTTAGAGCCTAGTGATCCAGTGGCCATTGTGGTAAAGCCTCATTCTATTGATGAGGATTGAGATGGATTAGCCTCGAGAAGCCCTGGTTGGTTTGGTTTTGAGTCCCACATTCATTCTTGGAATATTGCACGAGGTGATTTACTGAAAGAAAGATTTGGTTCAACCAATCTATGGTCAGGTGGTTCATGGAAGTCCCATACCTGGTTGGCTTTTGCATTCATCAATAATAACTCCTTCTCCTTGGCACTTCAGGTGTAAATACACTAGTTCATATGGGATTCTTATGGTTCTTATATCCTTGTTATTTATGTTGGTTATATATTGGTTATGAGTATGTTTTATGATAGAATTTATGTATGGCTCTCATCATGTTTTAATTAGTAATTGAAAGTACAGTCAATACATGACCTAATAGATGATAATGCGACTATTGTGATATGGAAAAAATGTTTCTTTACGAATCTCAAATAAGTATGTGACCCTATACTTAGATCTCATGTTATGACATGTACATTGCATATTTGTGACATGTTTGATGAAATTCCTATCATGGCTAGTAGGGGTCTATACAAGTCATTGATCAAGTGTTTGTATTCATACCCTTGTTCCAATGTTGTTTATCATTTCTGGAAGTTTCATGAAGTTTTGGGCAGTGTCTTGAGTCTTGCCCCTGAAAAAGTGGCACAGAATCTAGTGTCGATGGCTCAAAACTAGCTGAAAAAGTTCATAGTCGTTGGCATGCCCTTGCCGCTAGAGTGACTGGAAGGCCTTAGTCACATGCATGGCTTGTCATGGGAGTAGCTAGGGTTCCAGAACACTGAAATGTCAAGTTGCCTCAGGGGTTGGTCACCTGGAAGGGTTGGTTGGCTCCTGAAGGTTCTGTAGCATGTGTGGAAGGTCTGAATGGTTTTGATTGTGGGTTCCACTTCCTTAGTTGTACATTGGGAATTGAATCACATCATAGTATCCTCTCGTCACATGTTTACCCTTGTGGACTAGTTAAATTGGGTAAATGTGGGAGGAGGGTGTTGCAGAGTGGTATCAAAGCATGGTTCATCCCTTGGACTAGATGGGTGGTGTGTTGGTCATGCATTCATGTCATTTGCATATACGTGTTCTCTATGCTTGTGGTCTATGTACTTGTTGTGTATGCATGGTGGTGGGTATGGTTGCAGTGGTGTCACCATTTGAAACTGGATGGTGTGTTGTTGGATGTGGTCGTCCTGAGTGTATGTCGATTATGCATTGGCTATGCATGTCAATACTTATATATTATTATGCATACATCGATATGGTTGTAGTTGTCACGCATGAGGTCATGGTGTGTTGTTGGTATGATAAGGCATTGGTAATTGGATAATGGTTAAACTGATGTTATATGCTAATGTGATTATGATTATACATGTATTTTGATATTTTGGTTGATCTTATAGATAAGATATCCTCCACTGAACTATACTGAGGTATGTTGATTATGTTATGTTTTGGTTTTAACTGACATTGTATACTTGTAGGAAAGAGATCAAAGATGACTAGCAAAATGGTAGACTGCAATTCACGAGACTCTCCCTATGGATTAGATGAGCAACGTGGTGTTGGGAACTATTTTAACTTAACAGACACATTGAGAAGTTTGAAGGCAAAAATAAGAAGTTGCAAAGAAGATAATGACATAATCATTTAGGCGCAGGAGAAACAAGCAGAAGTCAATGTAGTAATACTTCAGAGTTTTTCATAATTGCAGAGATAGGGACCACTTCGGATTAGCCATGGGCAAGAGGACATAACTAATGGGGCATATGGAAATATGTCTCATGGTGGGCATAGGTCGGATAAGGATGATGTGATTCAAGATGGCAGGTTCTTGGATATGTCGGATAGAAGAGGTGATGGACACAGGTTCTATTCTATTTTTGGTTCTCACAGACACTATGATCGTCATCATTATCATTTGTATAAATGGAGTGAAAGGGGATATTTACCAGATTATTTCAAGAAAGCTAAGCCACCTACCTTTGATGGAGATTTGAAGAAGCCGAAGGATGTATAAGCATGGATAATTGGGATGAAGAAATTATTTGAGCTGCATGAGTACACAGAGAATATGAAGGCCATAATATCTATCTTCCACATCAAAGGGAAAGCATACATCTAGTAGGAAGATGTGAAGTGGTTTAGATACATTAGGACAAGAGAGTAGAGTTGACATGAATTCAAGAGACTTTTTAGGAAGAAATATTTGTCAGAACATACTACGATAGCAAGGCCAAGGAGTTTTATGAGCTAAAGATGGGATCGATGACAAATGAGGAGTATACGACCAAGTTTTTGGAGTTATTGAGGTATGTATCATATCTTAAATATGAGAAGGCCAAAGTTTAGAGATTTGTCAATGGATTACCATTAGCATTTAGAGATCTAATTGGGTATGATGAGCCTCGGTCGCTTGAGGAAGTTATTGGAAAATTGAAGCATTGTTATGAGCAGTCAAAGCGTAAGACAAAATCTCAGCAAGGTTAGAAACAGAAAGAGAAAGCTAAAGGTAGATGTTAGCCGAAAAGAAAAAGGCCTCAAGATGCAGGTGAGAAAGAAAATGTTGCACCTAATAAGAAGTTCAACTTAGTTACACAGGGACATGGGTCACATCCTGGAGGGTAGCAAAATAGAGGTGATGGTATGGTACCATTGCAGCGTTGGATATGTGGAAAGGAACATCTCAAGAGAGATTGTCTGCAATATCAGGGTGGTAAGCCTCATATTTATAGTGCAGATGAAGCACAGACAGTTGGGGATGTTGGGCAGAGAATTCCATGGACTTATGCAGCATTGGATAACAAGCAGGCATATCACCAAGCAATTGTTATCGAGATGGACAATAAGATTTGTGACCGAGTTGTTTCCATTTTGATTGAACTTGGGTCTAATTATAGTTATGTTAATCCTGATCTAGTGGATTATGCAATCCTTCACAGAAGTTACCCAATTTGTTGCTTGGTCTATTCTTGAAGTACTTTTAGTTTCAAGGTAACATTTGCATGCAATGAGTGTCCTCTCTGTCTCCAGGTACAATAGTTGTTGAGCGACTCTCTAGTAGTTACAAGTAACATGGCTTCCAAGAGAGTTGCATCAAAGTATATTGTCGAGAGTAGCACTAGGGAAGCAGTTGAGCAGGTGTCAGTGAATTTGCCAGTTTATGCAGACACTTAGTTGTTCATTGAGAAGGGCATGAATTTAACATGGAAGGAAATCAAGGATATATTTGCAGGGGACTTCAAGGACCATGGCTTATATCAATGTCCATCGATCAAGCTTACATAAGGTTTCATGTAGTAACCCCTCCTTCCCATGTGTGAACATCATCCACTGGATTGTCTCACGCACAAATCCAGAGACTATGACATTGAGCAGTGCTAGTGGGATACAACTTGCCAACTTCAAGGTGGAGAACTATCAACAGATGTATCATTTACCTCAACCGGTGAGCCACATGCATGCACTTTTCTATGCCACCCACATCCTTGTTTACACCAGAGATATTATAAAGCGTTGGCTGAAAGATTCGTCGAAGTTCAGAGCGACACCCAATCATGTTTAAAAGACAAAGTCACTCAGGAAGGTCTACAAGTTCTTGAACATCTTTGCATGTCGATTATATGGTCAAGAGAACATGGACACATTTCCAGAAAATTGGGTGGTTATGTTGGACCAATTGGTGAATGATGGAAGGCCATTCAAATAGTCGGATATGTTGGCTCTACAGTTGAAAGTCCATGTGACTAAAGCTCGGAATCTGCCCAAGGATGGGAAAGCAAGATTCTACATGTATGTGTATCTACTTGATGCAATTTGTGCCCAACATCAGTTTCTGGCATGAGTTGGACATGGACACCAAAAGAGACTGTCGTCAACATTTATTGCAAGTTACTTTCTGACTGCAGCTACCAAGGAGTTTTGGCGAGGTTGACTGACCGTTTCATCATCCTAGTATACAAGTTGATCTTTGAGCAGGATCCACCTTGCATGTCCCAAGAAATGACGGAGCCAATACTTAACATTGCAGATTGGTATGCCTCACCTGGTGGCACCTTCATCAGGATGTTTAGCGGAGAGAAGCCTCTGCATGTTCTACCAAGGTATTCCACATACAAGTTGGTCATGTAAGAGGTCTCAAATCACATCTCCACAGGGTTATCATTAGGATTGCACAAGAAGACGAAGGCACCATGGCCTGCCCTTCTTTTGCGGATCAGATTGTATGAGATTAAGAGCTTGAAGGATGCAGATACCGAAGCTAAGGAGATAGTGAAGTTTGAGTTAGACACCAAAGACTATAAATTGTATGATCCCCACAATATTTACAAGAACCGCTTCATTTTGATAGAAAGGGGCCGCAACCGTACAGAGCATGGAAGCTACTTCATTTTGTTGTGAAATTGCCTAATGCGCTATGAGCCTGGACAGTTAGCGCTTTCCATTTCAAATTTTGAATTTTAGACTTATAGAAGTGGTTTGGATCATGTGGATGGGTGGAATATTGTCTTAGGAGGTGTATTTAATGTTCATTTTCAAATATTCCAAGTTGATGACGTATTAGGAAAGTTATAATAAATAGGTCAAAGGTAGTTTCCTAGTACCTAGGAAAGTGGTTTTTGTTTGCTTTTTTCATGGAATAAGTTCTATATGTCAGGGGTATAGGTGGATTTCGACCCCCTTAGACTTAGGAAGAGGATATTGTATATAATTCATGAATTTGAATGTAGAAAGTTTTGGTTGTTGGTTAGATTAGAGAAGAAAGACTTTTGGCACTGTATTTTTCTGGAAGCTTTGCCAGTGAATGAATGAAATAGAAGGTGATTTTCAGGGATTCCTAAGTCAGAATTTTGGTGGTTTTGTGATCCTTTGATATTGTAATTTATTTGTGTGTTTACATCCCTTTAATGTGCATCTTCTTGCTTGGAAAACCAAATGTTTGATTCAGAATTCATCTTTAATGATGCTCTGTTTTAGTTTTCCAAGTTATCAATGTTTTCAGCTTAAAGCAACATTTTAGAATTCATCCATGTTTTGATGCTCTAATGTGTTGTCTTTCACCTTTTATACATTCACCCCCTACAACAATTTGACCTAAATCCCACCACAAAAATTTCATACCTCGCCCCTGTGGAGAAACCCTCTCTTTTCCATCATCCCATCGGACAAAACCTTATTTGACATGACTCCATGCCCAATGGATTTGTCTCTTTTCTCATCAACGTACCTTAAAAAAATCAAACTTTATTGAGCTTATTACCTAGCCTAATATCATATTTGTTGTATAACATAAGTGAGAGAGCCTTCTCCAGGTCAGAAGGGCTAGATTACGACCTAGAAGCGGTTTGTAGTTACTTCTGGAATTATTTCTTCAGCCTAGGGAATTTATGGAGTGCTAACATGTGTCATGTTGTTATGTTTTCATGTTGGTTTGATTCTCAACAGGTTGATCATTGTAAATACTACATCGAGCTAAGTTATAAAGCTCCATGGGCAGTATGTTTTTCTTTCAACAGTCTTGTTGGTTGTAGGTGTCATTGAACACTAAGGACAGTGTTCCCCCAAGAGGGAGGGTTCTACAACCCTGGTCAAAATTCCATGTAAATAAAGTTAATAAAGACAAAATAATAACCAAGGTCATGGGACACATATTCCAAGCTGAGTGTTGGGAAAAACATCCTAGTGTGGGTGTTCATTTGGTTTATTATGGCTAAGTAAATTGGCAAAGGCAATGGAAACGGATTTGGAAAGGCATGAGGCATTAATTGAAATTTTATTTATCAAAATACTGGAAATTAGCAGAAAAGGAAGGTCAAAGGTCATAGGCCTTATTAATAAATAGGCTTCTGAGAATTTATTTATTTATTTATTTTATTTTATTTTATCTTTTTATTTATAGATATATATATATATATATATATATATATATATATATATATATATATATATATATATATATATATATATATATATATTTCTTCAGTTCAATTTTGGAGCTCTCTCTCTCTCTCACTATTGTACACTTAGAGAATTATTTGAGCATTTGATCAAGGAAAGGATATGGAGGACAAAGAAGGCAAAGGGAAGCAAAGATCAAGTAAGGAAGAGCAAGATCAAGTAGCTACAACAAGATTACTTACAAGTATCGATTTACATGTGTGATTTCCTTGCTATATTTGGCATGCATGTGTGTCCTTGGTTCTCTTGTTGTCATTGGCATGGCTTTGCCAGGTGTGATAATGTTCTTCAGCCTCGCCTTGCCATTTCCAGGTGTAATAAAGACAAAATAATAACCAAGGCCATGGGACACATATTCCAAGCTAAGTGTTGGGAAAAACATCCTAGTGTGGGTGTTCATTTGGTTTATTATGGCTAAGGAAATTGGCAAAGGCAATGGAAACGGATTTGGAAAGGCATGAGGCATTAATTGAAATTTTATTTATCAAAATAATGGAAATTAGCAGAAAAGGAAGGTCAAAGGTCATAGGCCTTATTAATAAAAAGGCTTCTGAGATTTTTTTTTTTGTTTTTTTTGTTTTTTTTTGCAGTTCAGTTTTGGAGCTCTCTCTCTCTCACTCTTGTACATAAACTGGAAAAGGCAATGGAAACGGATTTGGAAAGGCATGAGGCATTAATTGAAATTTTATATATCAAAATAATGGAAATTAGCAGAAAAGGAAGGTCAAAGGTCATAGGCCTTATTAATAAAAAGGCTTCTGAGAATATCTTCTTCTTCTTCTTCTTCTTCTTCTTCTTCTTTTGTGTTTTTTTTTTGTTTTTTTTTGCAGTTCAGTTTTGGAGCTTTCTCTCTCTCACTCTTGTACATAAATTGGCAAAGGCAATGGAAACGGATTTGGAAAGGCATGAGGCATTAATTGAAATTTTATATATCAAAATAATGGAAATTTGCAGAAAAGGAAGGTCAAAGGTCATAGGCCTTATTAATAAAAAGGCTTCTGAGAATATCTTCTTCTTCTTCTTTTATTTTTTCTCTTTCTTTTTTTTCTTTTTTCTTTTTCTTTTCTTTCTTTCTTTCTTTCCTCCTCCTCCTGCCGCTGCTGCTGTTGTTGCTTCTTCTTCTTCTTCTTCTTCTTGTAAGTTCAGTTTTGGAGCTCTCTCTCTCTCTCTCACTCTTGTACATTTAGAGAATTACATTTAGAGAATTATTTCTTTTTGTTTTTATTTGTTTTTTTTTGCAGTTCAGTTTTGGAGCTCTCTCTCACTCACTCTTGTACATAAATTGGCAAAGGCAATGGAAACAAATTTAGAAAGGCATGAGGCATTAATTGAAATTTTATATATCAAAATAATGGAAATTAGTAGAAAAGGAAGGTCAAAGGTCATAGGCCTTATTAATAAAAAGGCTTCTGAGAATATCTTCTTCTTCTTTTTTTCTTTTTTCTTTTTCTTTTTTTTCTTTTTTCTTTTTCTTTTTTTTCTTTTTTTCTTCCTTCTCCTTCTTCTTCTTCTTTTTGTTGTAAGTTCAGTTTTGGAACTCTCTCTCTCTCTTACTCTTGTACATTTAGAGAATTATTTCAGCACTCTAGCATTTGATCAAGGAAAGGATATGAAGGACAAAGAAGGCAAAAGGAAGCAAAGATCAAGCAAGGAATAGAAAGATCAAGTAGCTACAACAAGATTACTTACAAGTATCGACTTACATGTGTGATTTCCTTGCTATATTTGGCATGCATATGTGTCCTTGGTTCTCTTGTTGTCATTGGCATGGTTTTTCCAGGTGTGATAATTTTCTTCAGCCTTGCCTTGCCATTTCCAGATAACCATGGTGTGGTGGGTTCTCTTGTATTTGGTTGAGCTGGATTGTCAGATGGACTCAAAGCTGAGTGGGGTGGTCTCAAGATTATTCACAAATCCTAGGAATCCTGGGATGAGATACACGGTAAATCCTAGACGTGAACACTTCTATTGAGCCTAGGAATCCCTTGATCGATGAATGGCAAGATACACTGTAAAGCTCAATAGTGAATACCCTTGATTAGGCCTAGGAACCCCTTGATCGGTGAATGGCGGGATACAAGGTAAAGCTCAATAGTGAATACCCTTGATTAGACCTAGGAATCCCTTGATTGGTAATGGTGGGATACACGGTAAATCCCAGAGGGTGGAGACCTCATAGGCCTAGGAATCCCTTGACCGGTAATGGCGGGATACATGGTAAAGCTGAGAGGTTGAGACAGACAAATTCCTCATGGTTTAGGTGGAGAGATCCAGAGGCATCCATGCTTATTTAGGGCCTAGTGATCCGGTGGGGATTGCGGTAAAGCCTGGTTCTATTGATGAGGGTTGAGGTGGTTTGGCCTCAGGAAGCCCTGGTTGGTTTTGTTTTGAGTCCCACATTCATGCTTGGAATATGGCACGTGGATGATTGGTTGAAATAAATATTTGGTTCAACCAATATATGGTCGGGTGGTTCGTGGAAGTCCCATACCTTGTTGTATTTTGCATTCATTAATACTAGCTCATTCTCCTTGGTATTTCATGTGTAAATATATTGGTTCATATGTGATTCTTATGTATGTTATATCCTTGTTATTTTTGTTGGTTATATGTTGGTTATGAGTATGTTTTATGACAAACTTTATGTATGGCTCTCATCATGTTTTGATTAGTAACTGAAAGTACAATGAATACCTTGTCTAATAGATGATAATATAACTATTGTGATATAGCAACAATGCTTCTTTACGAATCTCAAATAAGTATGAGTCCCCTATGCTCAGATTTGATGTTATCACCTATAGATTTCATATTTGTGACATGTTTGACGAAATGCCTATCATGGCTAGTAGGGGTCCAGACAAGTCACTGATCAAGTGTTTGTATTAGTACCTTTTCTCCAATGCCATTTATCATTTCTAGAAGTTTCATGAAGTTCTGGGTAATGGCCAGAGTCCTGGACCTGAAAAAGTGGCACATAATTCAAGGTTGTTGGCTCATAACTAGCTGAAAAAGTCCACAATTGTTGGCATGCCCTTGCTGTGGGAGTGATTGTAAGGCCTCAGTCGCATGCATGGCTTATCATGGGAGCAGTTGGGAGTCCATATCAGTGAAATGTCAAGTTGTCTTAAGGGTTGGTTGGCTCCTGAAGGTTCTGTAGCATGTGTGGAAGGTCATAATGATTTTGTTTGTGGGTTCCACATCCTTAACTGTACATTGAGAGTTGAATCACATCATAGTAGCCTCTCGTCACATGTTTACCCTTGCGAACTAGTTAACTTAGGTAAATGTGGGAGGAGGGTGTTACATTAAATTATTAACATTATATATGCCATTTGTCTTAAACCATGGAATATTAACAACAATCATCATCAATGCATTGTAAGTATTAAGTTAATAATCCCCTCGTGTTTGTCTTGATTTTTCATGTTCCTCCATTATCATGGGCTGCAATTCTTGTCATAACTCATGCACTCACAACTAAATAAAATGAGTATAAGATGGCTTTTATGAAAGCAGTCAAGACTTGCCCCAAGTCATAAATGATATAACATACATATGCATCCACAGGAACTTTTCCTAGTGTGGCCCCTACTCATCTTCATATTATTTTCATAATTAAAGTTTTAGGCAAAGTGAGAGGTAATGTTTTAGTTCAAGACTTGCAACTCTTTACAAGAATTACAATGGTTGGACCATTTTTTGGGTTAATAATTTGGATTTGGGAGAGATACCTTGTAGCTTAATGAAATTTCTATGTGACTTGTTTGGAGGGTTAACACAACAATATTTTGGGTGAGGAAATTTTATATATTTTATTGTTATTTTTGTTGAATTTCCACGACCTTGAGTCTAGGTTAGAGTCTTAAAATCACTAACGCTACCAAACCAAGAATCTCAACCATTAACTACTTTGCACAGCGGAAATATAAAACAGTAAATCACATATGCACAAATATACACACTTTTTAACAAAATTGTATAATATTGTACAATCATGAATCTTCGTTATATTAAACCAAGTCTGAATAATACAATAGTCTATGGTATAAAAGATACAATGACAAACGTCATTGCTGCTTTTATGTCGTATCTTGTCCTGATGGTCCTTCGCTCCCATACTGCTCACTAGCTATCCTTTAGTCCTTCAAAGGACAACATATAGAGACTCCCAGAGAGCTGCTACATAACAATGATGCATGACACTTCTACTGCAAGTACATGGGCTCATCCAATCTTCTCTTTTGGTTGGCCAATTCCTGAGCTTCAATATGCCTTCTAGTAGCCTCTTTCATCCATCAAAGAGTTATTCATAAGGCTGCAATCTTCACCCAATCACGCACCAACAATGTCCTTCTTGTTTGCTGCTCTAGGGCTACTTTGGGTAGCCAACATACTACCCTCCAATAAGATCAATGGCAGCCAATAACGTCACTGTCAATTCTGCTCCTAAGAAGGCTCTTCACCTCCTCGGAAGATCCTCCACATGGCAACAACAGGTTGCTACAATCACGATCCAATTTTGGTCAACACTTTGACCCAACACATACCAAAACACTACTGTTGTGACTCCTGCAATGTTGCAATTTATGCAACTGGTTAGGGCACATAACATAGTCCCTAGCCAACCTCAAATATGGCCCAGAATTTCCCTTATGAATTGAAGTTTTCCTTCAATGGGAGGCTTCCCCTCCACACTACTCCTTTAGGGCAGGTTCAAGCCCTTGTACACATACTTACCCTCCTAAAATACAACGACATCCTATAGGTGTATAGACATACCTGTGGCAGCCTCTTACGGGGACTGTCCACCCAGGGCTTCTAGCCTCCCTCAAAAAAGGACTCCTGAACAAACCTTTACCCTCACCATTTCAGACCTTCTCTTGCTGCAACTAGGGCACATAATTCTCTTCTCCAACAAGCTCTCTTCCTAAGGTATGTGTTGCAAAATATGGATGCATCAAATTACATGTCTTCACCCTCTTTTTATAGCCTAAAGAGGGGCTCCAACGAATTAGTGAAGAGACACATCTATTGGAGTAATTTACATCAAGCCTACATGACTTGAAAACCAATAATTAATTTGTCAACTTCAAAAATTCATTTCTCCACTTCTACAACTCGGAATTTGATGATTCTCGAAGCGTTGGATTCTCCTTTCTGCCCTCTATCGTCTCATTCCATCACATGTAGAAATGTGCCTCCAGAATTTCACCAAACATGATTAGGTGTAAAACCCCATACTTAGATTGCAAGTTGATCTGAAATGGAGCAGATTAGTAATGTTGTGTTAATTCCCCATTTAGAATAAAACCCAAGATGCTTATCATTTTCTTATCAAGTGCTTAAAGACTCACCATGTTTTCTTAATTAACTGATTCTCATGAGAGTTTCTTATGTAAATGTTATAAACAATTTAACATAAAACATATGTTGAACAACAACAAGATAACATCAAAATACAACACACAACACAGAGATTTGATGAGGAGTTCACCCCTCCTGGGCTATGTCTCCTTGGTCTAGCTTCCAATGCTTGGGCCTCTCTATTATGCTCAAAACTACAACAAAAGTGTGTTTACAATGCTCAAATATCTCTGAAACCTGTCTCAATCAGTTCAGAATGCTAAAAAATGGCTATCTAGCCTATTTTTGCATCCAATTTGGATAAGAGTTGAAGAAGTTATGACTTCCCCTAGTTCTCCTACTATTTATTCCACAAATTCTCCAAAACTGACATAATCCTAAAAATTCGCTCCAAAATCCGCTAACTGAGTGAGAATTTGACCTTGTCGTGGGCCATAACCTATCGGTCGTATCGCAAATTGCAATCGGCGAGGTTTAGCGGGCTAGAGGTCTTGTTAACATGACAAAATGTTGCGATAGCGATATCGCGGACCCGACGGCAGTATAAGCAATGGCTTTTAAATGTATTACGTTCGGGAACTTATCTCTCATCGCAATCGGCAATCGGCACGGGAACATAATCAGCGGTATTGGCGGACCCGATGACATATAAACTGCAACACATAAATGTATCGTGTTCGCGCAGTCTATCGCAATCGAAACTTTATCGCTCATCGCAATCGATGTTAATCAGTGGTAACATATATATATCGACAGGTACTAGGTGTGATATGCGATTACAGTATATCGCATCGCAACCTTGAATGTGTCGGGGGTCAATTTTATAACTCCTCCTTTCCTGTGATTGCGATATGCGATATCACAAATCGCAATCGGCACTGCATGGGGGCCAATCCTTAACCTTATCCACCTACGACCTACGATATGCGATATGCAAGGGCCAATGGCAGCCTACCACTTGGTGCCTCCTCATTCGTTGGGACCTTTGCCACGTCATCCAATCCTGCCATGTAGACAAGTCAAACTTGAACTTTGACGTGCTCTAACTTTTGCATATGATCTCAGATTTGAGTGCCGTTCACACCATTGGATTCAGAGTGACGAACTTTTCAATCTGAAGATGAGTTTGAAAAAAATCTAACACTTCGATTTTTTAGCATAAACTTGAGCACCTGATCTCTCCTCCCCACTAGAAGCCTTTTGGACCCCAAAAGACTATATTTAGTTACTGAACAGATGAGGGTATTGTTCCCTCACCTTCCCCTCTTCAATCCATTTGGCCTTTGATGGATTTGTACCTTTGAGACCCACTCAAAGATAATCAAAATTTCCCCTCTTTGATGACCTCGTTCTTCTGTCAAGTATGGTGTCTTGCTAAAGCTCATCAAGAAATTCTGGAGAAAAATATTCAATTGATGGAATCTGTACACTTTCTCCTTGATCTTCAATCAAAGGAGGCTCATACAATCTCAAATTTTCAACATTAACAACGAAATAAATTTTCATATATGAAGGCAAATCTAGCTTGAAAGCATTATTACCAATCTTTTCTAGAATTTTAAATGGACCATAACGAATTGGTTTCAACTTTTTACCTTCACCTTGAAGCCTTTCCTTTCTAATGTATAGCCAAACTTCATCACCTACTTGAAACTGATGATCCACACGATGCTTATCATGCCTTGCCTTATACTTGCCTTGACTCTTTTCTAGTTGTTCTTGAACTATTTGGTGAATCAACTGAATTTTCTCAATGAATTTCTTTGCTCTATCTATGTCGCTATGTCCATCTATAGCTACATCTTTCTCAAAGATGAAATCCAAAGGCGATTTAGGCAAATAACCAAGACATGCCTCAAAAGGCGAAGTTAGAGTAGAAGAGTGTTTTGCTTGGTTGTAAGCATGTTGAATATAATGCAATTGTTCATCCCACAACTTAGGATGTTTGCTACAATATCCTCTTAGCAAATGAATAACTGTCATGTTAACCACTTCAGTTTGACCATCTATTTGTGGATGGAAGGCTATACTTTTCTTCAACTTGGTTTCCATCAAGTTCCATAAACTTGACCAAAAATTCCCAACAAATCGGGAATCATGATCACTTACAATAGAAGTAGGTAATCCAAAATGAACCCATACATTTTGAAAGAAAAGTTGAGATATTTGTTCAACTATAATTTGTTTTCTAAATGGCATTAGTATGCACATCTTGCTGAACCTATCCACAACTACATACAAATAATCATGACCTTTTCTTGATAAAGGAAGACCTCCTACAAAATCCATAGAAACACTCTCCCATGGACATGAAGGCACTGGAAGTGGTGTGTACAATCCTAGTTTCCTATTACTAGGCTTACTGACTGCACACAATGAACAACCTCTGATAAAACGTGACACACTTTCAAGCATATGAGGCCAGTAAAAATACCTCTGAATATTTTCCACTATTTTACTTACACCGAAATGTCCAGCAATAAGAGAAGTGTGCGCTTCCCTTGTGACATTTACTCTCTCTCCCTGTGGAACACAAAGTTTTCCCAAATGATACAACAGATTATCATGTACATGGTAGTCTAATTCCTCAACTTGGTGGCCTTGACTCAAGTTTGAATATACCTCTTGAAAGTCAACATCATGTGCGTATTGTTCAACATAACTTTCAGGCAAAACATAATTATTCTTGAGTAAAATGGCTACATTAACAACGGTCTAGAAAGAATATCAGCAAATCCGTTATAAATACCTTTCTTGTACCTGATTACCAAGTGGAATTGTTGTAAGAATCCCATCCAACGAAAGTGCCTTGATTGCTGCAATTTTGTCTAAGATTGCAGATATTGCAAAGGTCGATGATCGGTGTGAACAATGGTTCCTTTTCCCATCCAGTAATGCTTCCATTTTTTCACACTTTGTACCAATGCGTAAAGCTCTTTATCATACGTAGGATAGTTAATAACATCACCATTAAAAATCTCAGAATCAAATGAAATGGGCTTACCATGTTGTAACAGAACTGCACCCATGGCGTAGTCACTTGCATCTGTTTGTATTTCAAATGGTTGTTTCAAATATGGCAATGCTAAAACTAGGGTTGAACTGATCTTTTGTTTTAAAGCATCAAATGCTTTTTTTGTTTGCCTCCCCATTGGAAGACAACCTTCACGTTGGTCAAAGCATGTAGTGGAGCTGCTATGGAAGAGAAATTAGCAATGAAATTCCTCCAGTATTGCGTCGCTCCCAAAAAACTCCTTACTTTTGTGACTGATTTGGGTATTGGCCAATTCACAATTACCGAAACTTTAGAGGGGTCAATCTTCAGCGCACCTCCTCCAACTATGTGGCCCAAATACACTAAGGAAGTTTTCCCGAGTTCACATTTAGACATCTTCAGAAATAATTGTTCCTTTTTTAAGACATCCAACACTTTCCTCACATGCTTGACATGCTCTTCTCGTGATTTGTCGAATATCAAAATATTATCTAAATACACAATTACAAACTCATCAAGAAAGGATCTTAAAAATTCATTCATAACTCTCATGAATGTAGCTGGAGCGTTGCAAAGACCGAAAGGCATAACTAGCCACTCAAACAATCCCTGTTTGGTTTTAAAAGCAGTCTTCCAAATATCCTCCTCAGTTATTCTAACTTAATGATATCCACTTCTCAAGTTTAATTTAGTGAAATATTTTGCATTCTTCAACTGATCTAGCAAATCATCTATTTTGGGCAGTGGATATCAATTCTTTATGGTAATTTTGTTCAAAGCTCGATAATCTACACACATGCGCCAGGTTCCATATTTCTTGGGTACCGAAACAATTGGTGAACCACATGGCGAAGTAGAGGGACAAATTACACCTTTATCTAACAATTCCTGGGCTTGTTTCTTAATTTCTAAACTTTCCAGAATTGACATTCGATACATACCGATGTTTTGGAGTGGACAGTCTTGTTGTAGTTGAATTTCGTGTTGAATTCCCCTTTTTTGTGGCAATCCCTTTGGTTCTTGAAACATGTATCCATATTGATTGATCACATCAACCAATTCAGCTTTCAGCTTCACATCACAACCTGTAAAGGATTCATGCTCTATGTCATTCTTCTGCTTGATCATAAGGAGCACGAGTTTCTTGCTGGAATTGACCAGTCATTTCATTTTCCCTGCACTTGCCAAAGACAGATTAAGCTTTCTATGATGGGATCTCATAATATACTCCACTCCATATTTGAACAAATGATTTTTGTTCTCAAATCTATGGAAAACGGCTTTCCTGTCATACAGATATGGGCTTCCCAACACAATTCCAGAAATATCCAGCAGCACTACATCTAATTCGACTTCATCAATGAAGTTGGAAGTAATAGAAAACCTGAAAACGCATTTCCTTGTGACCTGAATATTTGCGTCCTTGGTTATCCAACCCAACGGATACGGTTTATGATGAGGCACGGTTTCCAGATTCAATTTCTTGACCAAGTCTGTAGAAGTTAAATTTGTCTGAGATCCACTGTCAAATAGCGTATAAATCTTGCTGTGTTTGGAAATAACTCGGATATGGAACAACACAATGATGGTTTCCTCATTTGAAGCATTATTGGAGTTATTGGCTGCACTGGTTCTTGCCACAGCTTCCTCTTTGCTTACTTTTGCCACGACTTTTCCCTTAGTGACTGTGGTTGCAATCTTTGATTCATCACCTGAGTCGGAACCCAAGTCTTATTATACAACAACTTTTGTCTTCTATTTCCCTTTATTGTTAGATTTCTTCGGTCTTAATTCAGGATGAAGCTTCCAACAATGCGCTTCATCATGACCCTCTTTGGAACAATTCTTGCACACAGGTTTCTCCCCTTCTTTCTTAACATAAGCATTTTTCTTCTACTTTCCTTTAAAATTCTTTCCTTTTCCACCACTCTAGAATGGCTTCTTCTTACCTTCTTCTTGTACATTTTTCCCTCTTGCTTTGATGTGTGTAGCATGAATACAAACCTCATCAAGATTCGTGGGATTAAACATAAGAATGGTATGTCAAAGATAGCTATGCAAACCTCCTATGTATTTTAGCAAAGTATCTTGTGACTGCAAGCATACTCCTAGCATAAGAGCTCTTCTCCTAAACTCTTGAGTATACTCTTGCACATTTAGACCTTTTAACTGTCTGAAATTTTGCCAATTGATGATAGCTTTTTGCATATGGGATAAAGGGTATAATTGTCTTTTTATAGCAACAATGAAATCAGACCAAGTAATAGAGATCTTACCATGTTTTTTGATCTCGTCTTGAGTCCTTGATTCCCACCATACAAGTGTTACACCCTCCATTCTCAATGAAGCCAACTGAATTTTGATATCATCTTCTTGAAGGATATGAATTCTACAATACACCTCCAACTGATGAATCCAGTTATCTAGCTTTTTTGCATTAACTTCTCCATTGTACATAGGCAACTCGAATTTAAAATCAAGCTTTAGAAAAGGCGATTTACCAGTTCCTTTTGTAGAATGATGATGAGTATGAGTAAGGGTTGTATTAGTGGAAGAGTGTGAAGATGCTTGTGAAGTAGAAGATGAAGAAGATGCTGGAGAGGGTGGAGGCTTGTCTCCATTCCCTTTACCTCCTTTTACATTACCTCCTCCTGAAAATCCTTCTCCTTTGGGAGGTTTGGAACTTTCTCCTTGCAATCTATTATTCCTCTCTTCATAGAGTACATTCACCATCTCTGTCATTTCAAAGAAAGACTTTCTGAAGGTCTTCTCATCTTCTGTCATGATAGGTTCTCCTTCATGAGACATGGTCTCTGAAGACTCAACTGCAAATTGAGGTTGAACTAGTGTAGAAGACTTTGGCAATCTTGCGCTTCTTCCACTTGACCCAACTTCAGGGCTTCCAACCAACTTTTCTTCACCTCTTTGGAGTTTTAACCTTGTTAGCATGACACAAAACTAGCAAATAATTAAATCCTTCTTTTGCACAAGAAAATCTAGTAAGCAAAAACTAGTGCTCTGATACCAACTTGATATGAAATGGAGCATATTAGTAATGTTGTGCTAATTCCCCATTCAGAATAAAACCCAAGATTCTTATCATTTACTTATCAAGTGCTTAAGGATTCACAGTGTTTTCTTAATTAATTGATTCTCATGATAGTTTCTTATGTAAAAGTTATAAACAATTTAACATAAAACATATGTTGAACAACAGCAAGATAACAACAAAGAACATCAAAATACAACACACACACTACAACAAAACCCTGTGATTAGTGTCCCTTTTTGCTTCCTTTTTTGCATCTAGAGCCCATTTTTGGTGCTATTTGTGTCCATTTATCAAATATGGTACAAAACTTGATGCAAATTTTGCACCGAGTTTTGTACCAATTCTTACACCAAGTTTAGCACCAGGTATTGTAATAGGTTTTGCACCAGATTTTACACTAGGTTTTACGCCAAATTTTGTGCCATCCTTTGCACCATGTTTTGCATCAATTTTGGCACCTAATTTTTTTTCACTAACTTTTCCATCCTCTATTGCATCCACTTTGTGTGCCTACACTTGCATCAACTTTTGCATCATCTTTTACATAATTTTTTGCATCATTTTTTACATCCCCTTTGCGCCAAGTTTTGCATCGAGGTTTGTGTCTAGTTTTTCATCTAATTTTGAATCTACTTTTGTTGCATCCACTTTTACATCTTTTTTTTCATCTATATTTACATCCTCTTTTTCCTCTGTTATTATGTCCACTATTGCATTGAATTTTCTTGTGCCATAATTTGCACCTAGTTTGGCACCTCCCTTTGCACCCATTTTTGCTTCTAAATTTGCATCCACGATTGCATCCTCATATACATCTAGGTTTTCATCGAATTTTACATCTATTTTTGCATCCCTTTTTGTATCCACTTTTGCATCAACATTTGCATCAGGTTTTGTGTCTCATATTGCATCTACTTTTGCATCGAATTTTGTTGCATCAACTTTTGCATCCTATTTTGCATCCATTGTTTCACCCATGTTTACATCCACTTTTGCATCCCTTTTTGCATCTTCTTTTGCTTCTTCATTTTCTTTTTTTTTGTGTCTATAATTACATCCACTTTTGTTGTAACATAATTTGTGCCATGTTTTGTACTTACTATTGTACCCACATTTGCTTCCAATTTTGCATGCATCTTCACATCCTCTTTTGCATCAAATATTGCATCTATTTTTGCATCCACTTTTGTGTTGGGTTTTGCGTCTCATTTTGTATCTTCTTTTGCATCTACTTCCATTGCATCCATATTTTTCATCCAATTTTGTTTCTCCTGTTGCACCCATGTTTGCATCCACTTTTACATCCCTTATTGCATCTTGTCTTGCATCTAAGTTTGCATCTTTTTTTGTGTCTGTTATTACATCCCCTTTCTCATCCACTTTTTTTGTGCCACAATTTGTGTCATATCTTGTTCCTAACTATGCAACCCACATTTTCTTCCACTTTTTCATCCACGTTTGCATCCTCTTTTGTCTCCAAGTTTGCATCAAATATTGTTTATGTTTTTTGCATCTACTTTTACATCCACTTCTGATGCATCCAATTTTGCATCTAATTTTGTTCTGAATATTGCATCCATGTTTGGTCCACGTTTACATCCCTTTTTTAATCAAAATTTTCCTCCTTTTTGCATCCAAGTTTGTGTCCTTTTTACGGTTCATTGTTGTATCCACATTTGTTTCACCACAATTCATGCTAAGTTTCATGCATATTATCGAACCAATGGTTTCTTCCACTTTTTCATCCATGTTTACATCCTATTTTGTGTCCAAGTTTGCATCAATTATTGCATCTACTTTGCATCAACTAGGACTAACCGCCATAAAATTTTATGTTTATTGTTGCCCCCATTTTTTTTGTTCACTTTTGCATCCCTTTTCCAACACTCATCATATTTTTTGCATTGATGATATTTCTTATGGCATTGAAAATTATGAACAACTAATGACAATGTCAATAATTATGATGATTATGGTAATGAAGATGACATTAATTTTGATTATTATGATAATGATAATGATGATAAAGACGATAGGGGTTATAATGTCAATGATGATGATGATGATGCTAATGACCTTGGCCAATCTTCACAATTTTTAAATGTTGTCATGGTCATAATCATAATCATTATCTTTGGCGTCTTCTTCCAAGTCATCATCATTTGATCATCATTATCATTATTTTCATCTTGGTCATCATCAACAAAAATAATGGCACGAATGATGATTATGATGTTCATGATGAAGATGACAACAATGATGATAGAAATTACATTAATTATGATGATGGAGATCATGAAAATTATAATGACGATGATAATGGTAGTGATGATGATGATCATCAACCATCTCTAAAAAATAAAGTTGTTATTTCTCTTGCATATATCATGCGTCCTAACAACCCTTTTCGAGCACTCGTAACAGTTTTTGGGTTGATGATATTTCTTACGACACCTATAATTATGAACAATTGATGACAATGTCCATAATCATGATGATGTTGATGATGATGATGACATGAATGGTGATTATGATAATAATGAAGATGATGAAACTCCCTCTAAACTAGGGAGGTACTCATAATGAGACAAAAAAGTACACTCAAGTTGAAATATTCATATAAGAAGGGATCTGCATTGATAAGCATCAACGATGCTTTACATCCTCATAGGCAACATTTTCAAAATAGTAAGGCCTTGACTAACAAGTTCTAACTCTCCATCAAATCAGAGCACAATGTTGGGAGTCATAAATTTGGACACCATTACCTCTCTAGGCACTTACCCCACTAGGATGTTCACTAGGTATGTCCTCACATGATCATATCCTAATCTAGTGTCATAATATTTGACACCAGGAAATTTTGATCCTCATGACTATTCTTATCTTGGATTAATGTACTTGACTTATGGCGGTTAGTCCTAGTCAAAGTACAAATTCTCAATGAATATTGGTCCCAAAAGTTTATCCAATCAACCATTCTCCCTACCAGTGTCTTTAGTAGGCTTACGACTGTTACTCTTGGCCATAATACATGACACATGGATCGTATGGTGTCCACCCTCACTCCCTCTCAACCAGGGAGGAGACATCCAAAAGCATAATCTTTTCTCAAGAATACCCATCATTTTCATAGAAAATAACATTATTAATTTGTTTTCATCGCATGATGCATCATTAATTTGTTTTCATCGCATGATGCATCATTAATTTTTTTTCATCGCATGACACATTTATGATTAAGAATTCATAGATTCATGGAAAGTTATTTCCCCTTTTGTCATTTGTGATGAAAGAAAATAAAAAAGTGTAAGCCAAAATCATTAAAAATACACTATACTGATTTACCTAAGTCTAAACTCTAAGGTTGAAGTCAAAATTCATGTAAATGTTATATCTATGATTTGTGCCAAACTTATGAAAACCTTATTCCCTAAGTCCTATAGATAAGAAAAAGAAAAAGAAAGAAAAATAAGGCCCAATTAATGGTAACTCATGTATTCACTCCCTCTTTGGAAAACATATGAATTATACACTCCTAGTCACACTTGATCACATGTTTGTGATGGTTAAATCATGAAGTCCTCTTTTCCCCTTGCATTTTCACTTCATTATTTAAGCACCTAATTGAGTATCTAGGGAATGTTTTTTGCCTAAGGGTTTCATGTCTACTCTTGGTTTACTTATGTCACATTGCGGTTAATTTATGTGAAAGAGTGAATAAATTAAGTTTGTGGATTTATTAGACAGTGTATTAAGTTAGTCACCACACATAGATGTATTACATCTCATTGATCCACATGTGTGGGTTGGAGACTCATTGCTTGAGAACTTTAATGGAGACTACTTTAGGGATTTGATGCTATAGCTTACAAAATCTCTTGGTAAACATTGTGATTCATCCTTTCTTTTCCTCGAGACACTTGATAATATTGAAGTCACTCCCAATAATCCATGGATATGGGGCGTATAAATTACTTGTCTCAGAAATAGAATTGAGAAATAAAGGTTTTCCATTTGCGATATTGGAGTCATAGACATTGGATACATGGTCGTAGTCCTCAATGTCAATTAATTAAAATTGTATTGTCATAATGCAAAAAAAGGTAAACATATTGGTAATCTTGATGTCTTGATCATTCCAATTAATAGCCATTCCATCCAAGTATATCTAAGCATCAATCACTACTAATTGGTAATTCCTCCCCAATTTGCTAATTATATGATGTAGAACCTCACTTAATATTTTTTTTTCTTATATCAAGATTATTGATGGGTGCTTTGCATGCCATTTTTCTTTTAGGAGTCTTTGTTTTCCTTTACTATCAAGGCCCATCATGTTCCATGATACTATTTTCATGGAGAATTTACACAGAAAGGAAGTATAATGTCACTAAAAAAACCATGTTTCAAGGTTTAAGTGCTTGGACAATGTCACTTCATGACTCCTATATTTCCTTAACCTGGGACCGAATGGTGAACTTGATGGCCTTAAGGGAAATTGACCAATGAAAATCTCAAAAAGAGGTGACTTTTGACTTATCACATACAAGTTAATATACTACAAAATATATCCATAACAAATTCATCAATCAATGAATCATTAAAAAAAAATATCCAAAACAATTTCATCAAGCAATGAATCATTAAATTATAAAATACAATCTATAAACCTTTTGGGAAATTTTTGCTAAACCATGCTCAAAACCAACATATTTAATATTAATATTTAACGATAATATGGACAATAACACATTTTCATAAATTAAATAACATGTTATCAAGCCTAAGAAATGTTACTAACATAAAACTAAAAAGCATGCAACTAATGGGACTGACCACTCAAGGTCACTAAAAGACAATTAATATATTAAGACCAAGATTAATGGGTACATAGATCTACAAAGGACAAAGTCAAACCTATTTGAACTTTATTGTTTTATTAGGTGCAAGTTGAACATCTCAAGATATAATGAAGAGCAGAATTAATTTCATTGCATTAAGAAAACTCAAGCACATTCTATAACTTAGCAAGGAAGAGATGTACAATACCCATCTCAGTGACACAACACATGGCATTAAGTTATTTTTTATATATGGTTTAAACTTCTATCATGAAATCACAAATTTAACATGAATGGAATGTTTAAAATCCACTTTTATAAAAACAAAAAATATATATTTTTTTAATTAAAAAAAATAACAAAAACTAAATATAAGTATGGGGGTTTACGCAGTGCATTATATTAGATATCATTTTGGTATTCAACTGCGTTAAGTAAGTCATTCATGTATGACCATTTCCATGAGAGGTAGTCGTAACTGACTAATTTCTCATGATTTTTGAATAGTTCACTTAGCACTCATTGCATCGCAGTTGAATCCCAAAATGATATCTAATATAATGCACTGCGTAAACCCCCATACTTAAATTCAAAAAGAGTCAAGGGATCTCTACTTGAATGGTTCATGAGGCACAATACTTGCTAAGGTTTTGCAAATGGGGTAGCAAGCTAAGTGGGCTTGATTGTGGGGAAAACTCCACAGTTAAGCGCGCTTGAGCCAGAGGAGTTCTGGGATGGGTGACCTCCTGGGAAGTCCTGGTTACCGGGTGCAAGCCCCGGAAGTGATGATTGATGCTATGTGATTCATTTCACTAGTTTCAATCCCACTTCTTCACCCCTGTGAGCATCACCCGATGCAATGAGTGCTAAGTGAACTATTCAAAAATCATGAGAAATTAGTCAGTTACGACTACCTCTCATGGAAATGGTCATACATGAATGACTTACTTAACGCAGTTGAATCCCAAAATGATATCTAATATAATGCACTGCGTAAACCCCCATACTTAAATTCAAAAAGAGTCAAGGGATCTCTACTTGAATGGTTCATGAGGCACAATACTTGCTAAGGTTTTGCAAATGGGGTAGCAAGCTAAGTGGGCTTGATTGTGGGGAAAACTCCACAGTTAAGTGCGCTTGAGCCAGAGGAGTTCTGGGATGGGTGACCTCCTGGGAAGTCCTGGTTACCGGGTGCAAGCCCCGGAAGTGATGATTGATGCTATGTGATTCATTTCACTAGTTTCAATCCCACTTCTTCACCCCTGTGAGCATCACCCGATGCAATGAGTGCTAAGTGAACTATTCAAAAATCATGAGAAATTAGTCAGTTACGACTACCTCTCATGGAAATGGTCATACATGAATGACTTACTTAACGCAATTGAATCCCAAAATGATATCTAAAAACTAAATATATTTTTATAAAATAATTATTTTTTTAACTAAAATTAAATATATATTAAAAAAAAAACTAAAACATAAGCAATTTCTTCTTCTTCTTCTTCTTCTTCTTCTTTTAATTTAAAATAATTTTTAGAATTTTTTTAAACACTTCCCTCCATTCTAAGAAGCAAAAATAATAATAGAAATAAGGACGGACCAAAAATATTCCTTTCCCTGGTAAGTGTTTCCCACCATTCATTCCACTCACTCGAGTTATTTCATAAAACAAAGATAAGTGTTATTTGGCACTCTTTTCGCAAAGCCTATTGAGCTTCTCTTGTGATATATCTATTCCTTGATGTAGTCCTTGATATATTGATCAAATTCTAAAGATTCCTTGGGGATTAATTAGAATAAAGAAAACATGAGTGCTCTTAATTCCAAGTTTAAATCCTTTGATGGTGGACACGAGGCAAGGGAGGGGTTGCTATCATGGTCATAACTCCAAGTTCATTGTCTCTCATGGTGGATGAGGCAAGGGTGGGGGTTGCATTCGTGGTCGTGGTCATGGTCATGTAGTTTTCTATTTTTCATTATATTTAGGGAGTTCAAAGCAATTTGAATGGAATCATTGTTGTCACTAGGTATAATGGATTAAGTGTGATAATGGATAAAATGAAGTAATTATTTGTGAGCATTTGTTCTTGAACGAACATTAGGATCCATTTTATCATAGAGAAAAGTACATGCATTAAAAGTAACTCAATATTTCATGTGACATTCATATTGTATGTGACTTATTTTTCATTAAAAACAATTTACTTTTTCTTGTGACATTCTTTTTTTGTTAAAATTTCTTCTATGTCTAATCTGAATTACAATTGTAATTTGAAATAAAGCTTCCAGTAACTCTTAATTCATCAATTGTGCATGGACATCATAAGAAACATTCACAATATGATATGAAGAACCAATAGGTACCTACTTCATATGCATTTAAAAATGCTTCTACTACTTATTGTGAATTAGAAGTGTAATCTTAGTTGGATCTCCAATATATCTTAAACCATACTTTCATTTTATTTTTTAATACTATTAAATGTTGCTATGTCCTACCTCATTTTATGGTTAACATTGTGCTATAGAATTAGTACTAACATGTAATATTGATTTTTTTTCCAGAACGCTACATGCAATGACCACAGAGATGACGATACAAACTATGTTTAGATTACACCATATATCAGAGACGATGATGATGAGGATGGTGATGGCATTGGAGATTATTATGTGGATGATATTATCAGGATGGTTAGGATGATGATCATGGAAATGATCATGAGGATGATATTGACTATGATTTTCGTGGTGCTAGCTAGCCATGCATTATTTTTTATATTTAGTTGGGATGTCTTAATATGGTAATGAAACATTTGAATTTTAGTTGATTTGAATAATGATGATGTAACTATCAGTACTATCTTGTTACCTTATGAATATGTTGAAAATTGTTTACATTTTTTTTATGAAGAATTATTGTGTATGATGAGATTCCTATTTTTTTATGGATGTTGTGAATTTACCTTAGAATAATATTTATGAAACATTTTTATTTTCTAATCATACATTGACTTTTAGTTGATTTGATTAAATATGATGATGATATTATCAATTTTATCTTGTTATTTTATGTATATATTGAAAATTATCAACATTATTTTGATGGAGAATTATTATGTATGATGATATTACTATATTTTAATGGATGTTGTGAATTTACCTTAGAATAATGGTGTTCACAAAAGGTTTTGATCTGATAATCACAAATTTTGAATCTTAGTTTATTTGATTAAAGATTATGAGGATATTATTAGTATTATCTTGTTACTTTATATATGTGTTGAAAATTATCAATTCTTTTTGATAGAGAATCATTATGTATGATGATATTACTATTTTTGGATGTAATGTTGTGAATTTACCTTGGAATAATTATATCTGAGATAAGTGTTGATTTAGTAGTCATATATGTATATTGAAAATTGTCAATGATTTTTTGATGGAGAATTGTTATATATGAGGATACTGCTATCTTTTTTATGAATGTTGTCAATTACCCTTAAATTTGTTTACAAATATTAAGTTATCAATTTGAATTGTGATATCTTCTTAAATGTGTTATACATGAAAATACCTCCTCATCATCTTGGAGGAGAATACTATGTTGTTGGTTGAAATAACCCTTTATCCTAGACTATATAATACTATAATAAAAGTTATGTACCATGAGGACCATGTTATCCTAGTCTATAACAAGTTGTCCCCTTCATCTAACTTTTGTTACCAAAATTCTCACTCAGTCACGAGGAAAAAATCTCGAGTTAACTAGAATTTGACACTCTTGTTCACTTTTGGAAACTCATATGGTGGAATGTGATCTCTTTATCCTCATCTTTAGATTTTTCCTAAAAAATAAAAGCATACAAAAGCGAGAAAGAGCCATAAATCAAGGGGAAGCTTTTTCCTAAGCACAAAAGCATCTAAAAAGTGGAAAAGGCCATTTTTATATAAGGAAATATTATTCACCCAAAATATTTTTCCCAAATTGAACTAATGAGGAATTTGGGAAATCTTCATAGCCTTCACTTTTATATATATTGGAGGCTTGGCCATTGAGAAAATGATTGGAATTCTTGTATTGTCATGCTGCTGAGATCTCCCTTGAGAGGGAGAGGTTTGGAGCTAGGAGTTGGGGAAGGTTCTGTTGCAACTACATCTTCATCTGATGGTTGTAACTTTCCTCCAACTCCTTTATCAATATAGATTGGTTGTTCTTCCTTCCATATGTTGTTATTCATTCTTTACTTATTCTATTTAACTAATGAAAGTATGGTGTTTTGGTTTATATTTATTTATTCAATAATATTTATATGTTTATAATAGTTTCAATTATCAAGATATTATGTTGTGAAGGTTGCTTTGTTCTCTCTCTTATGTGTAGGACCAAGCTTTGGAGCTAGCTAGGAGCGCTTCCCAGCTACACTAAAAAATCCAACAAGACTTGCATGCGAGGACTCACAAGAATTCCTTCTCTTTTTCTTAATCTATACTCTACATCTTGATCTACTAAGAATCCTGAGCCTTAGAACAACCTTTCTCTTAATCAGCCTGTCTTAGGTTTCCAGGATAAACTGAGAGGTTTTTATGTTCATCTAGCTGTGCAATAAATCCTACAACAAAATGATATTTAGAAATTGTAATATATTTCACTATGTAATTGAAATTAGTAAAATGAACCCATAAAGGGGATCATAAATGGAAATAAAAATAAAACTTGAAATAAGAAGCCAAAAGGGGATGTAACCATGGATGTAACTAGAAGCAAAGAATGGCACAAAATAAGAAGCACAAAGTGATGCAAAAATAGATGCAAAAAATAACACAAAACTAGAAGCAAAACCTGTTGTAAAACCAAATGCAAACTTGGTGCGAAATATGATGCAAAAAATGATGTAAAATTTGGCGTAAAAAAAGATACAAATTTTGGTGCAAAAAAGGATGCTTTAAAAAATGTACAATAGAGCCAGATTTAGCGCCAGGCAACCCATCCCAATTGAGAAAAAAATGAACTAAAATATGGTGCTAAATATGGCGCAAATTGCCTGTTTTGTTGTAGTGACAACACATAGATTTGATGAGGAGTTCACCCCTCTTGGGCTACGTCTCCTTGGTCCAACTTCCAATGCTTGGGCCTCTCTATTATGCTCAAAATTACAACAAAAGTGTGTTTATAATGCTCAAATTCCTCTGAAACTTGTCTCAAACAGTTCTGAATGCTCAAAAATGGCTATCTAGCCTCTTTTTACATCCAATTTGGATAAGAAGTGAAGAAGTTATGACTCCTCCTAGTTCTCCCACTATTTGTTCCACAAATGCTCCAAAACGGACATAATCCTACAAATTCGATCCAAAATTTTCTAACTAAGCGAGAATTTGGTCGCGTCGTGGCCCATAACCTGTCAGCCGTATCGCAATCGCAATCGACGAGGTTTGGCGAGCTGAAGGTCTTGTTAACACATCAAAATGTTGTGATAGCGATATCGTGGACCCGAGGGGAGTATAAACTGTGGCTTATAAATGTATCTCATACGAGAACTTATCGCTTATCACAATTGGCAATCGGCATGGGAACATAATCGGCGGTATCGGTGGACCCGATGACATATAAACTGCAACACATAAATGTATCGCGTCGAGGCAGTCTATCACAATCGGAACTTTATTTCTCATCGCAATCAGTGTTAATCTGTGGTAACATATATATATCGGCGGGTACTGGGTGCGATATACAATTGTGACATATTGCATCGCAACCCTGATTGTGCCAAGAGTTGATTCTATAACTCCTTTCCTGCGATTGCAATATGTGATATCACAAATCGTAATCGGCACTGCCTGGGGGACGATTCTTAACCCAATCCACCTGCGACTTGCGATATGCAAGGGCCAATGGCATCCTGCCACTTGGTGCCTCCTCATTCGTTGAGACCTTTGCCACGTCATCCAATCCTACCATGTAGACAAGTCAAACTTGAACTTTGACTTGCTCTAACATTTGCATACGAGCTCGGATTTGAGTGACGTTCGCACATTGGATTCAGAATGGTGAGCTTTTCGATCTGAAGCTGAATTTGACAAAATTCTGACACTTTGATTTTTGAACATAAACTTGAGCACCTGATCACAAGTCCATAAGTGACCCTTGCGGCACTTTTCCCTCCAAACCCTGAACCCTAGGGCTTGTAGTACCTCCCAAGCTACTCATAAATCAACAATTTTTTTCTTTAAATTAATTGAAATATGCCCAAAGAGTACAAATTTGGTATGCACTTTCCATTTTCTTCCTTGTTATCTATGTAGTATTGTTTTATGATTGCATTTCTTTCTCTACTTTTGGATGAATGCACATACACATTATTTCTAATAGCCATAATATTCTTGCGTATGGGATGTTATCTACTTATGTAATATCTTTGGATACCTTTTTGCAATTCAAGATAACAAGGAAATAGTTGATATAACTTGTACTTTCAACCATATTGTGCTTCTTTCCATCTTCCATCATTAGGATAGGTTCCCATTTAAGTCTTGTTTTGGTCCCATGTGTCTAATGATACGATGATGATTTTTAGTCTATCCATTCATTATTTTTTATTTTATTTTTAAACTCAAAATTGTTTTGTTGAAATTTACTCTTAATTTCACCTTTGAACTGAACTGCGAAAAATTCTAGTGATCCTATTTTAAAAATGTCCCCATTGAGCCAAAGGAGAGCCACCCTAAAGTGTGAAGAGGATTGGTGAAGTGATAGTGGTATTCTATGTGATTCTCCCACTTTTTACTTTAACTCTAATAACAATCATCTTAAACTTTAAACATTTCATATAATTACCTTTTCATTTTATTATAAATATTCATCTTAAATTTGGCTGAGAGGGATCAAGTTCAAAGCGAATTTTTAATTTTAATTATATATATATATATTGACTAAGTCAACATAACATTACATTACATAACGTCTTACGTAACTAATGTTGTAAACCTTACATAACTAATGTTTTACAACATGGCTACGACGTAGTCTAACTTATAGACAAAATAAACTTTTTTCACCAGAATCCAGGAAAACAATTTCAAGAAAGAATGTGATTTTTGTCGTTTAGAATGAGTTTTTGAATGCATAAATGGATTCAACACCCTGAAAAACCCTTGAGGCACTTAAATTTTGCAGATTAAACAATTTAAACTCAAATTTTCAAAAAACTGTAACGGATTTTGATTAAAATTAACCATAAAACATGTCATGAAACAGGCCATTTCATCTCTAAGTTAGACTATGCCCATGGCTACTATAGTAACATGGCTTGCAATGTGCCTCTTTGTGCAATGATACAATTTCACTTTTTAAAATCAATTTTATACTATAGCTAGTGGGTAGCCTATAACACTGATTAACACAATAAAGTAAATTGGCCAACTCACAAATAGTTATGCAAGAGTTGAACAACCAACCTAACATTTGCTCACACTCATGGTGATCGACTAATTAAACCACCTACAATGATATGACTTTCATCATTGTCTTTGGCATAAAGGTTAACAACAATTTGTGCCGAACCATTTTTAGTAAATTATAATTTTTTGTTATTTAAAATGGGTTTTTATTATATATATAAATGAAATGATATTTTAACGATCACAAGACAAAAAATTGGACCATTTATCGATTTGTGTGTATCATCCTTGCGCATGTGACATGCTAATTTCCTTTACGAGGACATGCGTGTCATCCTTGTTGTCAAAGCTTTACATCAATTCAAGGCAACAATGAAACCTGTGAGAGATTGAAGTTCGGGTGGTCTATGTGCATTTGTGTGCATCACCATTGAAGGAAAGAAAGATAGCTGCACACACTAAAAGGTAGCATAAGAAACCTGCAACACACAGTGAAGAAACAATGAGACGTCCAAAATATTTTTTACCGAGACGTCCAAAAGTGTTGGTAGTAGTTGTTATCTCGCATAGAGAAAATAAAAGTGTGATCACACAAGGGTAAGTGTTGCAGGGCTCGGGCAGCAATGTTATAGACATTTTTGTGCCTTACAGCATTGAGCATGAAATGTCCATAATCTAAGGGATCCAAAGTCCCTAAACATGTTGTTCCTACCCCTAGAGGAACAAGGCTAACAAACCACAGCAATTCACAGAAGTTCTCCACCAGAAACTGCTAAAAAACAAGTCAATTCAGGATCAATTCAGTGGCTCCACTAGCTGTCTGCGCTGAAATGCAAAGTCAACACTGGCTACCTGCACTGCAACGCAGGTAGAAGCACTACCAGGGTGCGCTGAGCGAGAGTTGACAAATGGCAAGTTCATTCCAAGAGGTGTCAAGACCCAGGAAGCTTCCAGAATCTTCCTCAATGACACTTGCCTCAGTGAATTCAACTAGTGATGAGTAAGAGGTTCCCAATCTCCAAGTGGAAGCAAGAACCTCCAAGTGGAATCAAGAACTGACAGAGGGAGAGGACACTAGTCAGATCTCAAGCTGACTCATCCTCTCTCCAAACATCTATATATGGATCTCTCCTCCATGAGATCTGGAGGCTGGAATTTTGTTATTGCAAAGAATTGTTGTTGGTTTGAGATTGGAATCATTGGGTGCTTAATGCTTTGAAGGAAGGGGAAGATAGGAATTTCATTTGCTGGGAAGGAGATGCTGGATTGGAGCCCTCTGGGTTGTATCTCTTCCTGAACCTTGTTATTCATCAATAAAGCTATCTTGGTTTCTCCTATATACTGGTGTATCTTTGATGTATGATTGCATTAGTATGTTTAGTTTATTTCTAATCCTGAACTAGTTATGAATATGAATCTATGTCTTTGTGTAGTGTTCTCTTCTTGTGATCTTGCATAAACCTCTTGAAGCTGGGCGAGCGAGAAGGCAAGTAGCTGGGAACTCCCAAAGAGAAGAGAAACCGGATCGAGGGACAAACGGAAGACACCGGTTAGTCCATCCATCTCTCTTCATTCTTAATTCATAAAGGAAGAGTACTAGAATAGCTGTTTTTGTTTGTTGCTAAGGCACTGTCACACCTTAGGTGGATAGGATCGTCCTGCATAGGCATTTTTCCCCACAACAAGCAAAGAGAGGTTTCTAGTGAAAAAAATTTCCTGTGATTCCATTTGATTCATTCAACAACAAACACTCAGGGTAAACCGGTCTATAGAGGCAACAGACAAATTTGAAGTTACTTTTTGGCTTCAACTTTAAACAGTGGATTTTGAAATCCCAAAATGGGAAACAAATCAATAGTAAATGTTAAAAATGACAAGAAAATCTTAGATTTTGTGGAAACAAATCATTTGGGCCAAGTCAAAATTGCTTCAACTGATAAAATAGGGAAGTGTATTTGGGTAAATGAAAAACAATATCGAGGCATTGTAAACGGCAGGCTTGCTCGCTTTAAATGGGAACAAAGAAGAAGAAAACAATCCCAGAGAAAGAAAACAAATAAGAGCAGCAAAAATAAAGAAGAGTCAACCATTTATAGTCCCACATCTACACCTCTTACTTGGTCATCAGATCTCTATGTCCAAGAACTGATGAAGGCCAGGGCAAGGCTGGAAATTTTGGAAGCCAAAGAACAGGAAAGGGACCGCAAACTTTCAGAGATCACACTTGCAAATCAATGTTTAATGGAAGGTAATAGAATTTTAAAAGAGCAGGTAACAATGTTACAAGATGCTTTAGAGGTAGGAAAACGAGAATGGGAAAACATGAAGGAAGCATGGCAAACCAAGAATGAATCAATGGCAGCAAACAAGGATGTGATAATCTCTAAAACAACTCAGGTAGATACACAAATAGTTCAACAAGCAGTCCTTTCCGAAAAGAAGGCAAAAGAGAACAAGAGGACATACATTCCAAAAGAAATCAAAACTAGAGCTGAGGACACTAATGGTTACATGATAGAGGAAAAATAAGATGTAAGTTCTCGTAGAGCACAGGAAAGAGAACAAAAAGAAAGAAAAGATAGAGAAACCAACTTTATTATCAGGGGAATAAGAGACTATGGAAATAATGAAAGCTCTCTCAATTTGACAATGGACTTTTTGAAAGAGAAATTATAGTGGAGAGGGAAAATTTGCCAAGCAAGGAGGGTGGGAAAGATATGTGAAGGGGGGCCTCGACCCATAAAAGTCATCATGGCCAGTGAGCAAGACAAACACAATCTCTTAAGAAAAAAGAAACTATTGAAAGGCTCACACTTCTTCCTAGATGAGGATTTAACTAGCAAACAACAAGAAGAGAGAAGAGAAGAAGTGGAGAAAGTTAGATCAGCAAGAAACGAAGGGAAAATAGCATGGTTATACAACGATAAAGCGGTTATTGCAGTGTTTAGACCTCGTGGCAAAACAGGGCAGCAAGCTGCCAGTAAAGAAAAAATAGGTAATTCTATAATAGGGAGGAAAACAACAAGATCAACGTGGATGAAAAGGGGTGAAAACTCAAATTTGAGTTTTGTGTGTGTAACAAACCTGGTGAAAATTCCATGTAATAAAAGTTAATAAAGACAAAAATAATAACAACGGTTGATGGGACACTTATTCCAAGCTGAATGTTGGGCAAGACATCCTAAGGGGTGTTCATTTGGTTTATTATGGCTAAGGAAATTGGCAAAGGCTTTGGAAAGGAAAAATGGCATTTCTGGCACATTTATTTATGAAAATAATGGAAATTAAGATAAAAGGGAGGTGAAAGGTCACAGGTTGCATGTGAGGAGGAAATTGAAGGAAAATAATGGAAAATGAAGAAAATAGAGGCCTCATTCATAAAAAGGCTTATGAGGATCAGTTGGCAAATTTTTGGCAGTGGAGTTTTGGAGCTCTCTCATTATTCTCTCTCTCTCTCTCACTCTTGGACACTTGAGTTTTCTTGGAGTATTTTGGCATTGGATCAATAAAGGTAAAGACGACGAGAGGAAGCAAAGATCAAGCAAGGAAAGGCAGGATCAAGCAACTACAACATGATTCATTGCAGGTATCGATTTGCATGTGTATTTTCCTTTCTAGATTTGGCATGAATGGTATTTCATGTGGTTCTTTTGTTGTTGTGGCATGGGTTTTTCCAGGTGTAATAGTGTTTTCAACCTAGCCTTGCCATTTCCAAAAAGCCATGGTGTGATGGGGTTCTCATGTTTTGGATGAGCTGGATTGCCAGATGGATTCGCAACTGAGTGGGGTGGATCTTCGAATGATAGAGCACATGCTCTAGTGGTCCCTGAACCAAACTGTGGATCATGGTAAAGCCACTGGCCTAGTGACCCCTGAGCCAGATTATGGGTTGCGGTAAATCCAGGATTGTGTTGCCTCGGTGGGCCTAGGAATCCTTGTCGGTGAATGGCAGGATATATGGTAAAGGCAAGAGGTGGTTTTCTCTCTGTTGGCCTTAGTAATATCGAGTTTGGGATATGTGGTAAATTCTGTAGAGTGGGTCTCGGTTTAGGGCCTAGTGATCCGGGTTTGGATTGCGGTAAAGCTTGAGAGACTAGGAGACAGGAAAATTCCTCACGGTGTAGGTGGATAAATCTGGTGGCATCCATGCTTGTTTGGCCTAGTGATCGGGTAGAGATCACGGTAAAGCCTGTTATAATGTGTTCATTGTGTTGGCCCAGTGATCTAGGATCGATTACGGTAAAGCCTAGTTTCTATTGATGAGGGTGAGGTGGTCTAGCCTTAGTATACCCTGGTTGGTTCTTTTGGTTTGAGTGCCACGTTCATGCTTGGAATATGGCATGGGGGTGAATGGTTGAAGAGAGATTTGGCTTAGCCATTCTATGGTCGGGTGGAATGTAGAAGTCCCATCCCAGGTTTGGTTTTTGCATCACTGATGAAAGGTTATTTCTGTAGAAATTCTCTACAAATCCAGCTCTGTAGAAAATCTGTTGTAGGTTAACTCGATAATGCAATATAAATGAAAGAAGAATACTATAACCTACTTCTACTATCAATTTTTGCGGAAGCTTAAAGATCGAGCTGAACACATATAACCAGAAGAAGAAGAATCAATGCACAATACACATGAGAATACTTCGGGGAAAGCCTCAGCTAAAAACCCCACTATCTGTATTATCATACAAGGTGGAAATACATAGGAATTAGACAAAACCTTAGCTCTCATAGCTAGCCAGCTTTCAGTACAATCCTCACAGATGCTCATAGGCAAACTTGGCTTCTCACAAGCCTTCCTCTCTGCCCTCCAAGCTCCTATTTACTTGTGTTGTTCCTAGTGGATGATTCTCACCTCACCAAGTGGAACACTACTCTCACACATTGTCAGAACTGCGCAATCCTCAAGGAATTTTTCCTTTTGTGTGCATGAATTTTCTTTATAGGAAAACACATGCAATTAATAGTACAGATTTTCCGCATCCAGATGGCCTCACATGCTGCCTGACTTGTAGCCATCTATTCAGCCTCTGCCGAGCTGAGTGCAACCGACCTTTGTTTCCTGTTGTACCAAGGAACTGCTTCTGATCCAAGGTTGAAAATCCCTCCTGATGTGCTCTTCCAATCTGATGGACTCCCTGCCTAATATGCATCAGTGAAGCCCTGTAGCTTCACTCCCTCTGTCCATCTGTACCATAATCCATACTAAGATGTGCCTCTGAGGTATCTCAATACATGCTTTTATGCCTTCCAGAACATCTTGGTAGGCTGAACCATCGCTTGACTCAGTTGGTTCACCGCATAGCACAAATCTGGTCGTGTGTTCACTAAGTACATCAATGAACCCACAATATGCTTGTACACAGTAGCCTCCACTACTTCTCCTGAAGTAGCATCCTCCTTCTTCCAGTTACTAGCTAGAGGAGTCTGCATGGGCTTACACTTCTCCATGTAGAATCTCCTGAGTATCTCGTTGGCATACTTGCCCTGACACAGAAACAACTCCCCATCTTTCTGCCACACTTCCATGCCAAGGAAGTAATGCCTGATACCCATGTCTTTCATCTCGAATTCTCTTGCAAGGTCCTCCTTGAAAGACACGATCAACTGATCATCACCAGTCAATATGAGATCATCAACATAAAGTATGATGATCAACAACTTACCTTTCACCACGATGTTGTACGGGTTCACATCCACTTCACTCTTTGGGAAACCCAACCCGGTGAAGTAGTTGTCTATCTTGGTGTACCAAGCACGAGGTGCTTGCTTCAGCCCGTACAATGCTCTCTTGAGTCGGCACACATGCAACTCACGATCGAAGGTCTCAAAACCTTCCAGCTGCTCTATGCACACCTCTTCCTCAATCTTGCCATTGAGAAATGCAGTCTTCACATCCATCTGATGGATCTTCCAACCCATCTGTGCTGATAATGCCAACATCGATCTGATAGATGAGTACCTTGCGACAAGAGAAAAAGTCTCATCATAGTCAATCCCCTCGACCAGTAAAAAGCCACGGGCAACAAATCTTGCCTTATGCTTCTCCACACTACCATCAGCAGCTTGCTTTACCTTGTAAAACCAATGGGAACTCACAACTGACTTGTTCTCTGGTCTCAGAACCACGTCCCAAACACTGTTACGAACTATGGAGTCATACTCCTCCACCATAGCATCAACCCAAATCGGCTGTTGCACTGCTTCCTCAAAGGAAGATGGCTCGGTCTCAACACATTCCCCAACAAGGGCCATGTATCCAGTGTACCTCTCAGGTGACCTCCTCTGTCTGCGCTGAGAAGATGGTGCTCCCACATTCTCTCTCGCATCCTCCAACAATCTATCAGCTTCTCTTATGCGTTTCCATCCATCTCTGGAAGACTCTGCTTGAGTGGATGTCTCCACTCCTGGAACCTATGCATGCAGTTGCTCTGCATTAGTCTGAGGCTCCTCCTCCTTAGGAACCAACAGTTCCTCCACAGCCTGTAGTTGGAGCTCCCTCTCAAGGGAAACTCACATGGCCTTCTGCTCATCAAACTTGAGATCTCTGTGAACCACTATCCTCCGACTGGTAGGCAAGTACACCCGATAGTTGTGAGGTGTATCAGTGTACCCCACAAGTATCCCCAACTCTGTTGTCGGCTCAAGCTTCTTCCATGCATCCTTTGTCACATGGCAATATACCGATGAGCCAAAGATCCTGAAGTGACCCACATCTGGTCTCTTACTGGAGAAAGCTTCCTCTGGTGTCTTCATCCCAAGTATGTGATGCGGGCTTCTATTCTACAAATAGACCGCTGTGTTGCATGCCTCAGCCCACAAGTGAAGTGGTAGGCCTTGGTCATGCAGCATCGCCCGTGTTGCCCCTACAATAGTTTTGTTCTTCCTCTCGGCCACCCCATTCTGTTGTGGGTTATGAGGTGCCATCAACTCTCGTTTAATTCCTTTCGTTGCACAGAAGTCCTTAAACTCTTGAGAGACATATTCTCCACCGTTGTTGCTTCTCAAGGCCTTGATATTCTTCCCTAACTCTTTCTCGATCAAAGCTTTGAACTCACAAAACTTTGTGAAGGTTTGGTTCTTCTTCGACATGAAATAAATCCAACATTTACGAGAAAAATCATCAATCAAAATCACATAATACCTTTGCTTCGCTATGGATGCCGTCGAGAATGGTCCACACAAATCAGTATGAACTCGCTCTAATATAGCCTTGCTTGACTGTCTCGATCATGAAAGGAAGACTTGGTGTACTTTCCCAAGGTACAACCTTTGCATGTGTCAACTTGCTCAAGTTTACCTTTGGGAAGTCCTATAGATATCTGTTGCATTATCTTGAAAGCCCCATGATGCAAATGGCCCAACCGCCTGTGCCACAACTTGCCAATGTCTTCGCTTTGCACCAATTCTGCTTTCGTACTCAATGCTGCACAATCATCTACCTCTAGTTTATAGAGATTCTTCACCTGAATCCCTATCCTCTTGGTCTGACCCGTGGCTATGTGTCTTAGGAATGCCTTTCCTTTACTGAAGACAACATCGTAGCCTTTGTTCTCCAACATCGCGACCGATACCAAGTTTTTCTTCAGCCCAGGCACATACATCACATCTTTCAAGGTGAGAGGAGCTCCATGCTCCCTCTAAAAAGCAATTGTGCTCACTCCTGAAACACTATACCTTCCATCGTCATCCATCTCTATGCGCATCTTGAGGTCTTTCTCCTCCAAGGCACTGAATAAATTTTTATCATCGGTCATGTGGAATGAAGCTCCACTATCAAGATACCAGACACAACCCATCATCGATGACACCATGCATGCGATGAGGGTAAAGTCCATTTCGAACTGAGAGGCTAATGCCTCACTTTTCGATCCTTTCGAGGATCCCTTCTTGGACTTCTTCGATGGGCAATTAGTCGCATAATGTCCCATCTCGTGACAATTACAGCATCTTACTTTAGATTTGTCAACCTTCTTCCCTCCATGAGAAGAATTTGATTTGGAATGGAAATCCTTCCCCTTCCCTTTCCTTGCCTTACTTGCTAAGAACAGATTTTCTTCATCATCATTCTTGGATGAAGAACCATCTCGTGTGCTCCTCCTAATCTCCTCCTACATGAGATCCGACCACAGTCGTTCCCAATCTGATAGTTTCTCCCTTCCATTCACAGAGTCCTGGTAGCTATTCCAGCTCTTTGGAAGGCTAAGGAGAGCGAGGCTCACCATATCATCATCGGCAGTAGTTATTCCCACACTGCTAAGCTCATCTCTGCAGGTGGTGAGCTTGTTCAGATATGTGGAAGTAGTATCGCCCTTCTCCATCTTGATTCTTCGAAGCTTATCCTTGAGCGTCAATTTCCTCTGGTCGCTACTGTTTTGGTAGAGGTCCTTCAATGTCTTCCACATTGAAAATGGAGTATCTTTCCCATGGAGACTCGAGACAGTATGGTCTCGAACTCCCTCTAGGATGATCCGTCTCGCCTTCACCACACACTTCTTCCGCTCAACCAACTCTTGTGCATTAGTTGAAGCTGGCTTTTGGATTTCTTGATCAATGAATTCCTTCAAGCCATCGTCTTCTAATACAGCCTCCATGCGATCTTTCCATGCTATGTAGTTTGAGCTAACTTCCAAGGCATACTTGAGTCTCAAGCCATAGAACGCCATTGGACAACCTTGAAGTATGATAAGAATTAGATTTTACACTTGCAACCCCGAACTTCAAACTTCAAATTCTCTTCTCTGTATACTGTTCACAGCTCTGATACCATGTAGAAATTCTCTACAAATCCAGCTTTGTAGAAAATCTGTTGTAGGTTAACTTGATAATGCAATATAAATCAAAGCATAATACTATAACCTACTTCTACTATCAATTTTTGCGGAAGTTTAAAGATCGAGTTGAACACATATAACCAGAAGAAGAAGAATCAATGCATAATACACATGAGAATACTTTGGGGAAAGCCTCCGCTAAAAACCCCATTATCTGTATTATCATACAAGGTGGAAATACATAGGAATTATACAAAGCCTTAGCTCTCACAGCTAGCCAACTCTCAGTACAATCCTCACAGATGCTCACAGGCAAACTTGGCTTCTCACAAGTCTTCCTCTCTGCCCTCCAAGCTCCTATTTCCTTGCATTGTTCCTAGTGGATGATTCTCACCTTACCAAGTGGAACACTGCTCTCACACACTGTCAAAACTGCGCAATCCTCAAGGAATTTTTCCTTCTGCGTGCATGAGTTTTCTTTATAGGAAAACACATGCAACTGATAGTACATTGTCCTTGACATTTAGTTCAACTAGGTCTTTCTCATAATAGACATGCATGAGTTACTGATGAGGGAATCTTCAGTTATTTGGAGTACACTGGTTGAGTGCATGCATGCATCAACTGACTGATAACTCACAATTAGTTCCTCAAACAGTTTGGAACTAATTTAACTGGACTTAACTCAGTAAACTGAGTTAACTAATTACAACTCAAATATAACTCAATCTTATCTCCTTAATTTAAGGGATAACTCTTGCATGACTTCAGAAAGACTTCTAACTTGAATTTCTCCAACTAATTAATCCATAATGAATTAATTAATTATTTCCAAGTAGCTGGTGAGACTAAATTCGATTTTAATTCACAATTTTAATTCAAGGACAAATTAAAATTGGAATATTCTTGTTGCCACATTTCAACAATTTCTCCTTGTATTTCTATGAGAATTTTGATGGATTATATGTGGTCTATATGGTTGTACTTTCATGAGTATTTTTGTTGTTATTATGCTGGTTATATGTGTGTTTCATGACAACAACTATGTATGGCTCTCAACATGTTTTTGCTTGTCAATGAATGGATAATGTATATATGGCCTAATAGATGGTAATGCAACGAATGACATGAAGGAACAATCGTTCATAGCGATTCTCAAATAAGTATGAGATCCCTACACTTAATTCTGTTGTTTACATCTGTAGATTACATGTTGATGATATGTTTGACGAAATGTCTAGCATGGCTAGTAGGGGTCTGATTAAGGTCATGTTTAACTTATTTTTTTGCATCATTGTTTCCCTATCTTTGACTGATATTAAGTTGTCATTCCATTCTGGGTAGTGACCTGGGCTTTGGGCTTGAAAAAGTGGCTCAAATCTCGGGGTTGCTGGAATAACATTGACAAATTGGGTCTTTGAACACTGGCAGGCAACCTTGTGAGAGCGTCTTTGGGTTTATGGATGCTCTCATGCCTATAGCATGAGAGCGACTGAGGCTTAAGATGTCTAGAACACCAGTGGGAGCCAAGGATAGGATGTCTGAGTGGCTGACATGTCTCCTGAGGGTTCTGTTGTTGATGTGGATAGGTTGGTTGATGTGTTCTGTCGATTCCACTTCCTTAAAGTCACATAGGAGGTCTAATCCAATCATAGTAGCCTCTTGTCACATTTTTACCCGGTTTGCATGGTTACTTGGGTAGATGTGGGAGGAGGGTGTTACAATATGTCAAATCTTGTAGCAATCAAATCCTACCCAGGGCTACCTAAGTTTGTTGGAACTGTAGAGGTTAGCCTTGGAGGAGGGGGGCTGGGATAGGGCTTATTGCAAAAGGTATAGACATAATTTGTTTCACAGAAACTCATTAACATGATGGTTGCAAAACTCCTATGTTTGATGGTTATTTGAAGTTAGCAATTTGGAACGAGGCAACAGAAAATGGCAAAGGGTGCGGAGGAATATTGGTTTTAGTGAAAGAAAAAGAAGGTCATCACATTCAATTAGTGAAAGAAGATACAAATAAACAATATTTATGGTTCAAAATAATAGAAAATGAGAACAACATAAGAATTGCAACATGTTGTTTTGCACCTCAAGTATCAAACACTTACAAGAATAAGGGGTTGGATAACAAAGATCCGTATGTAGCTTTAAAGCAAGATATCATTGCATATTCTCATCAGGGAGAAGTTATTTTAGTGGGAGATTTCAATGCTAAAACAACAAATCAACAAGCTAGTATTCTTTGTGGCAAATAGGATCACAATCCTATCTGGCTCATTGAAGAGGAGAATCCTCAAATGGTTGAGATGTTCAGAAGATGACAAAGTTAGTAATCATTTTGGAGAGGAGTTGCTTACCTTGTGTGGTGCTTTCAACTTAATTATCTGCAACGGTCTAGATAGATGGAAAAGATTTGGGAACTTTATTTGCAACACATGCAATGGGGAAAGTGTCGTTGACTATGTTATTTGTTCACATAGCTTAATAAAAAGGATAGATGAAGTTAATATTGGAGAGCATATTTGCAACTTAATCAGATCATAAGCCAATTTATATAAAGCTATCTTGGTTAGAAGAAAGGCAACATAGGAGGAAAACCCAATGTTCTCGACAATCCGTATCAAGGGGAAAAATTCTTCTAACACAAGAAAATTGCACTATATTCAAAACAATGTTGGAGAGATCAATTCAAAAGGAGAAAACTGGTTCCCAAAGCCTCAATAGTCATGAGTTAACAAATGTAATTCAAGGTGCACTTGAGAAGTGCAAAAGAGCAAAAATAGGAAATCAGAATCAAATTGTTTTCCTGTGAATGCTTGGTTCAATGAGGAATGCAAAATAGCAAGGAGAACCTTGAAAAAGGCAGGTGAGGAGAAGATGAATGTAAAGTTATATAAGCAACTTTTAAAAAGGAAAAAATACGAGTTCATGCAAACAAGGCAAGAAGAGTTAATATATCTAGGCAAGAATAACCCAAAGATTTTTAGGCAGGAACTTAACCAAGGAAGAAGCAAATTGAAAATAATATTATATCCAATCAGTGGTTTGACTATGCAAGACAACTCTATAAAAAATAACTAGAGGTTGAGCCCCCTCCTAGGATCAACACAACTACAAATCTTTTCACATTACAAGAGGTGGAGGCAGGAATTAAAAATTTGAAAACAGGGAAGGAAAAAGACTTGGTTGAACTTCAAGCAACATATCTAAGTGGGGAATGAACATTCTGGCACTGCACATCATGGAAATATTCAACAACATCATTCGACAAGGATTCCCAAGAGATTGGAAAACTAGTCTAGCAATACCCCTTTTTAAAAGTGGAGACATTAATAATCCTTCCAACTATAGACCATTATGATCAACCCTTTGTTTGCAAAACTTTTTAGCGGTATGGTTGTTGGCATTATGGCACAGGTTTGGAGCTATGGCACAGGTGTTGTCTTTGATGGCAACTCTCTCTGATGACAGATCTCAATTCAGGCTTTCAGAATGAAGAAAAAGATATATACGCAGGTTCACCTAGACAAAGGCGCGTATACACGCGGGTTAGACATTACAAAGGCGCATATGCGTATACACGCACTTTCATGCAGGGAAAAGCGCGTATATGTTGGAGAACTTACTTTTGGTCCGTGGTAGTTAGTCTTTGGTATTTGAACCTATGGTTTTGGACCATGGTATCTCGTCAGAAGTGTTGATCCCAAGTATTGGGTCCATGGTATTGTTTTATTATGGTTTTGGACCGTGGTATTGAGAAAGACCTAAGACTATAAACGAGGAAGGAGATCATTTGGCAAAGGATCATTTGAATTAATTGAATATCTAATAAGTGCGAGATCGGAAATATTGGTGATTGGGGTTATGGTGCAAATTTGGATCTGAATGAAGGAGGAACCTTAGTGCAAAGAAGGATAAGTTCTATTGATGGGTCATAATTTTTTGGCTTGAATGATAATATCTTTGCATGATTTTGATCTATTATATGTGGCGCATGATTGATCTATAAATCTGATAATCTGGGTTAATCAGTGTCTGAATATTTGAAAGAGTGAATTATTTTTTATAGATCTGTACGCAGGTTCAGTGAAGCGAAGGTGCGTATACACGCTGGTTCAGTGAATGCAAACAGTGTATACGCAGGTTTCTCCAAACACAGAAGCGTATGCACGCAGGTTTCAGGTTATTGAAGTAGCGTATATCTTTTGAGTTGTGATCTAGCTGCTTCTGTTTATTGCTGCAGTGTTCTGGGTTCAAAATTTGGTGTGTGGTTACTGTCATTGTGTTTTGGGTACAACTGTCAGAGAAGTATCTACTTGATTCAGTTCTAGTTGGTGAAAAGGAGGAATTGTTTATGATTGATTGATGTTCATGGATCCAGTCTGAAAATTTATGAAACATGGTCCCTGGAAGAAAGAGAAGGTTGTAGCCTTCTGTAGGCCAGCACCTACGTACTAGTATCTTGGCTAGTGCAAGAGCTAAGGGGGTTGTAGCTCCCTTCTAGGAGAAGCTGGAGAATGAGAGAGGGTTGTAGCTCTCTGCAGGTTGCAGCCTGCGTACTGGTAAAGGACTGCAGCAGTACATTGTAAAAATAAGTTTCTAATTAAAAGAAGATAGAGACGAATTGCAGCAGGTGGTTTTCACCCACATTGGGTTTCCACCCTATATCTTGTGTTCTTGTGTGTGATTGTCTTCTGCTCTGTTTTACTGTTCCTGGTTACTGGTTATTTGCTTCTGATACTCAGATTAACAATCAACATCTGACATATAAAGTAATTTATAAGTTTGCATTGTATACGCCGTTTTCCTTCTACATAGTTGCGTATATACGCGGGTTTAATTAACTGAAGTAGCGTATATTATCTGAATTTGAAAAAGGGAATATTTGACTTGATAATACTGATTCACCCCCCCTCTCAGTATTATTTCCAACAATGGTAGAAATAGAATCAGTAAGTGGGCAGAAGTAAAAGAAAAGAGGGCAAAAGGGAAAGTAGTTTTTAGGCCGAAGAATTCTACAGTAGATCATGGTATTACACCAAGACACATTATTGAAAAGGTTTGGGGGGACAAAGAAGAAGTATTTTGCCGCTTTGTTGACTTCAAAAAGGCATTTGACACGATGCCTAGAGATAAGTTGTGACGTAGAATGGAAGAACTTGAAATTCCTTTGCATTATAGAGTTGTTGTCCATAGGCTTTATGAAGAGGTGAAAGTCAAAATTAGAAATTCAACAGAAATTTCAGAAAGTTTTAGAAGTGACATCGGAGTCAAGCAAGGCTGCCCTTTATCCCCTACCCTTTTTGGTTTATATATTGATAAGTTGGAAGAGTGGCTAAATCTGCAAGGTGGGGATGGTGTTTGGTTGAGGGAATTTGTGATAAAACTTCTTTTATATGCTGACGATCTTGTATTGATTGCTAAATCGACCCATGGATTGCAGATGCACCTATATGCCCTTGAGAATTTTTGTAAAACAATGGGGATGCAAGTCAATACCAATAAGACCAAAATAATGATTTTCTCTAATAAAAGGAAGCAGAGTCAGGATACATTCTTCTTTGAAGGCAACATTCTTGAAGAAGTAAATGAATACAAGTACCTCGAGATCGATTTCAACAACAAGCTTAATTGGGAGGACTACATAAAGAAGCGAATTTCAGGAGGGTGGAAAGCATTATATGCACTTCAAAACATATGTAGAGAGGTAGAGTTATGGGATTGGAAAACGATTAAAGTGCTTTTTGGACTCCTAGTTTGTCTAGTGATATTATATGGGTGTGAACTGTGGACTAGCAACATCCTTGTTTCAAAATGGAAACAAATTGAGAAAATCCAAAAACGCTTGATCATGAGCAAGTTCAAAATAAAAGGTTCGGTTCCTTATGAGATAATGTTGAGTTTGATCATGAGCAAGTTCAAAATAAAAGGTTCGGTTCCTTATGAGATAATGTTGAGTGAAACAGTAGTAGCTCCCATCGAAACAATTACTATGGTGCATCTTATAAGATATCTAAAGAGAATTGAGCAAATGGGAGTAGGTAGATGGTTGAAAGTTATCTTAAATGAAGGCATGAGTGAAAGAAATAAATCATGGATGAGACAAAACAACAAATGGATGCAAAAATGGAATATTTACCTCAATGCCTGTCCCACAAATAGCAAGGAGTTAAAGAATTTTGTTATGGAGAAGTTCTGTGTATATGGGGAAAAGAGTTGGGTGGAAAGAAGAAGTACTATGTTCAGGAATTCAACTCCACTTGTGATCTCCAACAAAAAGAGTACATTGGAGCTAGTCTTCCGTGGAGAGCAAATATTCTTATTGCTCAATTAAGAACTAACTCACATCAACTTCGGCGTGCAATGGACTGGTGGGAGAGACCCAAAGAAGCTTGGGAAGAACGAGTGTGTATTTTTTGCACTTATGTGGAATCATAAAAGCATTTCATTCTGGAATGTGATGCTTTCAGAGACATCAGGGACAATTATGGCAATATGTTAGCATCAATTTCTTGGCATTGTCTTGTCACTGAGGAGACTCTTAAGAGGTTGGGTCAGCGCATCATCAATTTAAGTAAGAAAAAAATTGAATGACAAAAAGCATAAAATAGAGACACTAATAATCTCATAGACTATTTTTAGTTTCATACACATTAAAATATCATTCATTCCAATTTTGTTATCAGATATATGTGATTTAACATCATAAATTTTTTTTGGCTACTCGGTGAAAAATTCATAACTCAAATATATTATTCCAACCAATTAAAAAAGTCCAGGCAAAAAAAATATAAAAATGTGGACAACGGCCATGAAAATTCCAGGACAATGACCGATTTGTTAGAACCAGGTCCGCGACTCGGCAAACGGTCGGTGACTCGGTGGACTCGCGGATATGAACGTGGCAGCGTGGCAAACGGTCGGTGACTCGGTGCACTCGCGGATATGAACGTGGCAGCGTGGTTGAATGTCAAGGGACTTTTAAGTTTGATTAAATTTATTTCAGTTAATTGATCACAATAAACCAATTTTCCAGGTTTTTAAAAATATGACATGTATATTTAGTATTATTGTTTATTGTGAGTAGACCGCGAAATGCATCGTCTATTTTTCATCCATACACGTGCTCCAACGATGCACTTGATTTGTTTCGTCCACACATTGTTCAGTATAGCTGCCTGTGTTATTTCCGTGTCACTACTTTTATTCAATCATGGAAAGCATGGCCGGGAAATGTTTTCATCACCCACTTCAATCTGCTGTACCTCTAAATGAATCGAATACCAGATTAGCCTGGGTTCGGCCATCAAAGGTGTGCAGAATTAGAAATAACGTAAGCTTCAGCAAGATAGGTTTTGGTTCTGGTTTTGGAAGGCCTTTAAAGGCGCAGGTGCAGGCACAGGCATCTCTGTTTCCCTTCCTAAACAAGAGAAAAGACACAACTGTTGTGAAAGAGGAGCTGTTGGAAGCCATCGGACCACTGGACAGAGGGGCTGAAGCAACTCCCGAGGACAAGTACCGCGTCGATCAGGTTAAACCCCAAGGAAATTTAATGCTTTGGCTTGGTCTTTTTTCCATCCAACCAGGACTCGAAATTACTGTATAAAGTTAATAATGCAAGGAAATTTGTATTACGTTAAAAAAATCAATTTTATAGAAAAAAAAGCAACAACCTAATATGCTAGGATTCAGTTTGGCTCCTCGCAGTCCTAAGACAAGAAGACAAACACGCCTCAAGGTTAGCTCCACAGTAATTTGTGATCACCAGCTATGTTTTAGGATGTTAATAATACAAATGTGTATAAAAGCTGGCGATTTTGTATTCTATTCTCATTGCAGGATTTCTGTAGAGTCTAGATGCAATAATTGCACTTTACAGACATAGATATAATTTCTCATGCATTTGATACAACTCAATTTTCTCTTACATATTTTGAACCTTATTTCAGTTTTCTCTATTGTTCAAGAACAATAAATGTTTTTTCTGTTATTTTTTAGTGCTATTAATTCTATGGTCGAAATGTAACATCTTAAGTAAAAATATACGTCTGAGGGGTAATGGGTATTTTATATTTTGAAAAACAGATGGTGATTACAAAGATTGCCCAACTAGTTTTGTAGCGTTCTACTTACCTCGAATTTTCATTTTGGAGAATATGGTAAACTCTATGTTGGTGAGCCCTTAGCTCCTTCGAAGTAGAAAACCAACATGTTGAGAAAGATGAAAACAACACATTGGTGAAGATATTTAGTGTTATGAATCAAATCATCCAAAATGTCATAATAAAGATGAAAGCACCACATATATCGCGTATTCATGTTCATATCAACGAAATGACCTTTTGAGGGTTAGTGCTTGAGTTTGAGGTGCATGCACCCTCTGATTATAATTGTGCTTGTCAATTACATCGTGTCCAATTTGATTAGTTGCTTTGTATTGGCCTTTATTGGCATGCATCCCACGGCAAGGTCTCTTAGAGATCTTTATGGCATGTTAAAGGCCCAAGAATGGATCATTTGATCTAAAGTCAGCTTTATAGAAATTTCAAGAATCGGGCAGTTAATGCAACTTCTGAAATTTCACCTGAACCTTGAGGTGTCTCTGATCTATTCTTTGTGAACTTCAGCCTTCGGGCCGATCTGAAATATTAAATTAAAGCAGTCATGTTTCCCTTCCCTTCAACCCAATTTCACTTGACAACCCAAGAGAATAGTACCATATACGTGTACTTCAAAACCACAATGCTACAGCCTTTAGGGCTCAGTTTTCTAGGCATATAACATATCTGAAATGCCTTATTATAACAGATTATAATTCCAACAATTTTACTCTATTATCTTCTAGATGTGTGTCAAATCATTTAACCAATTCAGCTATATGTTATGTCAAATCAGCATGAACAGCAAGAGCTGAAATCTACTCAATCATGAAGATAACATAAAGTGAAAATCAAATCTGAAAGTACACAATATTTGGACAGCTGGAAACTTCATATTATGTTTAATATGAAATACAAGTACATACCACAACTTTATGACAAAGATGGTACAACAAACTCTCCAAATTTTAGCTAGGGAACCTATAAGAAAACCCTAGCCACCAACTCCTCTTAGCATGGACTCACTCCTAACCAAAGCTAGTCATTCCACAAATGATTATCAACATGTCAGCACCAACACTGACAAGACCTCCTTAGCACATGCACCAAGATTGTAGCACACTAGCATGTTGTCTTCCTTAGCATTTTAAAACCCTAGCCATGTTGCATCACACATGTACATGGCCAGGCAACTCTAGCCCAATCCTCCAAATATACATGTCCATCCTAGGGTTTAAATCCTCAAACCCTAGGCCTTCAACTCTCGCTTCAATACAAACACCAAGACTTCCATGGAACATAGGGATACAATAACTGAGTCTTCTTCCAAGCAAGGTATCACACCAAGCTCAGGTCTAGTTAGACTAGACTCTCCATGGTCTTGCCCTAGCATCCATGCATCACACAAGACCAGAGCATTAGCTTTAGTGTTCATGTCTTTTACTAAGGTAGAAACCCTATAAAATAGTGGTATAACGAGAGCCACAATAATTGTCATTATCTCTAACATCATTCTCTTCTTTAAGGTTTACTTGCACATTAGAAACCCTAGCCTCTCACAAGAGAAAAATCTAGCATCACATGAACAATCTCTCCAAGGAAAACCAAGACAACTCTCTCTCATCTTGTCTTATCTTAGGGTTTTCCCATGAACCCTGGTGTCTTGCTCCTGACAAGACTCCTCCATGACAATACAAAGAATAGAGTACAACAATGATTATGGTTACAAGAGCTCTATCCTCCCTTTATATATAGAGCATGTGAGGGAGGCTAACATTAAACAAGGAGATAAGTCCATACAAGTAACCAACAAGGCAACCCCACATGGATGTTCTTCATTGCAAGGATGTACATGTGTCAAAATAGGGTTTATTCAGTCCCCAAGGTGAAATTCCCTCCAAGCATGATCCTTCTTGGGCTCTGTTTCAACAAAATATTGCTCTTCTCAAGATGAAACCCTAAAGCTCAAGTGTGAAATCCATTGTAATCCCTCTTCTCACCTTTGGTCAATTGACCTCTAGCTCAAGGGGTTTCTTCCTAGTAGATCTTAGGGATCTAATGATTCGGTCAAGCCAAGACAACAACCTCCCTAAGGCTTCTACTTCAAATACCACCAATCAAAGGAGTGAACCTTTAGGGTTTAAGGTGGATAGGATTGTTGGGGTTCTTTTGGGTAATTTCTAGGTTTGAGTTCAAAGGGAAAGGCTCCCAAACACACATAACCAAGGAATCACTAGGACGGTAAAAACCTAAAAAAATAGTTTAAATGCTTTATAGGAAAAAGGGGTGATGGAGGATAGAAGATCAGTGCCTTAGCTTCGCAATATACTTTTGGGGCATATGGGGTCAAGGATCCACAGATAGAAGATTGGATTAGATTTAGGTTCACTAGATTAGGGTAAGTGCACTAACTATGCCTAGGTCTTTCAATATTCGAGGAGAAGGGAAGGAGCCCACCCACTCCTTCCCTAAAGACTTGGAAAAAAGGGTTTGTTTAAGAGGGATAATGAAAAAGAAATACCATGCCCACTTGTGTAATACTAAATTACCATCATCCATAAATACATCTAAGACAAAAGAAGTCTACTTACTTATGTTTCCATTCATTTATCCAAGCTTCGCCAATAATCATCCAAGAAACGAGTGAAATACACATCAACAAGTACTCTCCAAGAGGTCGTTGTACTCATAGATCCATAGCCAATTTTGAGAAGATAAAAATCGTGGAAATTTCAGATTAGCTACATGATTTCTCCCCTAATCCAACAATGAGAAAATGAGAGGAAGTGCACCGCTAATTATAGAGGAGGTGCTCAACTTCCTTCACATTAAATATTAATTTCCTAGGCTAAAAGCCCCAAATCTAACTTGTGGAGGGGTGAAAGGGCCTCTTCTATAATTAAATAATCTAAAATATATAAAGATGGGGTTTTCCATGCCACATGTACAACAAATAAGGGGCAAAAGCCCTCAATAATGTGACATTTCTAAAATTGTAGCAGTTAATTTGGTTATTATTCACCTATCTTCAAAAGATTATTTGTCTTTTGTAAATTATATACGATACATACTGAATAAAACACTAATGCAACTTCACCAAAATTAAATCACAGGAGCTGAGAAAATATCACATACACACAAAATAATAGACATCGATATTTTTGGACAAATTGTCCCTGGAAAAACCCCAGTGTGGGGAAAACCAATTCTGCATATAAGTATTTTATTATTATTCAACAAATCAAGAATTACATCAACTGCTTGCCTAACACTGGCAAAGCTCCGACAATATTATTCCTTCACTTCTACTCAAGGTTACTTGGAAGCGGGAGCGGAAGTGGGAGCGGAAGTGGGAGCGGGGAGCGACATTTTCAAAAGATCCCGGTTTGGGAGCGAATTTTTATATATTTTGATGCATATATGTCAACAACAACATGTAGAATGATGAATTAGATATAAAAAAGCACAAAAACATGCATTGAACCATATAATATCAATGATCTAGAAGTTATAATCTTCATCAACCACGTCCACAAGTTAGTAACATACAACATATCAAGTCTCATGATTCATCAATCTTAAAGTTTCAAGCTTTCAAATTTCAATATATAACATTTATCATCATTGATCACTAAAGTTGTACTTGTAACCATGACAACAAAAAATATCTAACATGAAATGAAATGTTTCAACTTTCATGAAGCATCATATTCATAATTCATTACCAATGAGTTATAATTGCCAACTTCAAACTTCAAACTTAAATTGTCATAAATTGTCTACAAAAAATATCATAATAAATATGAAAGACTCAACAGTTATAAAAACTACTAGAAACTAGAAAAGACAAGTAAATCTATTATCTATTGCTAATGCTTGGGCCTCTTGCCACGAGAAATGTCTAATTTCTGAGAAGGTCGTGGTGGTCTTCTGGGAGTCTCGAGAGGAGGCATAGTCGGACGACCAGAACCAGAAGGCACATGCCCTCCACGTGAGGATGTAGATGGAGGTGGTGGCAGCAAAGGAAAAGTTGTTGGAACTCAAGCACTGCTATTGGATGGTGGGGGTGGCATGGTTGCTGTTGCTTCATCATCATCCTTCAGAAGTTTTGTTTCCAATTCTTCTAGATGTAGAGCGCCATCCTCCAAATTATCTTCCTCTGGGTTGCTGTCCCAAGTTGTACAATATGATGTATCCTCACGAGCCTAATCACAATAATGGCTCAACAACCTCAAGTTGTAATGCACATAAACCAAGCTTTCTGCCCGATTTCATTGAGTCTATTTCTTCTCACATTATGGATGAAGTTATAGGTGCTCCAACACCTCTCTGCAGAAGAAGTGTTTACAACCTGTGACAACACTTTTTTTGCCAATTTTGGCAAAAATACCTGGTTGCCATATGCATCGCACCATGTGATAGCTTCAAATCTGCCCCTATCTTCCATTGCATGCAAAGAACCAAACACTCAAGTGCTAGTGAAGTATCTGCCTAATTCAAGACGCAAATTAGCACACTCATCCTTATTAGGGACCAACTTGTCTAATGCTTTCATATATCCTTTTTGTACTTCTGGATCTGTATGAGGTTTGGCCCTAACCTCACCCCCAGGTGCATGTTTGCCCAACCAAGATGGAGAGTAGTATTTTGGCATAAGGATATATGCCAAAGCATGTAGTGGAACATTAAGTTTATTCCACCGTGCACACACAAAATCGTGAATCATATCATACAAGTTGGGATCTTTTTCCTGAACAATATCTTTTATTTGCCCCAACATGTTATCCATTTGCTCATACACCTCCCCAATCATTGGTTTATTTGTATCTACAAAACGAATCATGGTATAAATGGGCTCGGTGAATTTCAAAACTTCCCTCACATGTGCCCAAAATAGACCACGAAGAGCAATTTCCTCCACCTGTTCAAAACCTTTCCTGTCAATTGCGATTGGAGCCCTATCCTTTAATACCTATTACAGTTGACTTGATACCATGCTAGCTAATGACTCCCTTAGGCGCCTAAAGGTGAGGTAATATCTTGCAAATCTAGTCTTCGCAATCTTCAATAGTTCCAAATTTGAGTGACTACGAAAAATCCCATGGGTATTGCTATGATTGGTAATAAATTTTATCAATATCTTGCCTCTCTTGTACAAATCACCAATCCATCTCTATTGAGGTTGTTTGTTTTTAATAATATCATGCATCAAAAGGTTCATTGTGTGCACCAAACACCCAAACCAAAATATGTTGGGGTATTTATCCTCAATAATTGCTGCCGTTGCCTTACAATTAGAAGCATTATTAGTGATGACTTGAATGACATTGTATGGCCCAATACGTTCAATTGTTTGAAGTAATGGTTTTGCAATGTTGATGGCAGTCTTGAACTTTTCTAAGTAATCATATGTTGAAAGGAAGATTGCACCACTAGTAGACACAACAAGAACATTTATCAATGGCTTGCCTTTTACATTTGTCCATCCATCAGATACAATGGATACCCCATGCTCATTCCAAGAATTTGTCATGTTACCCAAAGCATTTGTTATTTTTGCTTTTTCATGATCAAGTCCCACAGTTCTAGCCTTGTCATACCCAAGGCTCTTGTATCCTTTGGGGGCATCATTAATGGCAGAAACCATTTCATTCTAATAAGGTGAGCGAAGAACATTGAATGGTATCCCACATGCATAGAGAAATCGGTAAATTTTTGCATCCACATCATTCCTACACCCTTTGTCAAGGAAATCTGATATGGTTCTACGCCTTAAAGGGATGTTTGTTCCCATGCCTCCATATCCACTGGCTTGGGAGGATGTTGATGGAGTTCTTTGTCTAAGTGATTGTGGGCTATCATGTTCAAAACCCTTTGATCTTTTAGCTCTGTATTGGGCTTCCTCCTCTTCCCTTGTGTATTTGGCTCTTTGTGGTGCTGGCACACTTACACAAGTTTTGATTCCTACTTGTTTATCTCCATCCCATGGCATTTTCCCACAGAGGTGCTTTCTAGCATGGGTGTATGAACTTGTGTAAGTTTTTTTGCAATGGAGGCATGTAAATTTAGTGGTTCCACCCCCTTTCCCTACTTCAGGCCTAGAAACATATTTCCACAATGGGGTTTGGTCTGCTTTCGTTTTTGTGCCCTCATCACCTCCACTCTCCTCTTCCTCCTCACCAAGGTACTCCTCCTCTCCAAGGTTTTCAAATCCACCAAAACCCACTTCCTCATCCTCTTCATCATGATCAACCCTCCTTCTACTCTCCAACACCATAATAACAAAAAAAGGAACCAACATCAAGAGAATGCCAAGCCATATAGCCATGATGTTCTTTGGTGGAGTTATAGTTTCTTGCTTGCAATAAAATGGAGGAGTGGAGCACGAGCAGTTTGAGGGGGGGGAGGGGCACTCCCCCATAACCTTGCTTCTATTGGAAAAATCGAATTGGAAAATCCACGATTCTCCTCTGCAAACCAACTTGGCCCTCTCTGTGCAACTCGCACTTCCTCCAGCAACTTGCACTAGCTACTAGAAATGCACATTATCTCTTCTTGAAGCTCGCACTTCCATTAGAAAATTACTTTAGTGAATTTATCTGCCTCCAGCAACTCTAGAAACCCACTTGCAGTGCTTGCAAGAAATCGATCTGGAAACTAGCAATAAAATTGAGCTTCTGGCAACTCGCATTGGATAAATTGGCAATTCACACTATTATCACCCCGAGAAACTCTCCTAGGTTGTATCTCGGAGATGCCTGGGAACATTACAAACTCAACAAAGTGTTGGAAATGGATGAATGGAAGGAATGATGCATATTCAAGCCAGATAACCACTTCTACTATGCTTAACTCCAGACATGGGTGAACACCCCCAGTCTACAAGGCTTTAGACCACCAATTACTCACAGTTTGAGGATTAGGTGTACATGGAAAATACTGACCACATCAGCAGATGCACAAGACCATGTGATGGCCGGTTGCAACCAGTAAAGAGGTCTGCAAATCTATTTCCTAATGCACAGACAGGATGATAGCTCTCTGGCACTAAGTAAACAGAAACTTGCATAACACATTCAATGATACATACTAGACTTCAACACAGAGGTGGGATGACAGCCCCTCTAATGCTAAATATCAAGAGCACATGAACAAATGCATAACAGGCACAACCTAGAACATAGTAGAAATGGAAAGTGAGCAATTAATAGCAAAAGAAGCTTGTATTAGCTGAAAATGAAGACCAGACGCTGCAAGTATCAAAGTAGTTACAGTCTCCAGAAGTTGAACCTTACATCAAAACTACAACCATCAACCCTGATTACATCTCTTTTCTGGGTATATATAAAGTTTGATTACAAAGGTATTTTGTTGTTCCATGTGTGGAGGGGTCATAATGGACCACCAACCACCTTAACTCTCTGATGGAGTCTCTGCTGCAATCTGCTTGCTTCCATGAATGAATTTGATCTTCTCGGATGCTCCGTTGTACTTCTCGAGCAGGTGGAGTGTAATATGGATGACCTTCCATGACTGATAAATGCGCGGATCTGCTCGAGGCACGTCCTCCTCCCCTCGGCCATACTGCTTGTTGAATGCGGTGGTTTGTTGCGCTGTACTACTCCATCACTGCTTTGTCGGTTTAGGATGAGCTGCGTGTGTTGTGCTGTCGCCTTTCCCCTTCTAGCCTTATGTCTCTTTCTTGAAATCGCTATTCGGGCTTTTGCTTTCCCTTTAAAATGTTTTAATAATGAATGTTTTCTGTTTTACACAGAAAACACTGTAACACTGTAAATCCCGCCCATTCTGCTTCTTTTGGACTTCAGAAGTCCTCAAGCATGGTTTAATTGTTTATCGGGTCTGCCCTTCAGGTCGCTGTCGCATGTCGCACTCGGCCGATTCCCTCGCTTCCCTTTGCCTTTGGAAATTCATAAAAAACGCTGGAAAATATGAAAAATTGCCTCTGGCAGACTTCAAGAATTATAAATTTCCCTTCTCGGACCCTTTCGGGTTCGGGCTTCATCGCAATCGTAAGGCTCCAAGGCTCCCCTTTGTATTTTCATTTATCTAATGAAAACATACAAAATACATTGAAAACGGCTTGGGCGGGGACTTGAAATTTTATAAGAAATCATTTGTGATGCCATCGGGTCCGGCCCATCGGGTCGCATGCATGCATATGTAAAGGCCCTGCCCCTTTGGTTTTCCCGATTGCGATCCGCCGATGCGATGATCGGTGATTGCTGATCGGCCGTGTCCTGTGCCCCTTTAAGCCTGCCCACTCTGCTTGGCCGATATGTGATTAACCGACTAGATCTGGGCCGTTGATCGGCTAGATCTAACGGTGGCTGTGCAATGTCCAGTTTAAGCCTGCGGAAATGCTTTTGCATGATTTTAGAGTGTTTTGAGCCTCCCGATAGTGTATTTCCGCCCTTCCAAGGGCTCTCCTCTTGCGATGGTTTTGACTTTGAATGATCCTTAAGAGGATTCTGAAGACTTTTGGGGAAACTTGGATCCTTTGGCGTGATTTTAAGCAGATTTTCAGACTTTGGGAGTTTCTTGGATCCATTTTTTATCCTTTTGTATAACAGAGCTAACACTGGCTCCTTCTGGGGATGAGATCCTCCCTGTGAGGTCTCAAGAACCTACAGATCAATGCCTTTCTGATGAAAACAAATTAGCAAAATTCCTAGTGTTCCATTGGGCATGGAGTCTGACTGAACCTACACTAAAACTGATAAAACAAAATATTTACAACTTTAAGGCCAAAAGACCTTAAACAACATAAATTTTTAGAAAACGCCCACTGACTGGGCCATCAAAAACTGCTTCTCCTCCCATACTTTTCAGCATGAAGGTATTGTTCCCTTGGATTTGAGAAATGATAAAAGGCCCTGTCCAGAAAGCATCGAACTTCCCATGATTGCCTTTCTTTTCTTTCAGTGTATCCCACTTCAGAACCAAGTCTCTAGCTTGAAAATTATCTGATTTTGTCTTCTTGTCAAAAGCTTCCTTGATCTTTTTCTGATGTGTTGCAGACTTTTCAACCAGTTGTTCTCTGATCTGATGCACTTCTGCTAAATCAACGATCCTTTTTGCCATGTCTTCTTTCTCATTATGTCCTTGTTCAGTCAGAGGAAGGAGCAAAGGGTTTATTGGCCTCAGCTTCTATTTGAAAGGGATGGTGTCTTTCTGTAAAGGAATTTTGTGCTGGATGATTTTCTTATCATACGTTTTCAGGTCACTATATTCCCAGGCAAAGACATCAACAAACTGCCTCATTAAATTCCAGTATTCAGAACATTGGTCAGCAGACAGATGAGTGGACAAATTTACGTATCTAGGCTGATCGGGACTCCCTATATCATGCTTACAGACTGCAGACTGATCTTCATTTTGGGCAGCTTTATAAGGCACGTCATTCTGGTCAAACAGTCTTTCTAGAGGAATTAAGCCTTTAGGTATATGATTGCCGGGGAGTTGGACAATACTATCTTTGCCAATTTTATTTCTAAGCTGAGACTGGGGGTCTTCTTCTAAAGCTTCATTATCTTGGTCAATTTGCATTTCAGAAAATTCATCAATGACTTGCAAGAATCTGTTCACTTCATCATCATCTTCAATCTGCTCCTCCTCAGCCTGAACAATTGGTTTCTTGAGCTGCATTGAGGCCTTCCGAGATTCTTCTATTTGGAGAATACATGCTCCAAAATCGGTATCCACAGCATAAATGGGATGATTGGAAGGATTCTTCTCATCATTGATGATGTATGCCAACTGTGCTTCTCTGTACAATCTCCTGCTTTCTCCTCCAAAAACTGGGACAGTGGCATAAGATAAATCATTCTGCAATGTCCCACCCAGTCTCTTAATCCACCCTCTGGACAACAACATGCCAAACTTGGGAGGGATATCTGCTACCACAATATCCATCATCATGCTCTTCATGGGCAGCTGAGTTAGGGTAATGGCTAGGTCTTTGATCAATCCTAGGCATTTTACTTTCCTTGAATCAAAAGAGAATAAATCATGATATGGTCTGGTGATGTCAAGGCCTAGCTCTTCCATGACGGCTTTAGGCATCAGATTGTGGCTAGCTCCCGTGTCTAGCAGGCAATTGTGGAGGATTTTATCATGAATAGTCAAGGAGACATAAAAAGATGGAGAACTATTATCAGTAGGTTCAGTCATTGGGCTAAGCACAGCTGCAGGCCTATCATCTTGCAAATTGACAGAGTCATTGGAGGTTTGTGTGGATCTCAGCTCAAGAGCTTCAAGGATAGGCTTTCTAAACACTTCACTCTTTACCAACTCTATCAGAGGCACAACTATTTTTAACTTCTGGACTTCTGCTTCAAAGCTGAAAGGAGAAGGGGACTTGTCAAGACCTCTTACCTCTTGAGCTGGTGCTTTGAGGATGACTGGATCAGCTGCTGGTCTTCTCTGTCTGATATTCTGTGACTCTGTTTGGACAACAGCTCTTTGGGCAGGATTCTCCTTGACATTTTTTGCATTTGACCTCAGATTATATCTTTGCTGCTCCTCAGTTTGTAGAACAGCCTCTCTGTCCCACCTTTGACTGTCTTGTTCCTGCAGCAAAGATTCTTTGTATGCAGCCAATGTCAAAAAGGCAGCACTGCCTTTATCTTCCATACAATGAATTTCATCCTCATCTTCAATTTGCTCCTCCTCCATGACCACATTTTGGAAAGGAGCTTTAACCTTCTAATCTTCGCTAGCTTCTTTATCCCTCTGAATTATTTGTAACTGTTTATTTGCTCTTCTGAATGGGTTGGGATTTCTTGGAGCAAATGTATTTGGGAGCCTTGCCTCCCCAGAGTTCTGCTCAACCTTCAGCTTAGATATTTCAGCAGCCAATGACTCTATCATTCTAGTCATTTTATCTGATTTAGGCTTTGAAGATGAAGCAGAGGAAGAAGAAGCCTCATTTCTCTGCCTTCTTCTATCAGCATGAATTTTGAGCTTTTCTGTAGCCATGATATTAGACTCTACTTCTAGGGCTGCATCTTGCATGTCTGCCAGAGTAGCACACCTTCTTTCTCTCAGCAGCAAACATAAATCAGAGTCAAAGGCACTGGCATAGGCAAGTTTGGCAGAGGTGGGTGTAGGCTTTACTTCAGCTGGTATCTTACTATACATACGATTAAATCTCTTATTAAAATCAGGCAATGATTGCCCATTCTCTCTCTTCAGGTTACCAAACTCAATATGATAATATAGCAGGTCCTTCTTATCTCCCCATTGCTTCAAAAATGCATCATCTAAAGCTTCAATGTCAGCAATAGATCCAAGGGGCAGTTCTCTGAACCACTTTCTAGTCTCTCCATCAAGGCTCTGGACAAAAACTCTCATCCACACATCATTTTCACTGATGTCTAAGTTATCAGCATAACTATAAAAAGACTCAAGGTGTTCTTCAGCTGTTACTCCTTTTGTACCAATAAACTTAGGCATGTATTTCTGATATTCTCCCGCAGGCATGGGATTCAAAGGAACAGGCAAGACCAAAGGTCCATATCTAGCAGCAACGATTCTTTCTATCTTTGTAGGTGCTTGCTGGCCTGCCATGACTGGGGTAGGTGGAAGGATACTGGTAGCTTGAGCAGTATGGAACAATGAAATGGATGACAGAGACAAAGGGATGTTATGGACTGTATGGGAAGCTTTCTTTGGACTGAGATTCAAAGGGGAACTAAATGGACAAGGAGCTTTATGAATCTCTGCAGGTATTTTTTCACTAGCAACACTAGGCTTTATATCTTCAAATTGTGTATTCTCAACTACAAACTCCTCATGCAGAGACAAATAAGATTTCTTGGGCTTACCTGATCGTGATGCTCCTTTCTGTGATGTTTTCTTCGGGTTAACAATCTTCTAAGGGTCAGGCACTAGAACAGTTGGTAATTCCTGAGGATTTCTTCGAGTGTGTCTCACGAATTGAGCCAGGACTATAACGTGGAGTCGCCAAAGGTTGATCTTCCTCCAGTGGAGTCGCCAGATAGATGATTACAACCAGAAATGTGCCCAGACTTTGTCTATCATCAAAATATGGAACTGTGTCGTCTCCCAGGGAAGTTGAGCTTCAATCTCCTCTCCCCGGCAACGGCGCCAATTAATGTTATCACCCCAAGAAACTCTCCTAGGTTGTATCTCGGAGATGCTCGGGAACATTACAAACTCAACAAAGTGTTGGAAATGGATGAATGGAAGGAATGATGCATATTCAAGCCAGATAACCACTTCTACTATGCTTAACTCCAGACATGGGTGAACACCCCCAGTCTCCAGACTACAAGGCTTTAGACCACCAATTACTCACAGTTTGAGGATTAGGTGTACATGGAGAATACTGACCACTCCAGCAGATGCACAAGACCATGTGATGGCCGGCTGCAACCAGTAAAGAGGTCTGCAAATCTATTTCCTAATGCACAGAGAGGATGACAGCTCTCTGGCACTAAGTAAACAGAAACATACATAACACATTCAATGATACATACTAGACTTCAACACAGAGGTGGGATGACAACTTCTCTAATGCTAAATATCAAGAGCACATGAACAAATGCATAGCAGGCACAGCTTAGAACAGAGTAGAAATGGAAAGTGAGCAATTAATAACAAAAGAAGCTTGTATCAACTGAAAATGAAGACCAGACGCTGCAAGTATCAAAGTAGTTACAGTCTCCAGAAGTTGAACCTTACATCAAAACTACAACCATCAACCCTGATTACATCTCTTTTTTGGGTATATATAGAGTTTGATTACAAAGGTCTTTTGTTGTTCCAGGCGTGGAGGGGTCATAATGGACCACCAACCACCTTAACTCTCTGATGGAGTCTCTGCTGCATTTTGCTTGCTTCCATGAATGAATTTGATCTTCTCGGATGCTCCGCTGTACTTCTCGAGCAGGTGGAGTGTAATATGGATGACCTTCCATGACTGATAAATGCGTTGATCTGCTCGAGGCACGTCCTCTTCCCCTCAGCCATACTGCTTGTTGAATGTGGTGGTTTGTTGCGCTGTACTGCTCCATGACTACTTTGTCGGTTTGGGATGAGCTGCGTGTGCTGTGCTGTCGCCTTTCCCCTTCCAGCCTTATGTCTCTTTCTTGAAATGGCTATTCGGGCTTCTGCTTTCCCTTTAAAATGTTTTAATAATGAACGTTTTCTGTTTTACACAGAAAACACTGTAATACTGTAAATCTCGCCCATTCTGCTTCTTTTGGACTTCAAAAGTCCTCAAGCATGGTTTAATTGTCTATCAGGTCCGCCCTTCAGGTCGTTGTCGCATGTCGCACTCGGCCGATTCCCTCGCTTCCCTTTGCCTTTGGAAATTCATAAAAAATGCTGGAAAATATGAAAAATTGCCTCTGGCAGACTTCAAGAATTATAAATTTCCCTTCTCGGACCCTTTCGGGTTCGGGCTTCATCGCAATCGCAAGGCTCCAAGGCTCCCCTTTGTATTTTCATTTATCTAATGAAAATATACCAAATACATTGAAAACGGCTTGGGCGGGGACTTGAAATTTTATAAGAAATCATTTGTGATGCCATCGGGTTCGACCCATTGGGTCGCATGCATGCATATGTAAAGGCCCTGCCCCTTTGGTTTTCCCGATTGCGATCCCCCAATGCGATGATCGACGATCGCTAATCGGCCATGTCCTGTGCCCCTTTAAGCCTGCCCACTCTGCTTGGCTGATATGTGATTAACCGACTAGATCTGGGCCGTTGATCGGCTAGATCTAACGGTGGCTGTGCAATGTCCAGTTTAAGCTTGCGGAAATGATTTTGCATGATTTTAGAGTGTTTTAAGCCTCCCGAGAGTATATTTCCGCCCTTCCAAGGGCTCTCTTGCGATGGTTTTGACTTTGAATGATCCTTAAGAGGATTCTGAAGACTTTTGGGGCAAACTTGGATCCTTTGGCGTGATTTTAAGCAGATTTGCAGACTTTGGGAGTGTCTTGGATCCATTTTTTATCCTTTTGTATAACAGAGCTAACACACACTAGCTAAATCGACCTCCCTCTTGCAGAATAATTCAACCTCCTTCCTTCTCTTGGAAAACTGTGATCTATGTGAAGAATTTCTCTAAAACTTCTCTTCTTGATTTCTCCTGCTGAAACCCCACTGCTGGTATTCTCCACACTATCACTGTGTCCTTGCTCTCATTTCAATTCACTATATCTCTAAAAGCCCCATCGATCTCCTCTTATAATCCCTCGTTGAGTAATCAATGACCATGATCTAATCACAATTGATGGCTAAGATCATTTTGACTTCTAAGAATCACTTTTCTAGAAGTCTCTAAAGAGAAATCGATTTGTCTCAATTAATCTCGATTAATTAACCACTTTTCCTAAGTTAGGCCTAGGAAAATAATTAAACTGGCTAATTAAATCTAATTCAGACAATTTTCCTTAGAAACTTTTTTTGGGTATTGAAGATAATTAATCCATCTGTGTTTATAACCTTGTAGACACCACTTGATACTAGAACACTTGTCTGAGCTACAAAAACTAAACTCCATTTTAACAAGGAAGGTGTTCTTCATAACACCCAACATATCTCTAAAGAAGATGAATCTTGCTTTCCCTAAGGCCTTTGTCAGAATGTTTGCTACCTGCTGATGTGTAGGTATATACTATAGCTAAACTATCATGTGTTGTACATAGTCCCTGATGTCGATATGCTTGGACATGTCATGAAACACTGGATTCTTAGAGAACCTGATGCAACTCTGATTGTTGCAGTGTATCACTATTGTTTTTACCCTTTGACCAAACAAGGCTACCAACAGCTTCTGAAGCCAAATTTACTCGCATGTCTCCCTGCTAGCTGCTATGTATTTTGCCTCTGCAGAACTCAGTGCCATGGACTTCTGCTTCCTACTGTACCAAGAGACAACTCTTGATCCCATGCTGAAGCAACACCTTGAAGTGCTTTTCCTGTCCACTGTACTGCCTGCCCAGTCTGCATTAGTATAACCCACCAACCTGATACCATCACCTCGAGCATATCTGATCCCATACTTGATTGTACCACACGCTTTGTCGCTATGCAATGCACTCTCTTTGGTTCAACCATGAATTGACTGAGAGATTTTACTGCAAAGGATATATCTGGCCTGGTGTTGACCAAATACATGAGAGAACCAATCAACTGCCTGTATAAGGTGGGGTCTACATCCTTCTCCCTGGATGCGTCTACCTTTCTCCAATTCGTGATCATGGATGTAGACATGGCTCTGCGATCCTCCATCCTGAACCTCCTCATGATCTCATTGTAGTATTTCCCCTACCCAAGGAAACTCCATGCCTAGAAAGTAGTGCATAAGTCCCAAGTCCTTCATCTCGAACTCTGCTGCAACGTCCCTCTTGCACTCCTCTATGATCCCTAGTGAACCTGTTAGAAACAAGTTGTCCACATACAGAACAAGAATGAGAATCTCACCCCCAACCACAAAGTATTAGAGGTTTTGTTAAAATTGGCAACTAGGGCTAAACTCCATGAGGATCACCTTATTCATGGCTAATAATATTTTATTATATTCCTCTCGTCGAGAGGTGTAGGATTGATCTAAAGATCATCCGATTCCGATAAGTATTTATGGAGATATGAATTTATTTTGATTATGGACAAATTGTCAAAGTCGGCCAGCAACTTATGTAGGCTCAGAAGCCCAACAGACACATCTATTCATCATCAACGTTTGCATATAAATACAGGATGTCTCCTCCTCATTTGGACACACACTTCTCATCCATCTCTCTCTCTCTTCTGCGCAGAAAAGAGTCTCTCTCTCTCTCCTGCGCAGATAGGTCTCTCTCTCACACGTGGGAAGGAAGGACGCAGTTTTCTAAGGGTTTACAAACTGCAGATTGGAACTTTGACCAGCGTTGACCAACATTCTCTCTCTCTTGACTGCGCAGTAGGTGAAGCTGACTCTCCTTGGAAATCCGAAATTTTTGGCACAGGAATCGAGGTGATCTGACCTCTGGTTTGGAAGATATTGACTGCCCTAGTTTAGGGCTGATGCCGATGATACTGATGCTGATGAATGCTGATGCCGCTGACGCCAATGATGTTGATGCCACTGATGCCGATGATGCTGATGCTGCTGATGCCGATGATGGTGATGCCGATGATGCTGATGCCGCTGATGTTGATGATGCTGATGCCAATGATGTTGATGCCATTGATGCCGATGATACTGATGTCATTGATGCTGATGATGCTGATGCTGCTGATAGGGTTTGCTGCTGCTGATATAAATCAGAGTTTTGTACTATTTCTCTCTGTTGAATTATTGAAGATAAAAGAAGATTTGATCAAAGGGTTTCCGCATATTGGGGTTTGTCCTTGGCTAGCTACCACATCTTGTGTCTCTTGTCTTGGCTTGTTTTCTGTTGATTGTTTAATGTTCTATCTGCACTTTACTTATGTACATGTGATTGCTAATTTGTGGATAATAATAAGAAAGATAAGTAAACTTCTCTAAGCATAGAACATACCATAATTTAACAAGTTTGCATCTGTCTCACTCTTCACGAAGTCCATTCCTTGCGAGTCTCTATCAATGTGCTCATACCATTCCTTGGGAGCCTGCTTGAGCCCGTACAAAGCTCTCTTCAGTCTGCACACGTGGGTCTCTCTACTGTGTTTTACAAAGCCCTCCGGTTGTTTTATGTATACCTCCTCTTCCAATTCACCATTGAGGAACGTCGTCTTGACATCCATCTGATAAATTTTCCATCCCATCTGTGTTGCAAATGAGATCACAACTCGTATAGAATCATATCTGACCACAGGAGCGAATGTCTCCTCATAGTATATTCCCTCCTTTTGAGAGAACCCCTTGGCCACGAACCTTGCCTTGTATTTCTCGATGCTGCCATCTGCACCGTGCTTGATCTTAAAGATCTAATGTGATCCAACCACCACCTTATCTATTGATCTAGGCACAATATCCCACACATCGTTCTGCATGGTTGAGGTATATTCCTCAACTATCACATCTCGTCACACCTGCTGCTATGCAGCCTCTTGATAGTTAGAATGCTTGCTATCTTCCAACTGACCGATTAATGCCATGTAGCCAGTGTATCTGTCTGGTTGTCTTCACTGTCTACTACCCATATTAGGAGCTCCCACAAACTCTTGAGCATCCCGAAGTGTCTGTTGAACCTCATGGTTCCTCCTGCCAACTGTAGAGGATGGAATGTCAACTTCCATGTCCTCCTGATGCATCTGTTGCTCCATACTTTGCGAACTCTCAGGAACTCCTGCACCTGAGCCTGTGCTCATATTGGTAACTGTACTCGCGCTCTGTTGCCCTTGATCCTGTTTCTTAATCCTTGGAGCTTCTGCTGGCTGCTCACTCTGATCATCTGTTGGCAAATCTATGGACCTCTTGTATGCCTTGTCCTCCATGAACTTGACATCATGCCTGACAATAATCTTCCAGCCCCTGGAATATGCCTTTGAGGTCTCACTGTACCCCACAAAGTACCCCCTCTATGCAGTTTGATCCAACTTGGAACATGTATCTCCTAGAATGTGACAATACACCAAACTGCCAAATATCATGAAGTGGCTGACATATGGCGTCTTCCCTATAAATGCTTCCTTCGGTGTCATCTTTCCAATTGCTTTATGTGGGACCCTGTTTTGTATATGTACTTTCGTACTGCATGCCTTTGCCCATAAGTAATGTGGCATGTCTTGGTCATCCAACATAACCCTCACTGCCTCCGATATTGAATGATTCTTCCTCTTAGCGACCCCATCTTACTGTGGGTTGTAAGGAACCGTCCACTTTCTCTTGATTCCTGCCTTAGTACAGAACTCTTGGAACTTTTTCCCCATGTACTCGTCTCCCTTGTCTGATCGAAGAATCTTCACCTTCTTGCCTGTCGAATTCTCCACAAGAGATTTGAAGTCTTGGAAGTGACTGAAGACCTTGTTGACCACACTTTGTCAATAGTTCAAGGAAGCAGAATACAAAGACGTGAATAAATTTTTTGAAAGTTCAAAGTCTTCACTCACCACTATTGTATCATTGTAAACCCAATTTCTGCAAGTTGTATTGTAAATGATGCTAGTATGACCATTTAATTATGTAACAACACCTAGGTAAGTCTTTGATTTTGGCAAAAGATTTCATCCTAGGAAGTTTTTTAATGTCACTGAATCATGTGTGTTTCTAAACATGAATAATCGACATAATTTTTCTTCCAGCTTAAACTGTGATGTTCCTTTTTTGGTGTTCCTTATGGCATGGTTAGGATGGACGTTCAGGGTTGGAGGCAGATAGGTCAAAGGTGCAGGTTTACGTCATTAACGCGCTCAGGGGCTTTTGGAGATGTTTTATGGGGTCTGGAGGAGTTCACTTTCCATCTTCCATCATCAAGATTGATTTTGCACAACTCGCTTCTCGTTCCATTGCATTATGATCATTCCCGTAAAACGGGGTTATTATCTTAACCGACTGGATGGGGGTGGCATCTCAACTTGATCATCATCATCCTGGATAAGAGCATCCTCCAATTGCTCTAATCGCAACACTCCATCCTCCAAATTGGGCTCCTTTGGATTTTTGTCCCAAACCTTAAGGTCTTTATTAGTCTTTGCATCATCACAATAATGGGACAACAATCGCAAGTTGTAGTGAACATAAACCAAGCTCTCTGCCTGGTCTAAACTTAACCTGTTCCTTTTAACACTATGGATGAAAGAATAAGAGCTCCAACACCTCTCTGCAGAAGAAGTGTTTACCACTTGTGATAGCACCCGCAATGCCAAAGTTTGTAGAAGTGGAGTAGCACCTCCATGCATGTTCCACCACTCAAGAGAAGATAAATTCTCTCGATCTCTAATTGCATGCATGCTCCCAAATGGACCAGTGCTAAGCGTATAGTTGCTCAAATGTTTCCGTAGCATGGCAGACTCCTCCTCATCAGGGACTAATTTATCCAATGCTTTCATATAACCAGATAGAACCTCTAGATCTAGGTGTGGTTTTCTCCTGCCCCCCCAAGTGTTGGTGTTGAAAGCCATGATGGATGATAGTATTTAGGTGTCAGAACATATGCTAAGGTATGCAATGGAATGTTTAGCATATCCCATCGTTTTTCCACCTCTGCACGAATATAATTGTACAAGGTGATATCTCTAGGCTCAAAAATGTCTTTAATTTGCCCCAACATGCTATCCATTTGCTCATACACCTCCCCAATTATTGGCCGATTTGAATTTGCGAACTTGATCATTTAATAAATTGGTTTGTTGAATTGCAAACATATTTAATCTGTGACCAAAGGTTGTCAAGAATAGTGTCCTTGGCTACATTAGCACCATCTCTATCAGTGTTAATGTCCTCCCATGATTCAGAGGTCACCATATTAGTTAAAGCTTGTCTCACCTTCACTAGCTGCCTAAAGGTGAGGTAATAACTTGCAAATCTTGTTTTTGCAAGTTTAAGCAACTGCAACTTGGAGTAAGTGCCATAAAAGTAGTTTACCCTTGTATGCCCTGTGATAAATTTAATGAGTTGCTTCCCTCTCTTGTAAAACTCATTAATCTATCCACATTCTTTATGCTTCACAATATCATGCATCAAAAATTTCAATGTGTGCACTAAGCACCCGGACCAAAAGATGTGTGGATGAGTACGCTCAATAATTTTTCTTGCTGCCTTACAATTTGCTGCATTATCAATGATCACTTGAACCACATTATTAGGACCAACATCTTTGATTGATTGCAATAGGAGATCTGCAATGTTTTGGGAAGTTGCACTGATGGAGGAGGAGTCATGACATGAAATAAACACTGCACCACTAGCAAAAACACCAAGAACATTTATCAAATGTTGGTTTCTAACATTTGTCTACCCATCTGATACAATGGATAGCCCACAATCAACCCACTCATTTGTAAAACGTGCCAAAGCTCTTTGAACCTTTACTTTTTCTCTTTCTAATAACACTGTTCTAGCTTTCTCATAGTTGGGGCTCTTGTATCCTTTTGGGGCTTCATTGATGGCCTTAACCATATCATGCCAATAGGGAGAGTGAAGCACATTCAATGGTACAACGCAAACACAAAGAAACTAGACTATCTTTCCATCCACATCGTCCCTATCAGCAACATTAAGGAAATCCCCTATTGTTCTTCTACTTCCAGAGGTTACAGAAGTACCATGAGGAGATGAGCTACCAAATCTAGAGGTTGCACTTGATTCAGAATGAGTTTTTTGTTTCTTGTTTTTCTGTTTGCATGTATTTTCTTCTTTGTTCAGCGGAAACCTTTGGGCAAATTGCTATCCCCACGACACCCTTTTTGTCATCACTGTCCAACATCCCACAAAGATGCCTCCTCACACGGGTATATGAAACACTATATGGTTTTCCTCCAGGACAACCATGAGGGCACAAAAGCTTGTAGCTTCCACCACCTTTTCCCCCTTCAAGTTTGGTCACATAATTCCACAAGGGTGTCAATGCAGCGTTCCCCTCTAGCATTTCAGTGTCCTCTTCATCCCCTTCATCTTCAAACCCCCCCCTCCTCATCATACATTGGGTGACTCATATGGGGATCACTATCCTCTTGTTCTTCTTCCCTTGTATTCCTACTCCCCCTTGCCATCATGAAAATCAAAAGTGGAATGATACATAGAAGCCAAAAGAACACCATTTTGGAATATGAATATAGATGGACAACCTACAATGAAATGAACAAGAAGAAAGAATGGGAAAGAGTAGGAGAGGGAGGAGAAAAATACAAACAACAATGACAGAAAAATGAGGGAGTTTGGGGTTTGCACTTACCTCTTTAGCTCTTGTAGATGGAAGCCCTTCTTTACTCCTCCAAGCTCCTCCTCCTTCACTGCTCCTAGCTCCTCCTCCTTCACTCCTCCAAGCTCTCCTCAAGCCTCTCTTCTCCAAGCTCTCCAAAAATACAAGAGTGAGGAAATGAGAGGGGGAAATGAGCTTTATCCCCATCTATTATTTCCCTAACTCAACCTAAACCCACCCCCAACTCAAGTTAGAGAAAACAAAAAAATGAGTTTTTTGGGTCGATCACCATGGAATCGTCTGTTGAACATCGAAGTTGCTCGTGATCTGTACGGATCCGTGCCTGATCCGCCGCAGATTTGAGGTGGATTCGTAGTTCAAAAATCCGGAACTGCGGATCAGGCCGACATGGTTCTGAATTTCCAAGAACCTGTGTTTGTCGGCTTGATTTGCAGTTCCGGATTTCCGAACCACAGATCCGACGACGAATCCCCCATGGATCCGTACGGGACGCGGATCCCGGTTTGGATCCTTGGGGGGGGGGCATTTCGTGTAACTTTGCTTAGGAGTATCAAACTACAACTTGTAAATCCTACTACTCCTAACTCCAATAGCTATGGGTGATTTCCTATCCTTGTGCTTGATCAACATGTGCGCCCCTCTAAAGAGTACATTGTACCTTTATCTTGATGAATAGATACAAAAATCAAGTTCATACCCAAGCCTAACACATGCAACACATCATGGATGGGAGTTGGCTTGCCATTCTCCCTCTTAAATAGAATAATCCCTCTCCCAACTGAATTGCACTTGGAATTGTTCCCCATCTGAAAATGGAATCAAATGTCCTCTTCCTTGTAACTAGAGAAGTACTCCATAACTCATGTTATATGAAATGACGCCCCATTGTCTATGTACCAAACACCTTGTGAGGTTGAGCTAGTCAGGCAAGCTATGAGTGCAAACTCTCGTTCCATCTTGCTAGCGAGCTCATCTCGACTTGTCGAAGTCGTCGTCTGCTTCTTGCGTTTCTTCTCGCTTTTCTTCCTCTGCGGGAATTGTTGACATAGTTTCCAAACTCGTGACAACCGTAGCATTTGACCTTAGAAAGGTCCTTCTTCTTCTCACCTTTTGGGTTAGGTCTTTTGGTAGACCCCTTCTCCATTTTCCCTTATACAGCTAGGGCTGCGTTTTCCTGTCACTCCTTACTTTTTTGTGCCTTACTATTGTTCCTAGTGACAAGACTAAGTCTAAGCTCCTCTCAAGTGAAATCACTCCACAACCGATCCCAACTTGGTAAGGTGTCTCATCCATTAATGACTTGAATGAAGACATCCCACTGTTTAGTAAAGCCATTAAGGGCTATTCACACTAGCTCGTCATCTTCCCGTTTATCTCCAACAACTGCTAACTCGTCCTTGACAAGTCTAAGTCTAGTGAGATAACTAACAATGTCTTCACCCTTATTCATCCGAGTGTTCCTCAACTTCTCTCTAAGAATCAACTTCTTGTTTTTGGTAGCATTATGGTACAAATTTATGACGATACCCTACATCTTCTTCGTTGTTTCTAACTTCGTGATATGGGGAACTATATGATCCTTAACACCATCAAGGATAATCCTCCTTACTTTAGCATTCTCCTTATATGCAAGAAGTTGTGTTGGATTTGTAGGTACTGCTACAACATTGGTCGCATACTCCTTGAGACCATTTTCTTCCAACAACAAGAAAATTCTAGCTTTCTAGACACTAAAATTAGAGGCACCATCCAATCTGTCCTAATCTCTCAATCCTACTGAAGCCATTTCTGAAAAATTCTCGAAAAATATAGCAACAACCCAAATAAATCTGAAGAAGTCAAATTGGGTTTTATAAACCCTCGATTTTCTCTTCCTGTGCTTGCATTGAGCCTCTTTTTCCCCCAGATCCGCTCTCACACGATGTGAAAATTTTAAAACTATTGCAGTTAATCTGGTTATTATTCACCTATCTTTAAAAGATTATTTGACTTCTGTAAATTATATACGACAAATACTGAATAAAACACTACTGCAGCTTCACCAAAATTAAATCACAGGAATTGAGAAAATTGTTGAGTATGTTGTCATTGATGTCAAAGTAGCAGGTGCAGGATGTCAAAGTGGGTACAAGATATCGTCATTAATGTCCTTGGTATGTCGTCATGCATGGATGAAATGATGCAGTGATGCAACCCTAGCTCTAGGGTTTGTTTTCCCTGGATGATGATCATACCCTGCACTTGTTGGAGATTTTGATGATGCAGATCATTGTGTCCCTCTTGAAGACCCTCGCTAGTGGATTCTACTCATCATGTTGACTCCGTTGATATGTGGAGTGTTTCGTGGGCCCTCACGGTTTGGGAGATACGCTTATTGAAAATGGTGCCCCCTTCTTGTGGTAAAAAACCCAACACATTGATGATGTGGCATTACTTTACTGGCTAGACGATGGCGATATTATTTTAATTATTAAAAGGATATTGTATGGTCCAAAATAAGTGGGAAATTTTGGCTCAAATGAAGGTTCAATTTTGAATTCTCCTAAAATATCAGGCGACCTCCTAAAATATTTTAATTTTGGTTAAAAATGAATTTAAAATTCAAATTCCAAAATGAATTTCCCTCCCAAATGGAAATCGACTGCCCTCCTAGACATTCATCCAAAACTATAAAAGGATGATCCATCCCCTTCAAATTATAAGTGAGAAAATATTCGCTATTATCTCTGAGATTTAATTCAATGAGGAGGAAGATGGTTTTTGGGCTTGTGGTTGTCTTTCTTTTAAAAAGGGTTTTGCTGCTTATTTTTAAATGATTGCAGGTGGCTCTCACTCCATGGTTGAAGAACTGTTTTCAATATATTCTGAAGCAGATCGTTCAAAACTGGTATGTGGATGTCTGAAATTTGCGACTGAAAACAACTCGTTGACATACTAGTCCATTCTCCTTTGATGCATTTATTCCTGTTGAAAAACTAGGACAATTTGTGGACAATTTCATCAATAGCTTTGTTGGTCATGACTCTTGGAGCCAGACACTTCAAGCTGTGCGATCTATTAAAACTTGCAGCCTGTAGATCTGATTTAAAGGTTGATCTGAAGAACTATTTCGTTGGGCTCTTAATATTCAAGTGATCTATCTTCTGTAGCCTGCTTTTTCTTGGTTGAAATATGCTCAGACACAGTACTGAAAGGGCCTGTCACAGTTCACACTATTCTTTGCGTTTCTGAAGTTGACTTGACAGTAAATTATGACTCTACTGCCTCTATAAGAAGGAAAGTTGTTTTTTAAGCAATGTTTGCAATTTTTGTTTGGCATCTCATGAAGTTTCGACCCTCTTGAATATTAGATCTGAGGCACGTCTTAACAGGACTATGAAGTAATTCGCTCTTTCCATTTGCGGCCAGGAAGGTTATTAAAGGTTTTTGGTTCGTTATTTTGGGTTTGTATGGGTTTCGTTAGGTTATTTTGATCATGGTCTTGCAGGTGTTTAATATACAAGTAGAAGGACCAATGCCTAAGGGTTTTGACTCTGTTTTTCATACCTGGAAATCGTAAAGTACCTTGCTTTCCATGCATAATACTTGAGCATATTCCGCTTGAGTGAATATTTGTTGGTTGGGCTTCGTTTTACCTTCTGGAACGCGATTGGTATAGGGTTCTGTTGTAGCTGCTACAACAACACCCAAATTTTTTGGCCATATCCAAAATTTTGGGTCCCCTACTCCTCGCCTCAGACTATTAGGGTTTTGATTGGGCCTTCAGCTGGTTACTCTCCCCGCGACCCTTCCTATCAAACCTTGTTGATGTACCCATTCACACTTCACATATTGAATTCACACATCATGTGTTGTCTCAGATACTGACCTTATGATTGCATTAGGGTTTTGAAGGTTTGTTGCTTCATTGATGTGTTAAGAGTCTCCCATGATTTTGAAACTTATCTTTCCATAATATGCATCGCGATCAGTAGAGGCCCTATATTTGGACGAGCATGAATTCAATTTGTCTTTCCTTATGATTGACCATATTAGGGTTTGAGAGAAACCCTAGATTGTCAAAAGAGTGATCCCCTTCCTGTTTTAACCTAATTCGCATGCCTCTAGGGGCGCATTCTCATCGGCATCACATGACATCATGGTGAGAGTCATTGCAAAACATATTCCCCTAGGTTCTTGACTGGTCCTACACCTTAGCATGTGCATTAGGGTTTGTGGGAATTGTATGCTCCCTTGCATCCTTGTAACCCTAGACATATGTGATTGAAGGTCCAACCCTGCTTTGAATTAATCCCCACTCTCTAGGGTGCTTATCATCTTCACCCTGCTCATCTTATCTCGAAGCATGATCACATCAGTAGCATTAGGGTTTATGGGAATACCTTTTGTCGATGACTTTGCCTCACCATCATCCTCATCCCTTCCAAATTCATTAGGGTTTATGTATTGTTATCCTCATCATGCGCACCTGAAACCCTGGATGGTTGAATAAATCCACAACCTTGTTTAACATTATCTTATCCTCTAGATGCATTGCCACAAACATGCTATGGCATTGACAACACACCATAACATCATCTTGGCATTGTTGGGTCATATTTTTATGACTGCACCAGGGTTGGAATGTGAAAATTTGCTGCAATAATTGATTTATTTCTCCTACTCATTTATGATAAGTTATTTACCAATACTTCAGTAAATACCAAAATAAATTCAGTTGCAGACTTCACAAACTAGAACTGAAAATTAAACGGCAAGAGAAACATCAACATATGAACAATCACATTGACACACTTGTTTTTGGACAATCATCCCTGGAAAAACCCAATGTGGGAAAACCAGTGTAGCAGATATGAGGATTCTTATTATTGGCTATAAATATCTGCATACAATCTAGGATGCTCATCTAGCAATCCTTTATAGAGAAAATACTGGCGGAAAATCTAAGTGAGTTTTACCTCACTTCACCTGGCAGAATTCTGGCTAATTCGGCACAAGACTGGCTAACTTCGGCTATTTCTGCGCTGGCTCTGCGTCAACCTTGCGTCACCTTCTCTGCCCTCTGCATCAGCTCTCCCGGCTGTTCCAGCAGTTCTCAACAGTTCCGACAGTTCCCGACAGTTCCTGCAGTTCCTGACAGTTCTCGGCAGTTTCGACAGTTCCTGGTAGTTCCGGTTGTTCTGACAGTTCTAGATTTTGCGTGACAGACAACTTTTCTGCTCTGTGTTGGCCCTTCTGGCTCTACGTCAGGATTGCTTGGGCCCAGACTGGCCCAGCGTCAGCTCTCTCGGCTACTATGCTGCCTCTCTACAAGCTCTCTCCGCCTCTCTGTTCTGTATTTCCCGGAAAGTCCTTCTGCCGGATTCTCTTTGCCCGCTGCTACTGAATGATCACCTAGTTCGAATTTCTCAGCTTCCTAGCCCCAGAAATTGAACTCTAGATCAATTTGTTCTCTCCATGTGTTTCCAAATGAACCCCGAGCCTCCATTTTATACTTTTCCTGTTGAGTCTTCAACGGCCGAGATTAAGTCTCTAATCAATGGCTAAGATTAAAACATGACTTGATCCACCTTCTGGATCATTCTCACCCATATTTTGATTAATACCTATCAATATTTTAATTTCCCGAAGTTTAGACTTAGGAACTGCATTAAAAATATTAATTATTTTAATAAAATACAATCCGGGTGGAATTTCACCAAACGGTTTTTGGGTTCTTTAGAACTCATGCGCCTTAGCCTCTCCACCAATTTTCAAGGCTAGAGCACTTCCGATGCCACCAAAAACGAACACTCCCTTTTAGTGAGGAAAGTGCTCTAGCAACAATGTCCACCTTCATGCTGCTCTGTTTCTGAAGCATCTCCTTTCTGCACTGCTGCTGCCACCAACACTGTGCTATTGATGCTACTGTACTGCTGCCCATGACACTGTCACTGCCACTGCTGCATATGTACTACAACTCCCTCTCAAATGCTGCATCATTCTATTGAAAGGTTTTTCCAACATACCCATTTGTTCCCGAAATTGAACAAACTTGGCTCTTCCTAGCACCTTGGTGAGTATGTCTGCCACCTGATTTCATGTGGGAGTGTACTCCAACTGTACTGCTCCATGTTGAACATAGTATCTAATAAAGTGACACGAATATCGTTGTGTTTGGAGCGATCATGAAATACTGGATTTTCAAAAAGCTTGATATAACTCTGATTATCACAGAAGATCCTTGTCGCTTCCATCCTTCTCCTGAATAGATTTACAAGCAGTTTCCTAAGCCATATAGCTTCACATGTTGCTTTGCTAGCTGCCATATACTCAGCTTCAGTAGAGCTCAAAGCTACAAACTTCTGCTTCTTACTGCACCAGGAGGTCATCCCAGATCCAATACTGAAGCAATACCCAGTGGTACTTTTCCTGTCTACTGAACTTCCTGCCCAATCTGCATCAGTGAATCCACTCAATTCAATATCATTGCCCTTGGTGTACCTTAATCCAAAATTTACTGTTCCATGCACATACCTGAGAATGTGCTTTGCTGCTGCCCAGTGCGCCCTTTTTGGTTCCACCATGAACTGACTAAGGGTGTTGACAGCATAACACAAGTCTGGCCTAGTGTTGACCAGATACATAAGTGACCCAATGAGTTGTCTGTATAAGGTGGGGTCCACTTCCTTGTCTCCTGAAGCATCTATTTTCTTCCAATTGGTAATCATAGGCGTAGCCATAGGTCGACAATCCTGCATTTTGAATCTTTTCAAAATTTCTGATGCATATCTTCCTTGGCCAAGGAAGATCTCACCATCCTGCTGCCAAACTTCCAATCCCAGAAAATAGTGCATTAGCCCCAAATCCTTCATATCAAACTCAGTTTCCAGGTTCTTACAATCCTTTATGAGTCTGGATGATCCTGTCAAAAATAGATCATCCACATACAATACCAGAATCAATGACTCCCCTTCTACCAGCAGATAATAAAGATTGGGATCAACATCGCTCTTGGTGAATCCCAACTGCTGTAAGTAGCTGTCAATTCGGCCATACCAAGCTTTGGGTGCTTGTTTTAGCCTGGACAAGGCTTTCTTCAACCTGCACACATGAGTTACCTATTCAAATGTTTAAAAAAAAATAAAAGCTCAAGAAACGCAAATTGTGAAGATCACATGTCGACAAAGTGCAAGTCCAGTCAAATAGTCCACGTAATGATCAAGCAGTCAGTTGACCCAGGAGAATCATGCACAGTGGGTTGATCAACTCAGTTGGTCGGTACTGCATAGTCGGCCAGAAGCCAATTTTATTTTGATCGGTAGCCATCGACTTTCCCAACAATTCAGTAACGATTAACTCAAGTTATTAAATTTGAAATGCCTTTAACCTTACGCATACGACATTCTACATATACTTAATCCCATAAAATTAGCACATTATAGCATCATATAGAAGGCATCCAACCTGCACCTCAAATCACGTCATTTCTCTATTTTTGTTGTTGTTGATATTTTCCGGAATAGTGACATTGTTAAAACATATGGTAATTACAATTACTTCCTTTAAATGGTCTGAGAGTTTGAAGATGGCTTTGATACTAGATGTAGAGCTCTAAAATGCCCTAAATTTAATGAATTTAACAGAGTTTAACAAATTCATATTGAGAATTACTGTGAAGCCCTAAATCTAAAATTTTACTGTAAGGGTTCTAAATTCAGAAACTTAGAATTTACTTCGAACATTGCATACAATGAAATTTAAGAACATAACTTATCAATTCACTGTAAATACCTGTTTTCTTATGAGTTTGATGTCGATCCCATATTCCGGTTGTCCTCGCTCCAATTTCGCTTTGGTTACCAAATGACCGAAACCTCCCAGCCAAACTGGGTACAATCCTTGGTACCCAGCTTCAAAATACTTCGTAATCGAAGTACTCTGACCCCCATGCCCAAAAGTTTCAAGAACAATTGCTCAGATCTCTGATTCTCAATTCCAATCTCTCAGCTCAACAACTTAGTCTTCAGTTCCCAATTTCCTTCACTGTTCCCCCTCCATTTCTCCCAAAAAAAACCCCCCCTTCTGCACTCCCTCGCTTCTCCTTATATCTCCAAAACCTCATCGTCTTCCCTTCCTTCCATCATCTCCACCTTCGCCGTCCATCTATTTTCCTTGTACTTATCCTGTTACGTGGAACCTCCATGATCTTTAGAGGCGGTCACTTTTCATTATAAATAACATTGTTTGGTTAAATTGAATGGATTTGATTTTTTTCTTTTACTTTTAAGAAATAGGTTTTGTCGACTATTTTAGTCTTTATATTTTATTTAAGAACTTTATTCAATGTTTATGTCATATGCCTTTTTAATTATATTATTTAGTTCCTTTTCTTGATATAGTTTTATGTTATATTTTTTTGTAAAATAACATGTATAATTCTTTTAGTTAATATATAAAAAAAAGTTATTTATTTTAATTTCACTTTTACCTTGTAAATTTCTTTGTATTTATTAATATATATATTTTTGAATAGTACCTTAATTGGTTTCATATTATAGGGATGGTATATTTAGTGCCCCACTCTACATATTCATTATGTTCTAGTGAGTTAGGTATTTACTTAGTACTTCAATAATTAATTCATTACTCTATACTAGACATTTTCCAATATCAGTTAATATGTATACTAGTGTGATATATGCAATGCATGCATATGTAGCTATCATATGCATGCCTTGTATACATGCTAATATTGCTTTGCTACTCGTGAATTGAGACGGGTCATTACATTTTAAAAAATTGTTTTGATCTCACTATGTAATAACATAATGATGTTTTTCCTTGAAACCAATATATAGCACCATTTAACAGTTAAATCATTGACTAATTGTTGTTGAATAGCTAAATCATCATCACTTTGTAATATCATCTGTTTAAACTTTAATATAAGAAGTATTTTTCGTTAAAAAAGTTGCTGTTGAATAGCATTTCAACATTTTCCCTATTGTTATTTTATTATTTGATTTGGCTTTCATTTTTACTTTTTTATCTGTGTTGACATTGCTTATGGAGCAGATTGCACAGGAACTAGAAGTGATTAATCCAACTAAAGAACCTCTTCAGTCTCCCTTGTTAAATGGAAAATGGGAGCTTTTGTACACTACTTCAGCGACAATTCTAAAGAGTCAGGTATGATTTTTCAATGTGAAGTATAACAAACTATAATGTTGAATGGATGAAGAAGACAACGAATATTTTGGCCTTTATGTATAGTTTTAGTTATGATAAATGCTATAATGAGAAAGTAAATAAAACAAAGCTGGGTTACAATTTTTTGAGCCAACGTTAAATTGCCTCGAGGATCTAAACTTCAATATGTACTATCTTATTTCACTATGTTTGTCCTCTCTTGAACCTCATTGGATGCTTTTGAGCCTAGTATCCCATTCGAGTGTGGTTGTTAGTTTTCTATAGATTTATATTAACTTTCTTCGATAGTTACTCCTCATAAATGACATTGCTTTTTACAACTATAAAATCACGTAGCATGATGGACCTCAAAAGCATCCATTGCAACTATTGTTTCCTCACCTTTAACAAGTATTTGAGTCCAATGCTTTCAATGATTTCAGGAATTAATGAGTATTGTATGATAATATTAGAATTAAGTCCTAAGATTTGTCATTATAAAGTGTTGCCACAAGTAGTTGTTGGTCGTAACTCCTAAGTACTCATATCTGTATGATACACTTTTAAAATTGTTCTTCCCTCTAAAGAGGACTTACAATGTGGTAGGTGTAACTACTTACGACTTTTCTTCTATAAATAGAGGAGCTCTCTTCCCAAATAATATGTTTTTCTTACGGAAAATATAATACTTTATCTCCAAAAAATAATGTTGTAGGTAGAAACTATGTTGATTATACAAGCCTTACTAAATTATGACTTGATTTCATTATCTTATTGTATCTATGCTATTATACAAGGGTTTATTCAACTCTGTGAGTTGGTCTTAAACTAAGATTTTGTAGTCGAGGAAACCTCATCTTTTGCTTTTTTCCATAAATAAAAATAGAAATGAGGGGATCCTTGAATTCTTTGTTCATATGTTATTGTTATTATTGACAATTTATGTAAAGTAGAACTTCTTTATCCTTATTTAGAAACTTTATGCATATGCTATTGATATAAACTTGATTTCTATGTTCTTACACAGCGACCAAAATTTTTAAGGCCAAATGGGAAAATCTATCAAGCAATCAATGCTGATACTCTTAGAGCTCAAAATTTGGAGACTTGGCCTTTCTTTAATCAGGTATCCTTTTTTTGTTCTCTTAAGTTCATTTTCTTTATGAAAAATGCTTTTAATTAAACGATCAATCTTTCATATTCTAATTTAAATATTAAGACCAATTGGTGTATAGAAATGGTCAATGGGACTATAAAAGCACAACAATGAATAAGCATGTTATAACCCTGATGGTGATACAAATGTAGTTCAATGTGTATGTGATGGGGTTGAATATATATGTAACAGGTGCTGGCATAATATGCAGCCCAAGTGTGCAATGGGTTATAGTATGTATATATAGAGGTCAATAGAGTCGTTAATGTAGACATGAGCATATTATATGGTTTTATGGATGTACTTGAGTTATTTGGAGGAGGCTCTTCTAATAACTAAGGAGTTATTGCATAACTCATCTCTATTATGTATCTCTTTGGGAGCTGTTCTCTGTTATTGCTCAAACTCTTGCTAGATGGGAAAGTCCTAACCAGAATGGCAGAGCCTAGAGGCAACTACTAGGCAAACCACCCATTGTTCCCTTGGTGGCCTTGCTTCTCACTTTAGGCTAAGGGTTCCTAGCCTATGGGGGTGTCACTGAAGTTCAGTCTAGCCAATTTGTTATAGAGTGGGAGTGAAATATTAGCTTTATTGATTTTTAGTGTGACTAAGCAAACAAGCAATTCTCTTTAAAGATGTGAACAAGATGTGATTTAAAAAGTGCAAGTTGATTTATTAAATTGGTCCAAAGATATCACAATGTTTGATAGATACAAAGGGCTGTTATCAGCATTACACCATGAATTAAAAGTAAGGAAAATGTAAAATCACAACGAGTGCAAACTTGTTCCAAGCTTTCCCAAAATTTAGCTTAGTGAATGCTGAAATTATGCTGGTCAAGACTGTCAATGGTGGAAGTATGTGAACAAATTTAATCATAATAATTTCAGTTTTGAGTGAGTTAAATAGCCAATATCATATGAAATGAGAAGAGCTATCCATATTACTGTAAAGACGATTCCAGACTGCATACCGGAACTGTGAAAGTTACTGATAAACTGGCATTCATATCAGTGATTAAGTGTAACTAGAAGTGATGGCATCCAGGCATGGTATAATTATTCAGAGTTGTGATTGAGGGGGGCAATGTTAGACTGAGTCCCTAGAAAATCACAAAGTAGATCACATTCTTATGATTTGTCATCCTTATCTATTGATGAGGGGTTGCCATTATCTACCAATGAGTTATCCATGAGATCTAGATCTAGAAGTGGTCAAATTACATGTACTATATATATTGACATCAGGAGATATATAGATGTGCTGAGAATAGCTTAAAGCCTTTTCCACCAAGTCCTTGTCTTGCTTGTTCTATTTCTTAATAGTTTTAGCTACCTAGACCTCCACACGTGTGAGAAACCAATAGCATAAGAGGGTTACTCCTCAAAACAAGTGCAAATAACCACATCCTAATGGCACTTGTGGTCTCCTAGGTGATGAGAAGTAAAAAATCCATAGAATAATGCCATGAACCACATGCCAAGTCAACCAAAGCTCAACCAATTCCAAGGAAAGAAGGGGATGAGCCCATCTCAAGCAATAAAATAATGATATAATGAATGGACACCTCAACATTTGTGCCAATCAAGGTGAGCACCCCAACTAAAAATATGTTCCACTACTTAATAACCTCAACACAAGTGTGAAACCAAGCAAATGAACCAAGTGTCTCTAGAAAAGAATCTCCATGTGGTCAAAATAGGGTCAACTAGCCATTGAATGCTGAAATCAACATCAACATGTGAAATTTTTATCTATTGCAGTAACTAGAAATTATTCTTCTAACTAAAATTTAATTATGCATTCTATTTGCTACGGCAAACAACGAATAAAATCACAATTGCAATTTTCACCATAAAATTACTGCGGAAAATAAAATATTGAAAATTGAGAAATTCTAGCACACACACAAGAATTTTGACACAATTATTTTTGGACAATTGTCCCCGGAAAAACCCATTGCGGGAAAACCGGTGCAGCAGATGAGGGTTTTATTATTATTATTCAGTAGCAATTATGAGTACAATAATGTAGATGCCCAACTGACAATCTAATCTGAAGAAAATACTGGCAAAATTACCGTGATAATTTTCTCTCACCCCACAACTAATTTTTGCCTTTGAAATTACCTCCCTAGCCTCTGCGTTGAGTCTCCTGCATCACCCTCTGCGCAGTACTTATGCAGACCTTGTGGGGAGTTCGGCTTTCCTTCCTTTGCCTCTTCCTGGAACTAGGAAACTTCCTCCCGGAATGCTGCTACCCTCCTCTTCCACCTACTACTCACCCTCTGGCTCTATCTTCTTTGCTGAATTACTGCCACTGAGAAAATTGAACTGCCTGGGCAACTGAGAATCGACATTGGTGTATTCTCCATCACCACATCGATCTCCTCTTATAATCCACTATTGGAGCACCAACAACCAATATTAAAACTTAATCAATGGTTGAGATCATCTCTTGATCGATCCGTGTCAGTTTCTAGATGATTCTCGCCTTGACTTAATTAATACTGATTAATTAACCATATTCCTTAATTTTAGACTTAGAAAATATTTAAAAATTGGTTAATAATTTAATTATGTCATTTCTAGGTAGAATTTCTAGAAATGATTTCTGGGTTTTGGAGATCTCATGTATTCTATCCTCTCCACCAAATTTCGTTACTAGAACACATTTGATGCTACAAAAACTAACACTTCCTCTTAGAGAGGAATGTGTTATAGTGTTGCACTCCCTGCCACAACACCCTGTTTTTGCATCATCTCCTATTACACTGCTGATGTCTAGTCATACTGCCCACTAACCACTGCATAACTCTGATATATGCGACATCTGTGTTGCAACTCTCTCTCATCTGCTGCTGCAACTGAGAATCATCCAAGGTAATCTGCTTCTGCTATTGAAACGGGTTCTCCACCATACCCATATGTTCTTTGAAATAGACAAACGTAGCTCTTCCTAGAGTTTTCGTGAGTATATTTGCAACCTGCACTTCTGTGGGAACATACTGTATATGCACTGCTCCACTTTGTACACATTCTCTGATGAAATGACGTTGAATATCTATGTGTTTTGACCTATCATGAAACACTGGATTCTCAGAGAGTTTTATGCAACTTTGATTATCACAGTAGACACTAGCAACTTCCGAAGCCATATAGCTTCGCACGTAGCTGTGCTCGCTACCATATACTCTACTTTTGCAGAGCTCCGTGCTATTGACTTATGCCTCCTGCTACATCAAGAAACCATCCTTGATCCAACACTGAAGCAGTACCCAAAGGTACTTTTCTTGTCCATTGAACTGCCTACCCAATCTACATCTGTGAATCCACATAATCTGACATCATCTCCTCGGGTATATCTCAACCTATATTCGACTGTGCCACGCACATACATGAGAATGTGCCTCGCTGCTGCCCAGTGTACCCTCTTTGACTCTACCATGAACTGACTAAGGGTATTGACTGCAAAGCAAATATCTAGCCTAGTATTGACTAGATACATTAGAGACCCAATAAGTTGTCTATACAAGGTGGGGTTGACATCCTTGTCATGCGATGCATCTATCTTCTTCCAGTTGGTGATCATGGGCATAGACATGGGTCTGCAATCTTGCATTCTAAACATCTTTTGAATATCTATAGTGTATCTGCCTTGCCCAAGGAAGATCTCCCCATCCTTCTGCCACACTTCCAATCCTAGGAAATAGTGCATCAACCCCAAATCCTTCATGTCGAACTCTACTGCCAGATTCCTCTTGCGGTCCTCGATGTTCCTTGATGATCCTGTCAAAAAGAGATCATCAACTTACAAAACTAGGATGAGTGGCTCACCCTCTACCATAAAATAGTAAAGTTTGGGATGTGCGTCACCCTTGACGAATCCCATCTGCTGCAAGTAGCTGTCAATCCTACCATACGATGCCCTAGGAGCCTGCTTGTGTCTGTATAGAGCTTTCTTCAGTCCACACACACGAGTGAGCCTCTCATGAGTCACAAATCCCTCTGACTGTTCTATGTACACTTCTTCCTTTATCACCTTGTTTAAGAAGGCTGTCTTGACGTCCATCTGGTGAATCTGCCATCCCATTTGAGCTGCTAGGGATATAATTGACCAAATAGAAGTGTATCTGGCAACTGGGGCGAAGGTTTCCTCACAATCTATCCCTTCTTTCTGTGCATACCCCTTTGCCACGAACCTAGCCTTATATTTTTCCACACTGTCATCTGCAACATATTTGATCTTGTAGATCTATCTAGAACCTACAACTAATTTGTCTTCTAGCCTTGGCGCTACCTCCCAAACCTCATTTGTCATGATAGAGCTATACGCTTCTACCATGGCACCTACCCATACTTGATGTTGTGCGGCCTCCTGAAAGTTGGAAGGTTTTGCAACTTGAGCCACCAATGCTTGGTACCTGTTAGGCTTCCTGCACTGTCTTTTATTTTTCCTAGGAGTTCCAATAAACTCCTCTGCATCTCTCAATGTATGACGAACCTCTTTGCTGGCTCGACCACTAGTCGTGGGAGGTTCAACCAGCTCCACCTTACCTGCCACTGTTGCTCCATCTGCTGAGAATTCCCCGGATTTCCTGCACTTGAGGAAATACTGGTACTAGTCACAGTACTTGTTGATTTTTGTAGCTTGGGAGGTACTCCAAGCCTTGTGGATCGAGGGTTTGGAGGAAGGAGCTCCACAAGTGGCCTTGAAACCCAAGGTTGGGGTTTTGCACCAATCATGATTTGACCAAAACCATGAACACATTTCTACATGTGATGGATGAGGATGATAGCTCTCGACGAGACGAATCTAACACAATGAGAATCATCCGATTCCGAGTTGTTGAAATGGAGATATGAATTTTTGAGTTATTTAATGGGTTTGCACATGAAGTGTCAAGGTCGGCTTGGTGTAAAAATGACTTGTGACAGCTGTTCAAGCCCTAAAATGACGTTGAAGAAGCCCTCTTGTTGGTGTATAAATTGTTGATTTATGAGTAGCCTGAGAGGTACTCCAAGCCCTAGGGTTTAGGGTTTGGAGGGCAAAGCACCATAAGGGTTGTGAAAATTTCTAAAAAGAAATCCAACTGCAGTGACTGATATTATTTCTTCTACTTATTAATTCAGAAATAAGTTATTCACAGTGTTCCTACAACAAATATCGAAATAAATTCTATTGCAGCCTTCACAATTAAAATACTGCGGAAAGTAAATGCAAAGAAAAATACTAGCACAAGTATAATCACAATGACACAGTTATTTTTGGACAATTGTCCCCGGAAAACCCAATGTGGGAAAACTGGTGCAATAGATGAGGGTTTCTTTATTGATCTTTAGCAAAAATCTCATGTACAAGATACAACCAGCAGAATAGAAGAGGAATTTATGTGAGAAATTTTACAAACAATATTCTCATGCTTCTCAGTAAGATTCTGACTCTGGAGAGGACCTGCTGCCCCCTCTGCGTCTCACTGCGTCAGCTTTTGCGTAGGGACTGCGCAGTCCCAACGTCACAACCTCGTTGTCCCTCCTCTGCTCTACGTCTTCTTTCTGCTCCTGCACTCTCGACTGATGCTGATGCCCTCTCTCCTTCTCACCTGCAACTCTCCCTCTGATTTGATTTCCTCTTGCCGAACTTCGACCAGTGAGAAAATTGATCTTACTTGGGTAACTGAGTATCTGCTTGGTGTGTTTTCCAAATGCCCATCGAAGTCCTTCTTATAATCCTCCAGTTGAGTAATCAACGACCCAGATTAGATTCTAATCAATGGCTCATATCATATTGAATTGATCCTCGTCTTCTTCTAGAAGTTTCACTCTAAGTTTAATTAATACCCTTTAATTATTTTAATTTACTAAGTTTAGACTTAGGCACCCATTAAAAATAATTAATTATTTTAATAAAACTGTCTCCGGGTGGAATTTCCCAAAACGATTTTTTAGTATTGTGGAATACATGCGTCCTAGCCTCCTTGCAAATTTTGAGGTTTAGAGCACATCCGATGCTACCATAAATCAACACTCCCTCTTAGTGAGGAATGTGCTCTAGTAATGCAACCTGTTGAAGCATTACTCTAATTTTGTGACATCTACCTCTGTGCTGTTGATGTCTGACACCACTGTCCATCAACTGTTGCACAAATGCTGCATCTGTACTGTTGTTGGCCCTGCCACTACCAATACTGCAATTGTACTACAACTCCCTTTCATTTCCTGCCACTGTAACTGAGAAACCTCCTGTTCCTGCTATTGAAACGGATTCTCTACCATACCCATCTGTTCCCTGAACTGGATGAAGTAAGCTCTTCCTAGAGCTTTTGTGAGTACATCTGCTACCTGATTTCCTGTGGAGACATATTGCAATTGTACTACCCCACGCTGAACACAGTCTCTGATAAAGTGACATCTGATATCAATGTGTTGCGACCGATCATGAAATACTGGATTCTCAGAGAGTTTAATAAAACTCTGATTATTGCAGAAAATATTGGTCTCTTCCAACCTCTTCCTGAACAAACTCACAAGCAGTTTTATCAGCCATATAGCTTCGCACATAGCTGTGCTGGCTGCCATATATTTTGCTTTTGCTGAGCTTAGAGCTACTGACTTCTGCTCCCTGCTACACCAAGAGATCATTCCCGATCCAATGCTGAAGCAATACCTGGAGGTACCTTTTCAGTCCACTAAACTACCTGCCCATTCTGCATCTGTGAATCCATTCAATTTGATGTCATCTCCTTGGGTGTATTTCAACCCATATCCGACTGTTCCACGCACATATCTAAGAATGTGCCTAGCTGTTGCCCAATGCACCCTTTTCGGTTCCACCATGAACTGACTAAGGGTGTTGACAACGAAGCAAATGTCTGGCCTAGTGTTGACCAGATACATGAGCGACCCAATGAGTTGTCTGTACAAGGTGGGGTCCACCTCCTTGTCTCCTGATGCATCTATTTTCTTCCAATTGGTGATCATGGGTGTAGCCATGGGTCGACAATCTTGCATTCTGAATCTCTTCAGAATCTCTGTAGCATATCTTCCTTGCCCAAGAAAAATCTCCCCATTCTTTTGCCAAACTTCCAATCCTAGAAAATAATGCATCAACCCCATATCCTTCATGTCGAATTCTGCTTCAAGATTCTTCTTGCAGTCCTTTATGAGCTTAGATGACCCAGTTAGAAACAAGTCATCCACATATAATACCAGAATAAGTGGCTCATTCTCCACCATTAGATAATAGATATTGGGATCAACATCACTCTTGACAAATCCCAACAGCTGCAAGTAACTATCAATTCGACCATACCATGTTCTGGGTCCCTGCTTGAGCCCATACAGGGCTTTCTTTAACTTGCATACATGAGTTCTATTTGCACGAGTTTCAAAGCCTTTGGGCTGTTCTATATACACTTCTTCTTCTATCACCTTGTTCAAGAATGTTGTCTTGACATCCATCTGGTGAATCTCCCATCCCATTTGAGCTGCTAGGGATATAATGGATCTGATAGAGGTATATCTGGCTACTGGGGCGAAGGTCTCCTCATAGTCTATTCCTTCCTTTTGTGCGTACCCCTTTGCCACGAACCTAGCCTTGTACTTCTCTATACTGCCATCTGCAACATACTTGATCTTGTAGATCCACCTTGATCCTACAATTGATCTATCCTCTGGTCTAGGTACCACTTCCCAGACATCATTTGTCATGATAGAACTATACTCTTCTACCATGGCATCCACCCAAACTTGGTGTTGTATGACTTCCTGAAAGCTGGAGGGTTCTTCAACCTGTGCAACCAAGGCTTGGTATCTATCAGGTTGTCTACGCTGCCTCTTCTCGGTTCTAGGAGCTCCGACAAACTCCTTTGCGTCCCTCAGCGTCTGTCATACTTCCCTGCTGGTTCTACCACTGGTGGTGGGAGGCTCAATCAAATCCCCCTCCTGTTCCTGCTGTTCCATTTGCTGAGAACTGCTTGGATTTCCTACTTTTGAGGAAATACTGGTGTTGGTCACTGTGCTTGATCCAGGTGTCTGTCCTCCTGCTTGTCCTCCTTGCTGCCCTGCTGCTGTTGGACTAATGGAACATCCACTGACTGACCTTTTGCTGGCATCTCTCGAGATTTCCTGAAAGCTCTATCCTCCATGAACTTTGCATCCCGTCTTACTACAATCTTCCTGCTGCTAGGAATGTAGATTTTGTATGCCTTTGAGGTCTCGCTATATCCTACGAGGTACCCCTTTTCTGCAGTCTGATCCAGTTTACTACGCTTCTCGTCTGGAATGTGACAATATGCCACACTTCTGAATATCCTGAGATGACTCACCTCCGACTTCTTCCCTATGAAGACACCTTCAGGTGTTTTCTTCCCCAATGCTCTATGAGGAGTTCTATTTTGGATATACATCGTTGTGTTGCAATCCTCTGCCCATAAGAATCTAGGCAAGTCCTGGTCATACAACATAGCCTTTGCTGCCCCAACAATAGTTCTATTATTTCGCTCTGCTACTCCATTCTGCTCTGGATTATATGGAACTGTCCATTCTCTCTTGATGCCCTCCTTTGCGCAGAATTCTGTGAAGTCTTTGTCCATATACTCTCCATCATTATTTGAACGCAATACCTTTATCTTTTCCCCTGTCATGTTCTCTACGACAGCTTTAAACTCTTTGAACCGATCAAGGACCTCATCCTTGTTCTTTAAGAAATAGATCTAGGTTTTTCTAGAATGATCATCAATAAAGGTGACGAAGTATTCACCACCCCTAAGAGCTCTTGTGGACATTGGGCCACAAATATCCAAGTGTATCAATCCTAATACACCTTCTGCTCTGTTATTACTTCTGGAAAAACCTGCTTTAGCATACTTCCCTAGTACGCATCCTCTGTATACATCATCATGCTCAGTACTAAGGACTGGGACTCCTCTAATAGTCTTTCTGAGCATCCTCAATGCTCCATGGTGTCAGTGTCCCATTCGCCTGTGCCACAGTTCATTTAGTTCCTTTTCACCATTAAGATTGCTGCATATCAGTACCATTGGAGACTCGAGTTGCAATCTATACACTCTGTTGCTTCGAGCTCCAATTTGTCTTTTCTTCTTCCAGCTTGGATGTTTGACGTATACTTTCCTTCCAATGAAGTATACATCGTATCCCTTGTCCTGTAACTGGAACACTGAAATCAGATTCATTCCTAACCCGGGCACATGCAGAACATTAGTGGCTCAGATGTTGGTTCCTGCTTCCGTCTGAAATGCTATGGTGCCTCTCTCTACTGGAGTACACTGTGAAAATTCCTCAACCAGAATCCCTACTGCAGCAACTGATAATGTTTCTTCTATTTGTTAAATTAATCAACCAAATTATTTGCAGTTTACTACGGCAAATATCGAAACATATACACTGCAACCTTCACTTAATTAAATATTATTGCGAAAACACGAGACTGAGTAAGAAAGAAAATACAACACAATAGACACCGTTATTTTTGGACAAATGTCCCTGGAAAAACCCAATGCAGGAAAACCAGTGCAGCAGATCTGAGGGTTTATTATTATTACGCAGTAGCAAATTCTGAATCCATCTCTAAATACCTCTCAGGTTATTTAGTTACAGAGAGAGAAATACTGGTAGAAAGATTTGTGAGATTACCTCACACAATCATTGAGAAAATCCCGGCTGATCCAGATACTGAATGAAGTGCCTCTGGTGAACACCCGGGTGGATATGTACCTTGAGAGACAATGACAAAACATTGGTCTTGCCAACATTGTGCTCTGGTCTAATGAGAGATAGAGCTATTAGTCAAGGCCTTGCTATGGAAACAATGTTGGTTACTATGATGCTATACATATGGGTTACTAATTCGATTCTTCTTATGAGAAATTCTTCATATTGAGAATAACCAAGTACCATTATAAATACCTCCCTAGTTAAGAGGGAGTGTTGAAGAAAAGTGTAACTAGGTTTGGTATTTGTCAATGTAATTTTGATCTTTGTACTTGTCAAGAAAAAGAAATATTATTTTTGTAAATTATATGAATGAGTTTCTTGCTCATTCCATAGGTCTAGGAAAGTCAAAGAGTCAAAATCATGTTAAAGAGCTCTTCTTGAGCATTTATGTAATGTACATGGGTCAACCTAGTGTCAAGTAGCCCTCCAAGACAAGCACCATCCTCCAAAGAAGAAGTCTGCCTGCGAAAATGATGAGAAAGACAGTCAAGTCGGCTTCAAAGTATATAAAGATGGCATGTTGGCTCAACAAAAGGATGCAAAGGTTCACTGGCTCATGTCGGCTTGCATATATGGTCAAGGAACTATATATATATGCAGCTAGAATAATCAACGAATAGACAACAACTTCGGATCACTCTGAAACTTCGTAAGATGCAGGAAGGGATAGTATCTCGGTGATACAAACAGTGACATAATCCCAATACATGATCTCGGTGATACGAAACAGTGACACACAGTGACAGAATATCGATATATGATCTCGGTGAAAGCTCTGTCTCGGTGCTCGGTGAAAGCTTTGTCTCGGTGCTCAATGGATGCTCTCATCATACAAATTGAAGTAACTACTCTCGGCATATATGTGATGAAGAAGAATCACGTGACATAGTCTATGGTCTCGGCTTACTCTGAAGCAGCACTACAGTGATGACAGTTTCATGATGATGATCTCGGTTCTAAAAAGGAATGCAGTCACATACTCGTGAATGGAAAGCTACACTCTCGGCATATCATTGCAGTGACATGTTTTGATATGATCCCACAGCAACACGTCATGACTTGTCATGATCTCGATCTCTGTCATGAGCTTGATATTAACATAGTCATGAAGTCTTGATCATGAAAAGGTTATCGGTGCAACTCTCATGGATCTATGTACATATAGATCTCATTGGTATGATGGTGATTTCAGTGAAGACACAAAAGATTATCTCAAGAATGCAGCTATGATCTCAGTGAAGGGTGTAGCAGATCTCAGTGAATGTACAGTCATTGTTTCGGTGATGATGTTGCTATCATGTCTTTAGTGATACAATAGTATTGACCCTAGTACAACAGAAGTGATGATGATGATCACAACAGTGAAGAGGATTGGTGTCTTGGTCTTGGAGTGGCTCAGAAAGTCAAGGGTCATGGTCTTGGTGTTCGTCAATAGGAATCTCTACAAAGAAGAATTTTGTGCGGCTTTTCCTCTCCAAGAGGGAGAGGTTTTGGCCCTGGAAAAATGCCATATCTTGTGCTTTTGTCTCTTTGCTTTGATAGTTATTTGTTGAAGTAAGAAATACACACACTAATGATAATAAGCAAAAGATTGTGCTAATAATCTAAAGACAAAATGCCTCACAAATAGTTATTATGTAAGAAGAATCTCATTAACTAAATTAGCCCTAGATTCTTCAACAATGGAAGCCATGGTACGTAGAACTATGAGTTGCACCGCACGATTGTGAAGATGTATTTTCCCACCTATGATGGTACTTCCAAGAGCACAACACGTGCTTGGGTGGAGAAGCTGGACACATACTTCCAACTCAACAGGACGACGGAGGTAGAAGCCATTAAGATGGCCACATTGCATTTGGAGGGGGAGGCACACGATTGGTGGTTCCATGGCTTGTCCACTCTGGGGCATGCTGGTGTGACCTCTTATGAGGACTTCACACAGAGAGTAGTGGAGCATTTTGATTGGAGGGATCTAGAGGCTCACTTCAGGCAGATAGGACATCTAAAGCATTATATTTGGAATTCTTGAGAGTTTAAGTCATGGTGCCTGATTTGTCAGATGCTAGGAGAATATACACATTTGTGGAGGGGTTTTTAGAGCCACTGCAGGGACTGGTGAAGTCACGCAAACCATCTACTCTTCTGGAGGAAGTGTCTTACACTCGAGATTTATAGGGGGTCATCCCCAAAACTCGAGCTCCATTTCCTTCACGCACTCCCTACCCTCAGAAGGGGAGTGACACTAGAGCACCCACAGTGCAGAGAGCAGCCCAAGGGAGGGGGCAATTGGATGACGAGACCATGAGAGACCTCAGGAGGAGGAAGTTTTGTTTTACATGTCGAGAGCCTTAGGCACCAGGCCATTGGTGCACAGCGGGCAAGGCCCATTATATCGAGGTCTTCTCAGATAGTGATCAGGAGGATGATGTGGAGTTAGAGCTTGGTGGAGGAGACAACGAGGATCCGGTAGAGGGGGGACCACCACCACCACCACAGGGAGGAGCATCTTTTGCACCAATAGGGGGAGTCCTAGCTTCTTTGTGTGGGGTTCCCAAGTTTTTGACCATGAGGATCAGAGGTACGGTGCAAGGGCAACATATCTCAGTGTTAGTAGACAGTGGGGCCACCCACAATTTTATTGATGCTGAGATGGTCCAAAGGAGGGGCATCGCCACCGTAGAGTTTGATGGGTTTTCAGTCCTAATACCAGGAGATAGGACTATGCAATGCACTCGATATGTTCCCGTTCTGACAGTGACTATGGGGAACTATTCGATGATAAACCATTTTTTTGTGGTAGATGTACCATACACGAATGTGGTGCTGGGTGTCCAATGGTTGTATTCCCTTGGCCGAGTTACAACCGATTGGAAGCAACTTGTGATGGAGTTTACTGGGACGGATGGCAAGCTGGTGGTTCTTCGGGGCATGCATTCATACACCCCTCAGACAATTTTGGCACATAGGATGGAGGCTGATTTGAGGCATGGAGATATAGCATGGGCAGTAGAGCTGAGGATTTCAGACGCTGGAGGGAATACCAAGCCTCCACATCCCTACATACAAGCGATATTGGATAGATATCCGGTAGTTTTTGGAGACATACCGCCGGGACAGCCACCTGACAGGGGATTTGAGCACACTATAGAGTTGGAGCCTGGTGTGCAGGCAGTGATCACCACACCTTATAGACATCCAAATGCCTATAAGGATGAGATTGAGAGGGCTATCAGGGAGTTATTGGTGATGGGCCACATCAGATTGAGTTCTAGTCCGTTCGCTTCTTTTGTTGTGCTGGTGAAGAAGAAGGATGGGACTCTCCGTATGTGCATTGGTTACAGAGCCCTCAATAAGAAGACGTTGAAAAATAGGTACCCCATTCTGCGTATTAACGAGTTGATGGATGAGCTTAGAGGAGCTAAGTACTTCTCTAAGATAGACTTGCGGTCTGGGTATCACCAGATTCCGGTGAGGGACCAGGACATCCCGAAGACAACTTTCAGATGTCATTATGGACACTTTGAGTTTTTGGTTTTGCCTTTTGGGTTGACCAACGCACCGGCTACTTTCCAGTCGTGCATGAACCATGTGTTCAGAGGCCAGCTGAGGAGGTTTGTATTAGTATTTTTTGATGACATCTTGATCTACAACAGGACATGGGAGGAGCATCTGCAACACCTAGAGACTGTATTACGCATCTTGGAGGGGCAACTGTTTTATGCCAAGATGTCTAAGTGCGAGTTTGGGTTGACGAAGATGCTTTACTTGGGGCACATCATAGGCACATACGGGGTCAAGGTGCATGAGGAGAAGATTCAGGCTATACGGGTTTGGCCAGAGCCTAGAGATGTGACCACGCTAAGAGGATTTCTGGGCATCTGTACTTACTATCGGAAGTTCGTGAAGGGCTCCTCACAGTTGGCAACACCCGTTATTGATCTGACTAAGAAGGGGGCTTTTGCATGGATAGAGATAACTCAGGCAACATTCGATCGCCTCGAGGAGGTGATGAGTTGTTGCTTGGTGTTGGCACTTCTGGATTTTACACAGCTTTTCACATTGGAGTGCCATGCATCGGGTGTGGGGATAGGGGTAGTCTTATCCCAAGGGGGACACCCCATTTCTTTTGAGAGCCATAAGCTCCTATCGCATGAGATGTCGTATTCCATATACGACAAGGAGATGTTGGCCATAATGCATGCATTGGCCAAATTTAGACAGTACTTGGTGGGGAACTAGTTCCGGGTGAAGACAGATCATAACAGTCTTTGCCACTTCATGGGGTAGCAGGGCCTCAATTACAAGCAGCAAAGATGGGTCAGCAAGGTGCAGGCCTACGATTTTGATATTAAGTATGTGTTATAGCACCATTTGCCACTCTTGGTAGATCTGATGCTTTGATTATGGCCTAGGGCAACCCTTCCTTCCAGATTTAGTCCAAAATTAAAAAAACAGTGTTCTATTCCCTATACGCTACTTTGCCTTGTGATAAAAGCATGTACATGCGGGTTAGCAGATACCCAACCCGCGTACATATGTTAAAACACTTAAAATATTAAATTTCCTTAATTTCGGGCGGAGTCCACGGGTTTCACCTGTTACTCACTTCCTATTGCCCATGGCCCAACTGTTTCCCAACTGAAAAAACTAATTTTGAGAAGTA